>CM077163.1:93485267-94085267 GCA_039583875.1 Platanthera guangdongensis
GACACTAATGAGTGTCGATACAAGTACTTGATTCTTCTATCTGTAGCTGAATTCTTCTAAGTGTCGAACACATCACCTTTGTGTCGACACAACTCCATGTGTTGAATCTGTCAAGTGTCGACACTGCTTCTTGGTTTCGACACATAGTCTTCTATGTTGATTCTTGCTGAGTGTCGACACAGCTTCTTGATTTCGACACTTGATTCTTCTGTTGAGACTTCAGCTGAGTGTCGACGCATTCCCTTAGTGTCGACACTTGTACTTAGAATATTTTGTTGATAATTCTGTTCTCTACTAAGTGTCGACACAGCTCCTTGTGTCGACACTTTCTTCAAGTGTAGAGTCTTTAGCTGAGTGTCGACACATTGTTCTGGGTGTCGACACTTACTTCAAATGTTGACTCTTCTGTTGAGTGTCGACACATTGTTTTTTTTTGGTGTCGACACTTTCTTCAAGTGCTGACTCTTCTTGTTGTGTGTCGACACATTGTTCTTGGTGTCGACACTTTGACTTAGTTTTCTGCAGTCTTTTGCTGAGTGTCGACACAGCTCCAAGTGTAAGACCCCTCCTCCCCGGATCCCAAAACACGGCACGAAGGGGGAGTCTTATGCCCGAACAGCCGCCTTGCGGTAGCATTAGCACACGGGCTAACTTGTACCACAAGACACCTATTCCGCCGGCTACAACAATATCAATATATCATGCCAACCCAACCAAATAAATAAGCAAGAGAAGTCAAAATCCGCACTAAGTTATAATGTCCAAATACATCAATAATAGAAGCTAAAACATGCTTCTACAATATATCAGAGTACAGCTAATCATTGCCCAAACGGGCTACATCAGAGTAAGCAAAACACTAACATCGGTAACAGATGGTATCGACGGCACCGTCACGTCAAGCCCTGTCGTTCCTGGCCTGGCTGTCCTGCGGCGTAGTCTGCGGCTGCTCTACCTGCGGCGTGACCTCCTAAAAAGGAAGACGTAGCAACCGTTAGTCGAAACGACTAAGTGGTTTCACATCCGCTCCCCGGCGACTCCTCGGCACCGGGCGGAGAAAAGAAACAAGAGTATAGTATATAACAAGTAAGCAAGTAAAGGAGGTACAAGCAAGTGGCAGTAGTGTAAGAGTAACAGCATCATAGTCAGCATATATGAAAGAGCTACACTAAAACTAGCAAGTATAAGTAACAGCAGGAAAGTAACTTAACTTATAAGAATGCCCATACAAACTTATAAGTTAAGAATCGGGTTACATAAAGTAACTCATCGTATAAGAGTGCCCCATACAAAACTTATACGATGAGGATCTTGTTGTGCAATGTTATGAAATGCTATGAATGCTATGCAATGACTCACCCATGCACACCCATGCAATTGCTATGTCGACACAGTCTATAGTTCCCACTTTTCGAGCAGGTAGCTAACCTCTCAGGCATCAGCCGCGTGGCCAGGCGGTGACAGTAGAACGGGCACTTCTACTACTAGGCGGGTATCACACTACTTTACCTAGGCCTCCGTACGCCTCAACGCTAAGAACACAACAGCGGAGCCCATGCGTACTATGGCCCAGCGGGGTCTTGGGTAGATGTGCACCAAGAACACAGCCCGAACTGGCCTTGCGTGACCAGGAAGGGGCCTCGGAAGAAAGCACGAGGACACAGCCCAACCGTTCACATGGCCGGAGGGGCCTCAGGACATGAACACGAGGACACAGCCCAAGCCGACCAAGTCTAACTGCCAACTCCCGTCGGTGTGACGACTGGCGAGCCCGTAGACCTGCCACACTATCCTTAACCCAGGATTACGACACCGCGTGTCGACTCACACCACATGCACATACCACATCAACGTATCATGGAAGGGGCCTCGGAAGTAAACACGAGGACACAACCCAACCATCCATCCACACCTTATCCCAACACAACAAAAACAAGTGACGGTCAAACCCGCACTTACATCCCTTCACAATACTACCCGTAGGGAGACGACTCTCTAAGTATTGGACTACAAGACTCATTTCATTAATCAAACATGTCCATGATCATAATCTATTCATCTATATGACCTTCCAAATGATGACAATGTAATATAAACATGATGCGCATATAGAGGTCTATCTCACTTTTATTTGATAATGTCATAATTTGAACATGAAGCGCACAATATCAATCTTTCAATTCTACCAATTCGATTCGTTTAAATAAGATTATTTCACAATTTGATAATAGGAAATCTGATTAATAAGCAACTTCAATCATGCAACAACTGATAATCATCAGGGTTCATCCAAGGCAAGTATCATGCATTATTAATTCTACCGAATCAAAATTCATCTTTCATAAGCCCAGAATTTAGGCGCAGGTGAATCTGGATAGCAACTTCGACCGGAGATTCCCGAGGCTACAGGAATCCGGTGAAGTCGTGTAACCCCTCGATGGAAAGGTATTTCCATGGACTACATCTTTCATATTCAGAGCTCAACCCAGATTTGATATTATCCTATTTGAAATCGGACTTGAAGTCCGCTGCGTACAGAACACAGTTTCTGCATACAGAATTTATTGAACATTTTCGTTTAGACTTTCCCGTGGCTACAGACTTCGCCAGAAGTCGTGCAACCATTCGTTGGAAAGGTATTTTCAAGGGCTTCAACGTTCATGTTAAGCCGAAAGCCCAGATCTGGCCATAGCATACTTAAAAATGGCCATGAAGTTCGCTGCGCGCAGAATACAGATTCTGCACGCATCTTAAGGCGGAATGAACGGCATCGGTTCATCTTCCTCCTCAATGTGATCATCCCAAATCATTCCAGAAAACCTCCTCCCTTATTCACCCTCAAGAGGCCAAAACCCTTCACGAAACCATCCCTTATCATCACATTGAAGAAGGGCGTGGTTGAAGAGATCTAAAACCTAAGACACAAGTCTTAGCATGACCTTTCCTAGAAAACTCCTCCTCACCATCAAGACTCTCTTGAGTCGATGTCTCTCCTAGGAAAATAACTATAGATCTAGCACCAAGGGAGAGGGTAGGAAACTCACATTGGCTCCAGCGGTACCACCATTTCTAGCCATGGATCTCGTAGTTCTCCTTGGCGGCATCTTCCCTTTCACGGCGATGGCGGATCTCCTTCGGTAGGACTTGCTCCTGCAGTTTTTCCCTCTCACAGGAAATAGGGGATGAAAAGAGAATGAAAACGGCTAGGGTTTTCTCTCCCCTTTATATATAAAATGCGAACGGGTAGGGACACGGCCGTGTCCTTACCCGTGTCCTTCCTGGCGAAGCGGCAACGACAGTTTCCATGTCGGTTCAATACTTGACACGGGTTGGGACACGCCCGGTCCCGACCCGTGTCCACATGACACGGCCGTGTGCATAGCCGTGTCCTTGGCCGTGTACTTCTCGGGTTGCGTCTCGACACTTCTCGTCGAGCTCAACTCGACGCACACGGGTAGGGACACGACCATGGTCACTACCCGTGTCACTTGGTGTCGACACAGCTCGACGATCTCGACACGGGTCGTCGAGCTCAACTCGACGCACACGGGTAGGCACACGGCGTGTCCCTACCCGTGTCCCTTGGTGTCGACACAGCTCGACGATCTCGACACGGGTCGTCGAGCTCAACTCGACGCACACGGGTAGGCACACGGCCGTGTCCCTACCCGTGTCCCTTGGTGTCGACACAGCTCGACGATCTCGACAGGGTCGTCGAGCTCAACTCGACGCACACGGGTAGGCACACGGCCGTGTCCCTACCCGTGTTACTCCTTATTACACTGATTCTCCATTTCCCCACAAGTGCAGTCCAATTCCCTGCACTCTCAGGACTCAAGTCAGCCCTCCTGACTCAAAACACACACACTAGGGGCCTAGAGCGATTCGGGACGTTACAAATCCTATAAACAAAATAAAAGATTTCGTCCCCGAAATCAGGCTTAGGCTGTGGGGAGGAAAGCATGACAGGAAATTTAAACACTTGCTTTTAAATAAAATTACCTTGAGCAAACAACTCCGGGTAGCGTTGCTGCATTAAATCCAATGGCTCCCATGTGTACTCCTCCTTCCCATGATTCAACCATAGCACCTTTACTAAGGGAACACTTTTGCGGCGCAAAGTCCTTGTCTCGCTGTTAACAATCCGCACCGGCTCTAGTCGCACAGACCTATCTGATGCCACTGCACCATCAGTAGTGGGAATATACTGGTCGGGCCGCAACAGTGCTTTTCGAAGCGACGACACATGGAACCCGTCGTGGAGATTTTCTAGTTCTGGTGGTAACTCCAACCGATAGGCCAACGGGCCAATTCTTTCCAATATAGTATAAGGCCCAACATACCTTGGGCTGAGCTTTTTCACTCCCCGCACCCGTGACACTCCATGCATCGGCCGAATCTTAAGAAACACTTTTTCGCCCACCTGGAACTCCACCATCCGGTGCTTTTTGTTGTAATATTTCGCCTGTCGACTTTGAGCCTCCAACATGCGATCCCGTATCAATCTGACCGCCGCATCAGTATCATCTATGTATTCGTTTCCCAATGCCTTCAGATCTTCATCTTGCACCCAAGACAAGGGAGTCCTGCACCTTCTTCCGTAAAGGGCTTCATGGGGCGCCATGCCGATGCTCGCCTGATGGCTATTATTATAGGAGAATTCCACCAGGGGCAAGAGCCTTTCCCATGGCTCTCTCTGTCCAGCACGCATAACCTCAATAAATCTTCCAGTGTCCTGATGGTCCTTTCAGACTGCCCGTCAGTCTGTGGATGAAATGCGGTACTAAAGGTTAGGCGTGAGCCCAAATACGCCTGTACTGCCTTCCACTCATTGGATGTAAACCGACCATCCCTATCCGAAACAATTGTCTTGGGCACGCCATGATACCGTACAAATTGCTCCACAAAAAGGCGTACCAAAACATCCACGTGTGCTTCCTTCTTCATTGGAATGAACCGGACCACCTTTGTTAGTCGATCCACAATAACCCACACCGAATCATTCCCGGAGCGGGAACGAGGTAACCCATGAACGAAGTCCATGGAGATATCCTCGAACTTCCATCGGGGATGGCAGCGACTGCAACAAACCACCGGGACTCTTGCATTCAGCCTTCACTCTTTGGCAAGCTTCGCAATGTGTAACATAGTAGCGAACATCCTTCTTCATTCCCGGCCAACACATGGTCTTCCGCAGTCCGGCATACATCTTAGCAATACCGGATGCACTGAATATTGAGAGGAATGCGCCTCTCTCAATATATCTTCCCGAATTTTGCCGCCCTTGGGAATATAAAGTCGGCCACGAAAATAAACGAGGCCGTCTTTGAGTGTGTACTCATCGGTGGTCCTATCTTCAATTGCCTTGATTGCCGGGGCCAAGGACGCATCCATTCCTTGCTCCACCCGAATCCGGTCTCGGATATCACAAACTATGCTCATGTTGGCCAAATACTCCGCATACTCTGCCGAAGGATCCTTGAATACTAGAGTAATTTCCATCTCCTCGATCATCCGAGCCAACTCCATACTCATCAGCCGAGACTCTGGGCTAGAGCCTGGCACTTTTCTACTCAAGGCATCGGCTACCGAGTTCGCTTTCCCGGGGTGGTAGTTCATGGTGAACTCATAGTCGCATAGAAATTCCAACCACCGCCGTTGTCTCAGGTTCAACTCCTTCTGAGTGTGAACATACTTCAAGTTTTTGTGATCGGAAAAGATCTCGCAGTGCACGCCATATAAATAATGCCTCCAGACTTTCAAAGCGAACACCACTGCTCCCAACTCCAAATCATGAACCGGGTAATTGATTTCATGTTTCTTTAACTGCCTTGAAGCATAAGCGATCACATGCCCGTGCTGCATCAGTACCGCTCCCATCCCTTGGTATGATGCGTCCGTGTAAACTTGGAATCCTTCCATCCCAGACGGAAGTGCAAGGATGGGGGCGGAGGTAAGCCTATCTTTCAATTCTTGAAATGCCTCTTCACATTGAGGTGTCCACTCAAATGGCACACCCTTCTTCGTCAAGGAGGTAAGAGGAAGGGCAATCTTGGAAAAACCTTTCACGAACTTGCGGTAGTAGCCAGCAAGTCCAAGAAAGCTTCGTACATCAGCCGCCGACTTCAAGGGCGACCACTCCTTCACGGCCCGCACCTTTGCTGGATCCACTGCTAACCCTACTCCACTGATCACATGCCCCAAGAAGGCAACCTCCTTAAGCCAGAATTCACACTTGCTAAACTTGGCATACAAGGCATGCTCCTTCAATTTCTTCAAAACCAAGGTCAGGTGCTCGACATGCTCCTCCTCCGTCTTTGAGTAGACCAAGATGTCGTCGATGAAAACAATGACGAAGATGTCCAAATACGGTTCAAACACCTTGTTCATCAAACTCATGAAGGCCGAAGGGGCATTTGTGAGCCAAACGGCATTACTGTGAACTCATACAAACCATATCTCGAACTGAATGCTGTTTTTTGAATATCCCCCTCATGTATCCTCAACTGATAGTATCCGGAGCGCAAATCCAATTTAGAAAACCAATGTGCTCCCACTAGTTGATCGAACAACTCATCGATCCGCGGTAGTGGATAAGTGTTCCGCACCGTCAACCGATTGAGTTCCCGATAATCTATGCACAATCGCAGTGTTCCATCCTTCTTCTTCACGAACAGCACAGGGGCTCCCCATGGTGATGAACTGGGGCGAACGAACCCTGAATCCACCAGTTCTTGCAATTGAACTCTAAACTCCGCGAGTTCTTTCGGAGCCATTCTGTATGGAGCCTTGGATACAGGCTTGGCACCTGGTACTAGATTGATCTGGAAGTCAACTTCTCTATGCGGAGGTAATCCTGGTAGCTTCTCAGGAAATACCTCAGGAAAATCCCGCACTACCCGTACATCCTTTAATTCCAACGTTGCTTCCTTCAACTCGAACCAGATCATGAAGACCTCATCCCCTTAATATGAGCTTTTACAGCCTGAATAGAAGATAATATCATACGTGGCGCGAAGCCAATACCTTGGAAGATGACGTCAGAGTCTCCATGCCTCAAATAGATCCGCTTCTCCGCGCAGTCGATCCTCGCGAAGTGCCAGTCCAGCCATGCCATGCCCAAAATGATGTCAAACTCCGGCATTCTCAGAACCGTGGTCGGCGTATCAAAGGCCTTCCCATCAATAAATAACTCCAACTCGCACTTGGCGGTCGCGATCATCTCCGAGCCGTCCGGAAGGCGTACACGTCGAGCTATGCCAGTGAAGTACTGTACATCCCCATGTCTTTTATGAAATCCTCGGACACAAAGGAGTGTGAGCACCGGTATCGAACAGCGCATAGGCTGTCTTCCCGCCAATAATCACGGTGCCTAAGTACCAACAACCAAAACTTATTGCTATTGGCTAGTAAGTTCTAATCAATTCAAGCTAGATCATGCAAATATGTAATTAATTAAATCATACCTGCAATCACATCTTATGGGTTCCTTTCCTGCGCCATGTCAAGTGCGTACACCTGATCCCGGACCGGTCCGGGTTTCCTCTTGGCGGTCCTCGTCCTCGACCGCGCATATATCCCCGCCCTTGTGGAGCGGCTGGAGGGAGAGCAGGAGGGAGAGCAGGAGGGAGAGCAGGAGGGGCGTTCCCATATAGCTGCGGGCAAAAACGCCGGATGTGGCCCGGCTGGTTGCATTCGAAGCACACCAGACCACGACGCCTTCAAGTTGTTGAAATCGCTGATGCTGTGGGGGTGGAGGCAACGCAGGCGGCTGCGGAACTGGATGCTCCACCCTATAGTTTCGGTGGACACGCCCTCCACCTCTTTGATAACCTCTTCCTCCTCTGAAGTCCCGTCTCCTTCTATTACTTGGGCCGGCTTCCATCACGTCCTCCGCAGGCCTCTTACTACATCCCAGGTGGTCCGCCTCCAATCTTTTCGCCATATCAATGATCTCCGCCAAGCTACCATCCGCTATAAACAAAAGGGACTGCCTTAGGGGATCTCGCAGCCCTTTATAGAAGCGCTTGGCATAACCTCTGTCATCCAACTCATAAGAGTCCGCAAACCTTGCGAGATGCTGGAATTCCCGCTGGTATTCTGTAACCGACTTTGATCCCTGCTTTAGTAGAAGGAACCTCTGCTCAAGCTCATCTCGGGCCGATGTAGGGATAAAGTGCTCCAAGAAAACACCCGAGAATTCACTCCAACTTATCTCTGTGTAGATCCGGCCTTAGAAGGTAGAGCCCATGAGGGACTTCCACCACCTCTTCGCATGTAAGTCCAAGACAGACACTGCCAATGTCACTGCCATGTTGGCTGGGCAACGGATACCGGCCAACAACTCTTGTATCGTGTCTAGCCATTCCTCTGTACGTACTGCTGACTCCGTCCCAAGGTAGACGGGAGGGGAGAGAGCCCGGAAGGTGCTCAGCCAGTTGGAGCTCGGGGCCTGTTGTTGCACCGGAGTCTGCTGTGCCTTAAAAGCATTAAGAATGGCGGTGAGCGTCTGCCCCAACTCAGATTGTTCGAACTGAGTGGGTATGGGAGGGGTTGGAGTACCCCCTATCGGCTCAACATGCAGTGGAACCTACACATACACGACAAATTTGTGGTCAGGTTGGCTAAACTTAAGGTCAAAGTTGGACAAACTTAATGTGAATTACATATGGGCACACCACTGCTTCCGCTAAGTCAGTTTGTCCCCAAACTGACTAACCAAACAGGGGTGGCACCATTGTTGAATGACTTCTGAGTTGAGGATCGTGGCAATCTGATACCATTTGTAAGACCCCTCCTCCCGGATCCCAAAACACGGCACGAAGGGGGAGTCTTATGCCCGGAACAGCTGCCTTGCGGTAGCATTAGCACACGGGCTAACTTGTACCACAAGACGCCTATTCCGCCGGCTACAACAATATCAATATATCATGCCAACCCAACCAAATAAATAAGCAAGAGAAGTCAAAATCCGCACTAAGTTATAATGTCCAAATACATCAATAAATAGAAGCTAAAACATGCTTCTACAATATATCAGAGTACAGCTAATCATTGCCCAAACGGGCTACATCAGAGTAAGCAAAACACTAACATCGGTAACAGACGGTATCGACGGCACCGTCACGTCAGGCCCTGTCGTCCTGGCCTGGCTGTCCTGCGGCGTAGTCTGCGGCTGCTCTACCTGCGGCGTGACCTCCTAAAAAGGAAGACGTAGCAAACGTTAGTCGAAACGACTAAGTGGTTTCACATCCGCTCCCCGGCGACTCCTCGGCACCGGGCAGAGAAAAGAAACAAGAGTATAGTATATAACAAGTAAGCAAGTAAAGGAGGTACAAGCAAGTGGCAGTAGTGTAAGAGTAACAGCATCATAGTCAGCATATATGAAAGAGCTACACTAAACTAGCAAGTATAAGTAACAGCAGGAAAGTAACTTAACTTATAAGAATGCCCATACAAACTTATAAGTTAAGGATCGGGTTACATAAAGTAACTCATCGTATAAGAGTGCCCATACAAACTTATACGATGAGGATCTTGTTGTGCAATGTTATGAAATGCTATGAATGCTATGCAATGACTCACCCATGCACACCCATGCAATTGCTATGTCGACACAGTCTATAGTTCCCACTTTTCGAGCAGGTAGCTAACCTCTCAGGCATCAGCCGCCGTGGCCAGGCGGTGACAGTAGAACGGGCACTTCTACTACTAGGTGGGTATCACACTACTTCACCTAGCCTCCGTACGCCTCAACGCTAAGAACACAACAGCGGAGCCCATGCGTACTATGGCCCAGCGGGGTCTTGGGTAGATGTGCACCAAGAACACAGCCCGAACTGGCCTTGCGTGACCCGGAAGGGGCCTCGGAAGAAAGCACGAGGACACAGCCCAACCGTTCACATGGCCGGAGGGGCCTCATGACGTGAACACCGAGGACACAGCCCAAGCCGACCATGTCTAACTGCCAACTCCCGTCGGTGTGACGACTGGCGAGCCCGTAGACCTGCCACACTATCCTTAACCCAGGATTACGACACCGCGTGTCGACTCACACCACATGCACATACCACATCAACGTATCATGGAAGGGGCCTCGGAAGTAAACACGAGGACACAGCCCAACCATCCATCCACACCTTATCCCAACACAATCAAAACAAGTGACGGTCAACCCCGCACTTACATCCCTTCACAATACTACCCGTAGGGAGACGACTCTCTAAGTATTGGACTACAAGACTCATTTCATTAATCAAACATGTCCATGATCATAATCTATTCATCTATATGACCTTCCAAATGATGACAATGTAATATAAACATGATGCGCATATAAAGGTCTATCTCACTTTTATTTGATAATGTCATAATTTGAACATGAAGCGCACAATATCAATCTTTCAATTCCTACCAATTCGATTCGTTTAAATAAGATTATTTCACAATTTGATAATAGGAAATCTGATTATAAGCAACTTCAATCATGCAACAACTGATTAATCATCAGGGTTCATCCAAGGCAAGTATCATGCATTATTAATTCTACCGAATCAAAATTCATCTTTCATTAAGCCCAGAATTTAGGCGCAGGTTGAATCTGGACAGCAACTTCGACCGGAGATTCCCGAGGCTACAGGAATCCGGTGAAGTCGTGTAATCCCTCGATGGAAAGGTATTTCCATGGACTACATCTTTCATATTCAGAGCTCAACCCAGATTTGACATTATCCTATTTGAAATCGGACTTGAAGTCCGCTGCGTACAGAACACAGTTTCTGCATACAGGATTTATTGTACATTTTCGTTTAGACTTTCCCGTGGCTACAGACTTCGCCAGAAGTCGTCCAACCATTCGTTGGAAAGGTATTTTCAAGGGCTTCAACTTTCGTGTTAAGCCGAAAGCCCAGATCTGGCCATAGCATACTTAAAAATGGCCATGAAGTTCGCTGCGCGCAGAATACAGATTCTGCACGCATCTTAAGGCGGAATGAACGGCATCAGTTCATCTTCCTCCTCAATGTGATCATCCCAAATCATTCCAGAAAACCTCCTCCCTTATTCACCCTCAAGAGGCCAAAACCCTTCACGAAACCATCCCTTATCATCACATTGAAGAAGGGCGTGGTTGAAGAGATCTAAAACCTAAGACACAAGTCTTAGCATGACCTTTCCTAGAAAACTCCTCCTCACCATCAAGACTCTCTTGAGTCGATGTCTCTCCTAGGAAAATAACTATAGATCTAGCACCAAGGGAGAGGGTAGGAAAACTCACATTGGCTCCAGCGGTACCACCATTTCTAGCCATGGATCTCGTAGTTCTCCTTGGCGGCATCTTCCCTTTCACGGCGATGGCGGATCTCCTTCGGTAGGACTTGCTCCTGCAGTTTTTCCCTCTCACAGGAGTCCTCACTGGAAATAGGGGATGAAAAGAGAATGAAAACGGCTAGGGTTTTCTCTCCCTTTATATATAAAATGCGACACGGGTAGGGACACGGCCGTGTCCTTACCCGTGTCCTTCCCTGGCGAAGCGGCAACGACAGTTTCCATGTCGGTTCAATACTTGACACGGGTTGGGACACGCCCGTGTCCCGACCCGTGTCCACATGACACGGCCGTGTGCATAGCCGTGTCCTTGGCCGTGTACTTCTCGGGTTGCGTCTCGACACTTCTCGTCGAGCTCAACTCGACGCACACGGGTAGGGACACGGCCGTGTCACTACCCGTGTCACTTGGTGTCGACACAGCTCGACGATCTCGACACGGGTCGTTGAGCTCAACTCGACGCACACGGGTAGGCACACGGCCGTGTCCCTACCCGTGTCCCTTGGTGTCGACACAGCTCGACAATCTCGACACGGGTCGTCGAGCTCAACTCGACGCACACGGGTAGGCACACGGCCGTGTCCCTACCCGTGTCCCTTGGTGTCGACACAGCTCGACGATCTCGACACGGGTCGTCGAGCTCAACTCGACGCACACGGGTAGGCACACGGCCGTGTCCCTACCCGTGTTACTTCCTTATTACACTGATTCTCCATTTCCCCACAAGTGCAGTCCAATTCCCTGCACTCTCAGGACTCAAGTCAGCCCTCCTGACTCAAACACACACACTAGGGGCCTAGAGCGATTCGGACGTTACAAATCCTATAAACAAAATAAAAGATTTCGTCCCCGAAATCAGGCTTAGGCTGTGGGGAGGAAAGCATGACAGGAAATTTAACACTTGCTTTTAAATAAAATTACCTTGAGCAAACAACTCCGGGTAGCGTTGCTGCATTAAATCCAATGGCTCCCATGTGTACTCCTCCTTCCCATGATTCAACCATAGCACCTTTACTAAGGGAACACTTTTGCGGCGCAAAGTCCTTGTCTCGCTGTTAACAATCCGCACCGGCTCTAGTCGCACAGACCTATCTGATGCCACTGCACCATCAGTAGTGGGAATATACTGGTCGGGCCGCAACAGTGCTTTTCGAAGCGACGACACATGGAACCCGTCGTGGAGATTTTCTAGTTCTGGTGGTAACTCCAACCGATAGGCCAACGGGCCAATTCTTTCCAATATAGTATAAGGCCCAACATACCTTGGCTGAGCTTTTTCACTCCCCGCACCCGTGAACTCCATGCATCGGCCGAATCTTAAGAAACACTTTTTCGCCCACCTGGAACTCCACCATCCGGTGCTTTTTGTTGTAATATTTCGCCTGTCGACTTTGAGCCTCCAACATGCGATCCCGTATCAATCTGACCGCCGCATCAGTATCATCTATGTATTCGTTTCCCAATGCCTTCAGATCTTCATCTTGCACCAAGACAAGGGAGTCCTGCACCTTCTTCCGTAAAGGGCTTCATGGGGCGCCATGCCGATGCTCGCCTGATGGCTATTATTATAGGAGAATTCCACCAGGGGCAAGAGCCTTTCCCATGGCTCTCCTCTGTCCAGCACGCATAACCTCAATAAATCTTCCAGTGTCCTGATGGTCCTTTCAGACTGCCCGTCAGTCTGTGGATGAAATGCGGTACTAAAGGTTAGGCGTGAGCCCAAATACGCCTGTACTGCCTTCCACTCATTGGATGTAAACCGACCATCCCTATCCGAAACAATTGTCTTGGGCACGCCATGATACCGTACAAATTGCTCCACAAAAAGGCGTACCAAAACATCCACGTGTGCTTCCTTCTTCATTGGAATGACCGGACCACCTTTGTTAGTCGATCCACAATAACCCACACCGAATCATTCCCGGAGCGGGAACGAGGTAACCCATGAACGAAGTCCATGGAGATATCCTCGAACTTCCATTCGGGGATGGGCAGCGACTGCAACAAACCACCGGGACTCTTGCATTCAGCCTTCACTCTTTGGCAAGCTTCGCAATGTGTAACATAGTAGCGAACATCCTTCTTCATTCCCGGCCAACACATGGTCTTCCGCAGTCCGGCATACATCTTAGCAATACCCGGATGCACTGAATATTGAGAGGAATGCGCCTCTCTCAATATATCTTCCCGAATTTTGCCGCCCTTGGGAATATAAAGTCGGCCACGAAAATAAACGAGGCCGTCTTTGAGTGTGTACTCATCGGTGGTCCTATCTTCAATTGCCTTGATTGCCGGGGCCAAGGACGCATCCATTCCTTGCTCCACCCGAATCCGGTCTCGGATATCACAAACTATGCTCATGTTGGCCAAATACTCCGCATACTCTGCCGAAGGATCCTTGAATACTAGAGTAATTTCCATCTCCTCGATCATCCGAGCCAACTCCATACTCATCAGCCGAGACTCTGGGCTAGAGCCTGGCACTTTTCTACTCAAGGCATCGGCTACCGAGTTCGCTTTCCCGGGTGGTAGTTCATGGTGAACTCATAGTCGCATAGAAATTCCAACCACCGCCGTTGTCTCAGGTTCAACTCCTTCTGAGTGTGAACATACTTCAAGTTTTTGTGATCGGAAAAGATCTCGCAGTGCACGCCATATAAATAATGCCTCCAGACTTTCAAAGCGAACACCACTGCTCCCAACTCCAAATCATGAACCGGGTAATTGATTTCATGTTTCTTTAACTGCCTTGAAGCATAAGCGATCACATGCCCGTGCTGCATCAGTACCGCTCCCATCCCTTGGTATGATGCGTCCGTGTAAACTTGGAATCCTTCCATCCCAGACGGAAGTGCAAGGATGGGGGCGGAGGTAAGCCTATCTTTCAATTCTTGAAATGCCTCTTCACATTGAGGTGTCCACTCAAATGGCACACCCTTCTTCGTCAAGGAGGTAAGAGGAAGGGCAATCTTGGAAAAACCTTTCACGAACTTGCGTAGTAGCCAGCAAGTCCAAGAAAGCTTCGTACATCAGCCGCCGACTTCAAGGGCGACCACTCCTTCACGGCCCGCACCTTTGCTGGATCCACTGCTAACCCTACTCCACTGATCACATGCCCCAGAAGGCAACCTCCTTAAGCCAGAATTCACACTTGCTAAACTTGGCATACAAGGCATGCTCCTTCAATTTCTTCAAAACCAAGGTCAGGTGCTCGACATGCTCCTCCTCCGTCTTTGAGTAGACCAAGATGTCGTCGATGAAAACAATGACGAAGATGTCCAAATACGGTTCAAACACCTTGTTCATCAAACTCATGAAGGCCGAAGGGGCATTTGTGAGCCCAAACGGCATTACTGTGAACTCATACAAACCATATCTCGAACTGAATGCTGTTTTTTGAATATCCCCCTCATGTATCCTCAACTGATAGTATCCGGAGCGCAAATCCAATTTAGAAAACCAATGTGCTCCCACTAGTTGATCGAACAACTCATCGATCCGCGGTAGTGGATAAGTGTTCCGCACCGTCAACCGATTGAGTTCCCGATAATCTATGCACAATCGCAGTGTTCCATCCTTCTTCTTCACGAACAGCACAGGGGCTCCCCATGGTGATGAACTGGGGCGAACGAACCCTGAATCCACCAGTTCTTGCAATTGAACTCTAAACTCCGCGAGTTCTTTCGGAGCCATTCTGTATGGAGCCTTGGATACAGGCTTGGCACCTGGTACTAGATTGATCTGGAAGTCAACTTCTCTATGCGGAGGTAATCCTGGTAGCTTCTCAGGAAATACCTCAGGAAAATCCCGCACTACCCGTACATCCTTTAATTCCAACGTTGCTTCCTTCAACTCGAACCAGATCATGAAGACCTCATCCCCCTTAATATGAGCTTTTACAGCCTGAATAGAAGATAATATCATACGTGGCGCGAAGCCAATACCTTGGAAGATGACGTCAGAGTCTCCATGCCTCAAATAGATCCGCTTCTCCGCGCAGTCGATCCTCGCGAAGTGCCAGTCCAGCCATGCCATGCCCAAAATGATGTCAAACTCCGGCATTCTCAGAACCGTGGTCGGCGTATCAAAGGCCTTCCCATCAATAAATAACTCCAACTCGCACTTGGCGGTCGCGATCATCTCCGAGCCGTCCGGAAGGCGTACACGTCGAGCTATGCCAGTGAAGTACTGTACATCCCCCATGTCTTTTATGAAATCCTCGGACACAAAGGAGTGTGAGGCACCGGTATCGAACAGCGCATAGGCTGTCTTCCCGCCAATAATCACGGTGCCTAAGTACCAACAACCAAAACTTATTGCTATTGGCTAGTAAGTTCTAATCAATTCAAGCTAGATCATGCAAATATGTAAATTAATTAAATCATACCTGCAATCACATCTTATGGGTTCCTTTCCTGCGCCATGTCAAGTGCGTACACCTGATCCCGGACCGGTCCGGGGTTTCCTCTTGGCGGTCCTCGTCCTCGACCGCGCATATATCCCCGCCCTTGTGGAGCGGCTGGAGGGAGAGCAGGAGGGAGAGCAGGAGGGAGAGCAGGAGGGGCGTTCCCATATAGCTGCGGGCAAAAATGCCGGATGTGGCCCGGCTGGTTGCATTCGAAGCACACCAGACCACGACGCCCTTCAAGTTGTTGAAATCGCTGATGCTGTGGGGGTGGAGGCAACGCAGGCGGCTGCGGAACTGGATGCTCCACCCTATAGTTTCGGTGGACACGCCCTCCACCTCTTTGATAACCTCTTCCTCCTCTGAAGTCCCGTCTCCTTCTATTACTTGGGCCGGCTTCCATCACGTCCTCCGCAGGCCTCTTACTACATCCCAGGTGGTCCGCCTCCAATCTTTTCGCCATATCAATGATCTCCGCCAAGCTACCATCCGCTATAAACAAAAGGGACTGCCTTAGGGGATCTCGCAGCCCTTTATAGAAGCGCTTGGCATAACCTCTGTCATCCAACTCATAAGAGTCCGCAAACCTTGCGAGATGCTGGAATTCCCGCTGGTATTCTGTAACCGACTTTGATCCCTGCTTTAGTAGAAGGAACCTCTGCTCAAGCTCATCTCGGGCCGATGTAGGGATAAAGTGCTCCAAGAAAACACCCGAGAATTCACTCCAACTTATCTCTGTGTAGATCCGGCCTTAGAAGGTAGAGCCCATGAGGGACTTCCACCACCTCTTCGCATGTAAGTCCAAGACAGACACTGCCAATGTCACTGCCATGTTGGCTGGGCAACGGATACCGGCCAACAACTCTTGTATCGTGTCTAGCCATTCCTCTGTACGTACTGCTGACTCCGTCCCAAGGTAGACGGGAGGGGAGAGAGCCCGGAAGGTGCTCAGCCAGTTGGAGCTCGGGGCCTGTTGTTGCACCGGAGTCTGCTGTGCCTTAAAAGCATTAAGAATGGCGGTGAGCGTCTGCCCCAACTCAGATTGTTCGAACTGAGTGGGTATGGGAGGGGTTGGAGTACCCCCTATCGGCTCAACATGCAGTGGAACCTACACATACACGACAAATTTGTGGTCAGGTTGGCTAAACTTAAGGTCAAAGTTGGACAAACTTAATGTGAATTACATATGGGCACACCACTGCTTCCGCTAAGTCAGTTTGTCCCCAAACTGACTAACCAAACAGGGGTGGCACCATTGTTGAATGACTTCTGAGTTGAGGATCGTGGCAATCTGATACCATTTGTAAGACCCCTCCTCCCGGATCCCAAAACACGGCACGAAGGGGGAGTCTTATGCCCGGAACAGCTGCCTTGCGGTAGCATTAGCACACGGGCTAACTTGTACCACAAGACGCCTATTCCGCCGGCTACAACAATATCAATATATCATGCCAACCCAACCAAATAAATAAGCAAGAGAAGTCAAAATCCGCACTAAGTTATAATGTCCAAATACATCAATAAATAGAAGCTAAAACATGCTTCTACAATATATCAGAGTACAGCTAATCATTGCCCAAACGGGCTACATCAGAGTAAGCAAAACACTAACATCGGTAACAGACGGTATCGACGGCACCGTCACGTCAGGCCCTGTCGTCCTGGCCTGGCTGTCCTGCGGCGTAGTCTGCGGCTGCTCTACCTGCGGCGTGACCTCCTAAAAAGGAAGACGTAGCAACCGTTAGTCGAAACGACTAAGTGGTTTCACATCCGCTCCCCCGGCGACTCCTCGGCACCGGGCAGAGAAAAGAAACAAGAGTATAGTATATAACAAGTAAGCAAGTAAAGGAGGTACAAGCAAGTGGCAGTAGTGTAAGAGTAACAGCATCATAGTCAGCATATATGAAAGAGCTACACTAAACTAGCAAGTATAAGTAACAGCAGGAAAGTAACTTAACTTATAAGAATGCCCATACAAACTTATAAGTTAAGGATCGGGTTACATAAAGTAACTCATCGTATAAGAGTGCCCATACAAACTTATACGATGAGGATCTTGTTGTGCAATGTTATGAAATGCTATGAATGCTATGCAATGACTCACCCATGCACACCCATGCAATTGCTATGTCGACACAGTCTATAGTTCCCACTTTTCGAGCAGGTAGCTAACCTCTCAGGCATCAGCCGCCGTGGCCAGGCGGTGACAGTAGAACGGGCACTTCTACTACTAGGTGGGTATCACACTACTTCACCTAGGCCTCCGTACGCCTCAACGCTAAGAACACAACAGCGGAGCCCATGCGTACTATGGCCCAGCGGGGTCTTGGGTAGATGTGCACCAAGAACACAGCCCGAACTGGCCTTGCGTGACCCGGAAGGGGCCTCGGAAGAAAGCACGAGGACACAGCCCAACCGTTCACATGGCCGGAGGGGCCTCATGACGTGAACACCGAGGACACAGCCCAAGCCGACCATGTCTAACTGCCAACTCCCGTCGGTGTGACGACTGGCGAGCCCGTAGACCTGCCACACTATCCTTAACCCAGGATTACGACACCGCGTGTCGACTCACACCACATGCACATACCACATCAACGTATCATGGAAGGGGCCTCGGAAGTAAACACGAGGACACAGCCCAACCATCCATCCACACCTTATCCCAACACAACCAAAACAAGTGACGGTCAACCCCGCACTTACATCCCTTCACAATACTACCCGTAGGGAGACGACTCTCTAAGTATTGGACTACAAGACTCATTTCATTAATCAAACATGTCCATGATCATAATCTATTCATCTATATGACCTTCCAAATGATGACAATGTAATATAAACATGATGCGCATATAAAGGTCTATCTCACTTTTATTTGATAATGTCATAATTTGAACATGAAGCGCACAATATCAATCTTTCAATTCCTACCAATTCGATTCGTTTAAATAAGATTATTTCACAATTTGATAATAGGAAATCTGATTAATAAGCAACTTCAATCATGCAACAACTGATTAATCATCAGGGTTCATCCAAGGCAAGTATCATGCATTATTAATTCTACCGAATCAAAATTCATCTTTCATTAAGCCCAGAATTTAGGCGCAGGTTGAATCTGGACAACAACTTCGACCGGAGATTCCTGAGGCTACAGGAATCCGGTGAAGTCGTGTAATCCCTCGATGGAAAGGTATTTCCATGGACTACATCTTTCATATTCAGAGCTCAACCCAGATTTGACATTATCCTATTTGAAATCGGACTTGAAGTCCGCTGCGTACAGAACACAGTTTCTGCATACAGGATTTATTGTACATTTTCGTTTAGACTTTCCCGTGGCTACAGACTTCGCCAGAAGTCGTCCAACCATTCGTTGGAAAGGTATTTTCAAGGGCTTCAACTTTCGTGTTAAGCCGAAAGCCCAGATCTGGCCATAGCATACTTAAAAATGGCCATGAAGTTCGCTGCGCGCAGAATACAGATTCTGCACGCATCTTAAGGCGGAATGAACGGCATCAGTTCATCTTCCTCCTCAATGTGATCATCCCAAATCATTCCAGAAAACCTCCTCCCTTATTCACCCTCAAGAGGCCAAAACCCTTCACGAAACCATCCCTTATCATCACATTGAAGAAGGGCGTGGTTGAAGAGATCTAAAACCTAAGACACAAGTCTTAGCATGACCTTTCCTAGAAAACTCCTCCTCACCATCAAGACTCTCTTGAGTCGATGTCTCTCCTAGGAAAATAACTATAGATCTAGCACCAAGGGAGAGGGTAGGAAACTCACATTGGCTCCAGCGGTACCACCATTTCTAGCCATGGATCTCGTAGTTCTCCTTGGCGGCATCTTCCCTTTCACGGCGATGGCGGATCTCCTTCGGTAGGACTTGCTCCTGCAGTTTTTCCCTCTCACAGGAGTCCTCACTGGAAATAGGGGATGAAAAGAGAATGAAAACGGCTAGGGTTTTCTCTCCCCTTTATATATAAAATGCGACACGGGTAGGGACACGGCCGTGTCCTTACCCGTGTCCTTCCTGGCGAAGCGGCAACGACAGTTTCCATGTCGGTTCAATACTTGACACGGGTTGGGACACGCCCGTGTCCCGACCCGTGTCCACATGACACGGCCGTGTGCATAGCCGTGTCCTTGGCCGTGTACTTCTCGGGTTGCGTCTCGACACTTCTCGTCGAGCTCAACTCGACGCACACGGGTAGGGACACGGCCGTGTCACTACCCGTGTCACTTGGTGTCGACACAGCTCGACGATCTCGACACGGGTCGTTGAGCTCAACTCGACGCACACGGGTAGGCACACGGCCGTGTCCCTACCCGTGTCCCTTGGTGTCGACACAGCTCGACAATCTCGACACGGGTCGTCGAGCTCAACTCGACGCACACGGGTAGGCACACGGCCGTGTCCCTACCCGTGTCCCTTGGTGTCGACACAGCTCGACGATCTCGACACGGGTCGTCGAGCTCAACTCGACGCACACGGGTAGGCACACGGCCGTGTCCCTACCCGTGTTACTTCCTTATTACACTGATTCTCCATTTCCCCACAAGTGCAGTCCAATTCCCTGCACTCTCAAGACTCAAGTCAGCCCTCCTGACTCAAAACACACACACTAGGGGCCTAGAGCGATTCGGGACGTTACAAATCGTCGACACTTTCTGGTGTAGACACAGCTTCACTGAGTGTCGACACAGCTCCTTGTGTCGACACTTTCTGTCTGCACTTTTCTTCACTGAGCGTCGACACAGCTCCAGGTGTCGACACTTTCAGTCTGGTGTCGACTCTGCATCCCAGGTGTCGACACAATGACTCCAAGTGTCGACACTGCTTGTCTGGGTGTCGATACAAGCCTTCTTAAGTGTCGACACTTTCCCTCTGGGTGTCGACACATGGACTTAGAAACTTTTTGCTTCAGTCCAGTGATTACTTAACCTGCACAAGTAAACTCAACATACATCAAATACATTATGATGTATATCATTGAGTTGGGTGAGGCTTCTTCAAATCAGGTACATTTGACCAATGTACCCAACAATCTCCCCTATTTGGAGAAGTTATAACCCTTAGTCAATGATATACACCATTCATAATTAAAAATTACAAAATGATGTAAAGCAGGTTATATTCAGCAGGGTAAACATAAACATGTATTAATTCACACATGTATACACATACATCAACACAGAACAGATAAGAAATAGACACATTCACAGAACAACCATGAAATATATTGATCATATATTGTTCTAACATTTGTCTTATACATTTTCAGTAGTTTACAAAAATGTTTTATATTTAAAAGATTACAAAATAATCTTCAAGTAAATTCTTAATCTATATCTGGTCTGGTTCCTTGATAACTATTCCCTTGCCAGCTTGAACTTGAGCTTTGACAGGGGCATCAACAGTTTCAGCATCAGCAGGCTTCTTGCCTTTTAGATCTTTCTTTTTGAGTTCTTCTGCCTTGATCTTCTGTCTCTCAAAATAGTGATATGCTTAGGGAAGTACTTGCTAGGCTCCACTGCATTAGGAGGTAGCTTTCCCATCTTTGCCTTTCTTCTATACTGAACTATTGCTTCCTGCCTGATCTCATGTTTTCTCCGTTCTGCTTCAGAGAACCACTTGTTCCTATCATGAGTATTGTCCTTGGCAGCTTTCCAGGCAGTTAAAATTATATTCCTAGAGGTAGGGCTCCACTGTTCAAAGTCTGGCCTTTGTTCTGCTTGTTCCCTAAACCTCTTTTTGGACAACCTTGTCTCTTCCTCTTTCTGTAGAGCCTCTTGCATGGCCTCAGATATAGGTTGAACAACCTTTTCAATATGGACATGTCCTTGCCCTCAGGTGGGCTATACATTGTGCTCACATCTGCTTGAATCATTTCAAAGTCTGGAGGTGGATAAATGACCTGAGCTACTTCTGGTTGCTCACCTCCAAAATAAGCAGGATTTAGTCCAGATTCAGCAACCTCATTGTCATCACACAGAGGAGGATATCCAAGTGTAGCTCTGATGGAATTTGATATCCACTTAGCATATTTAGAGCTTGCCTTGACTAGTACTCTCTCCCCCTTTATGACTTCTCTAGCCATGTGATCTCTGACATCATCCTTCTGAAATCTGATTTGACTATCCAAGTATCTGATGCCATCTTTAAAGAAAGGTTTAAGCTTTTGAAGTTGTTCAGATATGACCTTTTGGGAGGCTTGGATTGCAGTCTTTACAGCAGAAATTTCCTCTTGAAAGGCTTTGTCAAATTCAGCTTGGATAGTAGCAGAAGAGGTAGAAGGTTCAGCAGCCTTGTTCTTCAATTTAGTGACTATAGCATTATGAGAAGCAATCAAGTTGTCATTCATCTTAGTTGATTTTCAAGAACATATCATTGCTTCAATGCTATATCATCTACCTATGCTTTGATCTTCTCTTGGTGTGTTGCCAAATACACCACTGCATTTCCACCTTTGTGGAAGCATTCAGTCATTTCCTTTTTGTTAAGGTTCATTTCAAACCTTATAGACTTTATATCTTGGGCAGATCAAACTGCAAAGCTTTGTGCCCTTCATCTACATAAGCCTCTATAGCTTTTCTCTGTTCATCCAGTTTTATCTGCATTGCAATCATTAATGCACTATAATCAACAGTTGGAGCTTGTTTGAACTATAGGCCGTGGGGCTATAGATTGCAGAGCTTTCTTATAAACTCTGACTTCTTCTTTTAAAAACATAAAGTTTCTTCTTCTTTGCCCTAGCACTCTCCTCATATTCAGAGGCAGAAGTGCTGGTTATGTCAACCCTATCCTTAGGGCTTGGAGGTCTGTCAGCTTGCACATCATGTGCCTTCTCAGTTTCTGGCCTTAAAGGCTCTTCCAGAACTTGCACTTGCTCCCTCTCAGCAACAGCATGATCTTTTTCAGCAGCATCCTTGTCCATGTCAAAATCTGCTTGATCTAGATTTAGAAATAAATCTTCCATGGTGTATTCATGGGGTGAAGAAGCTGGAGAAATTCTTGGTTCTTCAACCACAGGATCATGAATAACTAGAGCAGCAGATGTGTCTCTTATAACAACATCTGGAGCTTGACTAGGCAGCTGAGTTTGCTGATTAACATCAGACAGATCAGCATCTTCTATAATAAAATCTAAGGTGTTGAGTTCAGTGAGTACCTCTTGTATGATGGTGGTGGCTTGATCACTGTCCAGTGTAGAGGGTTCTTCTACAACTGGAGGCTCCCCTATCTTTGATCCTTGTGGATTGGGCTAGCTTGGGGTAGCTCCCCTGGATCTCAACAATCTCTTGAGGAGCAGGAGTCTTCACTACAGGCTCTTCCTCTTGATCATCAGGAGTGAAAAGAACATGTTCTTCACTCACAGAACTGCTGGAGGACTCTGTGCCACTGGAGCAGTTTTTCTCTTTTTCTTTGGAGGAATCTCCTTCTTAGTAACTGTCTTCTCTGGGGTTGGTATTTCCTTGGACAACACCCTGTCCCATCTTGAAAAGATCCTTTGATCCATCTTCCTCATGTGGTTTATCTTGCTGCCTGCAGCAGTATTCATTACCTATGGTATGGTACCAGCTAGGTAGAGACTTAAGATTCTGCCCAAATTGGGCTTCTTCAGACTTTCTTTAATTTTCTCAAAGACTATCACTGACCAATCAGTTCTTAGAGTAAAGATAATTCTAGTCATTAGATTGAACATGGAGGCAGACCCTCTGTCATGCCCTCTTGGCTTACTGAGTAAGACCTTTCCCACAATCTCAGATATGAACTTTCCTTGATTATTCATGCCTTTCCTGTTGAAAACAGAACCTATCTTGATCTTTGGATCAAGTCCACACCAGGTTAGAGCTTCCCTTGTCTTGGATGCAGTAAGTTCTTCTTCATCTTGAGTTTTTGGTAGCTGAAGTACCTTCCTCAGACTCTTTGGTGAAACCTTGACCTTAGTTCCATGAACTCTGGATTTGATTCTGTAACTAGATTCATCTACTGCAGCTCCATTTAGGAATTCAAGAACCTCCTTCTTCCATATCTTAGTAGGTTCTGAAACTAAGTACTCTAACCCTGAATCGGCGACTAGGGTTACTACTGCCTTGATTTCTGGATCAGCATCGTCGAAGGCGCTGCGCACAAGCTCATATCCTTCGTTAACGTTCTCCTCAAGCTTAGGAGCCATTAGGGTTTGTAGAATTTGTCTTTAGAAAAGAGAGGTGTCGACACAGTAGTTTTGGTCTCGAAACTTTGAAAGCGTGCCGACAAACAAAGACTGAACCCTATTTATACCTTTCTGATTTTGAAGATGAACAGGCGGGACAGCTAACTTAAAATGTGTCGACACTGGCAATAAGTGTCGACACTGACTTATAATGTCTCGACACATATGTGTCGACACAAGTTTAGTCAACAGATTTTATGTGTCGACACATGTTTATGTGTCGACACAACATAACTCAACACATTGTCGAGACTTTACTTAGAAAATTTTGAGTAAAACATAAGTGTCGACACCACATTGGATGTGTCGACACCTACTTGACATTTGTCAACACTAAAATGCTGAAGTGTCGACACCAACATCCTAGATGTGTCGACACCTTTTTCCTGAAGCGTCGACACCTCTATTCTGTGTCGACATAGACTTGTCTATGTGTCGACACCTTTTTACTTAGCCAATTTTAATTCTGTAAACTTACTCTAAGTTTATCATTCCTAGTTCAATTTTGAATCTATTGAACTTAGCTTCTTCTAGGGGCTTAGTAAACATATCAATTATTTGATTATCAGTTCTAACATATTCTAATAAAATATCTTCTCTTTCTACATGCTCCCTAAGAAAATGATATTTAATCTCAATATGTTTAGTTCTACTATGAGATACAGGGTTATTAGCTATTGAAATAGCACTTATAGAATCACAAAAAAAGTGGAGTTCTACTTACCTGAAATCCATAGTCCTCTAGCTGATGTTGAATCCACAAAAGTTGAGCACAACAACTTCCTGCAGCCACATACTCTGACTCTGTTGTGGAGATAGCCACACTGGTTTGCTTCTTGCTACTCCATGAAATTAGTCTCCCACCTAGGAATTGACAGGTTCTAGTAGTGCTCTTTCTATCCTCTTTGCATCCTGCAAAGTCTGCATCTGAATAACCTGTTAGATCAAAATCTCCATTCCTAGGGTACCAGAGGGCTAGATAGGGAGTGCCCTTTAGATATCTCAATATTCTTTTGACTGCTGTCAAATGAGACTCTTTAGGGCAGGCTTGATACCTGATACAAACACATGTAGCATACATGATGTCAGGTCTACTAGCAGTCAAGTATAATAGGGAGCCAACTATCCCTCTATACAAGGTTTCATCTACAGGTTTCCCTGCATCATCCTTGCTAAGAGACATACTTGACCCCATAGGAGTCTTCATGGTACTGGATGAATCCATACCATACTTCCTTATGAGTTCTAGGGTGAACTTGGACTGACAGATGGATAAAACACTTTCAGTCTGTTTAACTTGGAGACCCAAGAAAAACTTTAGCTCTCCTATACTACTCATCTCAAACTGACCTTGCATAAGTTTTGCAAACTTTTTGCAAAGGCTGCTTTCAGTAGACCCAAATATAATGTCATCTACATATATTTGCACTAGTATGACTTTGTCTCTAGATTCCTAAGGAATAGAGTCTTATCTATTTTCCCCCTTGAGAATTTGTTCTCAATGAGGAAACTAGATAGGGTTTCATACCAAGCCCTAGGGGCTTGCTTTAACCCATATAAAGCTTTCCTAAGTCTATAGACATGATGAGGTAGAGTTGGATCAACAAAACCTGAAGGCTGCTCCACATAGACTTCTTCTTTAAGATTACCATTTAGGAATGCTGACTTGACATCCATTTGGTAAACCTTGAATCCTTGATAGGTTGCATAGGCTAAGAACATCCTTATGGCTTCCAGTCTGACTACTGGAGCAAAGGTTTGATCAAAATCAATACCTTCTTCTTGCCTATATCCTTTAGCAACCAGTCTAGCCTTATTTTTAATGATGACCCCTTGTTCATCCATCTTATTCCTGTAGATCCACTTAGTTCCTATTACATTGTGGTCTTTAGGTTTAGGAACTAATTCCCAGATCTTGCACCTCTTGAACTGATTAAGCTCTTCTTGCATTCTTCAGTCCATAGTGGATCTTGTATTGCTTCTTCAAATTTCTTAGGTTCAACTTGTGATAGAAAGCTTGAGTAGATTGCTGCATTGATGTTTCTACTACTGGTTTGAACTCCTTGTCTTGGATCTCCAATAATCTGCTCTATTGGATGATCTCTTAGATGCCTGTTGGCTGGAGGCAACCTTACTTCTGGTTGCACCACTTCAGTATCTGCATCATGCTGTACTCCTTGGATTTCTTCAGCAATTGGCACATGTAGTTCTCCCCCTGGACAACAGCTACTGTCTTCTACTTGCTGTCTTGCAGCAGGTACTTCTTCTATAGTTAGCTTGTCCATTTTCTTTGTTAAACCTGTGGGGCTGCATACACTACTAGATAACTCATTGTTAATAAGTTTAGTCTCATCAAAAACTACATGCACAGATTCTTCTACAACTTGTGTAGTCAAGTTGTAGACTCTATAAGCCTTACTATTATTGATGTACCCAACAAAAATTGTCTCTTGGGACTTGGCAGCAAACTTAGTTAAGTAAGACTTCCCATTGTTAAGTATGAAGCATTTGCAACCAAAAATCCTGAAGTAGGATAGGTTTGGTTTCCTGCCTTTCACAACTTCATAGGGGGTCTTGTTTAGCCCTTTAGTGATGGTAGCCCTATTTATAACATGGCATGCAGTGTTAACTGCTTCAGCCCAGAAATACTCTAGCAGTGATGTATCACTTAATAGGGTCCTACCAGCCTCTATCAAGGTTCTATTCTTCCTCTCAGCAATGCCATTTTGCTGAGGTGTTCTAGGTGAAGAGAATTCTTGAAATATCCCAAAGTCTTCACATAGTTTTGTCATGGTATCAGACTGAAATTCAGTACCATGGTCACTTCTAATTTTGACCTCTGTACTATTTAGTTCATTCTGAATTTGCTTGACAAAGCTATAGAAGACACTAGGTGTTTCAGATTTCTGATTTAAGAAGAACACCCAGGAAAACCTTGAGTAGTCATCTACAACTACAAAGGTATAGACCTTCCTACCTAAGCTGTGAACAGGCATTGGACCAAAGAGATCCATATGCAAGAGGTACAAACACCTCACAGCATCTTTGTTTTCTATGCTTTTAAAGGTGGATTTAGTCAGCTTGCCCTTTTGACAAGCTGAGCAAATACCATTTTTAACACACTTAACTTGAGGACCATTCCTCACTAACTCTTTGCTAAAGAGTTTGCTAATAGTCTTGTAGTTAAGATGGGCAAGCCTCTTATGCCATTTGACACAATGAGAGACTGTCTCATCAGCTACAAGACAAACTAGAGAACCATTGTTCTCAATCATAATGTCTAGGCAGTAGACATTCCTCTTCCTATAACCTGTCAAAATGATCTCTTGATCACTTGACCTCTTGATATGACAACCATTTTTGACAAATGAGATGTCATACCCTACATCACTTAATTGACTTATACTTATTAGGTTGTGTTTCAACCCTTTAACATAAGCCACTTGAGTAATGGTAACTAAGTTTGTAGAAATGTTACCAAATCCTTTGATGATTCCTTTTTCAGAACCACCAAAGGTTACTTTTGGACCATCTTTTACTGGAATGTAGTCCTTTAGTAATCTTCTAGTTCCAGTCATATGTCTGGAACATCCACTGTCCAAGTACCATGTTGGGGTATGACCACTTGGACTCACCTGCAAAACAGATTAATGAACCTTAGAACCCAAAGAATTCTTGGGTCCTTGGTACTTGTTAGTCTGCAACTTGACAAAACTACCTACTGGCTTTCCACCAGGTAGCTTACTACTCACTTTTGTACTAACATTGTGCCAACAGTGCACTGCAAAGTGGCCAACCTTGCCACAGCACCAACATTCAAACTTGTTGTACCTTTGCTTAGGTATAGCCTTTGCTGTCTTATCTACAGCAGGCTTGTTGAATGTTGGGGCTTTGCCCTTAGACTTGGACTTGGACTGCTCAGTCCTTGCAGGTCTAGTGAAGCCCAGTCCAGCCTTGCCTTTATGATGAACAAAATCATCAATTTAAGGTAACACTGACTTAGGTTTAGAAAACCTAGCAACTAAGTCCTTCTCCTTCTGAAGATTGATCTCCAGACTCTTAATTTGATCATTCTTAAAGGTGATAGTCCCCATCTGAATCACTGATATGTGTTTCAGTCTGGCTATCTCATTCAGCTTTTGATCAAATTGCTTCTCAAAATCTGTTGCAGCAGCTTTAAGATCAGCAATTTCCTTTGCCTGACTTTTGGCTAGGGACTTGCTTTTCTTGTAAGCTTGCAACAGCACCTTATATTCATCTATAAGCTGATGAATATCATCCTCAGACTCAGATGCACTTTCATCACTTGATGAAGATGAATCTGATTCTGAACTAGAACAAGAAACTGAATTTAAACTTGAACTTTGTACCTGACTGGGTCCTGGCTGCTCCAGGATTTTGGCACTCTCTGTCAAAGCCATTAGCCCTTGGCATTGACTGTCTTCTTGTTCATAAATAGACTCCATGATCTGCATGAATTCTTCCTCTTCTTTTTCAACAAACAGCCCTATGTAGGCTTCAGCCTCAGACTCAGTTTCTGAAGAAGAGATATCTGATAGAGTCTTCTCTTTCTTGGCTACAAAAGACTTCTCTTTCTTGCCTTTGAAGTGAGCCTTTTTTCTGTCACCAGATTCCTTTCTCTTCTCAGGACAATCTGCAATAACATGGCCCTGTCTATTGCAGCAATAGCACACTATCTTAGATCCAGTTGCCTTGCTTGATTTGTCCTCTTCCTGTCTTTCTTTGAAGGCTTTTTCTCCTGATAAAAGACTTCCTTTCCTTTGAAGTAGAAGGTCTTGACCTCCATTGTTTCTTCTTCAAGAATTTCTGAAAGTGTCTAGTGAAGGCAGCAAAGTCTTCATCACTTTCACTGCTCTCAGTCTTTGTGCTGACTGACTCATCTGATTCTGATTCAACTACCTCTGGAGGTGGAGTTGATGACTTATTCCTGCACTTTCTGGGAACTTCTGTCTTGAAAGCAACAGTTCTTTCCTTGTGCTCAGTCCTTGTTGATTTCTCCTCCTCCTTCCTCACTGTCAATTGCATTTCATATGACAACAACTTGCCAAACAGTGTAGGAGGAGGAATTTCTCCCAACTTAGCCATTTCTCTAATGACACAGATCTTTGTGTCCCAATCTTTGGTTAGGGACCTTAGGAACTTGTCATTTAGTTCATAGTTACTGAACTCTCTTCCATAAAACATGAGTTCATTAACTATTCTGTAGAACTTCTTGTAGCACTCAGTTATGCTATCACCTTTTCCTTCTCTAAAACTCTCATACTCCTGATTTAGCAAGGATTTTCTATCTTGTCTTACTTCTTCAGATCCTTCCATATACACTATAAGAGTGTCCCACATCTCCTTGGCTGTCTTACAGTGTATAAGATTCTGAAATGTTGCATCATCTATGGCACTCACAATAACGTTTTGTGCCCTCTTGTCCATTGTGGCTAGGACAATCTCATCCTTAGTCATCTCAGAGAAATCCTTTGGAGTTCTCTGATTTGCATCTAAAACTGAAATCTTCATGGGCATATAAGGCCCTTCCTTTACTGTGATGTAGATTCTAGGGTCTGAGGCCTCCATAAATAGCCTTACCCTTTCCTTCCAGATCCCAAAGATCTCTTTCCTGCATATGGGTAATTTTATGGAACCCAATTCCTTGTGATTCTCAGAGGAACCCATGTTTCTTGATTTTCTTGAATTTCTTGAATCTGTATTTTGCCTTACACTGAATCTGCCAAACAGAATCTCCTCAGACTGTTAGTCCTTTTTGAGGAACCTCCCTCTGATACCACTTGAAAGATATGGTACCTAAACACCTAGAGGGGGGGGGGGGTGAACAGGTGACCTAATCCTTTTTGAACTTTTATGACAGCAAACAGTTAATATCACAGATTTCTAACTATTTATCACAGCAAACACATAGCATACACAGCAACAATCACAGCACAGCACAGCATACACAGTGGTTTATAGTGGTTCCCCAAAATATGGGTACATACACTTTCCCCCTTCGCCTATCTAGCAGTGTACTAGATTCGGCCAAACTCCTCCACTGTCTCAGAACCCAAATTGGTTCTTACACCTCAGGCCCAAGGCCCTACAACTCAGGTTTATCCCAAAGCCTACACTCAGCCAACCAAGGCCTACACTCAGCCAACCAAGGCCTACACTCAGCCAACCAAGGCCTACACTCAGAGATCTCAATCTCCTACACTCAGGCTCTCAAGCCCTACCCTCAGCCTTTATAATTATAGGCTTACAATTCACTCAGATCCAAAGGATCCTACAAGTTAAAAATGTATTACAAATATTAACTCAACAACTCAGAAATAAAAGAGGGGAGTTGAGAGTCTCTTGATGAGTTCTTGGAAGAACTCAGCTGGATTCAATCTGACTTAGCTTTCTTCAAAGCTTCTTGAGTAGAACTGAATAAGACTGAATCCTCCTGCAGTTGTTCCTTGACCTCTGCCACTTAAGATCCAGAATGAATCTGAATCCTTCTTCTCAGCCTAGTTCCAGAGGCTGATTTCTTGGATGGAGCCCTCTCTCTCCAACTTCTTAGATCTGCACTTGGACTGCAAGATCTTCTTGTGTTGATACTCTGTGTACCACTTTAATAACTTGTTCTTCAATAATGTGATCAACCTCAACAACAACTTCTGTAAACTGTAGGTGCCTACAACTTCTGGTAACCGGCTGGTCCGGTACATAACTGACTTCTGATATATCTGACAGGTGCTGTAGACCGGCTGGAACGGCAGCTGTCAAGTCATCCAGTCATTTCTTGAAAATCTCTAACTGTATGAAAGTGTCGAGACTTTTGTCTTTAAGTGTCGACACTTATAGTCCAAGTGTCGACACATGTTGTGTAAGTGTCAACACAAGTCTACAAGGTGTCGACACAACTCCTTGTATGTCTCGACACAGATTCTTCTTCAGGTGTCGACACTGAAATTGAGTGTCGACACAAGTACTTGATCTTCTATCCGTAGCTGAATTCTTCTAAGTGTCGACACATCACCTTTGTGTCGACACAACTCCTTGTGTTGAATCTGTCAAGTGCCGACACTGCTTCTTGGTGTCAACACATAGTCTTCTATGTTGATTCTTGCTGAGTGTCGACACAGCTTCTTGGTGTCGACACTTGATTCTTCTGTTGAGACTTTAGCTGAGTGTCGACACATTCCCTTAGTGTCGACACTTGTACTTAGAATATTTTGTTGATAATTCTGTTCTCTACTAAGTGTCGACACAACTCCTTGTGTTGACACTTTCTTCAAGTGTAGAGTCTTTAGCTATGTGTCGACACTTACTTCAAATGTTGACTCTTCTGTTGAGTGTCGACACTTTGTTTTTTTTTTGGTGTCGACACTTTCTTCAAGTGCTGACTCTTCTTGTTGTGTGTCGACACATTATTCTTGGTGTCGACACTTTGACTTAGTTTCTGCAGTCTTTTGCTAAGTGTCGACACAGCTCCAAGTGTCGACACTTTCTGGTGTAGACACAGCTTCACTGAGTGTCGACACAGCTCCTTGTGTCGACACTTTCTGTCTGCACTTTTCTTCAATGAGTGTCGACACAGCTCCAAGTGTCGACACTTTCTGTCTGGTGTCGACTCTGCATCCCAGGTGTCGACACAATGACTCCAAGTGTCGACACTGCTTGTCTGGGTGTCGACACAAGCCTTCTTAAGTGTCGACAATTTCCCTCTGGGTGTCGACACATGGACTTAGAAACTTTTTGCTTCAGTCCAGTGATTACTTAACCTGCACAAGTAAACTCAACATACATCAAATACATTATGATGTATATCATTGAGTTGGGTGAGCCTTCTTCAAATCAGGTACATTTGACCAATGTACCCAACACTCACCGATCGTCGAATCGAGTTCGACGATTCGTCGTACTGAGCTCGACGAAATGACTTAGTCTCCAGAAACTGAAAAACCTGGTCTTGAGGGCAGCTTGCAAACCTAACTACTAACCCTTAGACTCAATTCTACTTGACCTTTAGATCTATACAGTGAGGTCAAAACAGGTTTCCAAAGAGACATAGTGATCCTGACCCAAATCAGTAATAGGGTGTTCCAACAAAGTCCTAGAAAACTTCGCATATCTGTGGCCGACTTCAGCTGCGGCCAATCCCAAACTGCCTGAATCATGGCGGGGTCTACTGCCAATCCAGCACCACTGATGTTATGGCCTAGAAAAGCCACCTCCCTCAACCAGAACTGACATTTGCTAAACTTCGCATAAAGATGGTGCTCTCGCAGTCTCTCTAAGGTCAGCGTCAGATGTCGTGTGTGCTCCTCCTCTATCCTTGAGTAAATGAGGTTGTCATCAATAAATACAATGACGAACACATCCAGATATGCCTCGAACACCCGATTCAAGAGGCTCATAAACACCGACGGTGTATTCGTGAGCCCAAATGGCATCACGGTGAACTCGAACAACCCATATCCACTACTGAAGGCAGTCATCGGAATGTCCTCCTCCTGGATCCGTAGCTGATGGTATCCCGACCTCAAATCCAATTTTGAAAAGAAATGCACCCCCTCCAGCTGATCAAACAACTCATCTATCCTTGGCAATGGATATGTATTCCGGACTGCTAGTCGGTTCAGTCCTCGGTAGTCGATGCACAATATAAGTGTCTCGTCCTTCTTCTTGACGAACAACATTGGAGCTCCCCATGGTGATGAGCTTGGCCGGCCAAATCCGGCCTACACTAGTTCCTGGAGCTTGCTTGAAAACACTATCAGCTCCTTCGGAGCCATCCGGTAAGGGGCTCTAAATGCCGGCTTAGCCCCCGGTACTAGCTATATCCGGAAATCCTGCTCCCGGTGTGGGGGTAGCCCTGGCAGCTTATCTGGGAATACGTCGGCAAAATCTCACACCACAGGGATATCCGAGATGGATCCCTTGGCCTCAGGCATTTCAAACAGCACTTCATAGACTTCCTCCCCTACAAGTGGGGCTTGACGGCCTGTACGGATGACAACAAGATAGGGGGAACAGATCTAATACCTTCGATGACGATATAGGAATCCCCATGCCTCACAGTAATCCTCTTGGACATGCAGTCAATCTGAGCATGGTTCCAGTTCAACCATGTCATTCCCAGGATCAACTCAAAGACTGGCATCTTCATGATCGTCGTTGGTGCTTCAAATATCTTTCTGCCGATCTCTGCCTCCATATTGCAGCGGGCGGTGGTGAATAGCTCTGATCCGTCTGGTAGTCGTATCCTCATCATCAAGCCAGTAAACTGCTCCACGCCTTCCAACCCTTCCACGAAGGCTTCCGACACGAACGAGTGCGAAGCACCCGTATCGAACAATGTATAGGCGGGCTTGCTACTAATGAAGACTATGCCTGGAGTAATTTAAAGTCTTAGAAATCTAATTGTGGTTTTCTTTCCTAGTTTATCAGTCCTATAACCATAAATCTAATTATCTGGGAAAGAGAAAACTTAAAATTAACTGGAGTAGATGTGATCACTTGCTCCGTATTCCGTTGTTGAGTGTGATACAATGCATACACTTGCTCCCTCTCTTGCCTGTGGTCTCTGCCCTGGTATCCATGACCTCGGCCATGTCCTAGGCCTCCAAATACTGAGCTGGCGGGGCAGCCGGTGGTGCTGGTGGTTGTGCCACCCTCATGGGGCAGTTCCTCCGGATATGCCCCACATGATGACAGTTGAAGCATTCTGGCGGGGGATATGCCATACCCCCGGGTCTCTGCACCTCCCGCATCTGGGGTAGCTGAGGGCCACCACTACTGGTTCCCTCTGCTCCTGTCTAACCTCCTGACGAGGCTACTCTTCTACTCTTCTACATCCTGTGATGCAGCCCCGTCGCTGATCATTTCGGGCTCCTCGGCCCTGATCCTCAGTTTGCTACTTCTGGCCTCGGATAGTATGCCAATCTGCCATGATTCTTTTTGCCATCTCCAATATCCGAGGAATAGGCCCGTCGGACACGAACAACAGAGACTCCCTCAGATCCTCTCGTAGGCCCTTATAGAACCTCTTAGTGTAACCTGCCTCATCTAATTGATAAGAATCCGCAAACCGGGCTAGGTGGTTGAACTCCCGATGATACTCCACCACTGTCTTGATGCCCTGTCTCAACTGTAGAAATCTATCCTCTAGCTCGTCTCTGGCTGAATGTGGAACAAAATTCTCCAATAGTGCGACCCTGAATTCCCCCCAAGCTATCTCAGTAACCTCTCTGTCAGCAAACGTCGTGTACAGCGATGTCTTCCACCATCTCTTGGTATGGGACTCCAAGCAAGAGACTACCAAGGGCACCCTCTCCTCCCATGGGCACCGGATAACAGTCAACATCTCATACATGATGTCCAGCCACTCCTCCGTCCGAACGGCCGACTCTGTCCCCAAATAGGATGTGGGAGAAAGTCCTCGGAAAATACTCAACCAGTTGGCCTCCGGGTTTTGCTGCAGAGCCAGAACCTATTATTCCCTAAAATCCTCCAGGATAGCTGTCAGAGTCTGCCACATCTATGACTGTAGGAATGGAGTGGGGACCGGGGGAGGTGGTGCAACGTCCGGAGTCTGCTGGACACCGCCCTATGGTGTAGGCTGTGCTGGGGGCTGCGTAATAAAAGCCAATAGTAAATAATCGATTCAATCCTAATTAACAATGGACAATTTTGTAACGCCCTGAAACTCAAAAGAGCGACGGGAGGCATTTTGTACCAAATTTGGAATTTGGCCGGGGGTACACAGCCTGGGTCACGGGCGTGTCCCAAGCCGTATCGGGGTCGTTCGACTTTCTGGCAACAAAGTCTCTGTTCGACGATTTAGCCAAAGTCTGCGTTCGATGATTTTCCAGCAATCTGCGTTCGACGATTTAGCCAAAGTCTGTGTTGGATGATTTTCCAGCAATCTGCATTCGATGATTTGCCAGGGATCTGCGTTCGACAATCTAGCTGCATTCAACGATTTTGCCATGGATCTGCGTTCGACGATCTGGCTGCGTTCGATGATTTTGCCAGGGAACTCTATTCGACGATTTGGCTGGTTCGACGGGTTGCCAGTGATTCTCCGTTCGACGATTCGGCAGTGGTCGATGATTTTGGTTCGACGATCATCGAGCGAAGTTCATGACTGGTTGTCACGGGGTGTCCTTGACGGGATGCGGTGTTCGACCCATTTCCAGGCTGGACTCGGATCACAGCCATGCTTTTCTTTCTTGGTATCCAACGGCTGGTTTTCTTTCTGATTGGATTATACCCGAGGGTAGGGTTTAAAACCATTATTTCTGCAGCTAGTTCTCTGTCTACGTTTTACAGAGAGGGGAGAGCTCGAGGAAGGAGAAGGATAGATCCGGCCATTGGAGGAGTTTCGGAGCTCCAAATCGCGAGCCGACTTCGGATCTACGAAGGCAAGGAGATTGCGGAGCTTTTCATCCACGTAGATTTCCATGGCGCCGAGGAAGAACGCTAGGGTAACGATTCTCTTCTTGAGCATGTGAAGCTCCCCTTCTTTTGCATAGGAAGACCTCTCTCGCGAGTTTGCAGTGAGTTTGAGGCGTTCCTTCAGGTAGATATGTAAATTCCCCGTTGTTTAGAGTCTGTATTTGAGAACGGACATAGGCATGGTGTGTGAAGCCTACCCGGACAAGTTGGTCTAGATCGGTGATGTTGCATTTCATAAATGGCCAGAGAAGACTCCGTGCGAATGTTTGTTTTCGGGTTTTTCTACGTGGTAGATTGCAATAGGGAGCCTTGAGGATTAACCCAAAGGTCCACCCGGAAAACTAGGCAGATGCGTGATTCTGCCAAACATGTGGGCCTGGGAGCCAACTTGAACATAACTGGGTTATGTGTTGTGTGTAAACGATTTGGGACTCGGGAAAGTTTGACCTGCGCATATGTTTTAAATTAACGTTGCGGTGTGAGCAACGGGTCAGGCGGAACCGTACCCGCTCTATGTCATTCGGTTAAAGAGACCTAAAGTTAATTGGCACGTACCGTTGGCATATATTGAGGGTCTTAGGCAGTGTCCAGAAAGACCAAATGCTCACGAGATATTGCCGTCCTGGGGAGGGTGGTGAGTCGGCGGACTTAGACCGCGATCACCGAGAATGTGCCCTGATAGTACGGGGCGTGTGGTCGTGCGTGCTTATGCCTGTGATGAAATGTATATTTATATACTGCTTGGTTATGCTAATAAGTGCAGGAAAGGAGCATCGCCGCCCCGAATTGGGGGCGGGATCATTATAATTTGGTCAGCATTGTTGACAATTGCTTTTGTTTGCCACTATATGGTGGTTGGTTGCTTGCAGGTGCTGCTAGACCAAGCGGTCAATAGCGGGCTAAAGCCCAAGTTGCTGTGCCGGCCCTCGAAGGCCTAATATTTTGGATGTTTTCTTTATTCATGTATGGCCGGCCTACGTGCCGAGGTTTGAAAACATGTAATTTTGAAGGACACAATTTGTAAGGCCTTAAGGCCAGTACTTGTGTATTTGTACTTCTTTCCTTTGGGATTGTTTAGTGGACATTCATGCTATTTGTGTTGTGTTCTTTTAATTGCAACTTATAAAAATGCTTCCGCTAGAATGCTCTGTGTAGGACGTTGGATTGGTTGGATGGTTTCCATTGAGTAACCACCCGGTCTGTCTGTGGTATGTGGTGTCGGGCCCCGGCCGGACCTACTGCTATATGCTATGCGACGGATAGGGGGTGTTAAAATTTGGTATCAGACAGCTGGTTTCGGTCGGGCTTAAAATGAATTCGTGGTCGAATTATTTTTAAGGGGTGTTGAGCACATGTGTGTGCGTCATCATTATAACAATAAAAGAACCCATGAATGTCCACTTAGGAATGAAAAATACATGTGTTTGAGGAACCTATATTTTCCTATAATTGCGTTTTTCAATTTTGTTTGGTCTCTTAATGGTGTTTTGTACAACTATAGGTGACCAGAAGCGGTGCTGGGCCTCCAGAATGTCTGGTTTCTAAGGAGTATAGTGCACCCGGTGCGGTGTTTGAGACCCCTGCTTCGTCTGAAACCGAAAGAAGGATCGTTGAAGCGGTGTTTGCTATGACGTGTGCACAGCATGGAAGAAATGTACAACCCTGTGCCGCTATTGTGGCTTCAACTCCGGGTGGCGTGATGGAACAGATGACTTTTGGTAGACCATCAGGGCAGCAGCTGAATATGCGTTTAGTGCAGGGATCGCACTCAGTTGACGAATATTTGCAAGCATTTATTATAATAAGTCGCTACCCATGCTTTGAGTTGGAGAACGAGCATTCTATAGTCGATAGATTTTATAATGGTCTGCGTGGCGAGCTGCGAATCCTACTGCTAGGACCAAAATTATTGGGATTGCGAGCCTTGGTGGAGTCGGCTAGATCTTTGTAAGCAGACTTGAGGAAGACTCACCCGATGCCAGCGACCATGGTATCGAACTATGCAAGCCCAATAAGAGCTGCATCCGGCAGAATGCTGGAGAATGGGGCTACAACATCGACTAGCAAAGCTACTTACACTTGTCATACTTGTGGAAAGAAAGGGCACTTTGCCCGAGAGTGTTGGAATGGTGCTCAGAAGACTAAAAAAGCTATGTCAGGAGCAGTTGAGGACTTTAGTGCAAAATAAACGACGTTCAAAATGCCGAGCACCTCAAAGTCTGGATATCGTAGGTGGTATAAGAAGGCTAGGACTTTGGGTCTAGCCCCTCCTCTCGGTGCTTCGGGGGCATCTACAGCCCAAACCCCAGGCGCATGTTACAACTGTGGGGAGTCGGGGCATTATGCCCATGGGTGCCTAAAGTCCGAGAGAAAGCACGCCGCCGTGAGAACATGTATGGTTTAAATTTATAGCAGTTTAACCTTAAATACTTGTCACCCTTGTGCATGTTAGCTTAGAAATACTTGTGCTAAGCTTTGTTCTGATTTTCGTTTATCCGGCGAGAGCACCGTTCGTGTAAACGAAGCTTCGCATTCCTTTATTTAGGAATTATATTACGCGTCGGAGTACCTCCTTCGATGGTAAGAGACAAATTGGATGCGTTATGGTCCAATGGTGCACATTGCGCGCGAGTAAAATCTGTTGCGCTTAGGTTTGGTCAGGGAGTCAAGACTTTGACTTACAAGTGTCGTTACTACCGCTAGGGGAGCTCGACGTGATCTTTGGTATGGAATAGCTCTCGGAGCAGCAAGCATACATTGATCGAAATCACAAGGAAGTCAAGTTGGGAACAGGTCGTGAAATGACTTTTACGGGCTTGAAAGGGTCGAGCAAGACGTTGATGTCTGCTCTTCAGGTGGTGAAGGCAGTTCGTGCTGGTGCAGAGCTGTTCTTTACACTAGTGGAGGTTGCAAAGCCAAAGCCTACGGTAGATAGTATATCAGTGGTAGCTGAGTACCCTGATGAGTTCCCCACATATCTTCCTGGAGCCCCGCCTCAACGGGAGATAGATTTCATGATTGAGCTAGTGCTAGGTGCAAAGCCTGTGTCACGATCTCCGTATCGGCTAGCGCCTAAGGAAATGGCGGAGCTGAAGGTGCAACTTCAAGAGTTATTGGAGCAAGGGTATGTGCGTCCAAGTTCTTCACCTTGGAGCGCAACAGTCTCCTTTGTTAAGAAGAAGGACGGGAGCTTGAGACTTTGTATTGAATATCGGGAGTTAAACAAGCTAACGAAAAAGAACAAGTACCCAATCCCAAGGATAGATGATCTTTTTGAACAGTTGGTCGGGTCGATGGTGTACTCTAAGTTGGATCTCAAGTCTGGTTACTATCAGGTGAGGATAAGGGAGTGTGATACCCCTAAGACAGCGTGCAGTATAGGATACGACATTAAGAGTTTACGGTCATGCCGTTTGGGCTGACGAATGCGCCGTCAGTGTTCATGGATTTGATGAACCAGACATTTAGGGAATACTTGGACCATTTTGTAATCGTTTTCATCGATGATATTTTGGTGTACTCGCAGAGTGAGGAAGATCACTTCAGGCATCTTCTTTTGGTTTTGGAGACGCTAAGGAGGGATTAATTGTACGCCAAGTTCTCGAAGTGCGAGTTTTGGTTGTCCTCAGTGGCGTTCGTCGGTCATATGGTGAGTGGGGAAGGTGTTGCAGTGGATCCGACGAATATTGTTGCGATACGAGAGTGGCCTGAGCTTTCTAAGGTAGCGGAAGTCCGGAGCTTTCTGGGGCTTGCCAGCTATTATAGGCGCTTCGTAGAGAACTTCTCGCGGAAAGCATTAACTCTCACTACTTTAATGAGGAAGGAGCTGAAGTTTGTTTGGACGCAAGAGTGCGTGCGAGCTTTTGAGGAGTTAAAATGTCGGTTTACCACGGCGCCTGTGTTAAGTTCACCGAGTGGGACCGAAGGTTATGAGATTTATAGCGATGTTTCGGGTAGTGGTTTGGGTTGCGTGCTACTACAACATGGAAGCGTTATAGCGTATGGACCGAGACAACTGAAAGTGCACGAGAGGAACTATCCGGTCCATGACTTGGAGTTAGCGGCAGTGATTTTTGCCTTGAAGCTGTGGAGACATTATTTGTACGGTGTGAAGATTGATATCTACACCGATCACAAGAGCCTGAAGTATTTGATTGATCAGAAAGATCTGAACATGCGGCAGTGTAGATGGATGGAGTTCCAGGGGGACTATACATTCAAGATCCACTACGTGCCGGGTAAAGGTAATGCGGTTGCGGATGCGTTGAGTTGTTGGGCCCCATCTCAAGCCAATTAGTTGTCGGTCCATGATGAGCGGTTGGTTCGGGAGTTAGAGGCATTGGAGATATTTTGCGTTGATAAGCAATCAAGCGCTGAAGCAGTATTGAAATGATCTGAAGTCCAATATGACCTGGCTGATTGGATTCGGCAGGCGTTGAATATGGATGTCCACATGAAGCAACTCATGATAGAGGCTCTGGATGAGTCAAATTCCCAATTCGTTGTGGAGGAAGGATTACTTTGGAAAAACGGTCGTCTATGCGTCCCAAGCATGAGCAATTTGCGGGTGGAATTGTTGTACCAGGCGCATCATACCAAGTACTCAATTCACCAGGGGAGCACGATGACCGTGATGTTAAGAAATTGTTCTGGTGGCTAGGACTGAAAAAGGATGTGGCGCTCTACGTGGCGAAGTGTCAAACTTGCGCCTTGGTGAAGGCGGAATGTCAAAAGCCGGGAGGATTCTTGAAATCGTTGCCTATTCCGGAGTGGAAGTTCGACGACATTACTATGGACTTTGTGCATGGGTTGCCAAGGTCGCAAAAGGGGAACGACGCCATTTGGGTGGTCGTAGATCGTCTAATGAAGGTGTCGCATTTCATTCCGCATAGGAAGGATGATCCGGTTGAGAAATTGGCAAAGTTGTATGTATACAATATTGTGTGGCTTCATGGTGTGCCCCGCAGCATCGTGAGTCACCGAGATGGGCGGTTCACGTCCAATGATTGGAGGCTGGTGCAGCAAATGTTGGGAACAAAGTTGAGTTTTAGCACTGCCTTTCATCCGCAAACGGATGGGCAGACCGAGAGGGTCAATAGGATAATGGAAGACATTCTTCGTATGTGTGTCCTAGACTTTGGAAAGCAATGGGAAGATCACCTATACTTGGTGGAATTCGCTTACAACAATAGCTACCAAGCGAGCATTCAAATGGCGCCCTTCGAGGCCCTTTATGGTAGAAAATGTCGCACGCCATTGTCCTGGTTGGAAAATTGGTGAATCAAAGTTGTATAAGCGATTAGAAGTGGAGGATGCTACTTCTTTGGTGAGAACCATTCGGGAGAGGTTGCTAATCGCTCAGGACCGCCAGGCTAAGTACTATAATGCCGAGCACAAGAACGTGGAGTTCGTTGTTGGCGATTGGGTGTACGTGAAGATCAAGCCGTTCAAGGGTGTCTCGCGGGTGCGGCGCTTGAAGAAGCTAAGCCCGAGGTACCTTGGACCGTTTGAGGTTCTGGAGCGGATTGATGAAGCAGCATACCAGTTGAAGCTGTCAGTGGAGCTTAGTGTTCTACATGATGTATTCCATATATTAGTGCTACGGAAGGTGGTGCAAGAACCTACGTAAGTGATCGCGGTCGATCAAGTGCTGGTTGTTAGTGGGCTGATGACAAAGGTCAAGCCCGTACGTATTGAAGACTCGTAAGTCAAGCGGATACGCAATAAAGAGATCAGGATGGTCAAGGTCCGTTGGGACAATTGCGGCCGAGAAGAGCTCTCTTGGGAATGAGAGCAGACTATGTTTGACGAGTATCCGGAGTTGTTCCGCTCAGGTACAATTTAATTTTGTACTTATCTTTCCTTTATGAAATTTCATGGATTGAATTCTTTTAAGAGGGAGAGATCTGTAACGCCCCGAAACTCAAAAGAGCGACGGGATGCATTTTGTACCAAATTTGGAATTTGGCCGAGGGTACACGGCCTGGGCCACGGGCATGTCCCAGGGCGTGTCGGGGTCGTTCGACTTTCTGGCAACAAAGTCTCTGTTCGACGTTTTTGCCAAAGTCTGCGTTCGACGATTTTCCAGCAATCTGCATTCAACGATTTAGCCAAAGTCTGTGTTCGACGATTTTCCAGCAATCTGCATTCCACGATTTGCCAAGGTTTTGCGTTCGACGATCTGGCTGCGTTCGATGATTTTTCCAGGGATCTGTGTTCGACGATCTGGCTGCGTTCGACGATTTTGCCAGGGAACTTTGTTCGACGATTTGGCTTGTTCGACAAGTTGCCAGTGATTCTCCATTCGCCGATTCGGCAGCAGTCGACGATTTTGGTTCGACGATCGTCGAGCGGAGTTCATGACTGGTTGTCACGGGGTGTCCTTGACGGGATGCGGTGTTCGGCCCATTTCCAGGCTGGACTCGGATCACAACCGTGCTTTTCTTTCTTGGCATCCAACGGCTGGTTGTCTTTCTGATTGGATTATACCTGAGGGTAGGGTTTAGAACCATTATTTTTGCCGCTGGTTCTCTGTCTACGTTTTAGAGAGAGGGGAGAGCTCGAGGAAGAAGAAGGATAGATCCAGCAATTGGAGGAGTTTCGGAGCTCCAAATCGCGAGCCGACTTCGGGTCTACGATGGCAAGGAGATTGCAGAGCTTTTCATCCACGTAGATTTCCATGGCGCCGAGGAAGAATGCTAGGGTAACGATTCTCTTCTTGAGCATGTGAAGCTCTCCTTCTTTTGAATAGGAAGCCCGCTCTCGCGAGTTTGCGGTGAGTTTGCGGCGTTCCTTCGGGTAAATATGTAAAGTTGATAAGTTGTAAATATACCTATTTTTTGTACATTAATTTAGTTGTTTTCATTTATTTTTGTCCTTTTTACTTATTTTTATTCAATAAAATGCTCCTATTTTTGTAAATATTATACTAACTTAGTTTATTTTATTTTTCAGGAAAAAATGAAAATCTGCCAAAAATTGACATGTCACGCCCGTGACATATTGGTCACGCCCGTGACCAGGGCGTGACACGACAAACTCCGTCAATCAGCAAAATTTTGAAGTGCAAAGCCTGACACGCCCGGGGTCACGCCCGTGTCACCCGACACGGGGCATGACCGAAGCCCGTGTCACTCCACTCGACGAATTCATCTCGACGATCGTCGAGTGTCGACACCAGCCGACACGCCCAGAGTCACGCCCGTGACCTGGGGCGTGACCTTTCCAGCTAGCCCGACAAGACCTGCCGAAGACTTTCGGCGCGCACCGCGCCCAGATCCACCTGCTTGACACGCCCAGAGTCACGCCCATGACCTGGGGCGTGACCACTGCGAGACCGACACGTGTCCAGCCCAAAGTCCACTTTCCCGTCAAATCGCCGGCCGCCATCCAAATAGTACTGTCACGCCCCCTGTCACGCCCGTGACCAAGGGCGTGACCCATGTAAATTTTTTCTATAAATTCAGAGGTTCTGCTCTGGATTTCTGTTCCTTTTTTGAACCATTTTGCTTAGGGGTTGTGCTGCCGAAATGCTTCCAAATGCTATGTAAGAGATATTTTCTCCCCCTCTCCTTAGCTTTTTGTTTTCGTTCCTTTGTAACCGTGTTTTTACATAATAAAATGTGTTATTTTCGTCTCTTTATATGGTGTTGGAATGAGTCTAAGCAAAACTCTCTTAAGCAATCTTATTTTTTTCATTTTGTTTTAACTTAGTTTTTGTTTTGTTCTTCTTTATATGTGTGTGTGTGTGTGTATGAGATTAGTTTTCTTGTTTTTATGAATAGTTATTTTTACATTGTTTTAGTTTAACTTAGATTTTTATAGTTTCTAATTCATCCATATAGATCCGTAAAAACGTTTTCAAAGTGTTTTTCCTTTTTTAACTTAGCTTTTTATTTCGTAAAACTTGTTCGTTCTTTTCCCTTTATTCGCACTTTTTTAGCATTTTTACGGAGTTATAGGAATGATAATATAGTTGTTTTAATTTTTCGTGCACTTAGTTTTTCAGTTTAATCTTTTTCCTCTTTTAATTTTTTCGATCTCTTTTTATGCATTTCTACCGCATTGTAGCGGTAGAAATGTATTCATTTTTATTTTTCGAGCACTTGCATTTTCATTTTTTTTTTGCAAAACTTTCTTCCCGTTTAATTTTCATTTCAGCTTTTTATGCATTTCTACCGCATTCTAGCGGTAGAAATGCAGTTTTTTTCAATTTTTAGATAACTTAGTTTTTTGCAATTTTTTATGTGTGCGCATCTATTTCCGCCTACTCGTTAAGAGTTAAATGGAGCTTTGCTTTATTTCAATTCTGTTGTGTGTGTGCGTGTGTTTTACTTTCCTGTAGAGTGAGTGTGTTTACTTTATGTCGAGAGAGAGTGTGCGTGCGTTGCATTTATTTTGTCCTACTCGGTTGAGTAGGACCCGTATTTATTTTCTCCTACTCATTTGAGTAGGACTTGCATGTGTGCGTTTTACTGCTTTCATTTCTCCCGCCCACGCATTTGCGCTGGGACTCGCAATTTACTGCTTTCTTCAGTACTACTCTTTTGAGTAGGACTTGCAATTTTCAGCTTTCCTTTACTGCTTTCATTTTACTGCTTTCATTTACTGCTTTCCTTTATTGCTTTCTTTTCTGCTTTTTCCGCAAGCCGTCCCCATTCCGATGAGTGGCTAATCGTTCTTAGCCCTCGGCATCGAAGAGCATTGGGACAGATAAAATAGCTTAAAATAATTAAAGGTCTAATCTTTCTAATTAATTAAAAGTACTTAAGGTTTGCCCGGGGTTAACGACGCGTAGGACCACATATCGATGTGTGTGCCCTATTTCCGTTTTCCATACGCTCGCCAAGAGGCCGTGCGTATGGATAGATCACCCCTTGGCAAAGAGAGTTCCGCACTAACCCTCGAGAGAGGAGGAGCGCCAACTCTACCGGATTGGGTTCCCCACCCAATAGCGGGGTTCTTAGCGTAATGCGGGAGTTAAGAGGAATCCTTCGTCAGACTAACGTTCGGTCGAATAGTCTTTGCGTTCAGGTGAGCGATAGTCCTAGAGATAGGTGAGCTCATTTTAGTGGAACCTCCACGGCCAAGTCCCCGCCTTAATTAATTAGAAATTTAGGAGCTCTTTTTATTTAAAGTCTATTTTAGTTCAATTGTTTTTTCGGTGCCATCGAGCTAAGCCCTTCATCGGCACCACCTTCAAGCTTTCTTTTTATTGCTTTCATTTTCTTTCTGTCATTTTCTGCCTTTTTATTATATATAAAATATCCCGACAAGATAATTATCGGTAAAATAATAGTCCCCTCCAGGGAAGAGTAGAAATAATCGAACCGGACCCGAGAACAATACGACCTCGATATTCCACCCGGAATATCCTGTACTACTCACGATAGGTGCACTTGCCTCCTTTCGTTAAAACTCGATTTAAACCTTTTTATATCCAAAATAAATAAATACGCGCGCCCCGTTTTCTTAAATAAATTCACTTCCGCCTTTTTCTCAAATAAAACCGCCGGGTCGCCGCGTGACCGTAAATAATTTTGGAGTTTTAACCATCAAGTTTTTGGCGCCGTTGCCGGGGAGTTTTCGGTTCGTTATTTTAAACCCTGAAAATCTATTAATTTTACCTATATATTTTTATAAAAAAAAAATAGTTTGGCCAACTCTCAAAAAAAATATAATAATAATAATAATCATATTAATAAAAACAAAAAAAATATATATTTACAGATTTATAAAAAAAACAAAAAAATTTTGAAAAACTTACAAAACAAAACAAAAAATTTGAAAAACCTTAAAAATTAAAGATTTGAAAAAACTTAAAACTTAAAAAAAATACAAAAAAAAAACTCTTCAAAAACAAAAAACAAAAAAAAAATCAACTAAAAAAAATCTACTTAAAAACACCAAAAAAATAATAATAATAAATCTATATATATTTTATTTAACTTTTTTATTTTAATTTGTTTTATTTCGTTTCATTTTACTTCGGCACGCTTCCACTCTTGTGCGCGCTAGGGGATCACATATTTATCACGCAATGGTCGCTAAGGCCTTAGCTACCTTCCGAGTCACCCACGCACATACCCCCTACCGCCCGCACTCTTTAGGCCGAGTTTATCCTTTTTTTTTTGTTTTTTCTGTTTTCTTTTTTGCTTTTTTCTTCTAAATAATGCAGGGTTTCAACCTGCGCCTTCCCGGACTCGTCTAAGGGAAGCTCTTTCCCTCCCTTTTTCTTTTTGTACTTATTTTATTTTGTATATTATCTGTTCCGCATACTTAGATTGCAACATTGGGGACAATGTTGGGTTTAAGTATGGGGGTGTTTTCCTATACTGCATTTTTTATTCTGTACTCATCAAAAATATAAAAAAATTTTTGCAAAACATAAAACCTAAAAATTTTTTCCCTTGTTTTTATTTTCATAAAACTTCAAAAAAAAAAAAAAATCTCTTCCCCCCCCCCCTCTTCTTCTTTTTTTTGTAAAAACTTGCGTCTTGCCTGCCCGCGACGTTCGACTCATCGAACCAACCATTCAACTAAGAGTCTGTTCGCGGGGCCGCAATCGAGTTTTTACTTTGCCTTTTTTGTAAAAATCTCTTTTTTCCCCCTATCTTCTTTGTAAATAACTCTTCTTTCTCTCCTCATTCTTGTAAATAATTTATCCTCAAAAACTAAAAATCAAAAAAATTAGAAAAACCCAAAAACCCTAAAAAGATAAAAAATCTAAAAAAATCCTAAAAAGATAATAATTAAAACACAAAAAAAAATGATAAAACTCTAAAAATTCCAAAAAAATGTTTTGTTAAATTATGTAACAAAATAATTCGAATACACCATATCTTAACTCTTTTTGCTTTCCAAAAATCTAGTTTCGAGTTAATTTATATGCGAATTTTAGTTATTCTTTGCTTACTATTCGTTTATTAATTAAAGTTCGATAGATTTAAGTGTCTGGGGTTAAGATTTAAAGAATTTTTTATGTCTTTTCCTTATAATAGAGAACTTGTTTTTCACCACCACTTCTAATTTTATAAATAGAAGCTCGTTTTTTATGTTAGAAAATAACATCCATGGATTTCAATTATTTCTAATTCATACTTTTAGAAACATTGGTACGTTCATTTTAAAAAGGTTGCTCTCAAAACTTTTTTATTAAAATCTAGTTTTATTTTCTAAAAAATAAACCCACTTCCTTTTTTTTCATGTCTTACTTTGACATGATTCCCCCCTATCCCTTAAAAGATCTTATGTCAATGGGAATAAGATTTCATTCCGTAAACATAGGCACCCAATAATTTAAAAAGATTATATATGGAGTAAGAGGATAAAATTCATTACTCCAACAAATATACATTGGGTTAATTTTATCCTAATGAAGTTGAAAAACAAAAATCATATTAGGAAAATAAGATTTCGTTTTCCTAATAATCCAAAAAAAAAAATTGGAGGTTCGAGAAAAAATTACCTCGCCTCAATATTCAAGCCTTCTTCATAAACCACCAAACCACTTAGCCTATTTCAATGATTCTAGACTTAATTTAAAATTTTTTTGAGAGCATAATTTTTAAATTGCATTATTTCCTTTAACTTCTTTTAAGCTAAGGTTTTTTTATAAATCCAATCCATCTTTGTTAAACTAACAAAAATAAATTTTTGCTTTCTATTTTATTTTTTCTAGAAGTCTTTTTGAAACTCTTCCTCTATTCATAACATTTCATAAATTAGGATTTAATTCTTTAACCCCGGATGTTTATTTTGATCTTCCTTTTAATTAAGTCAAGCGGTAGCTAAACTTAGGATTTCTTTTATTCCTTATAAGTTTATCTCCAACTTTTGCTCTGGAATAGCAAAAGCTTAAGTATGGGGGTATTTGATAAGTTGTAAATATACCTATTTTTGTGTACATTAATTTAGTTGTTTTCATTTATTTTTGTCCTTTTTACTTATTTTTATTCAATAAAATGCTCCTATTTTTGTAAATATTATACTAACTTAGTTTATTTTATTTTTCAGGAAAAAATGAAAATCTGCCAAAAATTGACATGTCACGCCCGTGACATATTGGTCACACCCGTGACCAGGGCGTGACACGACAAACTCCGTCAATCAGCAAAATTTTGAAGTGCAAAGCCTGACACGCCCGGGGTCACGCCCGTGTCACCCGACACGGGGCGTGACCCAAGCCCGTGTCACTCCACTCGACGAATTCATCTCGACGATCGTCGAGTGTCGACACCAGCCGACACGCCCAGAGTCACGCCCGTGACCTGGGGCGTGACCTTTCCAGCTAGCCCGACAAGACCTGCCCGAAGACTTTCGGCGCGCACCGCGCCCAGATCCACCTGCTTGACACGCCCAGAATCACGCCCGTGACCTGGGGCGTGACCACTGCGAGACCGACACGTGTCCAGCCCAAAGTCCACTTTCCCGTCAAATCGCCGGCCTCCATCCAAATAGTACTGTCACGCCCCCTGTCACGCCCGTGACAAAGGGCGTGACCCATGTAAATTTTTTCTATAAATTCAGAGGTTCTGCTCTGGATTTCTGTTCCTTTTTTGAACCATTTTGCTTAGGGGTTGTGCTGCCGAAATGCTTCCAAATGCTATGTAAGAGATATTTTCTCCCCCTCTCCTTAGCTTTTTGTTTTCGTTCCTTTGTAACCGTGTTTTTACTTAATAAAATGTGTTATTTTCGTCTCTTTATATGGTGTTGGAATGAGTCTAAGCAAAACTCTCTTAAGCAATATTTTTTTTTCATTTTGTTTTAACTTAGTCTGTGTTTTGTTCTTCTTTATATGTGTGTGTGTGTGTATGAGATTAGTTTTCTTGTTTTTATGATTAGTTATTTTTACATTGTTTTAGTTTAACTTAGATTTTTATAGTTTCTAATTCATCCCTATAGATCCGTAAAAACGTTTTCAAAGTGTTTTTCCTTTTTTAACTTAGCTTTTTATTTCGTAAAACTTGTTCGTTCTTTTCCCTTTATTCGCACTTTTTTAGCATTTTTACGGAGTTATAGGAATGATAATATAGTTGTTTTAATTTTTCGCGCACTTAGTTTTTCAGTTTAATCTTTTTCCTCTTTTAATTTTTTTGGTCTCTTTTTATGAATTTCTACCGCATTCTAGCGGTAGAAATGTATTCATTTTTATTTTTCGAGCACTTGCATTTTCATTTTTTTTGCAAAACTTTCTTCCCGTTTAATTTTCATTTCAGCTTTTTATGCATTTCTACCGCATTCTAGCGGTAGAAATGCAGTTGTTTTCAATTTTTAGATAACTTAGTTTTTTGCAATTTTTTATGTGTGCCCATCTATTTCCGCCTACTCGTTAAGAGTTAAATGGCGCTTTGCTTTATTTCAATTCTGTCGTGTGTGTGCGTGTGTTTTACTTTCCTGTAGAGTGAGTGTGTTTACTTTATGTCGAGAGAGAGTGTGTGTGCGTTGCATTTATTTTGTCCTACTCGGTTGAGTAGGACCCGTATTTATTTTCTCCTACTCATTTGAGTAGGACTTGCGTGTGTGCGTTTTACTGCTTTCATTTCTCCCGCCCACGCATTTGCGCCGGGACTCGCAATTTACTGCTTTCTTCAGTACTACTCGTTTGAGTAGGACTTTCAATTTTCAGCTTTCCTTTACTGCTTTCATTTTACTTCTTTCATTTACTGCTTTCCTTTATTGCTTTCTTTTCTGCTTTTTCCGCAAGTCGTCCCCATTCCGATGAGTGGATAATCGATCTTAGCCCTCGGCATCGAAGAGCATTGGGACAGATAAAATAGCTTAAAATAATTAAAGGTCTAATATTTCTAATTAATTAAAAGTACTTAAGGTTTGCCCGGGGTTAACGACGCGTAGGACCACATATCGATGTGTGGGCCCTATTTTCGTTTTCTATACGCTCGCCAAGAGGCCGTGCGTATGGACAGATCACCTCTTGGCAAAGAGAGTTCCGCACTAACCCTCGAGAGAGGAGGCGCGCCAACTCTACCCGATTGGGTTCCCCACCCAATAGCGGGGTTCTTAGCGTAATGCGGGCCTTAAGAGGAATCCTTCATCGGACTAACGTTCGGTCGAATAATCTTAGCGTTCAGGTGAGCGATAGTCCTAGAGATAGGTGAGCTCATTTTAGTGGAACCTCCACGGCCAAGTCTCCGCCTTAATTAATTAGAAATTTAGGAGCTCTTTTTATTTAAAGTCTATTTTAGTTCAATTGTTTTTTCGGTGCCATCGAGCTAAGCTCTTCATCGGCACCACCTTCAAGCTTTCTTTTTATTGCTTTCATTTTCTTTCTGTCATTTTCTGCCTTTTTATTATATATAAAATATCCCGACAAGATAATTATCGGTAAAATAATAGTCCCCTCCAGGGAAGAGTAAAAATAATCGAACCAGACCCGAGAACAATACGACCTCGATATTCCACCCGGAATATCCTGTACTACTCACGATAGGTGCACTTGCCTCCTTTCGTTAAAACTCGATTTAAACCTTTTTATATCCAAAATAAATAAATACGCGCGCCCCGTTTTCTTAAATAAATTCACTTCCGCCTTTTTCTCAAATAAAACCGCCGGGTCGCCGCGTGACCGTAAATAATTTTGGAGTTTTAACCATCAAAAGTCCCCGTTGTTTAGAGTCCGTATTTGAGAACGGACATAGGCATGATGTGTGAAGCCTACCCGGACAAGTTGGTCTGGATCGGTGATGTTGCATTGCATAAATGGCCGGAGAAGACTCCGTGCGAATGTTTGTTTTCGGGTTTTTCTACGTGGTAGATTGCAACAGGGAGCCTTGGGGATTAACCCAAAGGTGCATGATACGGGTTAAAACTCGGAAATTATCAGCGGTCACGCGGCGACCCGGCGGTTTTATTTGCGAAAAAAAGGCGGAAGTGAATTTATTTAGAAAACAGGTCGCGCGTATTTTATTTATTTTGGATATAAAAAAGGTGTGATCGAGTTTTAACGAAAGGAGGCAAGTGCACCTATCGTGAGTAGTACAGGATATTCCGGGTGGAATATCGAGGTCGTATTGTTCTCGGGTCCGGTTCGATTATTTCTACTCTTCCCTGGAGGGGACTATTATTTTACCGATAATACTTGTCGGGTATTTTTATATAATAAAAAGCAGAAAATGGCAGAAAGAAAAAGAAAGCATAAAAGAAAGCAAGAAGGTGGTGCCGATGAAGAGCTTAGCTCGATGGCACCGAAAAAACAATTGGACTAAAATAGACTTTAAATAAAAAGAGCTCCTAAATTTCTAATTAATTAAGGCGGAGACTTGGCCGTGGAGGTTCCACTAAAATGAGCTCACCTAGCTATAGGGCTATCGCTCACCTGAACGCTAAGACTATTCGACCGGGCTCTCGTCCGACGAAGGATTCCTCTTAACGCCCGCATTACGCTAAGAACCCCGCTATTGGGTGGGGAACCCAATCCGGTAGAGTTGGCGCGCCTCCTCTCTCGAGGGTTAGTGCGGAACTCTCTTTGCCAAGGGGTGATCTGTCCATACGCACGGCCTCTCGGCGAGCGTATGGAAAACGGAAATAGGGCCCACACATCGATATGTGGTCCTACGCATCGTTAACCCCGGGCAAACCTTAAGTACTTTTAATTAATTAGAAAAATTAGACCTTTAGTTATTTTAAGCTATTTTATCTGTCCCAATGCTCTTCGATGCCGAGGGCTAAGAACGATTAGCCACTCATCGGAATGGGGATGGCTTGCGAGAAAAGCAAAAAATAAAGCAGTAAAGAAAGCTGAAAATGAAAGCAGTAAATGAAAGCGGTAAATGAAAGCTGAAAATTGCAAGTCCTACCCAAACGAGTAGGACTGAAGAAAGCAGTAAATTGCGAGTCCCGGCGCAAATGCGTGGGCGGGAGAAAGAAAGCGGTAAAACACACACACGCAAGTCCTACTCAAATGAGTAGGAGAAAATAAATACGGGTCCTACTCAACCGAGTAGGACAAAATAAATGCGACGCACACACACTCTCTCTCGACATAAATGAAAACACACACACTCTACCGAAATAAAATCCAGCCATTAAACTCAAGTGAGTAGGCTGAAAAAAGGAAAACTGCAAACTCACGCACTCTACAGAAAGTAAAATAAGCGAGCGCCATTTAACTCTTAACGAGTAGGCGGAAATAAATGCGCACACACACATGAGCGAAAAAATTAAGAAAAACTAAGTTACCGAAGAATTAAAACAACTGCATTTCTACCGCTAGAATGCGGTAGAAATGCATAAAAAGCTAAAATAAAAATAAACGGAGCAAAAGAGTTTGCAAATAAACGCAAAATGAAAATGCTCAAAAAATAAAAACGAATACATTTCTACCGCTAGAATGCGGTAGAAATGCATAAAAAGAGAACGAAAAAATTAAACGGACAAAAGTTTAAAACGAAAAATCGAAGTGCACGAAAAATTAAAATGACTATATTATCATTCCTATAACTCCGTAAAACTGATTAAAAAGTGAAAATAAACTGAAAATAATGAAAAGGTTTTACATCCTAAAAAGAAAAATCTAACTTAAAAGAAATGAAAATCACTTTGAAATCAATTTTACGGGTTTATAACAATGAGTTAGAAAGCTATAAAAACCTAAGTTAACAACACTACGTAAGAAAATGAAAACATAAAAGTAAATAAACTATACTCATACACTCACACACGCCTATAAAGAAGAACAGAAACTAAGTTAAAACAAAAATAAATAAGATTGTATAAGGGAAGAGGTGCATGAATCCATTCCAAAGCCATAAGAAGAGAAAAAGAAATATTTTTTATTAAGTAAAAACACCGGTTACAAAGGAACAAAAATAAAACTAAGTAGAGAGGGAGAAATATCCCTTACATAGACCTTGGAAGCAATCCAGCAGCACAACACCTTATACAAAATGGTGCCCAAAAGGGAACAGGAATTCAAAGGAGAACCTCTGAATTTATAGACAAAATTTTCATGGGTCACGCCCTTGGTCACGGGCGTGACAGGGGGCGTGACAGTACTATTTGAGAAGGCGGCCGGCGATTTGACGGGAAAGTTGACTTTGGCTGGACACGTGTCAGTCTCGCAGAGGTCACGCCCTTGGTCACGGGCGTGACAGGGGGCGTGACAGGCAGGTGGATCTGGGCGCGGTGCGCCAAAAAGTCGCCGCGCGGGTCTTGTCGGGCTAGCTGGAAAGGTCACGCCCCAGGTCACGGGCGTGACTCTGGGTGTGTCGGCTGGTGTCGACACTCGACGAATGTCGAGCTGAAAGTGTCGAGTTGAAAATCGTCGAGCGGAAAGAGGTGTCACGCCCTAGGTCACGGGCGTGACTCTAGGCGTGACTGCTTGTGTCGACACTCGACGATCGTCGAGTGGAGTGTCACGGGCTTGGGTCACGCCCCGTGTCGGGTGACACGGGCGTGACCCCGGGCGTGTCAGGCTTTGGTCTTCAAAATTCGCAGATTTCACGGCTTTTGACGTGTCACGCCCTGGTCACGGGCGTGACCCATATGTCACGGGCGTGACATGTCAATTTTTGGCAGTTTTTCATTTTTTTCCTGTAAAATAAAATAAAACAAGTTAGTATAATATTTACAAAAATAAGAGCATTTTATTGAATAAAAATAAGTAAAAACGACAAAAATAAACGAAAATAACTAATTTAATGTACACAAAAATACGTATATTTATAATTCATCAAATACCCCCATACTTAAGCTTTTGCTATTCCAGAGCAAAAGTTGGAGATGAACTTATAAGGAATAAAAGAGATCCTAAGTTTAGCTACCGCTTGAATTAATTAAAAGGAAGATCAAAATAAACATCCGGGGTTAAAGAATTAAATCGTAATTTATGAAATGTTATGAATAGAGGAAGAGTTTCAAAAAGACTTCTAGAAAAAAATAAAATAGAAAGCAAAAATTTATTTTTGTTAGTTTAACAAAGATGGATTGGATTTATACAAAAAACTTTAGCTTAAAAGAAGTTAAAAGGAAATAATGCAATTTAAAAATTATGCTCTCAAAAAAATTTAAATTAAGTCTAGAATCATTGAAATAGGCTAAGTGGTTTGGTGGATTATGAAGAAGGCTTGAATATTGAGGCGAGGTAATTTTTTCTCGAACCTCCAATTTTTTTCTTTTTGGATAGTTAGGAAAACGAAATCTTATTTTCCTAACACATAATAAAATTTTTTTTCTTTCTTCATAAGGATAAAATTAACCCAATGTATATTTGTAGGAGTAATGAATTTTATCCTCTTACTCCATATATAATCTTTTTAAATTATTGGGTGCCTATGTTTACGGAACGAAATCTTATTCCCATTGACATAGGATCTTTTAAGGGATAGGGGGGAATCATGTCAATTAAGACACGAAAAAAAATGGAAGTGGGTTTAGTTTTTCAAAAATAAAACTAGCTTTTAATCAAAAAGTTTTGAGAGCAACCTTTTTAAAATGAACGTTCCAATGTTTCTAAAAGCATGAAGTTGAAATAATTGAAATCCATGGATGTTATTTTCTAACATAAAAAACGAGCTTCTATTTATAAAATTAGAAGTGGTGGTGAAAAACAAGTTCCCTATTATAAGGATAAGACATAAAAAATTCTTTAAGACTTAACCCCAGACACTTAAATCTATCGAACTTTAATTAATAAACGAATAGTAAGCAAAGAATAACTAAAATTCGCATATAAATTAACTCGAAACTAGATTTGTGGAAAGCAAAAAGGGTTAAGATATGGTGTATTCGAATTATTTTGTTACATAATTTAACAAAACATTTTTTTTTTTTTTTTTGGAAATTTTTTTTTTAGAGTTTTTATCATTTTTTTTGTGTTTTAATTATTATCTTTTTAGGATTTTTTGATTTTTTATCTTTTTAGGGTTTTTGGGTTTTTCTAATTTTTTTGATTTTTAGTTTTTAAAGATAAATTATTTACAAGAATGAGGAGAGAAAGAAGAGTTATTTACAAAGAAGATAGGGGAGAAAGAGAGATTTTTACAAAAAAAAGCAAAGTAAAAACTCGATTGCGGCCCCGCGAACAGACTCTTATTTGAATGGTTGGTTCGATGAGTCGACCGTCGCGGGCAGGCAAGATGCAAGTTTTTACAAAAAAGAAGAAGAGGGGGGAAGAGAGAATTTTTTTTTGTTTTTTTTTTTGTTTTGAAGGTTTTTTTTTTTTTGTTTTAATTAAAGTTTTTTTTTTGAATTTTTTTTTTATTTTTGCATGTTTTTTTTTTGTATTTTGTTGTTATGTACTGAATATAAAAAGTGCAGAATAGGAAAACACCCCCATACTTAAACCCAACATTGTCCTCAATGTTGCAATCTAAGTATGCGGAACGATAATATACAAAAATAAAAAGAAGTACAAAAAAGAAAAAGGGAGGGTAGGAGCTTCCCTAGGACGAGTCCGGGAGGCCAAATTGGAAGCCCTGCATTATTTAGAAAAGAAAAAGCAAAAAGATAACAGAAAAAACAAAAAAGATACACTCGGCCAAAAGATTGCGGGCGGTAGGGGGGGGTGTGCGTGGGGGAGTCGGAGGTAGCTAAGGCCTTAGCGACCACTGTGTGATAAAAGTGTGATCCCCTAGCGCGCACAAGAGTGGAAGCGCGCCGAAACAAAATAAATTAAAATATAATAAGTTAAATTAAAATATATATTTTTTTAGTTTTTCATTTTTTAGTTTTTTTTGTTTTGTTGTTTTTTTTTGTATTTTTTTTTTTTTATTTTGTTTTTTTTTTTGTTTTGTTTTTTTGTTGTTGTTTTTTTTTCTTCTTTTTCAAAAACAAGAATGAAAAAAAAAAATATTTTTTGTTAAGTTTTTTTTTTTCATTTTTTGGATTTTTAGTTTTTTTTTTAAGTTTAGTTTTTTTAGTTTTTTTTTTCAAATTTTTAATTTTTAAGGTTTTTCAATTTTTTTTTTTTGTTTTGAGTTTTTCAATTTTTTTTGGTTTTATAAATTTGTAAATATATATATTTTAGTTTTTATTATTATTATTATATTGGCCATATTTATATATAAATATATAAAAATATAGGTAAAATTAATAGATTTTCAGGGTTTAAAATAACGAACCTAAAATTTCCCCGGCAACGGCGCCAAAAACATGATACGGGTTAAAACTCGGAAATTATCAGCGGTCACGCGGCGACCCGGCGGTTTTATTTGCGAAAAAAAAGGCGGAAGTGAATTTATTTAGAAAACAGGTCGCGCGTATTTTATTTATTTTGGATATAAAAAAGGTGTGATCGAGTTTTAACGAAAGGAGGCAAGTGCACCTATCATGAGTAGTACAGGATATTCCGGGTGGAATATCGAGGTCGTATTGTTCTCGGGTCCGGTTCGATTATTTCTACTCTTCCCTGGAGGGGACTATTATTTTACCGATAATACTTGTCGGGTATTTTTATATAATAAAAAGCAGAAAATGGCAGAAAGAAAAAGAAAGCATAAAAGAAAGCAAGAAGGTGGTGCCGATGAAGAGCTTAGCTCGATGGCACCGAAAAAACAATTGGACTAAAATAGACTTTAAATAAAAAGAGCTCCTAAATTTCTAATTAATTAAGGCGGAGACTTGGCCGTGGAGGTTCCACTAAAATGAGCTCACCTAGCTATAGGGCTATCGCTCACCTGAACGCTAAGACTATTCGACCGGGCTCTCGTCCGACGAAGGATTCCTCTTAACGCCCGCATTACGCTAAGAACCCCGCTATTGGGTGGGGAACCCAATCCGGTAGAGTTGGCGCGCCTCCTCTCTCGAGGGTTAGTGCGGAACTCTCTTTGCCAAGGGGTGATCTGTCCATACGCACGGCCTCTCGGCGAGCGTATGGAAAACGGAAATAGGGCCCACACATCGATATGTGGTCCTACGCGTCGTTAACCCCGGGCAAACCTTAAGTACTTTTAATTAATTAGAAAAATTAGACCTTTAGTTATTTTAAGCTATTTTATCTGTCCCAATGCTCTTCGATGCCGAGGGCTAAGAACGATTAGCCACTCATCGGAATGGGGACGGCTTGCGAGAAAAGCAAAAAATAAAGCAGTAAAGAAAGCTGAAAATGAAAGCAGTAAATGAAAGCGGTAAATGAAAGCTGAAAATTACAAGTCCTACCCAAACGAGTAGGACTGAAGAAAGCAGTAAATTGCGAGTCCCGGCGCAAATGCGTGGGCGGGAGAAAGAAAGCGGTAAAACACACACACGCAAGTCCTACTCAAATGAGTAGGAGAAAATAAATACGGGTCCTACTCAACCGAGTAGGACAAAATAAATGGGACGCACACACACTCTCTCTCGACATAAATGAAAACACACACACTCTACCGAAATAAAATCCAGCCATTAAACTCAAGTGAGTAGGCTGAAAAAAGGAAAACTGCAAACTCACGCACTCTACAGAAAGTAAAATAAGCGAGCGCCATTTAACTCTTAACGAGTAGGCGGAAATAAATGCGCACACACACATGAGCGAAAAAATTAAGAAAAACTAAGTTACCGAAGAATTAAAACAACTGCATTTCTACCGCTAAAATGCGGTAGAAATGCATAAAAAGCTAAAATAAAAATAAACGGAGCAAAAGAGTTTGCAAATAAACGCAAAATGAAAATGCTCGAAAAATAAAAACGAATACATTTCTACCGCTAGAATGCGGTAGAAATGCATAAAAAGAGAACGAAAAAATTAAACGGACAAAAGTTTAAAACGAAAAATCGAAGTGCACGAAAAATTAAAACGACTATATTATCATTCCTATAACTCCGTAAAACTGATTAAAAAGTGAAAATAAACTGAAAATAATGAAAAGGTTTTACATCCTAAAAAGAAAAATCTAACTTAAAAGAAATGAAAATCACTTTGAAATCAATTTTACGGGTTTATAACAATGAGATAGAAAGCTATAAAAACCTAAGTTAACAACACTACGTAAGAAAATGAAAACATAAAAGTAAATAAACTATACTCATACACTCACACACGCCTATAAAGAAGAACAGAAACTAAGTTAAAACAAAAATAAATAAGATTGTATAAGGGAAGAGGTGCATGAATCCATTCCAAAGCCATAAGAAGAGAAAAAGAAATATTTTTTATTAAGTAAAAACACCGGTTACAAAGGAACGAAAATAAAACTAAGTAGAGAGGGAGAAATATCCCTTACATAGACCTTGGAAGCAATCCAGCAGCACAACACCTTATACAAAATGGTGCCCAAAAGGGAACAGGAATTCAAAGGAGAACCTCTGAATTTATAGACAAAATTTTCATGGGTCACGCCCTTGGTCACGGGCGTGACAGGGGGCGTGACAGTACTATTTGAGAAGGCGGCCGGCGATTTGACGGGAAAGTTGACTTTGGCTGGACACGTGTCGGTCTCGCAGAGGTCACGCCCTTGGTCACGGGCGTGACAGGGGGCGTGACAGGCAGGTGGATCTGGGCGCGGTGCGCCAAAAAGTCGCCGCGCGGGTCTTGTCGGGCTAGCTGGAAAGGTCACTCCCCAGGTCACGGGCGTGACTCTGGGCGTGTCGGCTGGTGTCGACACTCGACGAATGTCGAGCTGAAAGTGTCGAGTTGAAAATCGTCGAGCAGAAAGAGGTGTCACGCCCTAGGTCACGGGCGTGACTCTAGGCGTGACTGCTTGTGTCGACACTAGACGATCGTCGAGATGAAATCGTCGAGTGGAGTGTCACGGGCTTGGGTCACGCCCCGTGTCGGCTGACACGGGCGTGACCCCGGGCGTGTCAGGCTTTGGTCTTCAAAATTCGCAGATTTCACGACTTTTGACGTGTCACGCCCTGGTCACGGGCGTGACCCATATGTCACGGGCGTGACATGTCAATTTTTGGCAGTTTTTCATTTTTTTCCTGAAAAATAAAATAAAACAAGTTAGTATAATATTTACAAAAATAAGAGCATTTTATTGAATAAAAATAAGTAAAAACGACAAAAATAAACGAAAATAACTAATTTAATGTACACAAAAATACGTATATTTATAATTCATCAGTGCACTCGGAAAATTGGGCAGATGCGTGATTCTGCCAAACATGTGGGCCTGGGAGCCAACTTGAACATAACTGGGTTATGTGTTGTGTGTAAACGATTTGGGACTCGTGAAAGTTTGACCCGCGCATATGTTTTAAATTAATGTTGCGATGTGAGCAACGGGTCAGGCGGAACTGTACCAGCTCTATGTTGTTCGGTTAAAGAGACCTAAAGTAACTTGGCACTTACCATTGACATAGATTGAGGGTCTTAGGCAATGGCCAGAAAGACCAAATGCTCACGAGAGATTGCCGTCCCGGGGACGGTGGTGAGTCGGCGGACTTAGACCGTGATCACCGAGAATGTGCCCTTAGAGCACGGGGCGTGTGGCCGTGCGTGCCTACACCTATGATGAAATATATATATTTATATACTGCTTGGTTATGCTAATAAGTGCAGGGAAGGAGCATCGACGCCCCGAATTGGGGGCGGGATCGTTATAATTTGTTCAGCATTGCTGACCGTTGCTTTTGTTTGCCACTGTGCGGTGGTTGGTTGCTTGCAGGTGCTGCTGGACCAAGCAGTAAATAGCGGGCTAAAGCCCAAGTTGCTGTACTGGCCCTCGAAGGCCTAATATTTTGGATGTTTTCTTTATTCATGTATGGCCGGCCTGCGTGCCGAGGTTTGAAAACATGTAATTTTGAAGGAAACAATTTGTAAGGCCTTAAGGCCAGTACTTGTGTATTTGTACTTCTTTCCTTTGGGATTGTTTAGTTTACATTCATGCTATTTGAGCTGGGTTCTTTTAATTGCAACTTATAGATCTGCTTCCGCTAGAATACTCTATGTAGGACGTTGGATTGGTTGGATGGTTTCCATTGAGTAACCGCTCGGTCTGTCTGTGGTATATGGCGTCGGGCCGCGGCCGGACCTACTGCTATATGCTATGCGACGGATAGGGGGTGTTACTAATTTACATGTGATTCCCCTTATGGGCACACCACTGCTTCTGCTGCTTAGTTTGTCCCCAAACTAAACTCGTGCGGGGGTGACCTAGTGGTTGTGGACTGCTACTTTTCGATTGAGGTTTGCTCTAATAACACTTGTAAGACCCCCCACCCATTTTTTAAACACCGGGGACTTCGGCCCAGAACCGCCGCTTTGTGGTGACACCTTCGCACCCGGGAGGTCATCACTACAAAACGCCGATCCTGCCGGCCAAATCGATCACAACTGTAGCAAAATAATAAAGGCAAGTCCACAGAAATCACATAAATAGTAAATAAACTCAACGATGGGAGTGTCCACAGATATAATGAAATACTAATATCTTGGGCTCATGCTCAGTACATCTATGCCTCACTACAAATCTCTCAACGCGGAAGCAATACTAAAACAACTAGTAGCGAATAGGACTCACAGTCCCTGCCGTCTGAACTCTGGTACTACACTGCCCCATCTCCAAGCCCTATCATACCCCGCCCCTTCCCCCATGACTCCTAGGCACCGAGCGGGGAGAATGAAAGTAGAGGACATGAAAGTGGAGAATAACAAATAGACAGATGGCGGCAGAACTAATCAAGCAGTTCTATAGTATATATGACAGTAAATAAGGTATGAAAAGACTGAAAAGTAAAAGTAACCTTAACTTATATGAAGACACAAAAGCCAAGGGTTCTTTTTCAGGGCTCCTATCGTATAAAAAGTCCCATACCAATTTATACGATAGGGTGTCAGTTCTCTAGCAAGCATATATTTATACTTCTGAATGAAAACCTTAACTTATAAAAACGCTCGCATGAACTTATAAACCAAGGGGTCGTTTTGAAGGGCCTATTGTATAAAGCGTCCCATACCACTTATATAATAGTTGTCAGTGTTATATAAAATGATTATGCTATGAAATACAATTATTCCATGATGAGAACATGAAGTGCAACTCACACACTCGACTCTATATACACAGACCTTTAGTTCCCCCCTTTCTGTAGTCGAACCTCCCAGGATACCTCCGTAGTGGCAAACAGAAGCGGTGGGTTGGGCCACGCCCACCTCTAAACCGGTAATTGCACTACAAGTCAGACCTATCGCACGCCTCAACGCTGGTGCACTAAGCGGAGCTCCTGCATACTCTTGCCGGCTAGCGCACCGGACTTCATTTTGCCAAGTGCTAACCACACTCGCCGAGTAAACGTATTGGCGTCGGTGCATCAACTCACCAATACCGAAGACCCAACACCTTATACCTTATGCACATGCAACCTTATATATCAGCTACCGAGCCAAAGCTCCCTGGATCATCCCGTCCGTCATAAACAACAACCGAGCCAAATCTTGTCGGGCCAACCTGCCCGTCACAAACCATTACCGAGCCAAAGCTCGCCGGGCTAACCTGCCCATCACCAAACCCACTGGGCGTACTTCCATAGTGACCCAACCTATCTCCCCGAGACATCGAGGTTTGTGAAGGTGAAACCCTAGATTTACTAGTTACTCTTGCATTCCAATTTTGCCTACTTTTTAGGTTTAGCCCAGGACTGCTCAAGGTATTCCCCGTGAAGGGCTCTCGAGGGCACTAAGAACTATGATGGGATTGCACCCAAAGCTCTCTTTCGCAAGGCACTTACTATTATTGGTTAATACCCATCTCCTAGTTCCTTAAATGTTGTATTGTATCTAACCTTAGTGTATTTGACATTTCCTCTCCACTGGAAAGACGATCCTTCGTCGATCCCGAGTACCACCTATCTCTAGTCATCCAAACACTCTACTCATCCTAACTTCCAAAGATGAACTCATTTTTTATTTATCCAAACCAGCAAACATCTAACCCCAACTCATGTGCCCAAATTTATATTCCAACATAACTTCTGCAGTTTTACTAAATGCAGACCACGTTAAGCTATATGACGTGTAAAATGGGAGGTACACACAATATTCACCCAGTACCCCTATAATAATTACTGGAGGGCTATCATGACCTTTTTATCATAACACAAGAATTTCATAATTTTCCCTATTTATCCGATATTCTAGTCATCCAAAAAAAATCTCAAGTTTGAACATGAAGTACCAATTTCAGATAAGTAAATGTTCTACCAAATTTATGATAAATTCAAGATGGTTATTAAACATAGAATCTAGAGTCTCCCCATTTTCCAGCAAGGTTAAGCCTCTAAATCAATTTTTGAATATAAACTATTTTTATCAATTTTAAGAGGCAAGTGCAGCAAAATTATTTCCAAAAATTCTGAGAAAATTCAACGATGATTGTAAGGACATATAAATGATCTAAGTCAATTTTCATTATTTATTAGCACGTAATGAGCTCTAAAAACATTATTGCGCAATTTTCCATGTTATTGAGCTTGTGAAGTAGGTACTGCAAATATGTATTCAAAAATTCTAATAAAATTCAAACATAGGTACTAAGGTCTAAAACTCCCTCTGCCAAATTTTCATGACCTTCCAATGGGCAGTGGGATCATAATGATCAAATGATTAATTAGGGCAAAACAATGAGTTACAAAGGAAGTGCTAAGAATATTGATCAAAAATTCCCAATTAAATTACTAGAGGTTCAATCTATCCTTATGACAACACTACCAAAATTGCGTTATTGTTCAAGGAGATTTACTAACCTATTCTAGCACTAAAATTTTTGTGCCCTAAACTAGGGTTAGGTTTTTGAGGGGCCTACCCTTTCCCAAATCCCTAATATTTTCACCAGAGGGTTTTAGCTACCCTAGCACCCTCCTATCCAAATTTAAAGTTCATTCAAGGTCCTTTGGCCTCATTCCCTTCACAAGACACAAAAGTTCTTCCTTAGGGTTTGGTCTTTGATCTTATGGCAAATCTATTCCAATATACCCCATCTTCCATGGGGGGTGCTAAAAGTCATTCCAAGCCAGTGGCCCCAATTTCAACCTCTATTGACGTGATTTGGCCACTCAAAACCCAAAGTGCACTTTTTGACCAAAATACCCTTTTTAGGGCAAAGCTAGGGTTGCAAGATTTCAGTTCAAACCACATCAAAATGAGATGAAATTTTAACCAGAGCTTTATAATGACCCCAACCACCACTCACCAAAATTTGGGTGAGTTTAGAGGTCATGGGTAACAAAATTAATTTACCATAGTGAAATTAAATAATTCCAAAAACTATGGAAAATTTGTCCCCAAAAATTCACATTTTTGGGCAAGACCTATATATGGTCTACGGTGACTCCCTGTCCAAATTTCAAGTCATTTGGACTAGAGATGAAGGTTGGGAATCCATTTTGATTTCAGCCTAGCCCTAAGTATAGACCCCACCAAAATGGGTGCCCTGGTCAAACCAGGCACCCAAATTGGTTCAAACTAATTTTGCAGTAAACTAGACTCACCAAGCTACACTTTTTGTGTTGACCATATCCTCTGAATTATCATCTAAGTATTTTTAATATTTAAAACCATTAATTACATTATATGTGATAGAATCATTAAAATGTAAAACATAAACCTATAGTTTAATTTCTATATAGCACGAATCTTGGCGCGCCTTGGATGGCATCGGTTATATTCAACCTCCAGCCAACAGCCTGGATTGGATTTTGCTGGAGCATCTTCCACACAGTGTCGCCGGCCATCGGGCCACCTCCCCGACCGGCCACCGCCACAACCACCTCCGTTGAGGTGGTGTCTGTCTCCAGGCGGCGGCACAGCCACCAGAGAGGCCTATTTCGGCGAACCCGACAAGTGCAAATTAACGGAAAAACCAGGAATTATTCAAATTGGATCGGGCTCAATTGAGCCCGAACCTTGGCCCGAATGATTGCTATGAACTACCCATGGAAGAACGAGTGGAGGAGGACCTGTGTGGGTGGTTGTAGCCTTGCCGTTCGCCGGATCATCATGGTGGTGGTGGTTGTGGTCGGATTTCTACAACAGCACTGTGAACTCCCTTGGATCCTTCAGGTAATTTGTGGAATTGAATCCCTGGAGTCCAGTGAAGCTTTTAAGAATGAGAGTTGGGGTGTTAGGTGGGTGTAGGATGCATTGCCATTAATGGGCCCCTTTAGTCAAAATTCAGCCATGGTGAGTGGGGGATGAAGCACGAATCAAACCAGTTAAAGGCCAGCTGGTTGAAATGGTACTGCACTCCTTTTCCTAGTGAATTGAATGGGGGGTTGGGGAAGGGGAAGGATGAGCCCCAAAGTCTTCCCCCATTACTCCCTTCTCTTTCTCTCTCTTGTATTTGAAGATTTTCTCTCTCCTACTCACCAATCATGAAATTTGACTCCTACCTAACCCCATGGCAGCCCACATGTTCATTTCATCCACTAGTACAAAGTTAGCCCAAGTGAATTGGGCATGAGCTTGAGTTTGCCCATTTGGGCTAGCTTGACCTAAACCTTGACTAGGGTTGACCTTGGTTAATTTGGTCTTTGAGGTTGTCCCTAATGGGTCCTTATTGACACATTGTCCTCTCCTAAGGTCTAGGTGGGGTTGACTTGGCCGTTTGGAGGTCACTTGACCCTTAATCAGGGCACTTTGATAACTTTAGGGCTAGAGTTGACTTGAGTCAACTTAGCCTTTTTGGTTGACCCTAATGGGTCCTTGGTGACCCATTGGCCTCTCACTAGGGTTAGGAAGGTATATGTGGGGTCCACGTGGCTAAGGGAACTTCAATTGGCCCTGTGCAGGTCAATTTGCCCCATTGTAGGTTAGTTTGACCCATTTAGGGTTATAGTTGACTTTGGTCAACTTAACCACTTTGACTGCCCTCCATGGGTCCTTAGTGACCCATTGGAACCACGTTAGTGTTAGGAGGACCTGAGTGGAATCCACATGGCTAAGGGAAGTTCAATTGACCCCATGTAGGTTAGTTTGACCCATTTATGGTTAGAGTTGACTTTGGTCAACTTAACCACTCTGACTTCCCTCCATGGGTCCTTAGTGACCCATTGACCCCACTTTAGGTCTAGGAAGGCCCTGGTATGGTTAATTGGGCTTTACTAAGGCACACTACCATTAGTTAGGGCACCTTGCCCAATTTAGGCCTAGAGTGGTTCTAGGTCAACTTGGCCACCCTGGGTCGACTCTAATGGACCCTTAGGGCTCTAATGGACCTTAAAATAGGTTGATGAGACCATGGTGGGGTTTTGAAGTCTTGATGAAGCCCCATGGTCATCTTAATCTAGAGTTCAGAAATTTACTATTTGCAGACCATAGTGGTCTCACCTACATTCCTAGGTTCACTTGGCCATCTTGGGCTTCCTAGGATTTTATCATGACCTATTCATGACAAAACCACTTCTAGGGGTCTATTTGTTTGAGGGATGTTACAGGTCCTCTAGTTGTTTGTTCACAGAGGCACCTTCTATTCCATGATAATGAGAATCTACATGCGTTGTGAGTCGACACGTGGTGTCGTAATCCAGGGTTAAGGATAGTGTGGCAGGTATACGGGCTCGCCAATCGTCACACTGATGGGAGTCGACTGATAAACTTGTATAGTTGGGCCTTGGTCCTCAGTTCTTACTTTCCAAGGCACCCTCCGTGCTAGTGGACGGTTGTCCTTGGTCCTTTGGTAATTTGTTCACAGAGGCACCTTCCATGCCAAGAAGATATGCCAGTTGGGCTGGGCTCTCGTTGCACATCTACCCAAGACCCCTTCTGAGCAGTAGTACGCATGTGAGCTCTGCTGTTGTGTTCTTATCATTGAGGCATATGGAGGCCTAGGCTTGGTAGTGTGGATGCCCGCCTAGTAGTGGAGAAGCCCGCTCCACTGTCACCGCCTAGCCACAAAGGATGACGCCTGAGAGGTTAGCTACCTGCTCGAAAAGTGGGAACTATAAGTATGTTTCGATATAACAATTTCATGTGCGTGATCATGAGTGAGTCATTGCATTGCATTCATATCATTACATTACATTGCATACACAAGATCCTTATCGTATAAGTTTGTATGGACACTCTTATACGATGAGTTACTTTACTGTCGAGCCAACCCTCAACTTATATGTCTATATGGGCATTCATGTAAGTTGAGTTACTTTCAGTCATAGTTCTATATCCTTATACTACTGTTGGTGATAGAATTGCTAGTGTAGATTGTTTACTCATGTATTGTATCACTGATATACACTGATGTTGCTCACTCTAATACCACTTGTTTGTACTACTTCTCATTTTCATATATTGTACTATATCCTTTTCTCTGCCCAGTGTCGAGGAGTCGTCGGGGGAGCGGATGTGAAGCAACATAGTCTTTATGTATAACGGTTTCTACGTCTTCATTTTTTAGGATGGAACCCCGCAGGTAGAGCTGTAGCAGATTACATAGGTGGACAGCCAGGCCAGGGCGACAGGGCCTGATGGGACGGCACCGTCGATGCCGTTAGTGACTGATGTGAGTTCGAGAGACTCATTTTGTACATGTACTCTGTTGTTATAGAAGCTTGTTAATGCTTCTTTTATTTGATGTACTTTCTTTTGGATTATTTTACTTATGTTTGGATTTGACTTCTATTTTATATTCTTGGTTGGGTTGACAATGAATGATATTGATTATAGCTAGTAGGATAGACATCTTGTAGTACAAGTTAGCCTATATGCTAACGCTACCGCAAGGTGGTTGTTCTGGGCATAAGACTCCACTCGTGTCGTGTTTTGTGTTCCGGGAGGGGGGACTTACACTGATCGCAAGTATTCTTTGCTTTAGATGTAGGAAGTTGTTGATCAAGCGGTCTTGCTCGACCGAAAACAAAAATTTCCTAAGAAGCAACACCTTAAATGATTCCCAAAAACATCCATCTGAAAGGTTCTCCTTCTCTCTTAACCACCAACTCTTTGCACAGACCTTAAGATGGTAACAGTGACCATCACTCTCTGGTCTATAAAATTCCCTGAATACAAGAACATCTCCTCGATAGCAATAATCCAGTCATCCAATGCCATGAGGTCAACTCTACCATCATAGGTAGGTGGTCCTAGTCACTGAAAATGGGAAATAAAATTCATCTATGGTGGCAGCAGAACTGGAGGCACCAAAGGAGCAGGAGGAACATGAATGGCTCGACCCACATCAGGGTCCTGCACTCTAGGTTGTTTTCATAACATGACAGTCAACATCACTTGAATCTGTGATTGCATCTGCACCATTTGCCTAGAAAGTGACTCATTTCTCTGCCACAGTCCCTCAGTCATAGCCTCACTCTTCGCCCGAGACGACTGGCCCTTAGTCTAAGGAGTTGACCTCGTCGCAACACGCTTAGGCGACATCCTAAGAATACAATCAACAACTAATCAAAACTTAGCTTAACCGCTAGAGCTACATAACTTAGTTCAGACCATAGATGTTTAGACACTTGCTTATGCTGCTAACTTGCTCTAAAATTTTCATTAATTATGTCATGCTTAACTTAGAATGATATACCGTCATCCTATTAATACATGTGTATAAACCATGAATACAAGAATTCTTAATCTTTTTCTTTAAAAGCATGCCTGCACGTATGTCATCATGTAGATCTTTAGTTTGGCATGTATGCTAATGATATGTTATGTCATGTATATTATGTTATGCATTCTAATGAAGGCCTTAATGCATGATATGACCGGTGTACACATGAAATATTATGCATTCCATACTACAAAATATCGCATTTAACGAAAAAAGTAAAATCTAATCTGCATTCATGTGATGATTGTTATACATCTCATACAACATAACCGTCAAATGTTTCTTCCTATGAGGATCCAAATATAAACACAAATTATGCTTCTCATACTACAGAATATGCCTGTATACTTCTTGTCATGCTTATGAGTCTAATGTTCATGCTTCCTCCTAGATGTATTGATGACACATCGGTGTGTGTATGAAATTGAACAAGACTATCTAAAACTTACCAGAGGTAGTCGTTCGACCAATTGTGAAACAACCTAACCCTCGGATACCAACTATTACATCCCTCATTTTCTCCACATTTAAACAATATATCAGTGTAAGAAAAAAATGCGTCATGCTGCCATGTCGTGCCGGGGATAAATGCATACTCTCAGTGATTGGCGTTAAAACTTCAAAAATTATTATAAGCCCGCGGGGCCCCGGGCGTTTTATTTAAGAAAAGCGGATTTGGTTTTATTTAGAAAATGGCGCGGGCAGATTTATTATTTGGATATAAAACAGATGAGATCGAGTTTTAACGAAAGGAGGCAGTGCTCCTATCGTGTATAGTACATGATATTCCGGTGTGGAATATCGATGTCGTATTCTTCTTGGGGTCGGGTTGATTATTTCTACTCTTCCTTGGAAGGGACTATTATTTTACAGATAATGTTAACTTGGCGTGACCTGGGAGTGTCGGTTGGTGTCGACACTCGACAAACATCGAGCGAAAAATGTCGAGTTGAAAATCGTCGAGCGGGAAGAGGTGTCATGCCTTATGTCACGGGCGTGACTCTAGGCGTGTCGAGGGGTCGACAAACGTTGAGCTGAAAACGTCGAGCGGGTGGACACGGGTTGAGTCACACACCGTGTCGTGTGACACGGGCGTGACCCCGGGCTTGTCAAGCATTTCTCTTCAAAATTTGCTGATTGACGGGATTTTGAGCTATCACGCCCTGGTCACGGGCGTGACCAATTTGTCACGGGCGTGACATGGCATTTTTGGAAGATTTTTGATATTTTCTGAAACATAAAAATAAAGCAAGTCAGCAAAATTATTTACAAAAAAAGAGCAATTTATTAAGCAAAAACATGAAAAAATGACGAAAAGAAATGAAAACGACTAAATTAATGTACACAAAAATACGTATATTTACAATTCATCAAATACACTCATACTTAAGCTTTTGCTATTCTAGAGCAAACGTTGGAGATGAACTTATAAGAAATAAAAGAAATCCTAAGTTAAAGAAACTTAAAGGAAAATTTAAACCACTACTTATGTTCTCTTAAAATTTTAATTTAATTTTGAAGCAATTATATTGGCTATTGGGTTTGGAAAAAGGAAATTGAAGAGGTCTTAGATTGGGGGTGATGAATTTTATCCTCTCACCCTACACAATTGTTTTTTCTTTTTGATATTTGCATATGTTTACCAAGAAAATGATGAATTTTTATTCTCTCATTTTCCATGACATATAAACAAATATTTTTTTCTCACTTCAAATAACAAAATTTATTAGAACTAATGAATTTTATCCTCTTACTCCTTATATTTAATTGCTTGGGTTGCATATGTGTACCAAAGAATACTTGATTCCCATGACATATGATCTAACAAAAATAAAAATAAAATTTGCATATGTGTACCAAGAGATAATGAATTTTATCTTCTTATCCCCATGACATATGATCTAACAAGAAAAATTAAAAACAAAGGAAGGCTAAACAAAATTTTAGATTAATCTAAAATAATTAGAGAGAAACAATAGTAAATTAAAATTTCCTAAGAAACTTTAAGCATAAGTGATTATAATTTGAAATCTAAAAATTGTTTAACTAAGCACTATAAAATTAAATCTAACTTGAATTAGAGAGACAAAGTGCTAAAAAGATTACTCTAAACAAATTTAATTCAAAAAGTATTTCTCAAAATTAAATCACCTAAAAATTAAATCTAACTAACAATGATAAAATAAAAATTAGAAAATCAAAAATTATATAAATTCCTATAAATTACCTCAAAATTATTTTCCGAAAATCACAAAATATTAAGTAGGGATTTATTATAGTTTGATTTTTTTAAAAATAAAATCTTAATTTTTTTTATTCTTGGACTTCCTGAGTCCTACACAGTGACGGGTTTGTAAGATACTAAGCGGTTTTATGGGATGAAAGCCCAACACAGCGCTTTCCAAGAAAATAATTTTCAATTTTTTATATTTTTGTATTTATGATAATAAAAAGAAAACAAAATTTTTAAAAATTTTAAAAGTTTATTCATTTTTTTTATTTTTAAAAAATGATAATAAACGACAATCCCCCCATACTTAAAAATAGACATTGCCCGCATTGTTTATAAGCCAAGTAGGAGGGAGATAGAAAAAGAAATAAAATGCATTGAAATTTAAATTGCAAGAAAATAAAGATAAGCAAGGGTTGTCTATCAAGAGAGCTTTTCTTTTTCTTGTCTTTAATCTAGACAGTGTAGATTAGGAAAAAGGGAAATAAAAATTTAAGTGTAAGGGAAAATCCCTTAATTCTCCCATGGGTGAATACGCCGAAGACGCTCACCCAACTACTCCTCCATTTTCTTTTTGATTCTCCTTCTTGCAATTGACTTGATAATGTAGATTTGAATCACCTATCCATACCTGAGGTGATTTGAATCTTTGTAGATGAGATGCAAATGTATCAGGGACAACATTTGATTGCTATAGCTCATCTTCAAATTGAAAGTTGTTAGTATCAAAAAAATCAAAAATAAGTGCGTCAGAAAAATCTCTACAAGGAGGAGTCTCTTGCGAAGTTATATGATTAGGCTCCGGTTGTTTATTTTCTAAAATAAAATCATTATCAAAAAATTCATTTAAAGAAATATTATCGGCCTCATTATTTTCAAGAATTTCAATTTCTAAATATTTATTTGAGATACTTGAAAATTAATGAAAATAATAGTCGGGTGTAGTAGGAGAAGAAACATGTTTTTCTTCTAATTCACCCAGTGCGCCCATAATATTATTATATTTTGGATATAATAATTCATCGTCCTCTTCCAAATAAGACATCAAGGGGGCACATGAAGATTCATGTTCCTCCATAGGTGAAATATTCGAAGTGGGAGAAGAATTATTAGAAAAGTTTTAATAAATTCTTGATATAATAACTCCTCCTCCTTGGAATAAAACACTAAGGGGGCACATGATGATTCATGTTTCGTCCTAGCTGTAATATTCGAAGAGGGGGAATAATCATTAGAACAAGTAATAATTTCTTCTAACTTTTGGGGAGGATCAACTATGAATTGTGTAAAATCCCCAAAATTTGAAGAAGAAGGGTTCTCTGTGATAAACCGATAGCAGGTCTAGGATCGAAGAACATATCCACAAAATATGAATTCGACACAAAATAAATAAAAGATAAATCGATAGCGAGCAAAAATAGAAAGCTTGGCAATTTTTAGAAAAATAAAGAAAGTTTATTTCATTCCTAAGTTCATCATGATCAAGTGCTAAATAAAGTTTAGCTACTTAACTTGATGAAGTAACTACAATAAAAGAAGGATAAGAACATGATAGAAAAAATTATTGAATTGAAATAAAGCAAAGCAAAACTAATCTATGAAATTGAAATTACATAAAGAACTAAAATTGGCTAACAATCTACTCCTAGATAAGTCCTAGATTCCTCCCAGCTTTTGGCTTTTTCTGCAATTTATAGGAAAATTTATGGAAGGTCACGCCCCTAGGCCACGCCCGTGACGTATGGCGTGTAAGGCTCGGAACCGTCATCTTGAAAGCCTGGGAATGTTGGAAAAAAACTGCCAAAAGTCGTCGTTGTGCGGGTCACGCCCCTCGGTCACGCCCGTGACCTAGGGCATGTCATGTATGTTACAGGAAATGGCGGGAACTCGAAACGGAGGGAAATAACTCTGGATGTTGCTAAAGGGTCACGCCCCTAGGTCACGTCCGTGACCTAGGGCGTGTAAGCCAAAAACCGACTAGATCTGAAACTGGCGACATTAAGCGTGTAAGCAGAAAACCTCCTGGATGTCACGCCTGCTGTCACACCCGTGCCCCAAAAGTCACGCCCGTGCTCGTGGCATGTAGGTCAAAAATGGTATGGAGCTGACTTCTGGCCTCCGACTGCTGGTCACGCCTTCTATCATGCCCTTTACCAAAAGGTCACACCCGTGACTTGGGTGTGTAACTTTACTCCGACGTGGAATGTACTCTGGAGCTTCCTTTATGGGTCACGACCACCTATCATGCCCGTGACTTGAAGGGCATGCCCGTGTCGGGGGCGTATTCTTGGGAAAAAATCAGCTTTTCTCAAGATTTTCTACTGATCAATTCTGTCAGCTCCAAATTGCTATTAGCAGCCCATATTAACCAGAAATAAGAAAACAAAGCATTTTAATAACAATATTAAATAAACTAAATAAAATAGTATTATTTATCAAATTAAATCTATATATAAATAACTATAAATAATGACTTATCATGTTACGATGTGCTTGGAAACTTTTAGAATCTTGTTGGTGTGCTTATTTGGTTTCTGTTTTGGGAACTTTTGGTAGTTTGCCGTGTGTCGGGGATATTCTTCTGGTGTGAGAGTTTCCTGATGTTTTCCCAGTTATTCTTCCTGGTCTTCCTCCTGAGAGAAATGTGGAGTTTTTTATATATCTAGAGTCGGGTACTTACCCTATTGCTACGACAACGTACCTTATGGCCCCACGTGAGCTAAAAGATTTACGTACCCAGCTGGTTGAGTTGTTGCAGTGTGGATTAATTAGGCCACGTTATTTGCCTTGGGGTGCTCCTGTGTTGCTTGTTAAGAAGAGGGATGGATCTATAAGGCTGTGCATTGACTATAAGGAATTGAATAAGTTAACTATCAAGAACAGGTATCCCTTACCGCAGATAGGTGATTTGTTTGATCAGTTGTGTGGTAGTACAGTGTTTTTTTCGTTTAGGCTACCAATAGTTGAGGATCTGTGAGACGGATGTTCCACAGACTGCCTTTCATTCTCTGGATGGATATTTTGAGTTCTTGGTAATGTCCTTCTGATGGAAGTATGCACCTTCTTACTTCATGGGGATGATGAATAGAGTGTTTAAAAATTTCTTGGACAATTTGTGGTGCTTTTTATTGATGATGTTCTAGTTTATTCCCGGAGTGCTAAGGAGCATGCTCAGCATTTGGGCCAAGTTCTATCTACCTTAAGAGAGCATATACTATATGCAAAATTGAGTAAGTGCGAGTTTTAGCTTCCTCATGTGTCCTTTTTGGGCCATGTTTTGAATAAGGGCGGAATTTTAGTTGACTCGGAGAAGATAGCAATTGTTATGGATTGTAAAAGACTAACCACACCTAAAGATATAAGGAGTTTCCTAGTGTTAACAGACTATTACAGAAGTTTTGTGGAAGGGTTTTCCTTATTGTCTGCACTTTTCACTAAGCTTAAGTAGAAGAATACTGATTTTGTGTGGAGCGATGAGTGCGAAGGATCCTTTTAGTAACTGAAGAGGAAATTGTGCACTGCTTAAGTATTGACCTTGCCTACCGATGTAGTAGAGTATGCAGTTTATGTGGATGAATCGCACATCGGGCTTGGATGTATATTGATGCAAGAGGGAAAAGTGATTGCGTATGGGTCAAGGCAATTGAAGGTTCATGAAAAGAATTACTTTATTCACGATTCTGAGTTTGTGGTAGTGATCTATGCCTTGAAGCATTGGAGACACTTGTTGTATGGGGAGTTGTGCAAGATTTACACAAACCATAAGTGCTTGAAGTATGTTTTCACTCAGATGGAGTTGAATTTGCGCCAGCATAGATGGTTGGAGTATGTAGCGGATTATGATGTTGATATCCTATATCATCCGAGTAAGGCTAATGTGGTGGTCGATGCCTTCAGTAGGAAGACCACGCAGATCTTTAACCTTTCTATGGAATCCATGGTGGAAGAGTTTTTATTAATGAGCATCTCTATCGGAAGTAGCGATTTGCCAAGCATCCTGGAGGTGGCAGAGCCATTATGGATTATGCTTACAAGGTTTTCATCAAAAGGACGACCCTAATTTGAAGCATATTCATAGTAGAACCGAGAAAGGGGAATTACCGGATTTTTCAATTGATGATGCGAGTATGTTGAAGTACCGCAGTATGTATTGTATTTCGGCTGTTGAGGATATTGGAACAAAGTTATGCAGTGAGGCATATGGTTCTAGTGTAACCTACCACCCTGGTTCTATGAATATTTATAGAGATCTGAGACAGATTGTTTGGTGGTATAGAATGAAGAATGATATAGACAAATTTGTGTCTGAGTGTTTTACTTGCAAGTGAGTTAAGGCAGATCATAGAAGGCTTGATGGCAAGCTAACGCCTTTGGATATTCCCAATTGGAATTGGGAGAGTATTCCTATGGAATTTATTACTGGTTTGCCGAGATCTCCCCGAGGAAATGATTTTGTGTGGGTCATTGTTGATAGATTGACTAAGTGTGCTCAATTCATGTAGTTCAAGAATGATTACTCCATGAAGAAGATGGCACGGTTGTATTTTGAAGAGGTCATTAGATTGCATGGAGTACCTGTAAGTATCGTGTTAGATCGAGATTCCGCGTTTAAGTCTCATTTTTGGAAAAGATTGCAGGAAGATATGGGTACCGACCTCGGATATTCAACTTCTTATCATCCGCAGACCAATGGTCAAACAGAGAGTTTATCAGAATTTGGAAGATATGATCACATGTTACATCTTGGACCATGGAGGATCATAGGACGAGTGGCTTAGATTGATGGAATTTGCCTATAATAATAGTTATTAGAAGAGTTTGCAGATGGTCCCCTTTTTAGGCTATGTATGGGAAGCATTGTCGAACCCCCTTGTTTTGGGCCGAAGTTGGTTAAAGACTATTGTTGGGTCCGGAACCCTTGGAAGAGATGAGTACTTCTGTGATGCATCTTCGAGAAAAGCTTCGTATAGGTCAGGAGCGTTATGAGAAGAATGATATTAAATAAAGGGTTGATCTGGAGTTCGCAGTCGGGGACATGGTTTTTCTCAATGTTTCTCCGATGTCAGGCGTTAAGAGGTTTGGAAGGAACCACAAGTTGGATCCCAGGTACGTGGGACCTTTCTAGGTTGTTGAATGCATCAGAGTGTCAACTTATAGGCAAGATTTGCCCGCAAAATGTCTTGGTGTGCATAATGTGTTTCATGTTGGTAAGTTGTGGAAATGTGTGTTTAGTGACTGACATGTCCTTGACTTGGTGCCCCAGTTGTAGCCTAGTCTTTTTTATGTTGAGGTGCTTGTTCGTATCCTAGATACTCAGGATTGGGTGTTGCGAAGAATGACAATACCCATGGTCAAGGTTCTTTGGCGAAACCATGACGTTGAGAGCATGACTTGGGAGTTGGAGTCAGCTATGAGAGAGGCTCATCCTCATCAGTTCTCCTAGTTTATTTGGTAAGTGTTTCTATTCGATAACCTTTGGTTATTTTCCTTCTGTAATAGATTCGATTTTATATCAAGTTTTGGGATGAAACTTTCTTTTAGGGGAGTGGCTGTAACGACACTGATTTTGTTGTTGTTTATTTTAAATTTATATTGTTACGTAACAATGATGTTAGGGCTTTAAGTTGACGCATAGTTAACGGGCGTCGTTGTTAGAGCGTGATTTTGCTCATCAGAATCCGAGGTTTTGGCTCGGTGGATTTAGTAGGTTGATGTTGGTTGTAACTTCTGGGAATTTTAACCCGAGTTTGGTTTGTCGAATCTTAATTTCGACTTCGTCGTTGGATTTGTAGAAATTATTTTTAGCCTCGATGTAAATTTCATGGAAATCCAAGTTGATTCGAGTTTTTGGTAATTTGGACATTTAATTATTAATAATAATATATTATACATATATAAAAACGTATACGTTATAGAGGAACCCCATTCATCGTCTTCTTCCCAAGCCGTCAGACCGAAATCGTGGAAGAGAAAGAGATGGACGTCGCGAAGCTTTCAGCCATCGACTGTAGGAGTTCTGCTGCATGAAATCATCAGCGGAGGGTAGATTCAGAAAGCTCTCGCCGAGATATTCATGTACACTGTGAGTTTTCCCCCATTTCTTGGATTTTTGGGCGTTAGGTTATTAGGTTTTTACCCTCGTTTACCCCGAATAGTTTCAGGAAGTATAGCCAAGGTGTTCTTGCAGCCAATCCTTGAGGAGGAGCGCTTGTTTGGTTGGATTTCGGAAGGTTTGAGGCAAGTGGTGATTTTTTCCCCTTGCTAAGTTCTTTGTGTTCATTGTTTTCTTCTTCCTTCCTCCTTAGAAGGTGGGAGTAGTGTAGGGTTTGTCTAGGTCAGAATCCACTCGGTAGTGTAGGTGACCGACTGACCAAAATTCATCAAATATTCAAGAGTTAACATGATTAAAACTTGTCGGATAAGGGTTGAGTCCTATTAAGTCTAATTGGTCGAGTATTCTTGACAAATTCATTGATTGTAGTTTATAGTGTCGAGTGCTTTGAGTGAAATTACCATTGGCGTTGAGTGCATCGAGTTAGTCGAGTATCCATGAGAAGCTAAGTTTTTTTTGTCGAGTATTGCCTTTGGCGTTGAGTGCTTTGAGTGAAATTGCCTTTGGCATCGAGTGTGTCGTGTATTCATGAGAAGCTAAGTCTTTTTCATTGAGTATTGCCTTTGGAGTCGAGTGGGTCGAGTTCATCGAGTATCCATGAGAATCTAAGTATTTTTCATCGAGTATTGCCTTTGGTTTCGAGTGCTTTAAGTTTAACTATCTTGGCATCGAGTGCTTTGAGTGTAACTGTCTTGGCGTCGAGTGCTTTGAGTGAAATTGCCTTTAGCGTCTAGTGCCTTGAGTGAACTCAGCTAGGCGTTGAGTGATGTAAAATTCATTGAGTTAAGTCCTGGTATTGGGTGAAGTCTTTTTCGTCGAGTATCTCTATTTATTAAGTCTGACTTGAATTCGTCGAGTATTGCTAAGTCAGCCAAAGTTTTCTAAGTACAATTCATAGAGACAAGTAAAGTCTTATCCAGTCAGGCTATATTATTTAAAGAAGCTAGTCTTACCCATCGATGGGTAAGATTGTTGTGTGAATTCCCTTTCTATAAGACTATCATATCAGATAACCTTGTCATTCTTACTACTTATGCTATTTACAGTATACACTATGGACATTTTGGGATGTGGGTATTAGTGGAATGTACCACGACCACAGTGAACTATTTTGTGAATTATAGTGCTGGTGGGTTTCCCCGGTGTGGGTTTGTGACTGGGTATGGCAGGGAAGGTTACCACCACTGCAGGTGCCAGTTTTCCCTTATTTTGTGTGTGTTAAGAAATAAGACCACCTTCCTTCGGACCTTGTGAAGTTTTCACCATTGGTGTGTAGGTGAAGGAAGCCACCACTGCAGGTAATGGATTTTGTCGGTGTTTATGCTTGCTGAATGATGAGCAGACTAATCTCTTATATATATACACTTACTCATATATATGATTTATAAAGCTTAGATATTTATCGCACTTGCTGCAATTCCGTACTCTTGAACTTTTTAACTTAATCATTTATTACTGCTTTAATGTTTACCTGATGTTGTTTGACAGCTATTCCTGTTTTGTGTTGGTAACCCTTTATCTCCTTTGTTTCTTTCTCCTCTACTATTGATATTTGATCACCACTTGTATATTCTTGCTGAGGTATTCGTTTTTTTTTGAATGCCTCAAGATCGGAGCAGTAGTCGTTCGAGCAATAAGAGTTGGTAGTTGTTGTTGTTCTGTAGTTGTTGCAATGGTTTTCTTCTCACCGTTATGAGGTAGTTTTTGTTGTTTTATTTCTTTACTTCAGAAATGCTTGATGTTTGGTGGGTTAGTGTCAGGTTGTTGACGCATACCAGAGATTATTGTAGAATGTTGATTTACTCGCTAGTTGTTGTGCCATTTTTCTAGATGGTTTATTGGATTAACTTGATCTCTATGAAGGATTTATGTTACGATTGCATGTTTGTTATTTTCAAGTTATAAAAGTATTATCATGATGTCTCATACTCATGACATCTTTTTTAAACAAATGACACTATATTTTGGTTGGGTATTGCATCCACAATAGCCCAGATTTGTATGAAGTCATCGTTGAACTAAGATAAATTAAGTTTGTATTTGATGCTCTGTTTAGTTGAGTGTTTGCAGGACTTAATTGCTAAGTGTAGAACAATGTCAGTCTATAATGAGTCACCAAACACAGGCCCACACAATGTAATCCCTTATTGTGTGATCCATAGTGTTGACTTATGTATAGCCTCTCTATTGGGACACACTTCTTTTTCAAGCACTAAGGATAAGGGAAAAGGTGGTTGATAATTTTATTGAAAAATTGAAGTTTTCAGACTTTAGGAAAATTGTCTAAGTCTTTTTCTCAAGTACTAAGTTTTGTACTCGAGAAGGACTAAAGTTCATTCTCGAGTTAAACTTGTCATAATTTTGAGTTGCAAAAGTAGTTCTCGAGAAAGCATCATATTGTTCTCGAGAAGGCCTTATGTACTCGAGTAATTCATGACATTTCTTCTCGGGTTATTCTCCTTTCCAGAATGAAATTTAATCTAAGTCTTATTCTCGAGAAAACTAAATTTATTCTCGAGAGGACTATGCTTAATTCTCGAGATGCAGAAGACTTTTAGCGAGCCCTAGACCTTTTTCTCGAGAGCCAAACATCTGTTCTCGCGAACACTTATTTGTTCTCAAGTACCAGAATGTTCCTTCTCAAGAACTAAAGTTCTTTTTCTTCGAGTACTTTCCTTCATTCCCGAGAATGCTGAATTCCACCTCCATATTTTTTATAAGTCTTTTTCTCGAGATCTTCATTGTTGTTCTCGAGAACCAGTAAGCTTTTTCTCGAGTACTATCTTTTCTCTCGAGAACAGCTGTACTGTTTTTCAGAAATTTTCTTAAGTCAAGACAGACATAATTTCAAATGTCATTATCACGTGGTTGGTCCACGTGGCTATCATTTATTATGATTATGAGAATTCTGAATCCCTAATTTTCTTTCCATAATCGAAAGTGCTGCCACTCATCGCCTTTATCGCCAAAAATGCTTTCGATCCAGATCGATTCAGAGCAAGTGATTCAGAGAACTAGACATTCTACAATCTACAGATCCAATACTTAATCTTGCTGAGTCTAGATTTTCAGATCAGAGATCTTGTCAAGTCTTCTTCAACTTATTTCTGACAAAGCCGCAAAGTTCAAGGAATAAGAAAGGCAATAGTTTTCAGATCTGTGAGATAACACTGTTTGTATTTATTATATTTCAATTTATTCTTGTAGGAGATCCTCTCCGAGTGTACGAGCTTTGTTCTCCGAGTTGTTTTTGTAGGAAGTTTTATCTTCTGAGTGTAGATCCCGTTTTTGGGATCGATTTGTAAGAACATTGTTCCGAGTTGTAGGATTGGTTTCAATCCGAGATTAGTGGAGTAGCCGAGTCTAGTGCTTTGCTAGATCGGTGAGTGGAAAGTGGATGTACCCAAGGTTGGGGAACCACTATAACTCTTGGTGTCGTCTGTGAATGCTTGGTTAATTTTATGTGGATAGCTCGTTAAATTTTTATTCCGCAATAAGTCACACAACTCACCTATTCACCCCCCTCTAGGTGATTTAGGTAAGACAACTAAAATATTTTCAATTGGTATCAGAGCCAAGTTGTTCATAAAACGGTTAACACCTTGAACAGATCTGCCCAAGTTATCTTTTGAGTAATCCAAGCATGGACAAAGCCAAGGATTTTTTGCAAAGCTTCCTTTGTTCACAAAGACCAATTTTCCCATGTGGAAAGAAAGGATTAAGTTTTTCATGGAAGATGTGGATCCAAGGATCTTCATGATTGTTGAAGAAGGTGCTGATGTTTCCATTACCGTCTCCACTATTGATCATACCAATAAATTTCCTAAGAAGTTGATGGATCTTGATAAAGATGATATTGCACTTGTCACATTAGATAAGAAAGCTACAGATATCATCGCAAGTGCAGTCGATGATTCTATGCTGCAAAATCTGATTCACTGCCAATCCGCTAAGGAAATGTGGCAGTCTCTTATCATCTTGATGGAAGGCACTGAAGAAGTTAGGGATGACAGAAGATCCCTTCTAAATCATAAATATGAAGCATTCCGACAAGGACCAAAGGATTTAATTGTAGATACCTTTGAAAGTTTCTTCAAAATTGTTAACGACCTAAGAGTATAAGGCCATGTCTTCACAAATGGAGAGTTGAATGACAAGTTTCTGAGGTCCCTGACTAAGGAATGGGACAACAAAATCTGTGTTATCCGGGAGTTTGGTAAGCTGGCAGAGAGTGACCCTCAGACTCTCTTCAGTAAGCTAATGTCCTATGAACTGCAAATCAACTCATGAAAAGATGAGGAAGAGAAGAGCTGGTGGTCATCCAAGGAGAAGTCTGTCTCGCTGAAGGCAGACAACTCAAGGAAAGTCAAAGCTGCGTCACCTGCTTCTGTATAGGAAGATAGTCAAGAAGAAACTTAAGAGCCAAGCACCTCAGGCTCAGAGTTATCTGAAGGAGAGTTTTCTCTTCTTTCAAGGCAGTTCAAGAAATTCTTGAACAAGAAGAAACAATGGAGAGGCAAAGATGCCTCACACAGAAGATCACGTCATGATGGTGATCGACACAAGAAAGGCTCAAGTAGCCAAGACAAGTATAATACTAAATAGAACAAACACATTTCCTTTGACATCGTTTGCTATTATTGTAATAAGCCAGGTCACGTCATCGCTGATTGCCCTCACAAGAAGAAGGAGGGTGGAAATTGAGAGGAGAAGAAATCTTCATATAATAAGAAGAGAACTGAAAGAAGCCTAATACCTAAGAAGGGCAAGACTCTCAGCGAATCTGACTCATCTGAGTCAAATGAAGAAGAGTAAGCCTACTTTTGGCTAATGGCACAAACTGATGAAGAATAAGAAGCTCAGTTCACTAGGAAGGTAAATTCTCACACCCCTATTTATGAATTAGATGCTTCTGATCAAGATCATGAGGATAGATCTTCTGACGATGAGTCTGAACGCATGGCCCAGTATAAAGAGTTAATCAAGGCTTACGACAAATGTCGAAGAGTTGTGAAACTCAAGCCAAGGAGATAAAGTCTATCAAGGCTGAAGAGAGCACTCTGAGAGAGGAAGTTGCCAAGACAGACTCACTCAGAGAAAACTTCAGTGCTACTATTGAAGAGTATAACAAAGTTCTTGAGCACCTAGATCTGATGGAGAAAATCATCAAAGAATTGGAAGAACAACTTGAAGCGGAGAAGAAACTTGTTGAAAGCTTCTCCAAGCAAAAGACTGTCCTTCCTTTTGTTGCTGAATTCTCAGCTTAGGCCAAAGGTGTTGGCTTAGGCCATGTTGATGCTCCTGGTAAATCCTCTAGGAGAAATAAGGACCAAAGGAAGAATAAGGCGGCCAAGAAGGCTTTGGCCAAGGATACGGGGAAAGCACCTCAAGGTCAAACTTCATTTAAGAAGGTTATATTTCCAACGAACGAGTTTGATCTTGATTCATCCTATGATCACTTTGGTAGGCCTACTTATGTAGAGCCCAAGTCTCGTTACCAAGGATCGACCCGTCCCCGAAACATTGGTGAAAGTGTCTTCAAGGCACCTTATGAGGAGATCACTCTTCAGATCTATGGCCCTTATAATCATGGTCATAACATCAAGAAAGCACCAAAAGTAAAACCCGCCATGGAAAAGCCTCTCAAGGAGAAGAATACATGTGATTGATATATCCATCAAGCTTCTACCTCCAAGACTATTGCCCCTGCTAAACCATACTCTCAAAAACTCAAGCAGGAGAAATTTAGACAAAGATACAACAGATTTGACTGTTGGTGCTGCGACAAAGTTGGTCACTTTGCTATTGATTGCTGGTTTATTTCCAGAAATTATGTAACTCATCATGTTAACAATGTGAGAAAGACCACTTATAATGTTAATACACATAGGGGGAGTGTTCTAACTAGAGACCAAGGACCCAAACGAGTTTGGGTTCCTAAGGCAATTGATTTGTGATTGCAGGTATGTCCAAAGGCCACCAAAACTCCTATCTAGTTTTTGGACAGTGGATGCTCTCGGCATATGACCGGGACAAGAAGCCTTCTCCAGAATTATTCCTCAGAACGGGCCGAAAGTCATCTTTGTAGGTTCTAATAGAGCAATTACTAAAGTATACAGCTTGATTACAAATGGTAGTGTATCCTTCTCAGACGAGGCTTATGTTGAAGGATTGGAACATAATCTTATAAGCATAAGTCAGCTCTGTGATAAAGGATACATAGTACAATTTCATGCAGATAAGTGCTTGATAAAATTGGTAGACAATATGGAAATGATTATATCAGGCACTCGTAGTAGAAATATATTTTGTTTGAATTTTATTTGCATAGACTCTTCTACACCAGTGTGCTTTTGGATAAAGGTAGTGTGTCTCTTGGTGACCAATGGCACAAGAGACTATCACATATTAATTTCAAAACTATAAAAAAATTATTTTCTCTTAATTTAGTATGTGATGCCCCAAATGTCAAGTGCGCTAAAGATAGACCTTGTCATGCATGTGTAAAAGGCAAGCAAACAAGGGCTACCTTTAAAAGTATTATTGGCAAAGACACTAATAGATATTTACATCTACTTCATATGGACTTGTTCGGTACACTGCAAGTTAGAAGTTTGGGAGATAAGGATTATACATTGGTGATTGTTGATGATTACTCGCGCTTTGCGTTGCTGTTTTTTCGAAAACACAAATTAGATACTTTTGATATCTTTACTAATTTTGTCAAGTAGGTCCAGAATGAATACAACTATTCCGTAGTCAAAATCAATAGTGACAATGGAACATAGTTCAAGTCTGGGGCCATCATAGAATTTTGTGAAAGCCTAGGTATCTTTCATGAGTTTTCCTCTCCTCGTACTCCTCAGCAAACCAGAGCAGCTGAGAGAAGGACTAGAACACTTATAGAGGCTTGCAGATCATGTTGAGTGATGCCTCACTACCAGAATATTTCTGTGCTGAAACCATCAACACTACATGACACGTGCAAAATCCAGCACTCATAAACAAGAACCATGATAATACCCCTTACGAACTACTAAAGGGCAGGAAACCGACTATTTCATATTTTAGGATCTTTGATTGTAAATGCTTCGTCCTTAACAATGGCAAGTATCATACTAATAAATTTAGCAAAAGAGCTTTGAAGGTATTTTTGTAGGGTATAGTAGCCATAATAAGGCATATAGGATTTTAATAAGAAAACTCTGGTTGTAGAAGAATCTATTCATGTTGTATTTGATGAGACGAGCTTGCTGCAAGACAGCTCTTCTAGTATGTTTATTGAAGATGCAGGTTCAAAGATAAAAGAATTGAACTTGGATGAGCCAACTGAAGAAAAAGATGAAAAGTTCATCAAAATCACCACTCCAACCCCTATTGGAGAGGTTGATGATCATGATGAAGAAATCATTCAAGTTGACAAAGTCACTCCTGTGGTTGAAGAAGTTCCAGATGCAAGGACTCTACAGCTTAGACATTTGAAGGATCACCAAATGGACCAAATCATAGGAGATCCCCGGGATGGTGTGAGAACTCGTAGAGTTGCAGCTAATAAAAATTTATATTTGAGTTTTATCTCACAGGTTGAACAGAATAAGTTTGAGGAAGCAAACTCAGACGCATCATGGGTAATGACAATGGAAGAAGAGCTGAATCAATTCAAGCATTGCCAAGTTTGGAAGCTTGTTCCAAGACCCAAAGGCAAGAACGTCATTGGAACAAAGTGGTTCTACAGGAACAAGATGGACGAGGATGGTACAATCATAAAGAACAAGGCCAGACTCATCGCCAAAGGATACAGACAAGAAGAAGGAATTGACTTCGATCAGACTTATACACCAGTGGCAAGGATGGAGGCAATCATGTTATTCCTAGTACATGCTGCACTTAAGGGCTTCACTGTCTATCAGATGGATGTGAAGTCGGATTTCCATAATCGTGACATAAAGGAAGAGGTGTTTGTGGAACAACCTCCGGGTTTCGTTGATTCTAACGTTCCTGATCATATCTATCTGTTGTTTAAAGCTTTATATGGATTGAAACAAGATCCTCGAGCTTGGTACGAGATGCTGTCTAACTTTCTTCTTGAGAATAAGTTCACAAGAGGAAAGATAGATACGACATTATTTCTTAGGGAAATAAAAGGCAAGATTTTGCTAGTGCAAATTTATGTCGATGACATCAAATTTGGCTCTACTGATGACAACCTCTGTAAGACGTTTTCCAATCTTATGCAAGGGAAGTTCGAAATGAGCAGTATGGGAGAGCTGAAGTATTTATTAGGACTTCAGGTAAAACAATCTGAAAATGGAATTTTCATCACTCAAACGAAGTTCACCAAGGAGTTAATTAAGAAATTCAGAATGAAGAACGCAACCTCTATGAGGACTGCAATGGGTTCAACTATGTCTCTGGACAAGGATGAGAAAGTGAAACCTTTTGATGAAACCAAGTACAGAAGCATTATTGGATCCTTGCTCTATCTTACTGCTAGTATATCGGATATAATGTTTTCAACATGCATGTGTGCTAGATTTCAAGTGAACTCTAAGGAATCTCACTACGCTATTACAAAGCAGATTTTGAGATACCTTAAAGGTACACCAAATCTTGGCTTATGGTACCCAAGAAGTAATGACAGAAAACTAATTGGTTTTTAGATGCAGATTTTGCAGGAAGTAAAGATTATAGAAAGATCACTTCCGGGACTTGCCAATTCCTTGTAAGGAGGCTCATTTCATGGAGTAGCAAAAAGCAAAATTGTGTCGCTATCTCAATTGCCTAGACAGAATACATTTCTGGCGGCAGTTGTTGTGCATAATTGCTTTGGATAAAGAACCAACTTGAAGACTACAATTTGAAGGTTAAGGATATCACGTTGTTTTATGACTCCTCCAGTGCAATTGCCATAGACAACAATCCTGTCTCTCACAGCAGGACAAAGAATATAGTGTTGCGATACCACTTCACTAGGGAGCATGTGGAGCATGGTGACATAAATCTCCAATATGTCCCAACTGACAGGCAGATTGCAGATATATTCACGAAGCCGCTGGACGAGGCCAAGTTCTCGTTCTTCAAAATAAAACTTGGCATGCTAAACAAGGATGCTGAAGAATGAAGAAAAAGTATGGACTTGATTTCTCGAGTACAACACTTGTACACATGAACAGCAGGTTTATATGGACTTGATTTCTCGAGTACAACACTTGTACTCGAGAACATCGGATTTATATGGACTTCATTTCTCGTGTACAAATCTTGTACTCGAGAACAACATAATTACTTCTCGAGAATAGCAGAGTTACTTCTCGAGAACAAACGTTCTACTTGAGTACGGCGATAACATTTCTCGAGAAGTTCAAATTCGTCGATTGGAGTTCGACGTTCGTCGATCAATTTCCACCATTTCCCAGGTATTTCTAATATTATTTATTTATTTTAGCATCAAAATTAAAAGTAAATCTAAATAGACTTAGGTCCAAGAAATTTATTCCCGATTTCAAAAATCCTTCTCGAGAAAAGTCTTTTCATCTTCCCCATCTCCGCCGTTTGCCGCAAGCAAGTTTCTCCATTCGCCGGCAAGCCAAGATCAATTTCTCTTCATCATAGGCAGTGAACTCATTTCTACCGGGATTTCCGAGATTTCTGATGACTTCAAAAATGTCCTCATTCTTCTCGAAACCGCTAGTCTATCATTTGTTCTTGAACATCCATGTAAGATACTAACCTCTGTTGTCGAAGAGTTCTTCCAAAACGCAAAGATTAAGAGAAATGATATGGTGCTCAAGTCTAATGTTCAAGATATTAAGGTAAAAATGAATGTCCTCTCTATTTCACAATTTCTGCAACTTCCAGTAATAGATCAAGAAGGTGATCTGGTAGGCATTGATTATGAGAGAACATATAGTTTTTCTGGAATTCTCCAATCCTCTCACACCATTAGAAGACAGTTCCTGAATGCTAAAAGTAAACTTCTGGCAGACATTCTGGGCAAGGTTCTTCTCTGCAAAACAAGTTCTATCAGCTATATTACCCCAGAATTGTTTAACTTGATGACTACAAGGATTTGTAGAAAGAAGTTCCAGTAGGGTATGATGTTATTTGACAAGATTAAGGCAAGTCTTAAGAGTCCTAACTTTGGCGGGATTCTTTCTCTTTACCTCAATTAGATGAATCCAAAAAAATTCTCCATGAAAAATGGCATAGCCCTCCACCACATGAAGAAAGTCTCTACTACCTCCATCCAGAGATGGGCGGTTAAATTATAGAAGTCTGACAAAACTCCAAAGGAAATTGAAGATGTGGACAGGACCTCATCTCCTCCTTCTCATCAGATAACTGACCCACTTATTGAGGGGGAGCCTGCTCCATCTGTTCAAAACCAGCCAGCTCTTGCTCCAGCTACAACAAAAATTCCAGCCACAGTCTCTACTCCTCCTTCTTCTACAGATATCACTCCTCCAATCATTATACCTGTTGCTATAGTAACTCTACCTCAAGATATTCCTCATGCTATTGCTACACCCTCAGTTCCTTCAACATCTGTTGCAACCTCTTCCCCTCTGCTGCATACAAAAATTCCAGATTCTCCTACTGCTGACTTTCCTTGGAAAATCTGACAGATGCTCAGAATCATGAACAGCATCTGTCTACTGATGAAGATATAAACAAGATGATAGAGGAGCTCACTTCAAAAGAATCTTTATCCCCTATACATGCATATCATTCTTCCTCTCCAGTAAAGTCTCCTGAACAACCAGACCATTATCCAGAACCATCTCCTAAAAGAAGTTCTCCTATACAAGATCAATCCCCATCTCCATATGAAACTGAACCTGATGCTGAAGTTGTTTCCATACATGATTCTGAAGATGAAATAGTAGCTACTGAACCACCTCTTACAAGCTTACATTTCAAGATTCCATCTTTTCTACCAATAGATGCTAAAGATGAGGTCAGCACTGTCAATAAAAAGAAAGCCTCTACTTGCACAGTTGTAATTGAAGAATTTTTCCATGGACAACCCCTGTTGTGCCTCCTCCCTCCACTCAGCCTACAACCTTTCCTGAAAATTCTATTCTAAGCAAGATTGATTCTTTGCTGACTGCTCAAAGAGCTTTCTTTGATTCTTCCCTGAAAGTTGTCACTGAGAAAATGACTGCATTGGAGAATGAAATGAGTCAAGGATTTGCTAAAATCCAAAACAATACAGATGAATTTAAGAGACTCTTGCAAATAGGTGGAAGAGCTATAGATCATACATTCACAAGCATTGGAATTGTTATGGAACAATCAGTCACCCTTGCTAATAATTAGATTCTACTAGACAGGAGAGCTGATGAAAGGAATTTCAAAACTTGTGAAGAAGATGGAAAGTTTAAAAAAGATGTCTTCAACACCCTCTCCCTAGAATTCTGAAAGGGGGAGGTTAAAGTGAAAGAACTATTGGAAAAACAAGCTCAAACTCTGAAAAATCAGTGGGACAATCAAACGAAAGACATCCAGACTTCTGTACTGAAGGAAATCAAAAGCACTAAGTTGTATACATATGACACCACTATATGGATGCATAATCAACTATTTCCTGAACTAGCAATGGAACCTTCTTCGCTTCCTCCTGCTCACCTGGATGTAAACAGGCCAACCTTCTCTCAACCTCCAGAGTATTTTGAAGGACCACCTCCAGATTACTTTTAAGGACCACCTCCTAATGTATATGAACAAGTGTGGGAATCAGAACATGCAGGTTTGCCTAGTTAACCTCCTGAAATTCAAAAAGCAAAAAGAAGGAAATATGGGGATGGAGCCTCAGCCAGCAAAATAACTCCACATCCTGATGCTGAAAAAAGGAAAAGGCCTCAAGAGTTTACTGAAGTTTGGAGTCCAACCTCCAAATCTCTAATTCTGGAAACCCTGAAGCTGGTAGTTGATTTCAAAGAAGACAGGAACCTACATTATAGCCCTCAGGATTGGGAATTATATGAAAAGTCCCTTACCTAGAGAAAGATTTATGACAGGTAATATGGGAGGAACAATACCAAAGCTCCTCCCAGACCTCCAAAGTATTTCCCTAAACCATACAACTATCAAAAGAGACAATAGGAAAAGTTAGAAAGACAGCAACAACATGATCAGTAGAAGTTGAAGATGTGCTGAAAGTTTTTATGTTTTTGAAATTGTGAAATTTAATTTTCCTTTGACAAATTTCTATTTATATGAACTTTTAGTTTTGTTGATCTGATTTTCTCCATCATAGCTTTTATTCCATTTATCATGATTATTAGTTCTTTACTTGTTTTATCTTGATGTAATTCACCTTAGCGTAGTGGGTTCTGACTTCTACAAATATGGGGAGATTGTTGGGTATTTCATCCACAATAGCCCAAATTTGTTTGAAGTCCCCCTTAAACTAAGATGAATTAAGTTTGTATTTGATGCTCTGTTTAGTTGAGTGTTTGCATTACTTAATTGCTAAGTGTAGACCAATGTCAGTCTACAATGAGTCACCAAACACTGGACCATACAATATAAACCCTCATTGTGTGATCCATGGTGTTGACTCATGTGTAGTCTCTCTATTGGGACACACTTCTTTTTCAACCATAAGGACAAGGGAAAAGTTGGTTGCTGATTTTATTGAAGAATTGATGTTTTCAGATTTTAGGAAAATTGTCTAATTCTTTTTATCGAGTACTAAGTTTTGTACTCGAGAAGGACTAAAGTTCATTCTCGAGCTAGACTTGTCATAATTTCGAGTTGCAAAAGTAGTCCCCCAGAAGGCATCATGCTGTTCTCGAGAAGGCCTTATGTACTCGAGTAATTCATGACATTTCTTCTCGGGTTATTCTCTTTTCTAGACTGAATTTAATCTAAGTCTTTTTTCTCGAGAATACTAAATTTATTCTCGAGAAGACTATGTTTAATTCTCGAGATGCAGAAGTCTTTTCTCGAGACCTAGATCTTTTTTCTTGAGACCCAGACATCTGTTCTCGAGAACACTTATTTGTCCTCAAGTACCAGATTGTTCCTTCTCGAGAACTAAAGTTCTTTTTCCTCGAGTACTTTCCTTCATTCCCGAGAATGTTGAATTCCACCTCCACATTTTTTCAAAGTCTTTTTCTCGAGATCTTCATTATTGTTCTCGAGAACCAGTAAGCTTTTTCTCGAGTACTATTTTTTTCTCTCGAGAACAGCTGTACTGTTTTTTAGAAATTTTCTTAAGCCGAGACAGACATAATTTCCAATGTCATTAGCGCGTGATTGGTTCACGTGGCTATCATTTATTATGATTATGACCATTAGGCTAATCCTATAAAAGGACTTGTCATTTTCGACCAACCTTAAGAAGAAAAGAAGATATTCTAAGAATTCTGAATCCCTAATTTTCTTTCCATAATCGAAAGCATCGCCGCTCATCGCCTTCATCACCATAAGCACTTTCGATCTAGATCTATTCAGAGTAATTGATTCAGAGATCAAGACATTCTACAATCTACAGATCCAAACTTGATCTTGCTGAGTCCAGATTTTTAGATCAGAGATCTTGCCGAGTCTTCTTCAATTTATTTTTGACAAAGCCGCAAAGTTCAAGGAAGAAGAAAGTCAACTGTTTTCAGATCTGAGAGATAACACAATTTGTATTTATTATATTTCAATTTATTCTTGTAGGAGATCCTCTCAGAGTGTAGGAGTTTTGTTCTCCGAGTTGTTTTTGTAGGAAGTTTTGTCTTCCGATTGTAGATCTTGTTTTCGGAATCGAGTTGTTGGAATGTTGTTCCGAGTTGTAGGATTGGTTTCAATCCGAGATTAGTGGAGTAGCCGAGTCTAGTTCTTTGCTAGATCGGTGAGTGGAAAGTCGATGTACCCAAGTTTAGGGAACCACTATAACTCTTGGTGTCGTCTGTAAGTGCTTGGTTAATTTTCTGTGTATAGCTTGTTAAATTTTTATTCCACAATAAGTCGCACAACTAACCTATTCACCCCCCTCTAGGTGATTTAGGTAAGATAACTAAAACATTTTTAATTTTAATGAATGTAAAAACCTTTTTCATACTTATATTAAATCTAGAAGTATTCCTATTATGAGATGTCCTTTTGGTTGTTTCTGCTCATATGGGATAATAATTGAATTAAGTAAAGTATTTTTCGCAGTATATATCTATATTTTTATCTATCGACTAGTTGATCCCTGAGTTGAGGTATACGGTCGTCAAAATTTAACTAAAAATATATTTTATTCATGATAAATTCGAGAATTCTTTGAAAAGTGTTGGGAGTAGGTTCTTGCCTGAGCGTCTATAGTTATCCCCTGCACGACATGGCATCACAACACGTGTTTTCTCTTACTCTGATATAATGTTTTATGTTGAGAAAATATGGGTTGTGACATCGGCCATATTTTGTGTTTCGGGAGGGCGTGGGGGTCTTACAAATGGTATCAAAGCAATTATCAGCTTGCAACAATCCTGAACTAAAAAAGTCATTGAACAATGCTACCACCCCCACTCGATTTATCAGTCTGTGGACAAACTGACATAGAGGAAGCAGTTATGTGCCCATCTGTAATTCACAGTAAGTATGTCTAGTTGTTATCCTATGATTAGCCAACCTGACCTTAGGTTTTTACCTTTATACGTAGATCCCGACTCACACAGATCCAATATTGGACACTCACGGAGCTTCTGTCCCTACTCAGTTTCAGTAGTCGAACCTGGGATAGCCCCTCACTGTAATTTTAAATGCGTTTAGATCTCAGCAGACCCCAGTGAAGCAACATTCCCCGGGTTCCAACTGGCTGAGTACCTTCTGATCCCTCTCCCCGCCTGTTTACCATGGGATGGATTTGGTTGTTCCTATTGGGGAGTGGCTAGATACTGTGCAAGAGTTGATGGCCGAAATCAGATGCCTAGCTAGTATGGTTGTCACCTTAGCTATATCCGTCCTAGAGTCGCATGCGAAAAGCTGGTCGAAGTCAATCATTGGATCCACTTTTCAAGGACGTGTATACACCAACATCAACTGAAATGAATTTTTGGATGCCTTCTTAAAGCATTTCATTCGTTCCATGGCTTATGATGAGCTAGATGTAACACCCCCTATCCGTCGTATAGCATATAGCAGTAGGTCCGGCCGGGGCCCGACGCCATATATTACAGACAGACCGGGTGGTTACTCATGGAAACCATCCAACCAATCATAACGTCCTACACAGAGCATTCTAGCGGAAGCAGTTTATAAAAGTTGCAATAAAGAACCCAGCACAAAAGCATGAATGTCCACTAATACCAAACTAGGAATGTTGTACATACACAAGTACAGGCCTTAAGGCCTTACAAAAATTGTTCACTTCATATTACATGTTTTACAAACCACGGCACGCAGGCTGGTCATACATGAATAAAAATAGTAAACACTTCAATTAGGCCTTCGAGGGCCGGCTTCGCAAATTGGGCTTTAGCCCGCTATTGAACGCTTGGTCCAGCAGCACCTACAAGAAACAAAACACCGCACGGTGGCAAAACAAGGCAACGGTCACCAAAGCTGACCAAATTATAACGATCCCGCCCCAAACTCGGGGCGGCGATGCTCCATCCCTGCATTTCATTAGCATAAGCGAGCAATATATATATATATTCATTTCATCATAGACGTTGGCTCGCACGGCCACACGCCCCGTGCTCTCAGGGCACATTCTCGGTGAACCGGTCGATGTCACGTCAATTAAAGCCATAGACATTCCGGACTCACCACCGCCACTTTGACGGCCAAACCTATGAGCATTTTGTCTTCTTGGCCTGGGTCATGACAATTTAAGCCATAGACCGCCGAAGACCCTAATCTATGCCAACGGCAAGTGCAATGTACCCTTAGGTCTCTTTAAACGAACGACATAGAACGGGTATGGTTCCATCTAACCCGTGCTCACATCGCAACGACAATTTAAGCCATTTGCGCGGGTCAAACTTTTCCCGAGTCCCATTTCCATCATAATTCATATAACCCAATTATGTTCAAGTTGGCTCTCAGGCCACCAAGTTGGCAAGATCACGCATCCACCCAGTTTTCCGGGTGCACCTTTGGGTTAATCCCCAGGCTCCCTGTTCCAATCTACCGTGTAGAAAACCCAAAAAAAAGCCAATAGCACGGAGTCTTCTCCGGCATTATGCAATGCAACATCACCGATCCAGACCAACATGTCCGGATCGGCTTCACACATCATGCCTATGTCCGTTATTGTAACGCCCCCGATTTTGTTTGATGATTTTATTTGTTTGGGCAACGTCAGATTTATGACGTCGTGGCGTTACTTTTAACGTCAATTTGACGGCGCAATGCCGTTAAGGCAATTTCACGTCCGTGCGGTCGAGTAGGCCGAATTCTTGTTGTAATGGGAAGATTTTGCATTTGGAATTTAAGTTAAGTAATTTTGGACTTGCTCGTCAAGTTTCATCGCAATCCGAGCATTTTTGGAGTCTCGGCGCGCGATTGAAGTTTTGGATTGTTTATGTTTGCCATATACTTCGAAGATTAATATCTCGGGAATGGCTCATCGGATTCTGGTTTTGATTTCGCAGTTAGATTTGTAGCATTAGTGTTCACCTTTGGTGCAAGTTTCGTTTAATTCGGCGCTCGTTTGGGCTTCCGTGATGAGTCTTCTCGAGAAGCTATGGTTCTACTCGATTAGCCCGTTTTAGATTTTACTCGGGCGCCGTTTTGAGGGTCTAAACTGCATTGTATCAAACAATGGTCAACATGAAATTCGTTCGTCTCGACGATATCTATAACTTTCATGTTGACCACTTTTCGAATTGAAGCCGTTTTGAACCCCTAATTCCGTTGTTTCTGCAATAACTCGAGTGGTGAGCTGCTACTCGAGTATATGCTGCTTCTACTCGAGTAATTCATGTTTTTACTCGAGTAATGAGCCTCTACTCGAGTATATTATGTTACTACTCGAGTAGGTATGTTACTACTCTTGTAGGTATGTTGTTACTCGAATAGGTATGCTGTTACTCGAGTAGGTATGTTGCAACTCGAGTAGGTTGTTTCGTTTTACGTTCAGACATCGTTTTGAGGGTCAAAACGGTGTCGTATCAAAAAATGTCCATGAAATTTGTTCGTCTCGACGAGATCTACAACTTTAATGTCGACCACTTTTCGATTTGAAGTCGTTTTAAACCACTAATTTCATTTTTTCTGCTATAACTCGAGTGGTGAGCTGCTACTCGAGTATATGCAGCTTCTACTCGAGTAATTCATGTTTTTACTCGGGTAATGAGCCTCTACTCGAGTATATTATGTTACTACTCGAGTAGGTATGTTATTACTCGAGTAGGTATGTTACTACTCGAGTAGGTATGCTGTTACTCGAGTAGGTATGCTGCTACTCGAGTAGGTATGCTGCCACTCGAGTAGGTTGTTTCTGTCTGCGTTCAGAGGCCGTTCTGAGGGTCAAAACTGTATCCTATCAACATATGGTCAACATGAAATTTGTTCGTCTCGACGAGATCTACAACTTTCGTGTTGACGACTTTTTGATTTGAAGTCATCCTAGACTTCTATTTTGGGTTTCCGCAAAACTGCTCGAAATAAACCGTTTTTGACAAAACTTTTTATAAACATATATATAATATATATATATATATATATATATATATATATATATATATATATATATATATATGACTTAGCTTTTAGAACCGAACTTCATTTTCTCCGATTATTTCCTCCCGAACCAGAGTGGCGAGCGAGAGAGAGAGAGTTCTTTTTCGTGAATCTTCCGGTGGCCGCCGACGGTGCTCCGGTGCTCGAAATCTTCATCCAAACATAGATCCGGAAAGCTCTCGTCGAGAGCTACGCCCTCGTGGTAATTTCTTCCCCGTTTCTTGAGATTTATCATTAGGGTTTTTCAGCCCTAACCTCTATTTTGGCCATTTTTGTCTACATTTCAACTTCTCCCGCATCCTTTTTGCCCCGACCTACGACGTGGAGTGATTCGGTGGATTTTTCCGGTAAAAACCAAGGCAAGTGGTGGTTTCTCCTCTTTTCTCCTTGTCTGATTCGATGGTAACGACTATGTTTTCATGTTCCCTAAAATTTTCTACACTTATTCTTCCAAATTATTGCTATGATTAATCGCTTTGTTGATCACATGTTGTTATGTTGTTTTGCCATGATAAACTTGAACTTGTCTATTTATGTTTAATCGTCCTTGAAGTGTTTTATCGATGGCTTAAGTGCCTTAGCTCTCGTTATCAAACGTATTAGAGTTTAATTAGGGTTGTAAATCGGTCCTAAGGGTTGATCAACCATGTCTGGAATCTAGTAATGTCAAGTAGAGTTTGTCAAGCCAAATCCCGAGGTATTTGTGTTGTCTTTTTCTTTTGGGTTTCTTGAATGCGGGTGTTAGTGGACGATTCCACCTCTGCAGTGTTTGTTACCTTCATTAGTGCCCTGTGGAAGTCTACCTGGTTTTTAGATGTCTGCGTTGTATGGTGAAGAGCATGAGACTCCCTCGCATTTAGACGGATTGTATATCCGTTGTTTTGGGTGGTGTGTCCAAGAGTGACCACTTCGCCTGCGTTTTTTGGGTGGTGTGTCCAAGATTGACCACTTCACTGTGATTTTGGGTAGGGTCGACCACAGGTGCCTAATGAAGGTTTTGTTTTTTTTTCTTTCTGGGGAAATATTTATGTAGTCACCTTATAGCCTTGTGCGTCTGGTGTACTCTTGTGGAACGTGGCAAGTCACGTAGGAGTTCTCTTCCTGTTGATGCCCTGTTTCTTTTGTACTTTGCTTTAGTACTTTTGGTCTTGGGCTGGTACCCCTGTTGACCTTTGTTTATTTTGGACTATTACTTTTTTCCTGCCACTACTTGTACCTTCTTGCTGAGGTGTTTTGTCTTTGGAATGCCTCAGGTTCAGAGTTGTAGCAGGTAGCAGTGCTGGTTTTGGAGTTTTCTGGTGGCAGTGTTGGCCGTGGTTGTTGCCTCGTCTTAGCGAGGTAGTTTGTTGGTTTTTTTTAGTTTTACTACTTCAGACATATTTTTGTTTGTGGGTTCGTGTCAGTTTGTTGGCGCCCACTGATTTCGTTAGTTGTTGATACTTGCTAGCTGCTCATTTATTTAAAAGTGGATGTGGTTTACTTGCTCTCTGGGAGGATTTATGCTAGGAATGAATGTTAGGTATTTTCAACTATAAAATCTACTAGTATTACTTTATACATTACATGATTTGAAACTCTAACGCGTTATTTTTAGCGACCGTAAAAGCTATCTTTCCTACTATAATAAATTTAGAGTTCTGCATGACATGAGTTGTCCTTTGGGGACGTTTATTCTCATGTAGGATGTTTGAGTCAATCTAAACAAGTAATTTTTTGCAGCGTGTAACCATATTTTGATTCGTGGACTAAATGAGCCACTAAGCCGAGAGATACGGCTAACTGTTGCACTTAACTGATTTTTCTTAAAATAACTTAAAGGATCTTTCTCCATGATTAAGTAGGTTTTTGCCTGAGCGTCCGCAGTTATTCCCTGCTGACGTGGCATCATGACACGCATTTTCCCTTACTCTGATAAGCTATTTATGTGGTGAAAATGCGGGTTGTGACAGTTGGTATCATTGGGAGGTTTCTTGACAATTTGTCGGGCAACCTTTCCTTGTTGGTATTAGGTGTTTAGCATCATATCATACCACACACCGATATGTCATCAGCACGTCTCGGCTGAAGCACAAACACTACACTCATAGCATAACATGAAGTATATGGGGCATATTATGTAGTATGGGATGCATAATATGTGTCTGTATATGGATCCACCTTAGGGGCAACATGTGAGGGTTATGTAGTATGGGATGCATAACCTCACCACATGAATGCGACTAGCACGTTTCTTTTTCATTGCATGAGAATGTCATGTAGTATGGGATGCATAACATTTTCATGCATACGCCGCTCATAACATGCATTAGGGACTTTTTAGAATGCATAGCACAATCATGCATAGCATAACATTGCATAAGCACAACGTGCCAAGCTAAAGATTGCGGGATGACATATGTACACACATGATTTTAAATCAGAAAACGAATATAAAAACATGCATTCATGTAATAGGCACAAGAGTTAATAGGATGAGAGGATATCATCCTAAGTAGGACATAGCATCATTATAAAATCCCAGAGCAAGTTGCAGCGTAAGCAAGTGTCTTTTAAGTATGGTCTGAACTAATTGTGTGGCTTTGTTGTAAGCTAGGATTTTGATGAGTTGTTCGTTTGATTTTTTTAGAAATGCCGCCAAAGCGTCCTGCGATGAGGTCGACTCCCCAGTCGGAGGGTGAGTCATCAGGTGCGCAAAGTGATGCGCTTATCGAGAGTCTGCGTCAGAGCAATGAGGCTCTGTCAAGACAAGTAGTTGCGATGCAATCGCAGATTGAGTCCTTGTTGTCTGTCGCTCCCGCGCAGCAACCCTTAGTGCAAGAGCCTGCCTTGGGCCAAGCTGTGCCCGATTCCCCTACTCCTCTGGTGGCCCCGATGGTGATACCCCCAGAAATGAATTTAATATCGCACTTCCAACGATTGGGACCTCCTACCTACGACGGGAGTGCTGCCTTTATGATTTTAGATGATTGGATCATCTCCATCGAGGAGATGTTTTCATATTCCGGAATTCTAGAAGCCCAGCGAGTGATGATTGCAGCCTATCAGTTAAAAGGTCTGGCGAAGAGTTGGTGGATTCGCGAAAGAGAGATCCTGACGGAAGGCTGTACTTGGGAATCTTTTACGAAAATGTTGCTGAAAAAGTTTCTACCCTCGGTCGAGCAAGACTGCCTGATGAATAACTTCCTGCATCTAAAGCAGAGACAGCTCACCGTGAGCGAGTACGAGATTGAGTTTAGTAAACTGAGCAGGTTTGCTCCGGATTTGGTAGCTTCTGAGGAGGGTAGAGTGAAACATTTCTTGGGAGGACTAAGAAGCAATGTCCAGCAGTTGGCATGCGCTTACCAAGCTGAAAGTTATGTTGAAGCAGTGGAAGCCGCTTTAAAAGTGGAGACGATTGAAAACGCCAAGAATCGCGGTGCTGCGGCAAGGAAGGAGAAAAGAAAAGGTGTTGAGGATGGTAGCTCCAGGGCATTTGGCCCTTCTTCGAAGAAGAAAAGTAAGGATGTGTGTAGCTTCTGTGGTCGACCTGGCCACCGCTACGAAAGGTGCTTCAAGAGGACTGCAACCCTGAAGTAGCAGCAGGTGCATGCCATCCAAGGTGCACCCAAGGGAGAGCTTGTGTGCTCGTTCTGTACAAGGAAGGGTCATGATGTGACTCGTTGCTGGATAAAAGAAAGGGTTTGCTTCCAGTGTGGGCAGAAGGGACACCAGAAGTCTTCGTGCCCCCAGACTCAGCCCCCACTGCAGCCTGCCCCACTTCGAGCTCTGCCGCCGCCGCCAAGCCCGGATAAAGGAAAGGGAAAGCTGAACGTGATGACCAGTGAGGAATCCCAAACCTCTATGCAAGTGATATCATGTTAGCCTCAGTTTAATTTATCCTTATTAATTATCCTTGTTGCCCTAGTTATTCTTCGTTTAGTTACGTAGGTTACGGTTTTAGGGGAGTTTAAGGTGCGGAATAGGTGGGCTCCCGTCCTTTTCGACTCAGGTGCCACCCATTCCTTTGTGGCCCGAAGATTTGTTGATAAGCACCTTCTGAGTGTCGACCAATTAGGAGGCTCCTTCAATGTCAAGCTCCCTTCAGGTGATTCGGTGATATCTAACCAAGGAGTTTTGAGATGCCCTATTCGTCTTAGCAATTTTCTAGCATATGTAGATCTGATGATTTTGGATCTGTCTGATTTTGACGTGATTCTGGGCATGGACTGGCTGTCCAAATATGATGCGGTCATCCAGTTCAAGGCTAAGCGATTGGATTTCAGAATGGACGACGGACAACCTATGAGCGTCTATGGATTTCAGGACAGAGTTTCTCCTGTCATTTCTGCGGTACGTGCTTATCGTGCTATAGAGTCTGGTTGCGAGGCGTTTTTGGTTTCTATTTCTGCTCTGGAAACAGCTTTTGTTACGCCACGTCTTGAGGATGTCTCAGTGGTGCGAGAGTTTCTAGATGTCTTTCCTGATAGTCTTCCAGGACTTCCTCCCAAAAGGGAGATAGAGTTTGTGATAGACCTCGAACTGGGCACTCGTCCCATTGCTAAAGCACCGTACCGTATTGCTCCACGTGAGTTGGACGAGTTGCGTACTCAGCTCGATGAGTTGCTGAGTTGTGGTTTTATTAAGCCAAGTACTTCTCCATGGGGTGCTCCTGTTTTGTTCGTCAAGAAGAAAGATGGATCGATGAGACTTTGCATCGATTATAGGGAATTAGACAAGGTAACAATTAAGAATAGATATCCCTTGCCAAGGATTGATGATTTGTTTGACCAATTGCGTGGTAGCTCGGTATTTTCAAAGATCGATCTTCGCTCAGGCTACCACCAGTTGAGGATTCGAGAGGCAGATATTCCTCGAACTGCTTTTCGTTCACGACATGGACATTATGAGTTTCTGGTGATGTATTTTGGTTTAACCAATGCTCCTTCCGCCTTCATGGATTTGATGAATCGGGTGTTTAAGGATTTCTTGGACCGATTTTTTATTGTGTTCATAGATGATGTCTTGGTGTATTCTCGCAATGTTGAGGAGCATACTCAGCATTTGCGTCTGGTTTTGTAGACCCTAAGGGAGCATAAGTTATATGCGAAGTTGAGCAAGTGTGAGTTTTGGCTACCTCAGGTGTCCTTTCTGGGTCATGTGGTATGCAAGGACGGTATTTCTGTAGACCCGACCAAGATTTTTGCGGTACTGGAGTGGGAGAGACCTTCTACGCCGAAGGAGATTAGGAGTTTCTTAGGCCTAGCTGGCTATTATAGAAGATTCGTGGAAGGATTTTCGGTGTTGTCTGCTCCTCTAACTAGACTTACTCAGAAGAATACTGTTTTCATTTGGAGTGATAAATGTGAAGAGGCTTTCCAAGAGCTAAAGAAGAGATTATGTACTGCTTCGATTTTAACCTTACCTACTGAAGGAGTTGAGTATGTTGTGTATGTCGATGCATCATATATCGGGCTTGGTTGTGTTTTAATGCAAGATGGTAAGGTGATTGTGTATGGATCGAGACAACTAAAGATCTACGAGAGAAACTATCCGACGCACGATTTGGAGTTTGTTGCCGTAATTTATGTACTGAAGCTCTGGAGACACTTATTATATGGCGCAATGTGCAAGATCTATACTGACCATAAGAGCTTGAAGTACGTCTTCACACAGAAAGAACTAAATCTGCGCCAGCGTCGGTGGTTAGAATATGTGGCGTATTTGAAGTGGAAATTCTCTATCATCCAGGAAAGGCTAATGTAGTAGCCGATGCCTTGAGTAGGAAGACCGCTAAGATTTTTAATCTATCGGTGCAGTACTTGATAGAAGAATTTTTGTTGATGGATATTGAGGTTGAGAGTAGTACTGTGCCTGCTAGTCTAGAAGCAGAAGAACCCTCTTAGATTTCCCTTACTCGATCACATCAGAAGGATGATTCGGATTTGTTACATCTCCGGAATAGAACGGTGAAGGGAGAGCTACCCGATTTCTCTGTGGACGAGTTGGACACCCTGAAGTATCGGGGTAGATTTTGCATCCCTGCCTTTGGTGATATTCGAGCTAAGATCTGTGCTGAAGCTCATGGTTCCAGTGTGGCCTACTACCCTGGTTCCACAAAGATGTATAAAGATCTAAAGCAAATTGTTTTGTGGTCAGGGATGAAGAATGACATCGCCAGGTTTGTATCGGAATGTTATACATGTCAGCGTGTTAAGGCTGATCACATAAGGCCTGGTGGTATGCTGACACCGCTTGATATTCCAAGTTGGAAATGGGAAAATATTTCAATGGATTTAATCACCGGTCTGCCAAAATCTCCCCGTGGGCATGACTCTGTTTGGGTGATAGTCGACAGATTGACAAAGTGTGCTCACTTTGTGCCATTTAAGATTGGGTACTCGATGAAGAAGATAGCTGAGTTATATCTTGAAGAGATCATCAGGTTGTATGGTGTGCCTATTAGCATCGTATCAGATCGGGACTCTAGATTTACGTCTCGTTTTTGGAAGAGTTTACAGGAGGGTTTGGGTACCGATTTAAGGTATTCCACCTCCTATCATCCGCAGACTAATGGTCAGATGGAAAGAGTAAATCAAATCGTAGAAGATATGATCAGGTGTTATAATATGGATCATGGTGGTGCTTGGGATGAGCGTCTCAGACTCATGGAGTTTGCTTACAATAACAGTCATCAAGAGAGTCTGCAGATGGCTCCGTTTGAGGCCTTGTATGGGAGGCATTGTAGAACCCCAATGTTTTGGGCTGAAGTTGGTGAGAGGCCGTTGTTAGGTCCGGAAGCTCTTGAAGAGATGAATTGTGCTGTGACTCATATTCGAGGAAGGCTTCGCGTGGCTCAAGAGCGCTATGAGAAGTATGCTAATCTTCGAAGGGTCGATCTGGAGTTTGTGGTTGGAGACTTGGTGTTTCTGAAGGTTTCTCCGATGTCCGGTGTTAAAAGATTTGGTAGGAACCACAAGTTAGACCCCCGATATGTGGGACCTTTCCAGATTCTTGAGCGCATCGGAGTGTCGGCTTATAGGTTGGAATTGCCTGCGACCTTCCCTGGTGTCCATGATGTGTTCCATGTGAGCCAGTTGCAGAAATGTGTTCATAATGATCGTCAAGTGCTCGACTCGATACCCCAGATTCAGCCCAACCTTACTTATGTGGAAGAACCTGTTCGGGTTCTGGATTTTCAAGAGCAGGTGTTGCGGAGAAAGACCATCCCTATGGTCAAGATTCTTTGGAGAAATCAAGACGTCGAGAGCGCGACGTGGGAATTGGAATCGGTGATGAGGGGATCTCACCCGCACCTCTTCTCTTAGTTTCAGGTATGTCGTTATGTTTTCAGTTATGTTTGATATTATCGTTTTGATTGGTTTTGGAGTTGTGTTAAGTTTCGGGACGAAACTTATTTTTAGGGGGAGTGACTGTAATGCCCCCGATTTTTTTCGATGATTTTATTTGTTTGGGCAACGTCAGATTTATGACGTCGTGGTGTTACTTTTAACGTCGATTTGACGGCGCAATGCCGTTAAGGCAATTTCGCGTCCGTGCGGTCGAGTAGGCCGAATTCTTATTGTAATGGGAAGATTTTGCATTTGGAATTTAATTTAAGTAATTTTGGACTTGCTCGTCAAGTTTCATCGCAATCCGAGCATTTTTGGAGTCTCGGCGCGCGATTGAAGTTTTGGATTGTTTATGTTCATCGTATACTTTGAAGATTAATATCTCGGGAATGGCTCGTCGGATTCTTGTTTTGATTTCACCGTTAGATTTGTAGCATTAGTGTTCGCCTTTGGTGCAAGTTTCGTTTAATTCGGCGCTCGTTTGGGCTTCCGTGCTGAGTCTTCTCGAGAAGTTATGGTTCTACTCGATTAGCCCGTTTTAGTTTTTACTCGGGCGCCGTTTTGAGGGTCAAAACGTCATTGTATCAAAAACATGGTCAACATGAAATTCATTCGTCTCGACGATATCTACAACTTTCATGTTGACCACTTTTCTAATTGAAGCCGTTTTGAACCCCTAATTCCATTGTTTTTGCAATATCTCGAGTGATTAGCTGCTACTCGAGTATATGCTGCTTCTACTCGAGTAATTCATGTTTTTACTCGAGTAATGAGCCTCTACTCGAGTATATTATGTTACTACTCGAGTAGGTCTGTTACTACTCGAGTAGGTATGCTGTTACTCGAGTAGGTATGCTGTTACTCGAGTAGGTATGCTGCCACTCGAGTAGGCTGTTTCGTTTTACGTTCAGACATCGTTTTGAGGGTCAAAACTGCGTCGTATCAAAAAATGGTCAACATCAAATTTGTTCGTCTCGATGAGATCTTCAACTTTTATGTTGCAACTTTTTGATTTGAAGTTTTTGTAAACCCCTAATTTCATTTTTTCCACTATAACTCGAGTGGTGAGCTGCTACTCGAGTATATGCTGCTTTTACTCGAGTAATTCATGTTTTTACTCGAGTAATGAGCCTCTACTCGAGTATATTATGTTACTACTCGAGTAGGTATGTTATTACTCGAGTAGGTATGTTACTACTCGAGTAGGTATGTTGTTACTCGACTAGGTATGCTGCTACTCGAGTAGGTATGCTGCCACTCGAGTAGGTTGTTTCTGTATCCGTTCAGAAGCCATTTTGAGAGTCAAAACGGCATCCTATCAAAAAATGGTCAACATGAAATTTGTTCGTCTCGATGAGATCTACAACTTTCATGTTGACAATCTTTTTATTTGAAGTAATCCTAGAATTCTATTTTGGGTTCCCGCAAAACCACTCGAAATAAACCGTTTTTGACAAAACTTTTTATAAACATATATATAAATATATAAATTTTGACTTAGGTTTTAGAACCGAACTTCATATTCTCCGATTCTTTCCTCCCGAACCAGAGTGGCGAGCGAGAGAGAGAGAGAGTTCTTTTTCGTGAATCTTCCGGTGGCCGCCGACGGTGCTCCGGTGCTCGAAATCTTTATCCAAACATAGATCCGGAAAGCTCTCGCCGAGAGCTACGCCCTCGTGGTAATTTCTTCCCCGTTTCTTGAGATTTCTCATTAGGGTTTTTCGGCCCTAACCTCTATTTTGGCCATTTTTGTCTAGATTTCAACTTCTCTGCATCCTTTTTGTCCCGACCAATGACGTGGAGTGATTCGTTGGATTTTTCCGGTAAAAACCAAGGCAAGTGGTGGTTTCTCCTCTTTTCTCCTTGTCTGATTTGATGGTAACGACTATGTTTTCATGTTCCCTAAAATTTTCTACACTTATTCTTCCAAATTATTGTTATGATTAACAGCTTTGTTGATCACATGTTGTTATGTTGTTTTTCCATGATAAACTTGAACTTGTCTATTTATGTTTAATCGTCCTTGAAGTGTCTTATCGATGGCTTAAGTGCCTTAGCTCTCGTTATCAAACGTATTAGAGTTTAATTAGGGTTGTAAATCGGTCCTAAGGGTTGATCAACCATGTCCGGAATCTAGTAATGTCAAGTAGAGTTTGTCAAGCCAAATCCCGAGGTATTTGTGTTGTCTTTTTCTTTTGGGTTTCTTGAATGCGGGTGTTAGTGGACGATTCCACCTCCGCAGTGTTTGTTACCTTCATTAGTGCCCTGTGGAAGTCTACCTATTTTTTTGATGTCTGCGCTGTATGGTGGAGAGCATGAGACTCCCTCGTAGTTAGACAGATTGTATATCCGTTGTTTTGGGTGGTGTGTCCAAGAGTGACAACTTCGCCTGCGTTTTTTGGGTGGTGTGTCCAAGAGTGACCACTTCGCCGTGAGTTTGGGTAGGGTCGACCACAGGTGCCTAATGAAGGTTTTGTTTTTTTTTTCTTTCTGGGGAAATATTTATGTAGTCACCTTATAGCCCTGTGCATCTGGTGTACTCTTGTGGAACGTGGCAAGTCACGTAGGAGTTCTCTTCCTATTGATGCCCTGTTTCTTTCGTACTTTGCTTTAGTACTTTTGGTCTTGGGCTGGTACCCCTGTTGACCTTTGTTTATTTTGGCTTATTACTTTTTTCCTACCACTACTTGTACCTTCTTGCTGAGGGGTTCTGTCTTTGGAATGCCTCAGGTTCAGAGTTGTAGCAGGTAGCAGTGCTGGTTTTGGAGTTTTCTGGCGGCAGTGTTGGCCGTGGTTGTTGCCTCGTCTTAGCGAGGTAGTTTGTTGGTTTTTTTTAGTTTTACTAGTTCAGACATACTTTTATTCGTGGGTTCGTGTCAGTTTGTTGGCGCCCACTGATTTTGTTAGTTGTTGATACTTGCTAGCTTCTCATTTATTTAAAAGTGGATGTGATTTACTTGCTCTCTGGGAGGATTTATGCTAGGAATGCATGTTAGGTATTTTCAACTATAAAATCTACTACTATTACTTCATATATTACATGATTTGAAACTCTAACGCGTTATTTTTAGCGACCGTAAAAGCTATCTTTCCTACTATAATAAATTTAGAGTTCTGCATGACATGATTTGTCCTTTGGGGACGTTTATTCTCATGTAGGATGTTTGAGTCAATCAAAACAAGTATTTTTCCGCAGCATATAAGCATATTTTGATTCGTGGACTAAATGAGCCACGAAGCCGAGGAATACGGCTAACTGTTGCACTTAACTGATTTTACTTAAAATAACTTAAAGGATTTTATCCATGATTAAGTAGGTTTTTGCCTGAGCGTCCGCAGTTATCCACAGCTGACGTGATGGCGTGCCCCCTCCTCCACCATTTGAAGACGATGCTGCTGATGATCCGGTTGATAAGGCCATACGACTCAAGGACGTGAGGCGGCACGATGACGCTAACGGAAGGCTAAGCTACAACCTCCGCCCGCGACGTGCTACCGCCACGGCAACACATTAGCTTTATTTATTTAATTTTCTTGCACTCTATTTTATAATTGGAATATAAAATTATCCTATGCTTATGTGATAATTTTATATTCATTGCATCTGTTGTTATATTTTCAATTTGAACTATTTTAGTTTTGGTGTGCAATTAGCCATTCGGATGGATGAGATTAAATCTCCATCTTGAAGGGCTAAGACTTTTTTGTAACTCCTATTTAAAGGAGGCTTTCATGAAGAGTTAAGGCAATTGGAAAAGAAACCTAAAACCCCCCCTTGTGGAAATTTTGGCCACCATGGAGAAGTCCATAGCCGCCCCCTCCCCTTTGGTGTGAAGCCAAGCCTTGCCTCCTCCATCCCCGTTCGGTGCGACTCCGGCGTGGCTTCCTTCGGTGCGACTCCTTGGAAGAAGGTTGCAAACCATTCGGTGTGACGCCGGTGGATCCGTGGAGAGAGTGATTCTCCCATAGTTATCTCGTGTGAAAGCTTTCCGGTTGGGTAATCCCTTTCCTCTTCCTTGTGTGATTCTTCTCCTTAGTTGTGGTGGATTTTCGCAAATCGTTTTCTCCGGATCTTTAATCTAATCGCTGCAAGTTTTGAATCGAAATCGCCGTTGCAAGGATTTTTATTTCCGGATCGGGTGGATCCTATTTGCCTGAGCGGATCCCGGCCTATAGCCTTGGTCTTGCTCTCAAAAAGGAGTGGAAACCTTTGTGTTTTCTTGGGGAATATTACGACTCAAATTTCCGATCGTCGTTTTCGAGTCGACCATTCCTCCCTCATTGTTTGTGTTGCGTTTTGTGACGAGAACTATTGTGGGCGATAGGTGCTGTGTAGGTGCGGTAGATCTACGACGTGTTGTGCGTAGGGAGAGCGTTAGCTTCTCCGAGATATCCGATCCAACATCCCTACATCAATTTAGCGTTAGCTTCGCGGAGATCTCCGATCCGACATCCCTATATCAATTTGGTATCAGAGGCGGTCGTTTCAACTTTCACGTTGCAAACATCCTCTCTGCGTTCCTTGTTGGAGATCGGATCGTTAGAAAATCAAAAAAATTATTTTCTGTGGTCTGCCAATAGCGGGCTGAAATCTTTATTTTTCAGCAAAATTTCAAAAAAAAAATTTTTTAACGATCTACGTGTTATTCACATTGGGAATATATAAAAATATCTTATTTTCAATATAGCTACAGCCCTAGGAAAATTCATCTTGCCCGGGGCCTCCCAAACCTGAATGCGCACTAGGCTAGGAACGGAGTACGCAACCCCGTCTACGTCTAGGATGGCTGCGAACGAGCATGGTGATCCCAACACCGAGGCTATAGCGGGTCTTCGTGCTGAAATTGCTGAGCTTAGGAACGCCTTAGCCCAGATCCTACAAAACCAAGCTAGGCCACCTCCGCCACCCGTTAATGTTGATCGGCCCCACCGGCGCCAACATAACTCTTATTCGGATTCTGATGGGGACTCTCCGCGGGTGCCCCCTAGAGGACACCGCCCCGAGCGAGACTTTGACATTACTAGGGCCATTAAGATAAATGCCCCCACGTATGATGGCATGGGAGACCCCCAAATCTTCCTTAACTGGACTGTGGATATGGAGTGTTACTTCGAGTGGCACAACCTGACGGATCCCCAAAAGGTCCAAGTTGCCCGGATGAAGTTAACAGGTCGTGCAAAGACGTTTTGGCTGAATGAGGAGCGAAGGCTAGGAACTGGACACGGAGCCCCCTTATAGGTTGGCCGGTAATGAAGAATCTGTTGACCGATCAGTACATTCCCGCGTACCATCGGACACAGATGTTCGATGAGCTTACCACTCTGCGGCAGGGCTCAAGCTCGGTAGCTGAATATATGGGCGAACTTAAGGACCGTGTGGTGCGATGTGACCTTAGGGAGATCCCCGAAGTCACCTTATCTAGATTTCGAAAAGGGCATAACCCCGATATCCAAAGGAAGATCTTGCGATACGGGCATACAGACTTGAACACGACTTTCAATGCCGCCTTGGACATTGAAAAACACCTAGCCTCTAAGGCTCACTCCCGTTACGCTCATGCGAAGAACATGTCCACCACTGGGGCATCTTCCTCCACATACCTGATAAGGGAAAGTTCAAATCTTCTGAGTCGAAGTCAATCGTGATCACCGCTAGGAACTCCAAGAACCCTGCGAGTGAGCGTGTCCCTATCGGGAAGGTTAGCAAGGCTAACACCACTTGTTACTCTTGCGGCATTCAAGGCCACTGTTGGAACACCCTATTACTAATTTGGGTCAGGATCACTATGTCTCTAGGAATCTATGTTTTGACCTTCTGTATAGATTATAGGTCAATTAGAATTGAGTCTAAGGGTTAGAAGGCTAGGATTGGAAGCTGCCCTGAAGACCCTAGTTTTTCTGGAGACTAAGTCCAAATCGTCGAGCTCAGCACGACGTTTCGTCGAACTCCGGTCGACGATCGTCTAGCTTAACTTTGACAGATCGTCGAGCTCCATTCGACGATCGCGGAGCTCAAGCCTCATAATATCGTCGAGCTCTGGTCGACGATCGCTGAGCTCAGGTCGACGATTTTGGCTCTGCACTGGATCCTTATCTCTGAGCTCAGTTCGACGATCTTTGATCTCAGATCGACGATTTCTTTGCTGCTTGCATTTTCCAATTCGCTGAGCTCAGCTCGACGATAGCAGAGCTCAGTTCGACGATTTCAGTTATCTTTCAGAATTCAAATTCAAATCAGATAGAAGTTATTCTGCATTTAATTCAGAAGATCTGCCAGCCGTTTTCATTTACTTCTGGAGCAAGTTTCAAGGGATTTTTCTAGGAACAATTCAGTGAACTTTCCTTCAGAACATATTATGCAATTAAGGCTGTAATTAATTCAGACCAACGGCTATCTTTGACAGAGCAATTTTCTATTCAGACTCAGAGAATAAAAGATAGAATGTTTTTGAATCAGACAGAGCATAGACAAGAAAAAAGAGAATAGAGATTGACAAGAACAGAGGACACCTCTCAATATACAAAGACTCTGAAAAATATTCTGCCAACAAGAATTCAGAAGAACACTCATCCAGAGATCAAGCTTTCAAACATTCTTCAGATCTCTTCAGCTCTCAAGTGTTCAAGGCCAACATCATTTCAAGACTCCAGACACTCAACATTTCAGCTTGCTGAAATCATCTTTTGCTGGAGATCCATCTTTGAAGTCCTATCACCCTCAGCAAAGCTCATCTTCCTGAAGATCAAGGACTCAGGGGGAGCTTTGAAATCAATCCACTTAGTCTTCTCAGTTGCTTGAGAAAAGAGAAGACTGTCATAACTCTCTCAACCCCCTCTCTGTAAAGGGTTTTTCAAACTCCCTTCAAAAGTTTGAATCTGGTTTTTGAGCACCTTGTCAAAAGCTCATTGGTGGCAAGACACCTTATCAAAAGCTCATTGGTGCCCAGGACACCTGATCAACTCATCCTGCAGTGGATTCCTACCTAGGGTGGTAGAAGAGTGGATGTACCCAAGTTGGGGAACCACTATATTTCCTTGTGTCATCTGGTTCTGCATGTTTTCTTTTTGTTTCTGGCCTAGATTTTCTTGTGCTTAGGTTCTGCATAGCTTAGTTTTGTGGTTTATTTTATTTCTGCTTCCCTGCTTACACTCATTACAACAATTGTTGTAAAGCTTTGCAAAAGTTTTTCTTTGTATTTTAAAAAGCACCATATACTCTATTCACCCCCCCCCCCCCCTTTAGAGTATATCAGATCTAGTTTCCCCTTTCAATTGGTATCAGAGGCAGGTTGGTTAAACATACCATATCTGTTTGGTTGTACAGGCTAACACCTGAACCCCAAGATCCCATACTAGATCCTTCTTTTGTATTTTATTATTAGATTTAGCTTGCACAAATCATGGCCCAAAACAAAGATTATGCAAGCACCAGACCTCCAGTGTGCAATCTGTCAAAGTTTGCACTTTGGAAAGCAAGGATTAAACTCTACATGAATTCTATTGACGAGGACATTTTTAATTCTGTTTTGACAGTGTGTCCCAGACCCCCAGAAAGTACAAGCACAAATGCTGTTCCACCTCCATCAGGAACAGATGCTGACATCAAAAGGTGGAAGGTAGCTGATGCCAAGGCAATGAACATTCTAGCTCAGACAATGTCAGATGACATTTTTCAAAAGGTAGCTGAATGCAATTCAGCCAAGGAGATTTGGGACAGGCTTTCAGAAATTGTCTCTGGCTCAGCTGATGAGAGAAAGGACAGAAGATCTCATCTCATCTCCCAATATGAGAACTTCAAGAAGGGAGAAACTGAGTCAGTGGGAGACATGTACAACAGACTGAGTCTAATTGTCAGTGAACTGAGGACATTAGACAAAGAAATCTCACTGACAGAACTTAATGATAAGATCCTAATGTGCTTCCCCAGCACTTGGGATTCAAGAATCTGGCCAATTAAAGATGCCAGAAGTCTGAATGATATCACAACTGAAGCTTTGTTGGGTAAGCTCAAATCTTATGAGCTACTCATCAAGAACAGAGAGGAAGAATAGAAGGCTGCTTCACCAGCCACAAGGAAAGAGAAGACTATAGCATTTAAGGCAGCTGAGGATCTGCCTGAAGAAAAAGGAACAGGCAATGATGAACTTCTCAGCCTGTTGGCCAAAAGATTCTATAAGATGGCCAGAAAGGACTTCAGAAGAAGATCATACAAGGAGCAGGACAAGCCAAGGTATGACAAGTCCATTGGCAATAGCAAAGACATTATTTGCTTTGGTTGCAGGAAACCAGGGCATATGGTTCCTGACTGTCCAGAAAATAAGAACAAGGACAGAAGGGACAGAAAAGAAAGAAGAAAGGAGAAGGACTCCAAAAGGAATGGAAATAGCAAACCTTCCTCCAGCAAAAATAAGCACACAAGGAAAGGATTTGTTGCTGAATCCTGGAGTGAGACTGAAGAGGAGTCAGAGGCCTCTTCCAGCTCAAGTGATGATGAGGATGATGCAGAGGAAAAAGAATTTTGCATGATGGCAATCAATGCCTCACAACACAACTCAGAGGAAGAGGAGTCAGAGTCAGACTCAGAGACTCAACCTGAAGAAGATCAGGTAATCAGCTCTTTTGATTTTACTTCAGAAGATTTTAAACTTGAATTTAAAGCACTATGTTTAGACCTGCTCAAGTCTGAGAAAGAGATCATCTCTCTCAGAAATCAATTATCTGAACAAAATGCTTTAAAATCAGAAAACCTCAAACTCTCTCAGGAGTTGGAGAACCATAGGGAACAGATAGCTTCACTGAAGAGTGAACTCTCTGAGGCCAAGAAGCTTGAAGAATCTCTCAATGGGAGAAGCATCAAGCTGATGGACATCACAAGCACAGTGAACTCAAGACTCAACAGTACACTGGGCTTGGGTGCCTCATCCAGCCAACCTATTGTTCTAACAACCCCTATCAAGTTCATTTCTGACAAGGGAAAGGGAGTTGTAGAGGTTGCCAGGAAAAATTCTGATCTGCCTCAGAAAAATAAAATCCAGCACAAATCGTCGAACGGAGATCGACGATCGCCGAATGAAGATCGACGATCGTCGAACGCAGCTCGACGATCTCAGGACAAATCGTCGAACACTGATCGACGATCTCAGCCAAGATCGTCGAACGCTGCTCGACGATCCCATATACCTGACCTCAGCCATAGTCGACCGTCGAACGGAGCTCGACGATCTGACCCACGATCGTCGAACGCAGCTCCAAGATCGTCGAACAGAGGTCAGAGCTCTGGAAATTTTTTCAAAGGCAAGTCAAAATTGAATCCTAAGGGTTCTTCATCCCAAACCTTTAACCCTTATACTGAATGGATCATACCTCCAAGGAGATATCATCCTGAAGGATATAAGAGTCAGCCAGGGATATCTTTCATTTCTAAATTTAAAGGTTATCAACCTAGGCCCAAGGTAAACTGGGTCAAAAACAAGTGAATTGCTTTATGTGCAGGTGAAGACCTATCCAACATCTAACCAGCAATGGTATTTGGATAGTGGGTGCTCCAAGCACATGACAGGGAACAAGGACAACCTCAATTCCTTTAGAGCCAAGCTTGGACCCAAAGTTATCTTTGGTGATTCCAACTTTGGACAGACTAAAGGATATGGAGAAGTCCAGATTGGTTCTGTAACCTTCAAGAAGGTAGCATTTGTGGAAGGACTGAAGCACAACCTTATCAGCATCAGTCAGCTATGTGATGATGGCTACCAGGTGACCTTCAGCAAAACCTTATGCAAAATCAAGTCAGAGGACAACACAACTGTGTTGACAGGTAAAAGGAAAGGTAACATCTACCTAGTAGATTTTCTTTCAACTACTTTAGATATCTGTTTATTCAACTCAGTTTGTAGACCAAATGTTTTATGGCATAAGAGATTAGGACATCTAAACCTTAGAACTATTGCTAGGCTATCCAAGGACAACCTTGTTAGAGGACTACCTTCTGGCCCCTACAAGAAGGAAGGACTCTGCAAGGCTTGTCAATTAGGCAAGCAAACTAAAAACAGTTTTAAGTCACTTAATAAGAGTGATTCACCTAGGATACTGTATCTGTTACACATGGATCTATTTGGACCCATCACAGTACAAAGCCTAGGAGGGAAATCCTACACTTTAGTGATTGTAGATGACTTCTCTAGATTCACTTGGGTGTTCTTTCTAAGGAAGAAGTCTGATAACTTTAAGTGTCTGACAGAGTTTCTCAAATGTATAAAGATTGAGTTCAATACTCACATTGCCCTGATCAGAAGTGATCATGGGACAGAGTTTGATTCTCTTCTTATGCAAGAGTTCTGTCAGAGTGAAGGGATCAGGCATACTTTCTCAGCTCCTAGAACTCCTCAACAAAATGGGGTAGCTGAAAGGAAAAATAGAACCCTTATTGAATCTGCCACTACATTGTTGTCAGATGCTCATCTACCTCTATCCTTCTGGGCAGAGGCAGTGAACACCTCCAACTATGTGCTGAACAGAAGCCTGATACATAAACTGAAGGGAAATACTCCCTATGAATTACTCAAAGGGAAGAAACCTAAAGTTGACTATTTCAAAATTTTTGGTTGCATTTGCTATATTCACAATAATGATAAGAAACATTTAGCAAAATTTCAAGCCAAAGCTGATGAAGGAGTGTTTCTGGGATACTCCATGATCAGCAAGGCCTATAGGGTATATAATAAATCATCATTGAAAATTGACGGAATCTGTTCATGTTTCTTTTGATGAAACTAACATGTCTTTCAAGGAGAAGATTTCTTCTACCATAGAACCTGTGCAGGAACACTCTCTAGTTGAAGATATGAACAAGCTACAGGTTGCTCAAGAAGATGAAAGCAGTGAAGATGAAAGCAATGCTCAACATATTGAAGCTCAACCTGAAGAGCCAGTTGTTGTACCACAAGAGGAAACAACAACACAGGTTGGTGAACAATCAACACCCCCTGTTGATTTAGTAACATCAAGAGACCATCCAATTTCCCAGATAATTGGAGAAATCTCAGCTGGTGTGCAAACCAGAAATCAGGTCAACCAAAACCTGTTGCACACCTGCTTCCTTTCTCAAATTGAACCTCAGTCCATTCAAGATGCAGAGCAAGATCCACACTGGATCATTGCCATGCAAGAGGAGTTGCATCAATTTGAAAGAAACGAAGTATGGGAACTAGTGCCAAAGCCTAAGGATCATTCCATTGTTGGAACAAAATGGGTATTCAGAAACAAACTGGATGATCAAGGAGTAATAATAAGGAACAAGGCAAGGCTAGTTGCCCAAGGATATTCTCAAGAAGAAGGAATTGACTACGACCAGACCTTTGCACCTGTTGCAAGATTAGAAGCCATCAGGATATTCTTAGCTTATGCAGCTCACAAAGGCTTCAAGGTTTATCAGATGGATGTCAAGAGTGCCTTCTTAAATGGAGACATCAAAGAGGAAGTCTATGTCAGACAACCTCCAGGTTTTATCTCTCCAACTCATCCTGATTTTGTTTTTAGATTAAATAAAGCATTATATGGTCTCAAGCAAGCTCCTAGAGCGTGGTATGAGACCCTAGCATGCTTTCTCTTGGAAAATGGTTTTATAAGGGGTAGAGTAGACCAAACTCTTTTCATTAGAACCCATAAGTCCCATACCCTACTAGTACAAATTTATGTAGACGATATCATTTTTGGCTCTACTGACTCAAAATTGTGCAGAAGGTTTTCCAACCTAATGCATTCTAAATTTGAGATGAGTAGCATGGGTGAGTTATCCTTCTTCCTAGGATTGCAAGTCAAACAACATGCTGAAGGCATCTTTATTTCTCAAACCAAATATGCTAATGAGCTGGTTAAGAAATTTGGCATGTCTGAGGCATCTTGTATGAAAACACCCATGCCTACCAATGATGTATTGGATGCTGATGAACATGGGAAACCTGTTGATCAGACAACATATAGAGCAATGATTGGCTCTTTACTGTATCTTACAGCTAGTAGACCAGATATAATGTTTGCTACATGTATATGTGCTAGATTCCAAGTTAGCCCTAGAGAGTCACACCTCACATTAGTAAAGAGGATTCTTAGGTATGTTAAAAGTTGTCCAAATCTAGGTCTCTGGTATCCAAAAGATTCAGCATTTGAGTTAACTGGATTCTCTGATGCTGATTATGCTGGATGCAGAATTGACAGGAAAAGCACCAGTGGAACTTGTCAGTTCCTTGGTGATAGACTTGTCTCTTGGTTTTGCAAGAAACAAACTTCTGTGTCAACTTCAACTGCTGAAGCTGAATATATGGCTGCAGGTAGTTGTTGTTCACAAATACTGTGGATTCAAAATCAACTCCTAGACTATGGTTACAACTTAGTGAAGTCAAAAATCTTTTGTGACAATACAAGTGCTATCTCCATAGCTCAAAATCCAGTCCTCCATAGTAGGACAAAACACATAGAGATTAGGCATCACTTCTTAAGGGACAATGTTGAGAAGAATAAAATTGAACTGCAATATATCCCAACTGATTTACAAAGGGGAGATATTTTAACCAAGCCCTTGGATGAAAAGAAACACACCTTCTTCCTAAATCAGTTAGGAATGTTAGATGGAGGAAGTCTTAAATAATATCCAAGATTTTGAAAGCTAAAAATTGACCAAGACTAGGCAAAATTTCTGATTTTCCTTAGTGTCTAAAAATTCTCTGATCTCTGAACTGCGCTCGACGATTTTCCCAAAGATCGTCGAACGGAGTTCGACGATTTCCTGAATCGTCGAACTGAGTTCAGCGCTCCTTTGATAGTATAAACTCTCCTCTGGTCAACGATCGTCGAACGGCGCTCGACGATTTTGTTCACTAAACGATCGTCGAACGGAGCTCGACGCCTTTCCAGATCGTCGAACGGAGATCGACGATTTTGGAGTCTCTTCAGATTCCTTTAGAAACCTCGATCGTCGAACTGAGTTCAACGATCTTTCCTTTTCTGCGTCGAACCCTAATATAAATCTCATTTTTCGCCGTCGTTCTCTTTTGCGCTTTCAATTTCTCTGCAAACTTTTTCTTCCCTCCAAACAGTTCTACCTTGGTCGTTTTGTTTGTTAAGTTTTTTGCAGGTACCATGGCCGTTTCAGTTGCTGTACTCGCTGCAATGAAATTTGATGCCGGCTTTGACATCGATCTCGACTCCTTCAACACAACCGATCAAGTCTTCCAGGACATTCTCAGTTTGTTCAAAGATCAGCACTTATCTGCCCTTATGACAACCAGAATCAAACTTGCATCTGATGAAATCAAAGAATGGGTATACACTGCCCACAACCTTGACAACAATACCATAGTTGGTTCTATTGGTGGCACCCAGGTACCTCTGACCCCAACAGTATTGACAGAGGTTTTTGGTTTAAGGAATGGTGAAGACTCTGCTGACCTTTCTGGAGAAGAATTCTCAGATGTACTTGCCAGGATGGGTCATCCTGAGGGGAACCCTAGCAAGTTGTTTAAGAGGAACCTGTCAGTGGAATACAGGTTTCTGGCTGATGTAGTAGGCAAGGTTCTCTTGGCCAAACATTCTGCTCATGACACCATCTCCAGATATCAGCTCTGCCTCATGGGAGCTCTGGTGGACAGAAAAAGCTTGAACTGGGGAGAAGTATTTTTTGATCTGCTGAAGAAAAAGATAAACAAAACATTTGTGAACTTTGGAAGAATACTGTGAGTCTTCCTCCAGGCCAAGTGCCCTTCTCTGCTAGTCTCCTATGGAGTGCACATCAATGCCTCCAAGAGACTCACCTGTGCCCTTTTTGGGAAATGGGACAGGCAAATCATCAACCCTAGCAGGCCCTCTCCATCTGCCCCTTCAGGCACCAGCACTCTAAGAGTCACTCCCCCCCAGGTCTCTGCCCCTGCAGAAGACCTGCCTGCTGCTAGTGCTGCTGCTTCTCCTCCTCCAAGCCCAACCCTACCAATTCCATCCACCACTCCAGCTACCTCCACCATTACAATCTCAAGCCCATCTCCAACCTCTATTCCATCTCCAACAATTTCCTCTCCACCAGCAGACCACCTCCACCCCCTTTTCTCCTATCCCCCACCAGATGTCACCTCATCCCCATCCCTTCCATCCTTCACTCTCCTGGATGAATCCTACATGGATGATTCCCCCTCCTCTCCTCCAGAATTGCCATCCTCCTCCACAACTTTCCAAGACCTTCTCAACCAAATTATTGATCAACCCACCTTCACTCCCTCCATATCCATCCCTCTATCCTCCATCTCTACCATCCCCTCTCCTGAACCATTCATTCCACCCTTCAGCCCTCCTCCTCTAGCTCTATCAGCCATCCCTGTACCCTCTACCTCTGCTCCTCTCATTGAGCATGTAGATCTCCCAGCCCTTGCTGATCAGTTGTATGAGCTCCTTGCACCTAGGCTCTCTCTTCTCATGGAGGCCTCTTTAGCTCCTCTACAACAATCAGTGGCAGCTCTCTCTGCCAGGATTTCCTCTTTCCTTACTCCTCTAGCAGCACACCCAGCAGTGTGCCTTGATGCACAGGTATCTGCATCCAGGCAGGGGGAGATGCCCTATGAAGCCAGCCTTCATGCTGCTGTTGCTGCTGCTGCTCCTCCTGCTGTTTCTGCTTCTGCTACTGCTGCTGGTTCTGTGTCTGCTTCTGCTGCTGCTGCTACACCAGTACTAGCAATAGACCTAAGGTCTTTGCTATCTACTTTTGATACTGCTTACTTCTGCTGCCTCCCAGAGCCCAATGCTGGCCAGCTCTCTGAAGATCTGTCCAAGGCTCTAGTGCCCTTCTCTTGCTGTGACCCCAGAATCATTTCTGAGTTTATTCTGTCAGTGACTGCTGCTTCTGATGATGTTACTACTGCTGCTGCTGCTGAAGACAATGTTCCAACTGCTGCTGTTGAGCCCATTTCACAGGATTTTCTGATGACAGAGGCTGTTGCTTTTGAGCCTGCTGTAGAAGTTGTTGTTTCTGAAGCTGCTGCTGCCCTCATGCCTGAAGTAATCACTGTTGCCTCTACTGCTGCTCCAGTATCTGCTGTTACATCTGCTGCTTCTGTTGCTCCTCCTGCTTCTGTATCTGTTGCCCCATCAGCTGCTGTTAAACTGAAAGAAGATCTGATGAAGAAGATTGATGCCTTGTATGATGCACAAAGTTCTGAATCTGAGGATTATAACACTGCTTCTGATGACTCATCTGCCACAATTGCAAAGAAAAGAAAGGCAAGAAGTAAGGCTTTGAAGAGGGTTCCTCCTGCCAAGGTTAGAGATGACAATGATGTTCCCTACTATATTCTGCACAATTGCCCAATCTCTGAGCATTGGATGTAATTCTCTAAGAACCAGTTAAAGGCTATGAAAAAGAAGAGGAAGTATGAAAAAGGTCCCACTCAGTTCAAGCACCCTCATCCTCCTCCACCACCTCCACCTGATGCAGGTGCAGGTGGCAGCTCTGCAAGTTCAGGCCCTGCTAGAAGCCAGGCTCCCTACCAACCTCATGCTAGAACATATCAAAGGGAAAGCCAGTCTAGGGGCTCTTACTCTAAAAGGGGAGGATATAGGGGAAACCAAAGAGAAACTCAGGTTTACTCCAAAGGACACTCCAGGCAGCATCCTTACTCTAGGGGAGGACATGTTTCTGCTGATACATCTTCTGGTCCTTTCCCCTACAAGCTCAAAGACTCTGTGACTGCCAGGACTCCTCAAGATACTTCTTCCAACAGGTATGAGCCACCTGTTCCATTTGAGGACGCTGAGAAGAACCCTATGGCTTGGACTGCTAGAATGAAAGAGTTGGCTGCTTTGGATCAGATAAAGAAAGCAAAAGAACAAGGGCTAGACACTTCCAATATCTCTACCATGTCAGAGTAAAGGCAAAAAGAGTTAGAAAGATATGCCTCCAGTAAGTTCTTTGATGCAGACAGATACATGGAGTTGCATCCAGCTGCAGTGGTTCCCAGGACATCAAAGCAAATTTATTTGGGTGCAGCTAATGATACCAGATCCAAACAACAAGCTTTAGATCCTAACAGAGAAATTAAAATGGTAAAAGGCAAAGAAAAGGAATAACTCTGTAAGGTGATAACTCTTGGTTTTTCTGACTGCCTTCTGGATATCATGTTTATATATATCTCTGTGATGGTTCTGTGATGTCTTGTTATTGTTGTTTTTATGTTTTTCTGACTGTATGATGTTGTTTGTTTTTCAAAGTCTGTAAATAGTTTTCCTAACCCAAATAGGGGGAGATTGTTGGAACACCCTATTACTAATTTGGGTCAGGATCACTATGTCTCTAGGAATCTATGTTTTGACCTTCTGTATAGATTATAGGTCAATTAGAATTGAATCTAAGGGTCAGAAGGCTAGGATTGGAAGCTGCCCTGAAGACCCAAGTTTTTCTGGAGACTAAGTCCAAATCGTCGAGCTCAGCACGACGTTTCGTCGAACTCCGGTCGACGATCGTCTAGCTTAACTTTGACAGATCGTCGAGCTCCATTCGACGATCGCTGAGCTCAAGCCTCATAATATCGTCGAGCTCTGGTCGACTCAACTTCTCAATATCGATCGCTGAGCTCAGGTCGACGATTTTGGCTCTGCACTGGATCCTTATCTCTGAGCTCAGTTCGACGATCTTTGAGCTCAGATCGACGATTTCTTTGCTGCTTGCATTTTCCAATTCGCTGAGCTCAGCTCGACGATAGCAGAGCTCAGTTCGACGATTTCAGTTATCTTTCAGAATTCAAATTCAAATCAGATAGAAGTTATTCTGCATTTAATTCAGAAGATCTGCCAGCCGTTTTCATTTACTTCTGGAGCAAGTTTCAAGGGATTTTTCTAGGAACAATTCAGTGAACTTTCCTTCAGAACATATTATGCAATTAAGGCTGTAATTAATTCAGACCAACGGCTATCTTTGACAGAGCAATTTTCTATTCAGACTCAGAGAATAAAAGATAGAATGTTTTTGAATCAGACAGAGCATAGACAAGAAAAAAGAGAATAGAGATTGACAAGAACAGAGGACACCTCTCAATATACAGAGACTCCGAAAAATATTCTGCCAACAAGAATTCAGAAGAACACTCATCAAGAGATCAAGCTTTCAAACATTCTTCAGATCTCTTCAGCTCTCAAGTGTTCAAGGCCAACATCATTTCAAGACTCCAGACACTCAACATTTCAGCTTGCTGAAATCATCTTTTGCTGGAGATCCATCTTTGAAGGCCTATCACCCTCAGCAAAGCTCATCTTCCTGAAGATCAAGGACTCAGGGGGAGCTTTGAAATCAATCCACTTAGTCTTCTCAGTTGCTTGAGAAAAGAGAAGACTGCCATAACTCTCTCAACCCCCTCTCTGTAAAGGGTTTTTCAAACTCCCTTCAAAAGTTTGAATCTGGTTTTTGAGCACCTTGTCAAAAGCTCATTGGTGGCAAGACACCTGATCAAAAAATCTGTTTTGGTTTTTGAGCACCTTATCAAAAGCTCATTGGTGCCCAGGACACCTGATCAACTCATCCTGCAGTGGATTCCTACCTAGGGTGGTAGAAGAGTGGATGTACCCAAGTTGGGGAACCACTATATTTCCTTGTGTCATCTGGTTCTGCATGTTTTCTTTTTGTTTCTGGCCTAGATTTTCTTGTGCTTAGGTTCTGCATAGCTTAGTTTTGTGGTTTATTTTATTTCTGCTTCCCTGCTTACACTCATTACAACAATTGTTGTAAAGCTTTGCAAAAGTTTTTCTTTGTATTTTAAAAAGCACCATATACTCTATTCACCCCCCCCCCTTTAGAGTATATCAGATCTAGTTTCCCCTTTCAATGGCCACTATGACTACGAATGCCCAACAAAGACAAAAACTCTACCCTTATTAAAGCCAACTACCGACCCTGACGATTATGTATACGAGGCCGCAGAAGAGAGTGACCCCGAAGGAGTCCCTAGTGACTTAGAGGACGATCACCCCCTTATGGTGATGCGTTGTATTTTGACCACTCCTCGTCCATTAGATGATTGGAAGAGGACGAGCATATTTTCCCTGATTTTTAAGAGTGGCGAGAAGCTTTGCAAGCTGATTATTGATAGTGGTAGCTGCGTGAATGTCATATATGAGAATGCCGTAGCACATATGTCCTTGGTCACGGAACCACACCCGACCCCATATCAGGTCGCTTGGATCAACAAGCTCTCTGTACCCGTTACCAAGCGATGCCTGGTCCCACTCTCATTCAAATCCTACATTGATGAGGTGTGGTGTGATGTCCTTCCGATGGACGCTTGTCATGTGTTGTTAGACCGCCCTTGGCTATACGACCGTGATGTTACCCATTTTGGTAGAGCCAACACTTATGAGTTCAAATTCAATGGCAAAACCATCACTTTGAAGCCGACCGTCCCGAAGGAGCCCGTAGTCTTGGCTAAGGACACCACTATTCCGATAGAACGAAAAACGTTGAATCTAGTTGGTAGGAAATAGTTTGAGAGGGATCCGTTCTTTGATGGAATCATGTATGCGCTAGTCCTCTTAAGTGCAAAGCCCGATTCTAGCATTTTGGATGAGCTACCTAGTGAGTTACGGGTACTGTTGGAAGAGTATAGGGACGTGTACCCGGATGAGTTGCCGCCCACGTTACCCCCGCTTAGGAATATCCAGCATGCGATAGATCTCATCCCGGGGTCTTCCTTGCCAAATCAGCCCCATTATCGACTCCACCTCGCGGCTCACCTAGAGTTGCAGTCTCAGATCGAGGGCTTGCTAGCGAAGGGTTTTATTCGGACTAGTATGAGTCCATGTGCTGTACCAGCCCTACTTGCCCCCAAGAAGGATGGTACATGGAGGATGTGCGTTGATAGCCGGGCTATCAACAAAATCACCATCAAGTATAGGTTCCCCATTCCCCGCCTAGATGATTTGTTGGATGTCTTGTCTGGAGCCACCGTGTTCTCCAAATTAGATCTTCGGAGTGGCTATCACCAGATTAGGATACGAGAGGGCGATGAGTGGAAGACAGCGTTTAAGTCGAAGGATGGTCTGTACGAATGGCTTGTGATGCCCTTTGGGTTGTCCAATGCCCCTAGTACCTTCTCCCGGATGATGACACATGTCTTTCAGCCATTCATGGGAAAGTTCGTTGTCGTCTACTTTGACGATATTCTGATTTATAGCACCTCTACTACCGAGCACATCTCCCACATGAGAGTGATCCTTTCCACCCTGCGGAAGGAGACGTTATTTCTCAACCTTAAGAAATGCACTTTCTATGTCTCGGAGGTAGAGTTCTTAGGCTATATAGTCGGCTCCGAGGGTATCCGAGTCGATCCGGGCAAGGTTCAGGTCATTAAGGACTGGCCCGTGCTAACCACCCTATGTGAGGTGCGTAGTTTTCATGGGTTAGCCCCGTTTTATCGTCGTTTCTTACTAGACTTCAGTAGCATTATGGCGCCTATCACGGATTGTATGAAAAAGGGAGAGTTTACGTGGACGAAGTCCGCCACCCATGCTTTTGAGCGAATCAAGGAGCTTATGACTGAGGCACCTGTCTTACATCTACCTGACTTTGCTAAAGTCTTTGAGCTCACATGCGATGCGTCTGGGGTGGGGATTGGAGGTGTCTTGAGCCAGGAGGGCCATATCGTTAGTTATTTTAGCGAGAAGTTGTCCGGCCCTAAACTGAACTATTCCAATTACGATAGGGAATTTTATGTTGTAGTCCGATGTCTACACCATTGGAAGCACTATCTCCTCTCAAAGGAGTTTGTGATCCTCTCCGATCATGAGGCTCTAAGTTTCATCAACGGCCAGCATAAGATCAGCCCACGACACGCTAAGTGGGTATCTTTCTTACAAGGCTACACGTTTAATCTCAAGCACCTTAAGGGAGCCGATAACCGAGTCGCGGACGCCCTTAGTCGTCTTACGCTTTTACTCACCTCTATGGAAGTACATGTTATAGGCTTTGAGCGGATTAAGGATGAGTACGCCACGTGTCCTGACTTCCAGGACTTCTATTTATCTGCCCAGGATAGCTCCCCCACGACGATATCTGCATACGTCATCAAGGATGGTTACCTGTTTAGGAACGGAAAGCTATATATTCCGCAGTCATCGTTACGACTACATATTATATAGGAGTTGCATAGCGGAGGGTTGAGTGGCCACTTCGGTAGAGATAAGACCATTACGTTAGTTGAGGACAAATTCTATTGGCCAAAACATAAGGTTATGGTGGGACAGGTAGTGAGTAGCTGCCGCACGTGCCAGGTGTCTAAAGGTAGTAAAACCAACGTAGTATTATATACACCCTTGCCTATTCCTTCCATGCCTTGGGTCGACGTTAGTATGGATTTTGTATTAGGCCTTCCCGTAACCCTACGCCATCACGACTCAATTTTTGTAGTTGTGGATAGGTTTTCAAAGATGGCTTATTTCATCCCGTACAGTAGGACGAATGATGCGTCTCACGTCGCTAAACTTTATTTTAAAGAAGTCGTTAGTCACCGTGGAGTGCCAAAGACCATAGTATCGGATAGGGACGTAAAATTCACTAGTTATTTTTGGAAGACTCTTTGGATATTAATGGGAACGAGATTATTGTTTTCCTCTGCCTATCATCCCCAAACTGATGGGCAGACGGAAGTGGTTAATCGGAGCTTAGGAAATTTGTTACGATGCCTTGTGAGTGATCACAAGAGCACGTGGGACCTTCTCCTTCCCCATGCCCAGTTAGCCTACAATAATTCCAAGAATAGGTCTACGGGTCTGTCTCCGAATGAGATTGTCCACGGGTATAAGGCTCCTGTGCCGCTTGACTTGGTGTCGTTGCCCCCAACGTACAAGGCAAGTCAGTTTGCACAATCCTTCGCCCAGCACATCCATGATTTACATGCACGTATACGGGACACCTTGACTACGCAATACGAATCTTATCAAGCGCACGCTAATTTACATAGGAGAGTATCAGACTTCAAAATTGGCGATCTAGTTTTAGTCTGTTTGGTTCCCGAACGCTTGCCAACTGGCACCGTTAAAAAGTTAGCATCAAAGCGCGCCGGCCCTTTTCGGATTATTAAGAAGTTAGGTGACAACACTTTCGTTTTGGACTTGCCTGCTGATTGGGGTATCTACCCCATTTTTAATGTTTCGGATTTAACGATGTTTGTGTCACCACCACAAGAGTTGATTTCTTTGTCGTCTTCTTCTCCCACTGAAAATTCTCATGGGTTGGGGAGTGGTAGTACGGATGATCTCTCTCTTTCGGTCCCCACAGGTATATCATCGGATGGTAAGTTGCCTTCTTTCCTGCCTACTGCTAATATGTTCCCCAGGTTTCCACGGACGTTTTCAACTCCAGAGATGATACTTGATGCTGAGCCCGTTACCACTGCTGATGGCGACACCCACCGCTTTCTCATCCGTTGGCGTGATCGGCCCCCTTCGGATGACTCTTGGGTACTCAAGACGGAGCTGCAGAGTTTGGATGCCGCTCTCCTTCAACGCTATCGCTTGGACCACGCAACGGAGATGCGTGCATTTGAGCGGGGGATGATTGATGGCGTGCCCCCTCCTCCACCATTTGAAGACGATACTGCTGATGATCCGGTTGATAAGGCCAAACGACTCAAGGACGTGAGGCAGCACGATGACGCTAACGGAAGGCTACGCTACAACCTCCGCCCGCGACGTGCTACCGCCACGGCAACGCATTAGCTTTATTTATTTAATTTTCTTGCACTCTATTTTATAATTGGAATATAAAATTATTCTATGCTTATGTGATAATTTTATATTCATTGCATGTGTTGTTATATTTTCAATTTGAACTATTTTAGTTTTGGTGTGCAATTAGCCATTCGGATGGATGAGATTAAATCTCCATCATGAAGGGCTAACACTTATTTGTAACTCCTATTTAAAGGAGGCTTTCATGAAGAGTTAAGGCAATTGGAAAAGAAACCTAAAAACCCCCCTTGTGGAAATTTCGGCCACCATGGAGAAGTCCATAGCCGCCCCCTCCCCTTTAGTGTGAAGCCAAGCCTTGCCTCCTCCATCCCCGTTTGGTGCGACTCCGGCGTGGCTTCCTTCGGTGCGACTCCTTGGAAGAAGGTTGCAAATCATTCGGTGTGACGCCGGTGGATCCGTGGAGAGAGTGATTCTCCCACAGTTATCTCGTGTGAAAGCTTTCCGGTTGGGTAATCCCTTTCCTCTTCCTTGTGTGATTTTCTCCTTAGTTGTGGTGGATTTTCGCAAATCGTTTTCTCCGGATCTTTAATCTAATCGTTGCAAGTTTTGAATCGAAATCGCCGTTGCAAGGCTTTTTATTTCCGGATCGGGTGGATCCTATTTTCCTGAGCGGATCTTGGCCTATAGCCTTGGTCTTGCTCTCAAAAAGGAGTGGCAACCTTTGTGTTTTCTTGGGGAATATTCCGACTCAAATTTCCGATCGTCGTTTACGAGTCGACCATTCCTCCCTCGTTGTTTGTGCTGCGTTTTGTGACGAGGACTATTGTGGGCGATATGTGCTGTGTAGGTGCGGTAGATCTACGACGTGTTGTGCGTAGGGAGAGCGTTAGCTTCGCGGAGATCTCCGATCTGACATCCCTACATCAATTTAGCATTAGCTTCGCGGAGATCTCCGATCCGACATCCCTACATCATGACGTGGCATCATGACACGCATTTTCCCTTACTCTGATAAGCTATTTATGTGGTGAAAATACGGGTGGTGATAGTTCTCGCTTACGGACTCTAAACAACGGGGACTTTACATATCTACCCAAAGGAACGCCTCCAACTCACCGCAAACCCGCGAGAGCGGGCTTCCTATGCAAAGAAGGAGAGCTACACATGCTCAAGATGAGGATCGTTACCCTTGCATTCTTCTTTGGCGCCATGGAAAAGTAAGTTGATGAAAAGCACCGCACTAGCTTTGCCTCCGTGGATCCGAAGTCGGCTCGCGATTTGGAGCTTCGAAGCTCCTCCAATGGCCGGATCTAGCTTCTTCTTCCTTCCTTGGCTCTCCTCTCTCTCTAAGCTTTAGAAAGATAACAACTCATGAAAAGTGAGGGTTTCTAAGGCCCAATCCCGGTTATATCCCATCATGAACAACCCTCAGCTATTGGATCACCAATTAAAGAAACGAACGGCTTTGATTCGTGACTGAAATGTCCAATATGGACCGAACACGGCCTGGCACACGCTCGTGTCCAGGGCCGTGTGCCTCATTTGCCGTCAAAATCGACTCGCCCGGAACAACACACGGGCATCGAACACGCCCGTGTTCGACCTGACATGCCCGTGTTCCACCTGACACGGCCGTGTGGCCGGCCGTGTACCCCCATCGATTTAACCCTAAAACAACCCGAGCACTGCACGGGTTCTAGGACACGCCCGTGTCTACCTCAACACGCCTGGGCTCCAGGCTGTGTACACGGTCTCGACACTCGACACTTCATCGAGCGAAGATCGTCGACCTGATGACACGGCCTTGGACACGCCCGTGTCCTAGGCCGTGTGCCTTGTCTCGACACATCGTCGAGCAAAATTCATCGACTCCCGGGACGAGTGTCGACACGGGTCGACATGCCCTGTGACACGCCCGTGTCGCAGGCCGTGTGCCATGTCTCGACACTTCGTCGAGCGCAGAGTGTCGACTTCGCGGGCTGAGTGTCGACATGGGTCGACACGCCCTGCGACACTCCCGTGTCGCAGGCCGTGTGCCCAGTCTCGACACAATGTCGAGAGCAAAATATCGACTTCGCCGGCTGAGTGTCGACACAAGCCTGATATGCCCTGGGACACGCCCGTGTCCCAGGCCGTGTGCCTCCTGCCAGAACCCAAAACTGGCCCAAAACATCCCCCGTCGCTCTTTTGAGTTTCGTGGCGTTACAACTCTCCCCCTCTTAAAAGAATTTCGTCCACGAAATTATATAACGGAAAGACATGTACAAAACCAAAATTTGTACCTGAACGAAACAACTCCGGATACTCGTCAAGCATAGTCTGCTCTCGCTCCCAAGAGAGCTCCTCACGACCGCAATTTTCCCACCGAACCTTGACCATCCTGATCTCTTTATTACGTAGCCGATTGACCTCCGAGTCCTCAATCCGCACGGGCTTTACTTTTGTCGTTAGCCCACTATCCACCGACACTTGATCAACCGCGATCACTTGTGAAGGCTCTTGCACCGCCTTCCGAAGCACCGAAATATGGAATACATCATGTAATCCACCAAGCTCCACTGAAAGCTTCAACCGATAGGCCGCTTCACCAACTCGCTCCAGAACCTCAAACGGCCCAAGGTACCTTGGGCTTATCTTTTTCAATCGCCGCACCCGCGAGACACCCTTGAACGGCTTGATCTTTAAGTATACATAGTCGCCCACAGCGAACTCCACGTTCCTGTGCTTGGCATTATAGTACTTCTCTTGCCAGTCCTGAGCGATAAGCAACCTCTCCCGAATGGTTCTCACCAAAGAAGTAGCATCCTCCACTTCCAATTGCTTATACAACTTTGACTCACCCGTTTCTAACCAAGACAACGGCGTGCGATATTTTCTACCATATAGGGCCTCGAAAGGCGCCATCTGAATACTCGCTTGGTAGCTATTGTTGTATGCAAACTCCACCAAATAAAGGTGATCTTCCCATTGCTTCCCAAAATCCAAGACACACATGCGGAGCATGTCTTCCATGGTTCTATTGACCCTCTCGGTCTGCCCATCCATTTGCGGATGGAAGGCTGTGCTGAATTTCAACTTTGTCCCCAATATTTGCTGCACAAGCCTCCAATCATTGGACGTGAACCGCCCATCTCGGTCACTCACGATGCTGCGGGGCACACCGTGAAGCCGTAAAATGTTATCCACATAAAGTTTTGCCAACTTCTCCACCAGATCATCCTTCCTATGCGGAATGAAATGCGACACCTTCGTTAACCTATCCACGACCACTCAAATGGCGTCGTTCCCCTTTTGCAACCTTGGCAAACCGTGCACAAAGTCCATAGAGATGTCGTCAAATTTCCACTCCGGAATAGGCAAGGACTTCATAAATCCTCCTGGCTTTTGGCACTCCGCCTTCACCAAGGCGCAAGTTTGGCACTTCGCTACGTAGAGCGCCACATCTTTCTTCAAACACGGCCACCAAAATAGTTTCTTGACATCGCGGTACATCTTCGTGCTCCCTGGGTGAATTGAGTACTTGGTATGGTGCGCCTCGTACAACAATTCCACCCGCAAACTACCCACACTTGGGACGCACAGACGACCGTCTTTCCAAAGTAATCCGTCCTCCACAACGAATTAGGAATTTGATCCATCCAGAGCCTCTACCATGAACTGCTTCATATGAACATCCATGTCCAAAGCCTGCCAAATCCGATCAGCCAGGTCATATTGTACTTCAGTCCAATTCAGAACTGCTTCAGCACTTGATTGCCTATCCACACAAACAATCTCCAACGCCTCCAACTCCCGCACCAACCGCTCATCATGCACCGATAGCCAATTGGCTTGAGCTGGGGCCCGGCGACTCAATGCGTCCGCAACCGCATTCCCTTTACCACACACGTAGTGGATCTTGAATGTATAGTCCCCCAGGAACTCCATCCATCTACGCTGTCGCATATTCAGATCCTTCTGATCAATCAGATACTTCAGGCTCTTTTGATCGGTGTAGATATCAATCTTCACACCGTACAAATAGTGTCTCTGTAATACCCCTAGCCGATCCAACGTGACAGCGTCACGGCTCCGCTCTAGGCGATACTACCGGGCTGCAGCCCAAGCACCCCAACCCCTCTCCAGCCCACTGGCGGGTTGTTGGTGGCCACAGCCTTCCTTTGATGAGGTAAACTCGATAGTCAAGCCCGCACTACGGGGACTTCCCAGGAGGTCACCCATCCCAGTACTACTCCAGCCCGAGCACGCTTAACTATGGAGTAGTACTGGGATGGGTGACCTCCTGGGAAGTCCCCGTAGTGCGGGCTTGACTATCGAGTTTACCTCATCAAAGGGAGGCTGTGGCCACCAACAACCCGCCAGTGGGATGGAGAGGGGTTGGGGTGCTTGGGCTGCATCCCGGTAGCATCGCCTAGAGCGGAGCCGTGACGCTGTCACGTTGGATCGGCTAGGGGTGTTACAATAAAAAGTTCACTTTTATTGTAAGGCCCCTAGCCGATCCAACGTGACAGCATCACGGCTTCGCTCTAGGCGACCCTACCGGGCTGCAGCCCAAGCACCCCAACCCCTCTCCCTCCACAGGCGGGTTGTTGGTGGCCGCAGCCTCCCTTTGATGAGCGAACTCGACAGTTAAGTTGGGTCGTACGGGGACTTCCCAGGAGGTCACCCATCCCAGTACTACTCTCGCCCAAGCACGCTTAACTATGGAGTTCCTTCACTTCTCATGACCAATTGAGCTGCTCTGCTACCAAAAATGTAACAACCCCATCCGTTCATATGGTATATTCTCGAAGGTCCGGCCGGGGCCCCACAGTATATATCACAAAACAGGCGGTGAAGGTACAGGATGATACCAGAGTAGCGCATCGCACCTATCACAAATCATTCAAGCGGAAGCCTAGACTACAAGTTGAACTCCTCATGAATGTACAAACATAAAATTTCACATTTTATACAATATAGGAATGTCTGACAACAAGTCAAAAGAGTTGGCCTTATGGCCTTACATATCTTTCAAACAGTGGCCTAAACAACTTGGCGCGCAGGCCGGCCACAATAAAAGAAAACGCACAATAACACAGATAGACTTTGAGGGCTAGCAGCAGTAGCAGTAACAACAGCAGGAACATCAACCTCTATGCGTCCCGCTCGGCTCGCCAGCACCTGCACAGGGACAATCCACCCAACGGTGGCAAACAAAAGCAACGATCAGCGTTCAGCTGACAAAATTATAATGACCCTACCCCTTCTCTCGGGGCAGCGGTATTCTTCCCTGCAAGCATATTCAAGCACAAGTATGGCAATATATCATCAAAATGTGCGTTCACGCACACAAGCCATCACAACCGTTCGCCACACGGCCCAACGGTCCGTGCACTTAGGGCACATTCTTGGTGTTCTGGAAAATCTCTTGCCCACCACCGTATCAGGGTCATCACCCAACGGTAAATCTCTTGAGCATTTACTCCATGACGTGCAGCCGGAGTTAGTCTTCCTACACCGGGATGGCTCGTAGCCCCCCATTGTGTCATGGCGCGCAGGCCGAAGACTCTTATTATGCGCTCCAACAGACCGCACCTTTTGGTCTCACGTCGGACGGACATAGCGCAGGTCGGATCCTCCACCCCCCGTTGCTCAAATCGCCTTGCCTTCTCCGAGTACAGCGTACTCATGGCTATATCAAAGGCGCGGGTCGGTCTCACCAATCCTGTTCTTGGCATTCAAGCCTGGGCATATCTCGATACCCATTTCCTTAGCACAACAGCGGGTCTTTCCTGGGCCTCCCAGTACTTCCTGTGACTCTCTTCACAGGTGGACACCGCACAAGCACAAATGTCAGGGGTCTTTCCTGGCTATCCTGCCAGTACTTCCTGTTACTCGCTTCACAGGTGGACACCCTATGACATCAAGCATCAAAAAGGGCATTTCCTGGTCACACCAGTACTTCCTGTGCGTCATCCACAGGTTGGACCCAAAAACATCACATGGCTACTTTCCTGGGCCACCCCAGTACTTCCTGCTACTCCTTTTCGCAGGCATAACCCGTAGACTCCTTACACTATACGTTATCACGGAGTCTTCTCCGGTTCGTATGCAACATCACCAATCCAGACCAACCTGTCCAGATGGGCTTCACACAGCATGCCTATTCCGTACTCCATTTCCGGATCTATATGCTAACAAAGGGGATTCAAGCATCCACCTAAAGATTTCCAATATCAGCCACCTCTTGGTGGGGGAAATCACAAAGCTATGCCAAACAGAAGCCTGCACATGGATAGGAAGAAGAGTCGTTACCCTTGACGACCGCTTCGGTGCCATGACCACACAGCTTGCTTGCAAGACTCGCAAGAGCGTTTCCTTCGCAACGTCGGCTTCGGATTTCTCATCGGTAACCAGCAGCACCACCAGCAGCAGCCCCCTTTCCTTCTTCCTCCTCCTTTCTCTCTCTCTTTCTCTCTTAACTTGAAGAAAGATCAAGGCCAAAACAAATGAGAATCACTTCTCAGTTTTTGGCCTTTAGGAAAAAGAGAAAGAAGCTTCAGCCCTTGGATCCCAACTGAAGGAATGGACGGCCACGATTTTGCCAAAAACACAGATTTTGACCCGACACGGCCTCTGACACGGCCGTGTGCCAGGCCGTGTGCCTCAAGCGGTGGGCAACCGACTTATCCAAACTAGTGACACGCCCATGGAACACGCCCGTGTCATGGGCCGTGTCACCAACACGCCTGCAGACACGCCCGTGTCTGTGGCCGTGTGCCGGGGCGAAAAAAATCCCAAAACATCTCGAGACTTCACACGGCCTATGACACGCCCGTGTCCCAGGCCGTGTGCCCTGACACGGCACAAAGACACGCCCTATCGAAATCCTTCGTCGGGCTGAGTTCGTCGACCCGATTTGACACGCCCTGTGACACGCCCGTGTCACAGGCCGTGTTCAACCTCTCGACACTCAACACTCACGTCTCGACACTCGACGATCGTCGAGTAACAATCGTCGAGCATGCGACACAGCCTTGGACATGCCCGTATCCTGGGCCGTGTGCCTCCTCTAGATACATCGTCGAGCGAAAAATCGTCGAGACAAAGGCCGATCGTCGACATAACCTCGACACGCCCTGCGACACGCCCGTGTCGCAGGCCGTGTCCTTTGACACGCCCTGGGACATGCCCTGGGACACGCCTGTGTCCCAGGCCGTGTCACCCAAATTTTCCTGTTTCAGAAATTTGGACTGTTACAATCTCCGCAGCTTCAAGGCAAAAATCACTGCCGCTAACTCCAAGTCATGGACCGGATAGTTCCTTTCATGCACTTTTAGCTATCTCGAGCCATTAGCTATTACACTTCCATGTTGCAGTAGCACGCAACCCAAACCACAGCCCGAAGCATCACTGTAAATCTCATAGCCTTCGGTCCCACATGGAGAACTCAGCACATGATTCGTGGTCAACCGACACTTCAACTCCTCAAGAGCTCGCGCGCACTCCGGCGACCAAACGAACTTCTGCTCCTTCCTCGTCAAAGTAGTGAGAGGTAACGCTATCCGCGAGAAGTTCTCTACGAAGCGCCTATAATAGCCGGCAAGCCCCAAAAAACTCCGGACTTCCGCTACCGTAGCAAGCTCAGGACACTCCCGTATCGCAACAATCTTCGCCGGATCCACAGCAATACCCTCTCCACTCACTATATGACCGAGGAACGCCACTGAGGATAACCAAAACTCGCACTTCGAGAACTTGGCATACAGTTGATTCCTCCTTAGCGTATCCAAAACAAAATGAAGATGCTTGAAGTGATCTTCCTCACTTTGCGAGTACACCAAAATATCGTCGATGAAGACGATCACAAAATGGTCTAAGTACTCTCTGAAAGTCCAGTTCATCAAATCCATGAACACTGACGGCGCATTAGTCAGCCCAAACGGCATGACCGTAAACTCATAATGCCCGTATCTCGTACTAAACGCTGTCTTCGGGATATCACTCTCTCTTATTCGCAGCTGATAGTACCCAGCCTTGAGATCCAACTTCGAGTACACCGTCGACCCGACTAACTGATCAAAAAGATCATCAATCCGGGGGATCAGGTACTTGTTCTTCTCCGTCAAATTGTTGAGCTCTCGATAATCAATACACAGCCTCAAGCTTCCGTCCTTCTTCTTAACAAATAGGACCAGCGCGCTCCAAGGTGAAGAACTTGGGCGCACATACCATTGCTCCAACAACTCTTGCAGTTGAACCTTCAGCTCCTCCATTTCCTTAGGCGCTAGCCGATGTGGAGATCGTGACACAGGCTTTGCACCTAACACTAGCTCAATCGTAAAATATATCTCCCGCTGAGGCGGGGCTCCAGGAAGATCTGCGGGGAACACATCAGGGTATTCCGATACCACTGAAATACAATCTAACGCGGGCTTCGGCATCGCATCCTCCACTAGTGTAAAGAACAGTTCTGCACCGGCACGAACCGCCTTCACCACCTGAAGAACAGACATCAACGCCTTGCTTGACCCCTTTAAGCCCATAAAAGTCGTTTCACGACTTGCTCCCAGCTTGACTTCCTCGCGGCCGCAATCGATATAAGCTTGCTGCTCCGAGAGCCAGTCCATGCCAAATATAACGTCGAACTCCACCAACGGAAGTAACGACGCCTGCAGATCGAACTCCTGATTCCCAATACGAATCTTAACATCGCAGATCCTATTCGCATGCATCGAACACCCATTGGGCAACAACACATCCAACTTATCCTTTGCCATCGAAGAAGGGACTCTGATGCGTGATATAAATCCCTCGGACAAGAAGGAGTGTGAAGCTCCCATATCGAAGAGTGCTCTTGCCAGATTTTCACAAATCAAAACAAATCCTAAACAAGCAGTGGTAAGGTAACATGTGCATAACAAGTATTTAAAGAAATTGACTTGTTATAAATTAAACCGTACCTGTCACCACATCAGCCTATTTGATGGCCTCCTGTTGGCCAAGAATATACACCCTTGGTTGGGCCGGAGCATAGTGGGACTCGGTCGACTCTACCGCCTTTCCCTTCTCTTCATAAGTCGCTCCCGGCCTTCTCTCGGACTTAGGACGTCCGCTCCAACAGTCACAGGCAAAGTGCCCTGTCTTTCCACAAGTAAAACATGCACCCGGGGTCCGACCCGTAGTCGCCCCAGAAGCACCAGAAGGAGCTGGACCCGAAGTCCTATGCTTCTTGAAGGACCTCCGATAGCCGGACTTTGAAGTAGTCGGCACTTTGAATTCAGATTTCCTATCACCCAAGCTTTTCTTTGGTTATACATTCTTCATGTCCTTCTCCAAGGACCGGGCAGTGTTGACCAAGGTTAAGAAACCCTGCGTCATCGGCCTCGAGAGTAGTAACCTCAACTCATCTCTCAACCCTTCGTAGAAGCGATTAGTCTTGCGCTCCTCATCCCCAATAGTGGAGCTAGCATATCGACTCTAACGAGCAAACTCTTGGAGATATTCATCCACGCTCCTCTCACCCTAAACCAACTTCAGAACCTCATTCTCCAATGCTATCTTCTACGTCAAAGGGAGGTATCTAGCCAAGAACAATCTCGAGAACTCTTCCATCGAGACATCAACAAGTTGCCTACCTCTCAATAGGTGCAGCTCCAATCCTTCCCACCACATTCTCGCTTCACCGTCCAGAAGGAACGTAGCGATGGTGGTCATTTGCCACTCCTCCGTCTCCGTTGCTTTCATGACTCTCTTCACCCTGGAGAGCCAGTCTTCAGCTTGAGATGGGGTTCCCAACCCCGAGAATACCGGAGGGTTAAAGCCCATTACATGCTTAAGATGCCTCTCGGTTGCCCTCCTTGGCACCAACGGTTCCACTACCACTTGTTCCACTCTCCTCGGCTCAGCCTCTTGCAGCGGTACCTGCTCCATCGCAGGAGCGGGTTGCTGCGTTTGCCTTGCAGGCTGCGCATTAATCACGTCCAACACTGCTTCGGCCACCAATCGTATGTTCTCAGCCGATAGAGGTGTTGCAGGAGCAACATCTGGTGCACTGCTAGCCTCAGAAACTCGACGTTCCGATGGCCCAACACCACTTCTGGTCACCTATAGTGGTACAAAACACCGTTAAGTGACCAAAAAAAATTGCAAACAGTAATTATAGGAACACGCAGGTTCCTCAAACACGTGTATTTTCATTCCTAAGTGGACATTCATGGGTTCTTTTATTGTTATAACGATGACGCACACACATGTGCTCACCACGCCTTAAAAAGAATTCGGCCACGAATTCATCTTAAGCCCGACCAAAACCAGTAGTCTGATACCAAATTGTAACACCCCCTACCTGTCACATAGCATATAGTAGTAGGTACGGCCGGGGCCCGACGCCATATACTACAGACAGACCGGGTGGTTACTCATGGAAACCATCCAACCAATCATAACGTCCTACACAGAGCATTCTAGCGGAAGCAGTTTATAAAAGTTGCAATAAAGAACCCCACACAAAAGCATGAATGTCCACTAATACCAAACTAGGAATGTTGTACATACACAAGTATAGGCCTTAAGGCCTTACAAAAATTGTTCACTTCATATAATATGTTTTACAAACCACGACACGCAGGCCGGTCATACATGAATAAAAATAGTAAACACTCCAATTAGGCCTTCGAGGGCCGGCTTCGCAAATTGGGCTTTAGCCTGCTATTAGCCGCTCGATCCAGCAACACCTGCAACAAACAAACCACTGCACGGTGGTAAAATAAGGAAACGGTCAGCAATGCTGACCAAATTATAACGATCCCGCCCCCAACTCGGGGCGGCGATGCTCCTTCCCTGCATTTCATTAGCATAAGCGAGCAATATATATATATATTCATTTCATCACAGACGTTGGCTCACACGACCACACGCCCCGTGCTCTCAGGGCACATTCTCGGTGAATCGGTCGATGTCACGTCAATTAAAGCCATAGACATTCCGGACTCACCACCGCCACTTTTACGGCCAAACCTATGAGCATTTTGTCTTCTTGGCCTGCGTCACGACAATTTAAGTCATATACCGCCGAAGAACCTAATCTATGTCAACGACAAGTGCCACGTACCCTTAGGTCTCTTTAACCGAACGACATAGAACGGGTACGGTGCCATCTAACCCGTGCTCACATCTCAACGACAATTTAAGCCATTTGCGCGGGTCAAACTTCTCCCGAGTCCCATTCCATCACAATTCACATAACCCGGTTATGTTCAAGTTGGCTCTCAGGCCACCAAGTTGGCAAGATCACGCATCCGCCCAGTTTTTCGGGTGCACCTTTGGTTTAATCCCTAAGGCTCCATGTTGCAATCTACCGTGTAGAAAACACAAAAAACAACCAATAACACGAAGTCTTCTCCGGCATTATGCAATGCAACATCACCGATCCAGACCAACATGTCCGGATATGGTTCACACATCATGCCTATGTCCGTTCTCGCTTACGGACTCTAAATAATGGGGACTTCACATATCTACACGAAGGAACGCCTCCAACTCACCGCAAACTCGCGAGAGCGGGCTTCTTATGCAAAGAAGGAGAGCTACACATGCTCAAGATGAAGATCGTTACCCTTGCGTTCTTTTTTGGCGCCATGGAAAAGTAAACGGATGAAATGCACCGCACTAGCTTTGCCTCCGTGGATCCGGAGTCGGCTCGCGATTTGGAGCTTCGAAGCTCCTCCAATGGCCGGATCTAGCTTCTTCTTCCTTCCTTGGCTCTCCTCTCTCTCTAAGCTTTAGAAAGATAACAACTCATGAAAAGTGAGGGTTTTTAAGGCCCAATCCCGGGTATATCCCATCAGGAACAACCCCCAGCCGTTGGATCACCAATTAAAGAAACAAACGGCTTTGATTCGGGACTTAAATGTCCAATCTGCACCGAACACGGCCTGGCACACGCCCGTGTCCAGGGCCGTGTGCCTCATTCGCCGTCAAAATCGACTCGTCTGGAATAACACACGGGCTTCGAACACGCCCGTGTTCGACCTGACACGCCCGTGTTCCACCTGACACGGCCGTGTGGCCAGCCGTGTAGCCCCATCGATTTAACCTGAAAACAACCAGAGCACTGCACGGTTTCTAGGACACGCCCGTGTCCTAACCCGTGTCTACCTCAACACGCCTGGTATCCAGGCCGTGTACACTGTCTCGACACTCGACACTTCGTCGAGCGAAGATCGTCGACCTGACGACACGGCCTTGGACACGCCCGTGTCCTAGGCCGTGTGCCTTGTCTCGACACATCGTCGAGCAAAATCCGTCGACTCCCGGGACGAGTGTCGACACGGGTCGACACGCCCTGCGACACGCCCATGTCGCATGCCTGTGCCTTATCTCGACACTTCATCGAGCGCAGAGTGTCGACTTCGCGGGCTGAATGTCGACACGCCCTGCGACACTCCCGTGTCGCAGGCCGTGTGCCTAGTCTCGACACAATGTCGAGGGCAAAATGTCGACTTCGCCGGCTGAGTGTCGACACAAGCCTGACACGCCCTGGGACACGCCCGTGTCCCAGGCCGTGCGCCTCCTGCCATAACCCAAAACTGGCCCAAAACGTCCCCCGTCGATCTTTTGAGATTCAGGGCGTTATACTAGAAGAAAGGTTTCGACAATTGAAATAAGGATCCAATTCAGTGATAGAATATTAGAGAGAGTTTCAACATCTTGCAAGATTTGTTAACTCCTATGATTTGGATTACTGCGGGCACCCAAAATGGTTTTATAAAGGCTTGTGTGATCCCCTAAGGCAAGCACTTTTGTTTATATTGGGCACGATCTTGAAGGAGATAATTGATATGTCAAAATGGTTGGAGGCGAATCATTTGGGAGTCTAGGATTGTAGTAAGAGATCTACTGAGGGTGTGATGGAGGCAGGTCCCATCTTCAGAAGAAGACAAAATATTAGAGGTAAAAGAGGAAACCAAAGAGGCGGCGGTCGTTTCAATCAAAATTTTAGGATGGAACGTCCGGCCCCGTAGTTAACACTACATCTACCCTCGCAGTTCCAACCTCACAAAAAACCAAAAGGACCATTCAGGCATGTTTGTTATCAGTGTAACTAGCCGGGCCACATCCGACATTTTTGCCCACAACAAGGTGGTGGTGCTCCCCCTATTTTTCCTCCGACAGCTCCGCAAAGATGAGGGCAATGTCATGGTTGAGGATGCTGACCACGAGGAAGGAATCCTGGACCTGCTAGAGAGCAGATGTTTGCTCTAGACAAGACTCGGGAGTGAAATCCCTAGGATGTGATTGCAGTTATGTCATAATTTGATTACGCATTTGTCCTTTGCTTTACTGAGTTGTGTTATGAATCTAGAGTTGAGACTGTTATTATTTGATACTTAGGCACCGTTGTGGGAAACCAGCCCACACCTTATTTGATACTGGTGCTTCTCATTCATTTGTCTCAGTGGACTTCATAAAATATTTAGATGGCGTGCAATGTTAGAGGGAAAGGCCTGCTGCTCCCCAGGGCCCGACCACCTGGTGGACTGCGGAGGAAGGTCGCGCATATTGGCGAGAGAGCAGGTCGCGATGCCTGACTAGCGTGCTGGAGGCAGGTCACCATTCTTGACGAGCGGCCTGGAGGCAGGTCGCCATTCTTGATTGGCGTCCTGGAGGTAGGTCGCCATTCTTTACTGGCGGCCTGGAGGTAGGTCGCCATTCTTTACTAGCGGCCTGGAGGCAGGTTACCATTCTTGATATGCGGTGAGATAGAGTCGTTACCGCTGGTGAAGGTGGGCGGCATGGAGGCAGGTCATCGCTATTGGAGCAGATTGAGTCTGTAGTCTATGCAGACGGCGATATGAGTCTTCCACAGTTAGTTGGGGTTGTCCTGTAGGAGTGAAGAGAAATTCTGCATTGTTAGCTGACCAAACCGCGCAGCCTGCAGGGGCGTACTGAGGAAGTAGTCTGCACCCTTGCAGAGTAGACGACTGAGGCACGACCTGGGCGTTCAGACTGGCAAGACCGCCTTAGCTGCGCGTCCTGAGCGGACAGAGAAGTCTGTCCGCCTACACTCGGACTTGTCGCGACCTCTAGGGGAACCTGGAGATGGCCACGACTTGCAATCTGGCCACCTTGGGAAGGATCGCCGATTTCTGGGTTAACATAATCCCCGCACTTTTTTAAGCCCCGAAGGGAACTTCAAAAAAGTAGGAGACCCACAAAAATCATGATCCACCCCAAAGGAAAAGGGGGAGGTAAGGAGAGATGGAACCTGATGTCTCTCCTTTGGAGTTTGCTAATACCAGTCTTTTTTCTGCAAAGAAAAAGTTAATGTATGCAAATAAGGAGTGTGTCTCTTGTGTGTACCTGAATTTGCCTTTGCAAAATGAAGAAGATGTGAGTGTCTTCCACTGAGCTCTGCAAAATTGAGATGAGAGGAAGGCATAGAAGAATAATAACGAGCAAGTACCTAATGGAGGCTTGCAAGTATCTGCTGATCTCTACAAGAAAAGAGTTAGAAGAAGATATGTTGTATGAAAGTAGGTTGCAAGTACCTGAAAGAAACCTACAAGTATCTGCTGATCTCTGCAAGAAAAGAGTTAGAAGCAGATATGATGTATGAAAGTAGTTTGCAAGTACCTGAAAGGAACTTGCAAATATCTGCTGATCTCTGCAAGAAAAGAGTTAGAAGCAGATATGATATATGAAAATCGGCTGCAAGTACCTGAAAGGAAACTTGTACGTATCTGCTGACCTCTGCAAGAAAAGAGTTACAAGTAGATAGGATATATGAAAGTAGGCTGCAAGTACCTGAATAGAAACTTACAATTATCTGCTGACCTCTGCAGGAAAAGAGTTAGAAGAAGATATGATAGATGAAAGTAGGTTGGAAGTACCTGTGAATAAACTTACAAGTATCTGCTGATCTCTGCAAGAAAAAAGTTAGAAACAGATATGATGAAAAGACTAAGCTGTAAGTACCTGGATGAGACTTGCAAATGCCTGCTAATCACTGCAAGGAAAAGAGTGAGCAGCAGATATAATATAATGAACTAATCTGCAGGTACATGAGCGGAACTTGCGAATCCTAACTGTTGATGAGATAAGATCGAAGTGATCATATAGCAGAGGAAATGTCTTACGAACACTACTGGTAACTGAATGAAGACCAAACCATAATAGTGATCTTCTCGCGAGATTAGAGATATTTTCTGTAACGCCCTGAAACTCAAAGGAGCAAAAGGGGGACGTTTTGGGCCAGTTTGGGTTCTGGCAGCAGGCACACGGCCTAGGACACGGGCGTCTCCCAGGGCGTGTCAAGCGTGTGTCGACACTTAGCCGCGAAGACGTCGAGATTTACTCGACGATTCGTCGAGAGTGGGCACACGGCCTGCGACACGGGCGTGTCGCAGGGCGTGTCGACCCGTTTCGACACTTAGCCGCGAGGTCATCGTGATTTACTCGACGATTCGTCGAGAGTGGGCACACGGCCTGTGACACGGGAGTGTCGCAGGGCGTGTCGACCCGTGTCGATGATCGTCCCGGGGAGTCGTCGAGATTCGCTCGACGATCGTCGAGACAAGGCACACGGCCTAGGACACGGGTGTGTCCAAGGCCGTGTCATCAAGTCGTCGATCTTCACTCGCCGAAGTGTCCCGTGTACACGGCCTGGGGCCCAGGCGTGTCAAGGTGACACGGGTAAGGACACGGGCGTGTCCTAGAACCCGTGTATTGCTCGGGTTGAAAATGGGGAAAAATCATGGGGTACACGGCCGGCCACACGGCCGTGTGCGGTGGAACACTGGCGTGTCAGCTCGAACTCGGGCGTGTTCGATACCCGTGTGAGGTTCCAGGCGAGCCGATTTTGACGGAGAATGCGGCACACGGCCCTGGACACGGGCGTGTGCCAAGCCGTGTTCGGTCCAGATTGGGCATTTCAGCCCCGAATCAAAGCCGTTCGTTTCCTTATGTTGAGATCCAACGGCTGGGGGTTGTTCCTGAAGGGATATACCCGGGTTTTGACTTAGAAAACCCTCACTTTTCTTACCTTATCATCTTTCTAAATCCTTGGAGAGAGAGGAGAGCCAAGGGAGGAAGAAGGAGCTAGATCCGCCATTGGAGGAGCTTCGGAGCTCCGAATCGCAAGCCGACTCCGGATCCACGGAGGCAACGCTAGTGCGGTGATTTCCATCCGATTACTTTTCAATGGCGCCAAAGAGGAACGCAAGGGTAACGATCCTCATCTTGAGCATGAGTAGCTCTCTTTCTTAGCATAGGAAGCCCGCTCTCGCGAGTTTGCGGAGAGTTGGAGGCGTTCCTTCGGGTAGATATGTGAAGTCCCCGTTGTGTAGAGTCCGTAAGCGAGAACGGACATAGGCATGATGTGTGAAGCCTACCCGGACATGTTGGTCTGGATCGGTGATGTTGCATTGCTTAATGCCGGAGAAGACTCCGTGCTATTGGTTGTTTTTCGGGTTTTCTACGCGGTAGATTGCAGCAGGGAGCCTTGGGGACTAACCCAAAGGTGCACCCGGAAAACTGGGCGGATACGAGATCTTGCCAACTTGGTGGCTTGAGAGCCAACTTGAACATAACCGGGTTATGTGACTTGTGATGGAAATGGGACTCGGTGGAAGTTTGACCCGCGCAAATGGCTTAAATTGTCGTTGCGATGTGAGCACGAGTTAGATGGAACCGTACCCGTTCTATGTCGTTCGGTTAAAGAGACCTAAAGGCATGTGGCACTTACCGTTGGCATAGAGTAGGGTCTTCGGCGGTCAATGGCTTAAATTGTCGTGACCCAGGCCAGGAAGACAAATTGCTCATAGGTTTGGCCGTCCAATTGGCAGTGGTGAGTCCGGAATGTCTATGGCTTTAATTGACGTGACATCGACCGGTTCACCGAGAATGTGCCCTGAGAGCACGGGGCGTGTGGCTGTGCGAGCCAACGCCTGTGATGTATTGGCTATTGATATAAATTGCTCGCTTATGCTAATGAAATGCAGGGAAGGAGCATCGCCGCCCCGAGCTGGGGGCGGGATCATTATAATTTGGTCAGCATTGCTGACCGTTGCCTTGTTTTGCCACCGTGCGGTGGTTTGTTGCTTGCAGGTGCAGCTGGACCAAGCGGTCAATAGCGGGCTAAAGCCCTTTTTGCGAAGCCGGCCCTCGAAGGCCCAAATGGAAGTGTTTACTGTTTTATTCATGTATGACCGGCCTGCGTGCCGTGGTTTGTAAAACATGTAATATTCAAGTGAAACATTTTGTAAGGCCTTAAGGCTTGTTTTGGGTATTTTGTATAACATTCCTATTTCGTATTAGTGGACATTCGTGCTTTGATGCTGGGTTCTTGTTTACAACTTTTATAAACTGCTTCCGCTAGAATGCTCTGTGTAGGACGTTGAGATTGGTTGGATGGTTTCCATAAGTAACCACCCGGTCTGTCTGTGGTATATGGCGTCGGGCCCCGGCCAGACCTACTGCTATATGCTATGCGACGGATAGGGGGTGTTACAATTTGGTATCAGCCTACTGGTTTTTGTTGGGCTTAAACTGAATTCGTGGGCGAATTCTTTTTAAGGGATGGTGAGCACATTGTGTGCGTCATCGTTATAATGGTAAAAGAACCCATGAATGTCCACTTAGGAATGAAAATACTCTTGTTTGAGGAACCTGCGTGTTCCTATAATTGTTGTTTTCAATTTATTTGGTCGCTTAATGGTGTTTTGTACCACTATAGGTGACCAGAAGTGGTGTTGGGCCGTCAGAACGCCGAGTTTCGGAGGCTAGTAGTGCACCGGATGTTGCTCCCGCAACACCTCGGTCGGCTGAGAATATTCGATTGGTGGCTGAAGCGGTGTTGGCCGTGATAAATGCGTAGCCTGGAAGGCAAGCGCAGCAGCCCGCTCCTATGATGGAGCAAGAACCTCTGCAAGAGGCTGAGCCGAGGAGAGTGGAGCAAGTGGTTGTGGAACCGGTGGTGCCAAGGAGGGCAACTGAGAGGCAGCTAAAGCATGTAATGAGCTTTAACCCTCCGTTATTCTCGGGGTTGGGAACACCATCTCAGACTGAAGACTGGCTCTCCAGGGTGAAGAGAGTCATGACAGCGACGGAGACGGAGGAGTGTCAAATGACCACCATCGCTACGTTCCTTTTGGACGGTGAAGCGAGGATGTGGTGGGAAGGATTGGAGCTGCATCATTTGAGAGGTAGACAACTGATAGACGTTCCGATGGAAGAGTTCTCGGGATTGTTCTTAGCAAGATACCTCCCTTCTACTCAGAGGATTTCGATGGAGAACGGATTTCTGAGGTTGGTTCAGGGTGAGAAGAGCGTGGATGAATATCTCCATGAGTTCACCCATTTGAGTCGATATGCTAGCTCCACCATCATGGATGAGGAGCGCAAGACTAATCGTTTCTATGAAGGATTGAGAGATGAGTTGAGATTACTACTCTCGGGGCCGATGACGCAGGGTTTCTTAACCTTGGTCAATACTGCCCGGTCCTTGGAGAAGGACATGAAAAATGCACAAGCGAAGAAAAGCTTGGGTGAGAAGAAATCTGAATACAAAGTGCCGACTACTTCAAAGTCCGGCTATCGGAGGTCTTTCAAGAAGCATAGGACTTCGGGTCCAGCTCCTTCTGGCGCTTCTGGGGCGACTACGGGTCGGACCCCGGGGGCGTGTTTTACTTGTGGAAAGACGGGACACTTTGCCCGTGATTGTTGGAGCGGACGTCCTAAGTCCGAGAGGAGGCCGGGAGCTACTTATGAAGAAAAGTGAAAGGCGGTGGAGTCGACCGCATCCCATTATGCTCCGGCCCAACCAAGGGTCTATAATCTTGGCCAACAGGAGGCCATCAAACAAGCTGATGTGGTGACAGGTACGGTTTAAATTATATCAAGTCAATTTATTTAAATACTTGTTATGCACATGTTACCTTACCACTGCTTGTTTAGGATTTGTATTGATTTGTGAAAATCCGGCACGAGCACTCTTCGATACGGGAGCTTCACACTCCTTCTTGTCCGAAGGATTTATATCACGCATCGGAGTCCCTTCTTCGATGGCGAAGGATACGTTGGATGTGTTGTTGCCCAATGGGTGTTCGATGCGAGCGGATAGGATCTGCGATGTTAAGATTCGTATTGGGGAGCAGGAGTTCGACCTGCGGGCGTCTTTACTTCCGTTAGTGGAGTTCGACGTCATATTTGGCATGGACTGGTTCTCGGAGTAGCAGGCCCATATAGATTACGGTAGCAAGGAAGTCAAGCTGGGAGCAAGTCGTGAAACGACTTTTACGGGCTTAAAGGGGTCGAGCAAGACATTGATGTCTGCTCTTCAGGTGGTGAAGGCGGTTCGTGCTGGGTCAGAACTGTTCTTTACACTAGTGGAGGTTGCAAAGCCGAAGCCCGCATTGGATTGTATTTCAGTGGTATCGGAATACCCTGATGTGTTCCCCGCGGATCTTCCTGGAGCCCCGCCTCATCGGGAGATAGATTTTACGATCGAGCTAGTGCCAGGTGCAAAGCCTGTGTCATGATCTCCGTATCGGCTAGCGCCTAAGGAAATGGTGGAGCTGAAAGTTCAACTGCAAGAGTTGTTGGAGCAAGGGTATGTGCGCCCGAGTTCTTCGCCTTGGAGCGCACCGGTCCTCTTTGTTAAGAAGAAGGACGAGAGCTTGAGGCTATGTATTGATTATCGGGAGCTCAACAAGCTGACTGAGAAGAACAAGTACCCGATCCCCCGGATTGATGATCTCTTTGATCAGTTAGTCGGGTCGACGGTGTACTCGAAGTTGGATCTCAAGGCTGGGTACTATCAGCTGCGAATAAGGGAGAGTGATATCCCGAAGACAGCGTTTAGTACGAGATACGGGCATTATGAGTTTACGGTCATGCCGTTTGGGCTGACTAATGCGCCGTCAGTATTCATGGATTTGATGAACAGGACGTTCAGGGAGTACTTGGACCATTTCGTGATCGTCTTCATCGACGATATTTTGGTGTACTCGCAAAGTGAGGAAGATCACTTCAAGCATCTTCATTTGGTGTTGGAGACGCTAAGGAGAAATCAGTTGTATGCCAAGTTCTCGAAGTGCCAGTTTTGGCTATCCTTTGTAGCGTTCCTCGGTCATATAGTGAGTGGAGAGGGTATTGATGTCGATCCGGCGAAGATTGTTGCGATATGGGAGTGGCCTGAGCTTGCTACGGTAGCAGAAGTCCGGAGCTTTTTGGGGCTTGCCGGCTATTATAGGCGCTTCGTAGAGAACTTCTCGCGGATAGCGTTACCTCTCACTACTTTGACGAGGAAGGAGCATAAGTTCGTTTGGACGCCGGAGTGCGCGCGAGCTTTCGAGGAGTTGAAGTGTCGGTTGACCACGGCGCCTGTGCTGAGTTCGCCATGTGGAACCGAAGGCGATGAGATATATAGCGATGCTTCGGGCAGCGGTTTGGGTTGCGTGCTACTGCAACACGGAAGTGTAATAACTTATGGCTCGAGACAGCTAAAAGTGCATGAAAGGAACTATCTGGTCCATGACTTGGAGTTAGCGGCCGTGATTTTTGCCTTGAAGCTGTGGAGACACTATTTGTATGGTGTGAAGATTGATATCTACACCGATCACAAGAGCCTAAAGTATCTAATTGATCAGAAGGATCTGAATATGCGGCTGCGTAGGTGGATGGAGTTCCTGGGGGACTATAGATTCAAGATCCACTACGTGCCTGGCAAAGGGAATGCGGTTGCGGACGCGTTGAGTCGCCGAGCCCCAGCTCAAGCCAATTGGCTATCGGTGCATGATGAGCGGTTGGTGCGGGAGTTGGAGGCGCTGGAGATTGTTTGTGTGGATAGACAATCAAGTGCTGAAGCAGTTCTGAATTGGACTGAAGTCCAATATGACCTGGCTGATCGTATTCGACAGGCTTTGGATATGGATGCTGATATGAAGCAGTTCATGGTAGAGGCTCTGGATGGGTCAAATTCCCAATTCGTCGTGGAGGACGGATTGCTTTGGAAAGACGGTCGTTTGTGCGTCCCAAGTGTGGGCAATTTACGGGTGGAGTTGTTGTACGAGGCGCACCATACCAAGTACTCGATTCACCCGGGGAGCACGAAGATGTAGCGTGATGTGAAGAAACTGTTTTGGTGGCCGGGTTTGAAAAAGGATGTGGCGCTCTACGTAGCGAAGTGCCAAACTTGCGCCTTGGTAAAGGCGGAGTGCCAAAAGCCGGGAGGATTTCTTAAGTCCTTGCCTATTCCGGAGTGGAAATTCGACGACATCTCTATGGACTTTGTGCACGGTTTGCCAAGGTCGCAAAAGGGGAACGACGCCATTTGGGTGGTTGTTGATCGTTTAACGAAGGTGTCGCATTTTATTCCGCATAGGAAGGATGATCCGGTGGAGAAGCTGGCAAAGCTTTATGTGGATAACATAGTACGGCTTCATGGTGTGCCCCGCAGCATCGTGAGTGACCGAGATGGGCGGTTCACGTCCAATGATTGGAGGCTGGTGCAACAAATGTTGGGAACAAAGTTGAAATTCAGCACAGCCTTCCATCCGCAAACGGATGGGCAGACCGAGAGGGTCAATAGAACCATGGAAGACATGCTTCGCATGTGTGTCTTGGATTTTGGAAAGCAATGGGAAGACCACCTTTATTTGGTGGAGTTCGCATACAACAACAGCTACCAAGCGAGTATACAGATGGCGCCTTTCGAGGCCCTATATGGTAGAAGATGTCGCACGCCGTTGTCTTGGTTAGAAACGTGTGAGTCAAAGTTGTATAAGCGATTGGAAGTGTATGATGCTACTTCTTTGGTGAGAACCATTCGGGAGAGGTTGCTTATCGCTCAGGACCGGCAAGCAAAGTACTATAATGCCAAGCACAGGAACGTGGAGTTCGCTGTGGGCGATTATGTATACTTAAAAATCAAGTCGTTTAAGGGTGTCTTGCGGGTAAGGCGATTGAAAAAGCTAAGCCCAAGATACCTTGTACCATTTGAGGTTCTGGAGCGAGTTGGTGAAGCGGCCTATAGGTTGAAGCTTTCAGTAGAGCTTAGTGGTTTACATGATGTATTCCACATTTCGGTACTTCGGAAGGCGGTGCAAGAGCCTACGCAAGTGATCGCGGTTGATCAAGTGCCGGTGGATAGTGGGCTAACGACAAAGGTCAAGCCCGTGCGGATTGAGGACTCGGAGGTCAAGCGGCTACGCAATAAAGAGATCAGGATGGTCAAGGTCCGGTGGGACAATTGTGGTCATGAGGAGCTCTCTTGGGAGCGAGAGCAGACTATGCTTGACGAGTATCCGGAGTTGTTCCGCTCAGGTACAAATTTTGGTTTTGTACATGTCTTTCCTTTATTTAATTTCGTTGGCGAAATTCTTTTAAGAGGGGGAGAGTTGTAACGCCCCGAAACTCAAAGGAGCAAAAGGGGGACGTTTTGGGCCAGTTTGGGTTCTGGCAGCAGGCACACGGCCTGGGACACGGGCGTGTCCCAGGGCGTGTCAAGCGTGTGTCGACACTTAGCCGCGAAGACGTCGAGATTTACTCGACGATTCGTCGAGAGTGGGCACACGGCCTGCGACACGGGCGTGTCGCAGGGCGTGTCGACCCGTGTCGACACTTAGCCGCGAGGTCGTCGAGATTTACTCGACGATTCGTCGAGAGTGGGCACACGGCCTGTGATACGGGCGTGTCGCATGGCGTGTCGACCCGTGTCGACGATCGTCCCGGGGAGTCGTCGAGATTCGCTTGACGATCGTCGAGACAAGGCACACGGCCTAGGACACGGGTGTGTCCAAGGCCGTGTCATCAAGTCGTCGATCTTCACTTGCCGAAGTGTCCCGTGTACACGGCCTGGGGCACAGGCATGTCAAGGTGACACGGGTAAGGACACGGGCGTATCCTAGAACCCGTGCAGTGCTCGGGTTGAAAATGGGGAAAAATCATGGGGTACACGGCCGGCCACACGGCCGTGTGCGGTGGAACACGGGCGTGTCAGCTCGAACACGGGCGTGTTCCATACCCGTGTGAGGTTCCAGGCGAGCCGATTTTGACGGCGAATGCGGCACACGGCCCTGGACACGGGCGTGTGCCAAGCCGTGTTCGGTCCAGATTGGGCATTTCAGCCCCGAATCAAAGCCGTTCGTTTCCTTATGTTGATATCCAACGGATGGGGGTTGTTCCTGAAGGGATATACCCGGGTTTTGACTTAGAAAACCCTCACTTTTCTTACCTTATCATCTTTCTAAATCCTTGGAGAGAGAGGAGAGCCAAGGGAGGAAGAAGGAGCTAGATCCGCCATTGGAGGAGCTTCGGAGCTCCGAATCGCAAGCCGACTCCGGATCCACGGAGGCAACGCTAGTGCGGTGATTTGCATCCGATTACTTTTCAATGGCGCCAAAGAGGAATGCAAGGGTAACGATCCTCATCTTGAGCATGAGTAGCTCTCTTTCTTAGCATAGGAAGCCCGCTCTCGCGAGTTTGCGGAGAGTTGGAGGCGTTCCTTCGGGTAGATATGTGAAGTCCCCGTTGTGTAGAGTCCGTAAGCGAGAACGGACATAGGCATGATGTGTGAAGCCTACCCGGACATGTTGGTCTGGATCGGTGATGTTGCATTGCATAATGCCGGAGAAGACTCCGTGCTATTTGTTGTTTTTCGGGTTTTCTACGCGGTAGATTGCAGCAGGGAGCCTTGGGGACTAACCCAAAGGTGCACCCGGAAAACTGGGCGGATACGAGATCTTGCCAACTTGGTGGCTTGAGAGCCAACTTGAACATAACCGGGTTATGTGACTTGTGATGGAAATGGGACTCGGTGGAAGTTTGACCCGCGCAAATGGCTTAAATTGTCGTTGCGATGTGAGCACGGGTTAGATGGAACCGTAACCGTTCTATGTCGTTTGGTTAAAGAGACCTAAAGGCACGTGGCACTTACCGTTGGCGTAGAGTAGGGTCTTCGGCGGTCAATGACTTAAATTGTCGTGACCCAGGCCAGGAAGACAAATTGCTCATAGGTTTGGCCGTCCAAGTGGCGGTGGTGAGTCCGGAATGTCTATGGCTTTAATTGACGTGACATCGACCGGTTCACCGAGAATGTGCCCTGAGAGCACGGGGCGTGTGGCCGTGCGAGCCAATGCCTGTGATGTATTGGCTATTGATATAAATTGCTCGCTTATGCTAATGAAATGCAGGGAAGGAGCATCGCCGCCCCGAGCTGGGGGCGGGATCGTTATAATTTGGTCAGCATTGCTGACCGTTGCCTTGTTTTGCCACAGTGCGGTGGTTTGTTGCTTGCAGGTGCAGCTGGATCAAGCGGTCAATAGCGGGCTAAAGCCCTTTTTGCGAAGCCGGCCCTCGAAGGCCCAAATGGAAGTGTTTACTGTTTTATTCATGTATGACCGGCCTGCGTGCCGTGGTTTGTAAAACATGTAATATTCAAGTGAAACATTTTGTAAGGCCTTAAGGCTTGTTTTGGGTATTTTGTATAACATTCCTATTTCGTATTAGTGGACATTCGTGCTTTGATGCTGGGTTCTTGTTTACAACTTTTATAAACTGCTTCCGCTAGAATGCTCTGTGTAGGACGTTGAGATTGGTTGGATGGTTTCCATAAGTAACCACCCGGTCTGTATGTGGTATATGGCGTCGGGCCCCGGCCGGACCTACTGTTATATGCTATGCGACGGATAGGGGGTGTTACATTTTCAATATGATGTCCAGATCAATATGAGGAAATCATCTTATTTAGACTCTAGTAGCATGGCTTGTTAATCAAGGAGAGCCAGATTCATTGATCAATCATTGATTCCATCAACATTTGATAAGAGTAATGATTAGTCAATATTTATAGTTATTTTTATATAATTTTTATTAAATAAAGAATCAATTTTTATTTAGTTTAGATTAATATTTTTCTAAATTACTTTATTTTCTAATTGTAGGTATAATTGTGCTTTAAATATCAATTTTAAGTGCATGCCCATGTACTGGAGGGAATTTGGAGTAAATTAATATTTTTGGCCGCGGATAGCTAAACTTCAAATGATGATAACTTTCAAACCAGGAAGAGTTACGGGACATGCAACCAGTCAACAGAAAGAGAACGACGTCCTCTACAAGTCTAGAGAGTTTCAATGGTACGCTCCCCCCGAGTCATGCCCTATCAGGGCGTGACACGGGGGTATGTCTCGAGCAAAAGTACAATTTTCTGTAGAAAGCTTCCGTGGACAATTCTGTGACTTTTTCTAAGTAGACGCCCAAATGTCACGGGCATGACCTAGGGCGTGACCTACCCGAAACTACCGAATTGATGCCAGATTTTGCCGTTTCCAGCCATTTGTTGACTCGGTTAGTACACGCCCTAGGTCACGAGCGTGACCAAGGGGCGTGACACTTCAATAACTGACAGAATTATTTCACGCTGTTTCACCTTCCCGCCGTTTCCAGTACCGAACTTGACATGCCCTAGGTCACGGGCGTCACCTAGGGGCGTGACCCACAAAACGGTGACTTTTGAAGATTTTTTCTCCAACATTCCCGGGCTTTCAAGATGACGGTTCCGAGCCCGACACGCCCTAGGTCACGGGCGTGACCAAGGGCGTGACCGACCAGCAACTTTTCCTATAAATTCCAGTTGAGGTTAGAAGCTAAAAAGGCATCTAGGGAGCCAAATCTAGGAGTAGTTCAGTAGCTTAGTTTTCTATTTTGATGCATTTACTTTATGTACTTTCAATTTCGTAGTAAAGCTTTCATTCTTGTACTTTTATTTCAAGCTTATTTTTGTTTATCTTTACATATAGCCTCTTTTCATTACCACTTGATTTTGACAAGCTTTTGAATAAAATAAAGTTCTTCTTCCTTAGCAAATACTCTATTATTTCTTTAGTTCGATCTATCTTTGATTTATTTATTTCCGATCTTAGTTCTGTATCCTAGATTTAACGATAGGTTGTGGATACGAGTAGAACACTCAAAGGTAGAAGGAGCTGTATGCACTCCTCGAGAGAGAATGACACGGATCTTCCGGATTGGAGTTAAATCCAATAGCGGGGTTCACCGCATAAGGTAAGCTTAGGGGTTTCGACTGGCCGAGAGGTCTTAATCGATCAACGTAAGTTTAGTCGAGAGCGTATTCTCGAGAGAGGCGGGCTTGTAATTTAGGAACCGCCACGGTTGAAGTAGGATATTTAGAAATTTGCTTTTATAAAAAGTTTATTTTAATTCAAAATAAGTCTAGATCAAGTGTTAATCTTAGCTCTTTGATTTATTAGTTTTCTATTGTTATTTACCGATAAAATAATATTAATTTGCGTTAGTCGGAGTACTCAACAGGACCCGAGTCTAATAAGACAATTTCCTATACTATATTCGAATAGGTACACTTGCTTATTTCGAGATTATAGTTTGGATATATTTTTAAAACTATAAATTTCTCCATCAAGTTTTTGGTGCCGTTGACGGGGACTCTTTGTTGATATTTTGAAAGCGAAAATTGTATTACTTTTATCACTCTCTTTCTTTATCCTCAATTCACATTTTAATTTTCTTTTTCAAATTCATTTCTATTAGGAAAACTGTTGAGTTTATTTTCTTTTATAAAAAAATGTTACCTAATTTGGCCGCCAAAATTTCCAAGCTTCAAAATGACCTAGGTATTTTGAAAGATGCAAAAAGCGCCAAAGTGTTTGTTATTATTGTAGTGGTTCTCATCGAAGTGAGTACTGTTATCTTTATAATTATTATTCAAATCTTTCTTATGAAAATAAAATTGAATATAATTATGAAAATAACTATTCTCACTTTTATGATAATTCTTTTTCCAATTTTCATGAAAATAATTTTTCCAATTCCTTTAAATTCTATGAAAATAATATTTCGAATTTAAACGAGAATATTTATTTTGATTTAAATAATTTTTCTTCTACCTCGGACGTTGCTTTTCCTTGTTTGCAAGATCAACCAGAAGAATTCCCGAGCAATGTGAATCATTATTTAGATCCGAATTTTTGTTCTTCTTTTAGCACACCACAATCATTTTCTTCTAATTTTGGGGACTTTGCGCAATTCGTAGTTGATCCTCCCCAAAATTTAGAAGAAACTGTTTCTTGTTCTTATGATTCCTCACCCTCTTCAAATAGTCCACCCAATATGGAACATGAATCTTCATGTGCCCCCTTGGTGTCTTATTCGGAAGAGGAGGAAGAATTATTATATCAAGAATTTATTAAATTTATTGGCACACCGGGTGAAATAGAAGAAGTATATGTTTCTTCTCCTATTTCTCCCGATTTTCATTCTCCTCATGAATTTTCAAACTCCACTTATGAATATTTAGAAACTGAAGCAAACTTTATCATAGGATGAAGATGAACCAGTATCTGGACTGGTCTCATAGTCATATGAACATGCAAAATTGGAAAGAGATTGTACCTTGACTGATTCTGAATCTACCCGACTTCTTTCTTCTTCAGTCATTGCCATCAAGCAGTAGCATCCATAGTCTTCTTCATCCTCCTCATTGTCACTGTCTGAGTGTGATAGAGGGGCCCTGATTCCTATCCTGACAGTAGGATATTCTTCTTCTTCTTCTGGATCAGCAGCAATAGATATCAGCCCTATATAGGCTTCTTCCTCTTCATCTTCAGATTCTAAGCAGGACGAATCTGTCCAGCTTCTCTCCTTCTTAGCCACAAAGGACTTCTCCTTCTTCTTTCCCTTGTGGTGATGGCGATGCTTTTTCTTCTTCTTCTAATCTTCTTCCTTTCTTTTGACTGGGCAGTCAGCAATGACATGCCCAGCCATACTGCAACAATAACAGATAACATTAGAAAAAAATCTATTTACTAGTTTTAGGGACATACCTGTCATCCTTGGATGACTTCCTGTGATGAGAGGATGAAGATGGCCTGCTCCTACAGTCCTTCTTTATGAACTTCTGAAATTGCATGTAAAAGACAGCTAGATCTTTATCAGACATGTGGTTGTATGATGAGCTTGGCTCAGAATTTTCTGAGCTAGATTCATCTTCCCTCCTTGGTGGTGACAGAGTCTTTCTTCTGCTTCTTCTTGGGGCTTCTTCTTTGAATGACACAAACTTGTCCTTGGGCTTGAATTGACATTTGTTCTCCTCTTCTTGTCTAACAGCCGGCTGCATTTTATAGGACTGCAGCTTTCCAAAGAGTGTTCGTGGAGGAGTGTCTGCCAGCATAGCCATTTCCCTAATGGCACAATTCTTGGTGTCCCAATCTCTAGTAAGATATCTAAGGAACTTGTCATTCAGCTCATAGTTACTGAAGACCCTACCATAGGTTTTTAGATCATTGAGTGTCCAAAAGAACCTTTCAAAACAGTCAGCAACTTTTTCAGACTTTCTTTGCCTGAAGGCCTCATACTCTTGATTGAGCATGGACTTTCTATCATCTCTAACTTCCTCAGATCCTTCCAAGTAGCCCACAAGGGTGTCCCACATTTCCTTTGAGGTATTTCAGTGTACAAGATTTTAGAAGGTTGAGTCATCAATGACACTGGCTATAATATTTTGTGCCCTTTTGTCCATGGTGGACAGAATGACCTCATCTCTGTCCATTTCTGAATATACCTTAGGCACTCTCACAGTTGGATCTATGGTGGAAACCTTTGTGGGGACAAAGGGGCCTTCCACTACTGTTACATAGATCCTATGGTCAGATGCTTTCATGAATAGTCTGACCCTTTACTTCTAGAGGCCAAATCCTTCCTTCCTATAGATGGGTAGCTTCATGGCCCCTAGCTCATTATAGTTCATTCTTGACCCCATAACTTTATCTTATAGCTAACCTTGGAGGTATACTCAGATTGTTAAATCCTTTTTGAGCAACCTCCCTCTGATACCACTTGAAAGTTATTTAACTAAAGTTACCTAATCACCTAAAGGGGGGTGAATAGGTCTTTGAAATATTATTAGTTCTTTTGCTGATTTCAACATAATCTATCTGGAGCTTGTCCTTAGATCCTGCAATAAGAATGAAAACATGCAACACAATATGCACACAAAGATTTGGTTCCCCAATTGGGTACATCCACTTTCCCTCCGACATATCCAACTGATTTGTTGGACTAGGCATAAACTCCAACAATATGCTCCTCAGAGATTACACCTCAGGCCCTCATCCTTATACATAGATTCTTCACAGAATCCAAACTCAAAACCACAAGGATTCCTACCTTAGAGCCCTGCAGAGCTCCTACAACTCAGTGATCCATTGATCACCTACCTCAGCCTTATTTCTAAAGCCTACAACTCAGGCTCTTCAGCCCTACAGCTTCAGGCACACAGCCCTACTCTCAGAGTGTTGCAGCACTCCTATAACTCAGTACCCTTCCAGGTACCTACAACTCAGCCTCCTCTAAGGATGACATCTCAGTGACACACTTGTCACCTACAGCTTAGTGACTCTCCAGTCACCTACCTTAGGCACAAGACCCTACACTTAGGCTGGGATGATAGCCCTACCTCAGATCCATACTTGGATCCTACCTCAGAGAGCAACATTCTCCTACCTCAAGCAATAAAGCCCTATAGCTCAGATCCACACTTGGATCCTACCTTAGTACCCCAACAGGGCACCTACCTCAATGACTAATTAGTCACCTACCTCAGGCACAAAGTGCCCTATACTCAGATTCAGATAAACTGAATCCTATAGGAAGTGAATATAAAATGTTTAAGGAAAATAAAACAACTGAATCAGAGATAAATCTCTGAGTTTAACTTGTTGGACTGAGCAGATATCAGTCCAACACTCTTGTTGTAGAAGGAATAAGTCCTCTTCTACATCTAATAATTTTTTGCTGCACATATGAATAGCTATCAGCTTGCTGAATGGATGAATCAGCTTCTATGTTCTGGAGAGAACTATCTTGCTGAACTTGAAGAGCTTCAGCTATCTTCCTTTGCCTTTCAGGTTATCTCTATTGGACTTGAGCTTTCAAGCTTAATGGAGAAGAAGATGACCAACCGCATATATTTTTCTTTCTGTATTTTCTGCATTTATTCTTTGTTCGCTTCCCTAATACACTTTTCTTTTTTCCTTTTTATATGCGTTGATTTGAATCAACGACACAATTGTTTGTGGTCTAGCCAAGGATTTGTGAGCCCCACCTTCTTAATAAAAGGACAAAGCATCTTTCGGTGCCACTGCAGCTTTCCCTGAACGTCTATATTTAAGTTGACTTTGATGACGTCAGCAATGGTCATCACCATCTGGACTTAGCAAATAATCCAGAAATCCATAAAACATTGTGTGATTTTAAGTCACTCAACGTCATTTGTCTTGGCTCTCAGCGCTTCTGGACATGTGAATTTTCTCTGGATTTGTCTCAGTAGTTATGTCTCAACGGTCTCAGCAGTTTCTTATTAACATCTGAGGCAAGCTTCTGTCTCAGCGCTATCTGTCTCAGCGGTCTCAGTAGTTTCTTATTAATAGCTGAGATAAGATTCTATATCATCGCTTTCTTCTCAGCGGTCTCAGTGCTTCATTCTTAACTACTTAGACAACCTTCTGTCTTAGCACTTTCTTCTCAGCGTGCTGGATCGCTAGTTTGATTTGGGCTAGGTTCACTAACTTAGGACGATGTGACCCAACATGTATAGCAAGGGTCAAAGTTGTGTCCTAGAATCTAGGTCAAATCCTAAGAGTCAACATCACATGGACAAGCCAACATCAGACTGCTAGAGACTCATGACATAAAGTTTTCCTCAAGATTCAGAGAATTCTAAATATACTAAGTAAAATGATTTCGACATTCGTCGAACTCAGGTCGACGATAGTCGTTCTCAGCTCGACAATCTTAGAGAAATACTCTCGGAGCTGAGCTCGACGAACTTCAGTCCAGATCGACGATCCTTGGATTTCAACTTCATAATTCTAAGTCTAGACTGTTCTCTTTGCTCAGGTCTACGAACCTAGTTCTTAGGTCGACGAACTCCATTCTTTGATCGACAATCTCTGGACTCAGTCTTCAGCACTTCAAGTTCAATTGATTCTCCTGACTTAGGTCGACGAACTTAGTTCTTTGGTCGACGATCACTAGACTCTCTACTTCACCTTTCTGATTCCAGAAATTATAAATTTGGCTAAGTCCAGAATCATACTCAGCTCGACGAATTCAAGGTTCTCAAGACTCAGCTAGACGAACACCATTCTTCGGTCGACGAATCTTTGGAGTATCACAGCATTCTGTCGAGACCACGTTCTCCAATCTCAGGTCGACGAACCTTGTTCTCTGCTCAATGGATTATGGAACCAGAAGAGTTTTGTTGACACTAGAAAAACTTGTGTCGATACCAAGATCATCAGTCGACATTGTGGAAAGGCTATGTCGACACAACCCAGGAGATTTGTGTCAACACACAGGAGCAATTGTGTCGACACAGGATATTTGACAACTCCAGAATAATTGCTGAACTCCAGTCGACGAACATATTTACCAGCTCGACAAATAGGAAAAGATCAAAAGAGACAGTAATTCAGTTCTCAGTTCAACGATCATGGAACTCAGCTCAACGAACTGTGAACTCAGTTCGACGAATTCTGCCATCTGCTCGACGATTCCAGACTTAGTTATTTCCAGCCTTCTGTCCTCACTCTAATGTTATAATTTCTGGGTAATTAATGCTCTAACATTCTCTGAATGTATCTGTTAGAAAGAGCATTAATTATGGTCTTCTCCATGGATTATTGCTTGCCGTTTTTCGACGGGGAAGTTGGGGAAATAAATCAATGCCGATTATTCTCAAGGCTGTCAGCATTAATTACTGAAAATTCAAATGTTTGGAAGATACAGAAGAAGAGAATAACATAGACAGACAGATACAAAATCAATCAAGAGAGAAACAGAAAAAGCTTCATACAGAATACTACTGACGAAGAAGCATACAAAAAATTGAAGAAGAAATAAGAAGAACACATTTTTGAAATCAAGAGTCTTCCTGTTCTTCTTCTCCAGGACCTTGCTAAAGACATTGAAGCACTATCAGTCTAAAGCTCCTAGATTAAGTCTCTCAATTGAAGGCCTATCACCCTGTGCAAATCTCCAGTTCTCCTGTACCCTTTTTCATCTTAGGGGGAGCTTTAACAACATCATTGAATCCACATAGTCTTCTCATTGTGATTGAGAAAAGAAGACTTCCATCACTCCCTCACCCCCACCTCTATAAAGGGTTGTCATCTCCCTTTAAAAGTGATTCCTTGGTTGCAAGTCTCCTGATCAAAGGTCTTGGGTTGGTTTTTGAGCACATAATCAAAAGCTCATTGGTGTCAGGCACCAGATCAAAAATTTGATTGGATTCCTACCAAGGGTGGTAGAAGAGTGGATGTACTCAGGTTGAAGCACCACTATAAAATTCTTATGTTGTTTGGTTGTCTCCTTTTCTTTTGTTCTTGTTGTGCTTGTGATTTAGGTTATTAATTTATGCAATTTTGATTTACAGCAAATGCTGTAACAGTAGGTAGGAAATTTTAAATACTCTATTCACCCCCCCCCCCCTCTAGAGTATTTCTGATCTAACACTCACTTTCAATTGGTATCAAAGCGGGTTTCTTTGGTTGTACAAGTTAAATCTTGAACCAAAAGATCCTTTGTTAGATCTACACAGTATTTTATTTTCATCAACATTATAAACACAGCATGGCATGGAACAAGGACTATGCAAGCACCAGACCTCCAATTTGTAACCTTAACAAGTTTGCCATCTGGAAGGCAAGAATTAGGTTATATATGAATTCTATTGATGAATACATCTACAATTCCATTTTGACAGGTCCCCCACAGGCATCTACAACTACACCATCTTACAGTAATAATGCAGTCCCACCACCTGAGTGGACTGATGCTCAGAAGAAAGCAAAGATTACTGATGCCAAACCCATGAACATATTGCTCAGACCATGTCAGATGATATCTTTCAGAAGGTGGCTGAATGCACCTCTACAAAAGCAATCTGGGATTCACTCAATCAAATGGTTGCTGGCTTAGCAGATATGAGGAAAGATAGAAGATCACACCTCATCACCCAATATGAAAACTTCAAGAAGGATGAGGTAGAGACAGTTGAAGTGATGTACAACAGGCTTAGCTCCATCATCAGTGAGCTAAGGATCTTAGATAAAGAAATCACTTTGACTGAAGTTAATGACAAGATCCTAATATGCTTCCCAAGCTCATGGGACACCAGGATCTGGCCCATCAAGGAGGCCAGATGCCTGAATGATATTTTAATTGAATCTGTTTTAGGAAAACTGAAATCATATGAGCAGCTAATCAAGTCCAGAGAGGCAGTGGAACACAGGACTCCTCCCCCGGCAAGGAAAGAACAATCCATTGCATTCAAGACTGCTGAAGAAACTGAAGCCCCAATAGTTAATGAAGAGTTGATGATTCTCTTTGCCAAGAGATTCTACAAACTGTAAGGAAAGACTTCAGAAGGAAGTCATCCAGAAATGACAGTCAGCCAAGGTATGACAAAAACCCCACTAAAGAGGTATTGTGTTATGGGTGCAGGAAGCCAGTACACTTCATGTCTAAATGTCTTGAAAATTAAAAGAAGGAAAGAAGAAAAGAAAAAGAATCAAGAAGCAAGCACTACAGCAATCCCTCTTCCAGCAAACACAAAAAGAAGGATAAAGGATTTGTGGCTGAAACATGGAGTGACACAGAAGATGAATCTACATCTTCCAGTTCCAATGAAGAAGAAGAGGAGGCCAAGGCAAAGGAGGTGTGCCTCATGGCAATAGGTGTAAGCAGTAGCAGATCAGAAACAGATGAATCTGATGATGAAGAAAATTTGTCAGCTAAAGATCTGGTAATAGCATCTTATGATTTTGAATCTAATGAATTTAAATTTGAATTTAAAAACATATGCTTAGATTTGATAAGCTCTGAGAAGCAAATCAAACTTCTCAGAGATAAATTGAATGATTTAGATAAGATCGCCTCTGAAAATGAAACTCAATCTAGTGAACTAAAAACTGTAAATGAACAAATCACTTTTCTGAAATCAGAGCTTAGCAAAACTAAGATATTAGAAGAATCTTTGAATGGCAGAACCTTGAAATTTCTAGATATAACCAGCACAGTTAATGCTAGAACAAATAACTGCAGATTAGGATTAGGAGACACATCTAGTGAACCAACCCTAATCCAAAGGAATCATCTGTCAAAACCAATAAATTTCATCTCTGATAAAGAAAATAAAAACACTGAACAAGTAAATAAACTTAATAAAATTCTGGAACAAATTGAAGCTAAAGATAAAATTAAAAATCAGAAGAATGATAAAAATAACAATGTTCAGCAGTTATCGTCGAACCCAGATCGACGATATAGGAACAAATCGTCGAACTCAAAATGACGATCTCTGAACGCAAACTACAATAATAATCATTCGTCTAACTGCGATCGACGAACTTTGTATGGTTCGTCGAGCAGAGGTCGACGAACGTGGGGCACATAGAATGAACATGTTCATTCTCTGGGCAGAGATCGACGATCTCAACACAATTCGTCGAACTCTGGTCGACGAACTTACAATAATTTGTCGAACCCAAGAACACTTAATCAAAACTGTAACAGCAACTCACATATTCCAGAGAAACCATTTAATCCACTAGCTGATTGGGTCATCCCACCTAGGAGATATCACCCCCTATGATATATGTCCCAACCTGAATTCTCTATCATTTCTAGTTTTTCTTATCAGCCATACAAGGGACCTAAGGTAACCTTGGTCAAAAACCATTAACTGTCTTTTATTGCAGGTGAATAATTGTCCAGGGGTAAATCAAACTTGGTACCTAGACAGTGGCTGCTCCAAACACATAACTGGCAGCAAGGACATCTTAATCAACTACAAGTCCAAGCTGGGGCCAAAAGTTATCTTTGGTGACTCCAAATGTGGTCAGTCAGAAGGATTTGGAGAAGTGAGAATAGGAGCTATCACATTCAAAAAGGTGACATATATAAGTGGACTCAAGCATAACCTCATCTCCATAAGTCAGTTATGTGATGATGGTTATCAGGTACATTTTAACCCATCCACTTGTTCTATTATTGATAAAAACAACCAAACTGTTTTAACTGGAAGTAGACAAGGCAACATATACTTAGTAAATTTTCTTTCCGCCAAAACTGATATCTGCTTACTTAACTTAACTAGTAATCAGAATGACTTATGACACAAAAGACTAGGTCATGTAAATCTGAAAAACATTGCTAGGCTATCTAAGCAGAACCTTGTTAGAGGTCTACCTTCTGGTACCTAAAAGAAGGAAGGTCTCTGTAGGGCTTGTCAATTAGGCAAGCAAACTAAAACTAGTTTTAAATCTGTTAATAAGAGTGATTCACCTAGGATTTTGTACTTGCTACATTGGATCTTTTTGTACCCATTGTTGTACAAAGCCTGGGAGGGAAATCCTACACTGTAGTTATAGTGGATGACTTCTCCAGGTTCAGTTGGGTATTCTTTCTGAGATCAAAGTCAGATACATTCAAAGTTCTTACAGATTTTCTCAGGACCATACGGATTGAGTTCTCTACTCATATTGCATTGATCAGAAGTGATCATGGCACAAAGTTTGAGTCTCTTCTTATGCATGAGTTCTGTGAGAAGGAAGGTATCAGGCATTGCTTCTCAGCTCCTAGAACTCCCCAACAAAATGGGGTAGCTGAAAGGAAAAATAGGACACTCATTGAAGCTGCAGGTACATTACTTGAAGATGCTTACATTCCCCTAACCTTTTAGGCAGAGGCTGTCAGCACAGCAAGTTATGTCCTGAACTGGAGATTAATTCACAAACTAAAGAACAGGACTCCGTATGAATTGCTCAAAGGGAAGAAACCTAAAATAAACTATTTTAAAGTATTTGGTTGTACCTGTTATATACACAATAACAACAAGAAATACATTAGAAAGTTTGAGGCCAAGGCTGAAGTGGGAATTTTTTTAGGATATTTCCAAGTAAGCAAGGCCTATAGGGTTTTTAATAAATCAACACTAAAAATTGAAGAGTCAATTCATGTAAGTTTTGATGAGGCTAACATGTATTGCAAGGAGAAAGAAGTTTCTACCAGTGACTCTTTGCAGGTACCTCACTTGTGTGAGAAGTTGGATGACCTAAACCTTACCCAAGGGGCTCCAACTCATCCCTCTCCACAAGTCAATGAAGACAGTGAAGAAGAAATCATTGAAGGGATTGACTCTTCTCCAACAGCCAACATAATTCCACAAGAGGAATTGGTTTCAACTGCTGTTGCACAACCAACTCCACCCACTGACCTTATCATACTTAGGGGTCACCCCAGATCTCAAGTGATTGGAGACGTATCAGCAGGTGTATAGACAAGGCATCAACTCACCCAAGATTTGATGCATGCCTATTTTCTCTCTCAGACTGAACCTCAATCCATTCATGATGCAGAGCAAGATCCCCACTGGATCATTATAATGCAGAAGGAATTAAACCAGTTTGAGAGATGTAAAGTTTGGGATTTGGTTCAAAGACCACAGAACTACCCAGTTATTAGAACAAAATGGGTTTATAGAAACAAGCTAGATGCTCAAAGAGTCATAGTGAGAAACAAGGCTAGGCTTGTGGCTCAAGGATATAGGAAAGAAGAAGGAATTGATTATGATCAAACCTTTGCACCTGTTGCAAGGTTGGAAGCCATAAGAATATTCCTTGCCTATTTAGCATACAAGAGGTTCAAGGTCTTTCAAATGGATGTGAAGAGTGCTTTCTTAAATGGAGTGCTACAAGAAGAGGTGTATGTAGAACAACCTCCAGGATTTGTTTCTCCGACTTACCCCTCTCATGTTTTTAAATTGCATAAGGCTCTTGATGATCTAAAGCAAGCTCCAAGAGCTTGGTATGAGACCTTAGCTAGTTTTCTATTAGAGCATAAATTTACAAGAGGAACTGTAGATAAAAATCTTTTCACTAGACATCATAAAGACCAAATCTTGTTGGTACAAATTTATGTGGATGATATTATATTTGGCTTTACAGATTCCAAATTATACAAGAGGTTTTCTGACCTCATGCATCCCAAATTTGAAATGAGTAGCATGGGTGAGCTTTCCTACTTCCTTGGTCTCCAAGTGAAGCAGCTCCCTGATGGCATCTTCATCTCTTAAGCAAAATATGCTAAAGAACTTCTAAAGAAGTTTGGGATGGCTGATGTCTCAGCAAAGAAAACTCACATGGCTACCAATGCTGTTGTGGACTCTGATGTACCAGGGAAACCTGTGGATCAAAAACTTTATAGGGGCATTGTTGGGTCCCTGTTATACCTCACAGCAAGTAGGCCAGACATTATGTTTGCCACATGTCTTTGTGCTAGATTCCAAGTAAACCCTAAAGAATCTCATCTAATTTTGCTAAAAAGGATTTTGAGGTATATAAAGAGTTGTCCTATTCTACGCCTATGGTATCCTGCTGAATCAGAATTTGAGTTAACTGGATACTCTGATGCTGATTTTACTGGATGCAGGGTAGATAGAAAAAGTACTTCAGGAACTTGCCAGTTCCTAGGTATGAGATTAGTATCTTGGTTCTGTAAAAATCAAACATCAGTGTCAACCTCAACTGCTGAAGCAAAATATATTACAGCAGGCAGCTGTTGTTAACAGATGCTTTGGATACAAAATCAGCTACTAGATTATGGGTTAAACTTAAATAATTCAACTCTACTCTGTGATAATACAAGTGCTATATCCATAGCCCAGAATCCAGTTCACAATAGTAGGACAAAACATATTGATATAAGACATCATTTCATTAGGGAGTGTGTAGACAAAAATAAAGTCAAGCTTGTCTATATCTACACTGATTTACAAAGGGCTGGTATATTCACCAAACCTCTGGATGAGAGAAATCATATGTTCTTTGTGAATAAACTTGGCATGATCAATGAAGAAGACTATTTGATTTCTGTCTGCAGTCAACGAATTTTCTAGAGTTCGTCGAACGGAGTTCGACGAACTGTGGAAAGTTTGGGAGAAATTTGCCGAACGGAGATCGACGAACTCTCTATAAGTGAAACAATATTTGTCGAACGGAGTTCAACGAACTTGATTCAGAAGATATTCGCCGAACGGAGTTCGACGAACTATTTTCAATTCTTTGGGCCAAGATCGATGAATTATCTCATTCAAACTTATTTCGTCGATCTCTGCTCGCAAAATTCATTTCATTTTCGTGGAACTGAGTCTGTTGATTCATATTCTTGAAAACCTTATATCTAGGTTATCTTCGACCTCCATCCTGCGCTTTCTATTCTCTTGCACTTGATCGATGTTTCTCTCTTTTACAGGTGATTCCATGGCGATTCCAGCAGGAGCTCTAGCCGCTATGAAGTTTGACGCTGGCTTTGATGTCGACTTCGAATCATTCCAACACTCAGATCCCATCTTTCTATATATTCTGGAACTTATGGAAGAACAGAATCTGAAGAACCTGATGACTATCAGGATAAAGTTGGCCGGAACCGAAATCAGAGAATGGGTGTATACCTCATCCACTTCTGAGGACAATACCATGACAGGTTCAATTGCGGGTAACACTGTCTCCTTAACTCCCGCGGTTTTAACTGAAATATTTGATTTGACAAATGGTGAAGAGGTCTTATAAATTGATTCTGAAAAGTTTATTATGATGCTCAATCTGATGGGTTATGATGGTGACAACCCAAATAAACTATTGAAGAAGCATTTGTCTGCAGCATACAAGTTCCTGACAGACATTGTTGGGAAGGTCCTGCTTGGCAAGCATACTGCCCACGACTACATCACAAGACATCAGTTCTTGGTCATGTGTGCAGTCATAAATAAGAAGCAAGTTGACTGGGCTCAGATCCTCTTTGATCTGATAAAGAAGAAAAATAGCAAGAAAGAAGTGTGTTTTGGAAGGATCCTCGGGATCTTCCTTAAGGAAAAGGCTGCTGAATCCCTGGTCTCCCAGACCATATTCATTAATGCCAGTAAAAGGCTTACCTGTGCCTTTTTTGGCAGGTGGGAGAGGACCATCACCAAGCCCACTAAGGCTTCTACCTCTTCCACCCCAGCTTCTAAAGGCACCAGGGTTGTTAAAGCCACTCCCCTTCCTGCTGAAGAGCTTCATCCCACACCACCATCTCTTCCAGCACCCCTTCCAGCAAAACAACTCACTTCCTCTTCCATTATCTCTTCCACTCTAGAACAACAACAACATCCTCATGTTCTTACTCCATCTCCATCTCAACATGCTTCACCAGCTTCATCTCCACCACCTGATATCACTGACATTTCATCTTCCCCCCTTCAAGAACAATAACCAACATCTCCTGATTCCCCCCATGACACTTACATTCCTACACCACCACAATCCACTCTTCCCCTACATCTATCTTCAATACCATCCTACCATCTCCCAACAGACACCATCATACAAGATGCCACCCATACATCTCCATCACCATCCACCATCCCTCCAGATATTCACCTTCCTGATGCTTCACTCTCAATCCCTCCCATAGTTCTCACTTTCAATTGGTATCAACCCATGCAGGGGGAGATACCTGATGATGAAGCTCCAACTCCAGCACCAGATGCTTTAGCTAAAGCAACAGCAGCAGCAGCAGCTTCAGATACAGCAGTTGAATGTACAACATACCTAGATACAGATTTGGTTGATAAAGATTTAATTGATTTTATTGAGATTGATATAGATTTTGAATCAGACTCTGAATAACATAATACTGTTGGTGATTTCATTCTTAATCCCACAATTAATTTAGAACAATTGTTGAGTATTTTTGATATTGTACATATGCATTATCTTCCAGCTGAGATCACTAAACCATCCTTAGCTATTATATCATGTACTGCTCCCATCTCTTCCAAAGTTGTTAAGCAAACTAAGGACAGTCTTGTTATTGCACAGTCATAAATTACTTCACTTCCAGCAGTAGTAGCTGTTCCCTCTTCCTAAATAGTATCTTCAACACCAACTTTTGTAATGGATGACTCTCCTATGACAGATCTAGATGACTTGATCTTAGCTAATATTACAGAAGAAACTAAGGCAGCAACTGAAAGCCCTGTCCAAATCAGTTCTAAATTTTGTGTAGCCTCTCCTCCTGTTCCTGCTGAAACTCCAGCTCTTATTGCAACTCCTGCTCCTGCTCCTGCAAAACCTGTTATCTCTGCTTAAGCTTTGAAGGCTCTGGATGCTCTATATGATAATCCTTAGGATTCTGACAATGATGATGATGAAGATGAGGATGATGATTCAGATGAGGAGGATGCAAAGAAGAAGAAGCAAGCCTCAAAGAAAAGGAAAGCTCCTCCTCCTCCTGCTCCCAAGCCCAATCCAAACAATGACACCCCTTACTATATTCTTCAAAAGATAACTCCATACAAAGGGATGCTAGCATGGATGTGGCTCTCTAAGAATCAGCAGAAAGAAAGGAAGAAGAGTAGAAAGTAGTCTCCTCCACCAGTTCAAAGGTATAGGAAAGATACACCACTTCCTCCTCCTCCTGCAGCTGGTACTTCTAGGTCTAGTTCTCAAAGATCTGCCCCTATGCAAATATATCAAAGACATCAAGGGAGATATCATCATGAAAGCAACCAGCACAGGAAACAATCTTCAGGAAAACAGCATCAACAACAACAACATCAATAAGCTGAAAGTCCAAAAAGGCCACTCTCTCCTCCTGTTCCTTATGAAGATCCAGAAACAGCCAACAGAGCTAAAAGGGCCAGTTTCAAGGAACTGGTAGGCCTCTCTATGATCAACAAGGCAAGGGCTGAAGGAAAGGATACTTCTGAATACACTACAATGTCCAAGTACAGGAGAGAAGAACTGAAAAGGTTTGATAAGGCTAACAAAATTTTTAATGTTGATGATTATATGAAATTGCATCTGTTGGGTATTGTATCCACAATTACCTTGATTTGAGGAAGCCACCTGTCAAGCTAAGATGAATTCACAATGTATTTTATGAAACCTCTTAAGTTGTGCTTGCAGTTATTCCACGCTAAGTGCACACCAATGTCAGGGTGCAGTAGGTCAATATACACGGGTCTGTACGACGTAATCCCTCGTTGAGCAGATCAGTGTGTTGGCCTACGTGTACCCTCTCTATTGGAGTGCACTTACTTTCAAGTACAGGGCTGTAACTATGCAAGAGCAGACAAGGAGTAAGGATGGGTCAAGGAGCAACTCTTGGGTGGAAAGACGAAAAATCGTCTAAGTATAATTCGGCGAGAATCACCAAGTGATTCTCGTCGATTCGGCCAGAATCACTTGGTGATTCTCGCCGAATCGTCAAGAATCATTAGTGATTCTCGCCGACTCTATCCGGCTACCTCAAAGCGGTGCCAAGTAAGATTCAGCGAGAATCAATAGTGATTCTCGCCGAACCCATCGTTGAGCAGATCATGGCCAAGTAATATTCGTCGAGAATCAACAAGTGATTCGGCGAGAATCATCAAGTGATTCGGCGAGAATCATCAAGTGATTCGGCGAGAATCATCAAGTGATTCGGCGAGAATCATTAGTGATTCTCGACGAATCGTCGAGAATCACTAACTGATTCTCGCCGATTCGTCGAGAATCACCTTCGATTCTCGCCGATTTTGACTTGGCAATTTTTCTGGATTAAGCTGGACCGGATTCTGCCGCTGGCTCTGTGTTGAACCGGAACTAGGGTTTCCTTCAGGTGGAGCCCACAATGGTCATATTGAAGTTGTCTACAGTATAAATACAGGGTATTTTTGGACAGTAAAAAAGACGGAGAAAAAGACGAAACACGGGCCGCGACGTAACCTAGATCACGATTTCCGCCGCCGCCGCCGTCGCCGCTCGAGAGAGAGTTGATCGCCGGTCTTGATCGTGGTTTCTTCCAGATCTCCGGTCGATAGAAGCTTAGCCAAGCTTAGCGTCTTATGTGTCTAACCGGAGATCTCTTGTCTCTTGATTTGTTGATCGGGAAAACCTTCCCCGTCTGAATCGATCGAGACGACTGATCCTAGTGTGACCGTTGGTAGACCTAGCTAGCTTCTCTACGAAGTTTGGATCTCCAAAGTACAGCAGCCGCACATCGTCGTCGCCGCCGATCCCGTGAACCTTGCCGCCACCCATCTTGCCGCCGCCGGTTCCGGGGAGATCCTCTCCAAGAGAGATCTAGGGTTGTGGACTCTTTATGGACTTCAAGAACACGTCGTCAACAAAGAGGGACACCGTAGTCTCCAAACGTAGTTTGTATCTCTTGTACATTCTAGTTTTACTTTTGTTGTAAAGGAACGTTTGTTCCGAGTTGTAAGGGTTGGGTGCAACCCGTGAGTGGGAGTGTTGACTCCTACGTGTGGAAGGGTTCCTTCCGATAGTGCAGGGATTGGATTTCAATCCTGTTGGTGAAGAGACCGAGTCGTCCCTTGTTGGGAGATAGGTCGAAGGGGGAAAGTGGATGTACCCAAATCGGGGAACCACTATAAATAGCTTGTGTATTCTGTGTGCTGTGCTGTTTATTTTTATTGTGCAGGTACAATCTTAAATTCCGCAAAAACGCTGCACGTCACCTATTCCCCCCCCCCCCCATAGGTGAAGATAGTTGACACTAGGTGGACTTTCAAGTGGTATCAGAGCCAGGTTACTCATCAAAAAGGTTTACACCTTGAGTAGAATCCTGCCACCAGTGTCAGAAGCATGGAGCTGGATCATGAGATATCGCCACTAAGACTCTCCACATGCACAAAGGAGTTTTATCCCGTCTGGAGGATGAGAGTGTCGTATCATTTGGATGCTATCAATCCTCGAGCATCTTTCATCCTGGAAGAGTGTCCTTTTATTCCTATGAAGACCTCCGACTCTAGAAAGATCCAAGTGCCCAAGTGCATTGCTGAGATGTCGGAGACGGAACTTTCATTATTTAATTTGGACAAGAGGATTCGTCAAATTATCATGGATATCTGGTCTGGAGCTTCTCGCTCTATATTGGAAAAATGTGGGTCGGCTAAATCTATGTGGGTGATGATCTCAGAGCTGATGGGGGGTCAGAGAAAGCTGGAATCTGCTGTCAACCAGAGGATGAAGCCTATGTGGGGGTCCTCGCCTCTGAAGATGAAGGCAGGGATCTATCGGACAGCATCAGAGCTCCAGTGTCAGTGTCAGAGACTGAAGAGGCAAGTGAGGAAAGCAGCTCTGATGAGGATGACACAACGGTCACTGGCTCTAATGGCAATAACACTGATGAGCAGGTAACTTCTTCATCCTGCCCCGTCTCTCTTGAAGGTTCTGAAGACAGGAACTGCTTTGCTTCAGAAAATTCTGATTCTCTGAAGAGAGCCCTTCAGAAGAGCAACCTACTTGTTGAAGAACAAGCTCAGGAGATTGCTCGGCTGAAGACCTTGTTGGTTCTCCAATTGGCATCCAACAAGGTCAAGGACTCTAATATCTCTGATCTAGAGAGTAGTCTAGAGAATGAGAAAAGGATAGTATCAAACTTTTCCAAGGTTGATGCTATAAAGAGAAAGCAAGAAAATGGGTGGATCTCCCAGATTATCAATTCGTGGAGAAATGGGGAAACAGTATTCCGACCCCCCACTCCAAGCAGGAAGGCAACTCATCATGCCTTCAGGTATGATCACAGGAATAATCGTGATCACTGCAAGGGTGATCTGCCCTCATGTGGAGACACCCGTAGTGCAAGGGCCGTCGTGGCCACCCTTGAGAGAATACCGAAGGCTCATTCTGAGCCCTTTGTATTCACTGTCACTGCCTCAACTCGGTGTGAATCTGCATGTACCAGCTCACAGAACACTTCTCACTACCCGAGGACACAGGACAGGGAGGTTAGAAGTCATGGTGTAAGTTTTCATGGGGCCTCAGGAAGGGGGATGCCTGAAAGGAAGGCACCACCTCCCCGGCCTCATGACGCTCGCAACATGCATTCCTTCCATCCTTCCACGTGTCACGGTGGAAGAGGAAATTTTGTGAGGAGATCATGCCCTATCCCGTTTAGACCTAGGACCATGACTACCTCAGTCACTAGATCAGGTCAGAAACGGCGATACAACATTCACCCGTGTTGGTGCTGTGGCAAAGTGGGACACTTTGCCATAGACTGTTGGCACAACCCCTCTGTGTCAAGGGCAAGGGCCAATCCACATTTTCTGGGCAGAGGTAGTCTTCCTGACAGGTTTTCTGAAGGAAGGCAGTCGAGTGCTTATGCTAACAGAAACCTAGGACCCAATATGTATTGGGTTCCTAAGGTAAAGTAACTCTTTCTTGCAGGGTAGTCTAGGTTCCCGTAAATATGATAGGAACTAGACAGTAGATGGCTCAAGACTAAATTGGAACAAGCGTCTGGAATACCAGATGTGATATCTACATGGGCATACTCACATTGAGCTCCTAATATGTTTTACCTGAGGGACTAAATGATAACTCTCATAATCCCAGATACTTTTGATCAGTTCCAGGGCTTGAGTCATATTGTATCCACATTTACATATGTATATATATATATATTTGTACTTATACTTACACTTATATGTGTGTACATCTAAGGATATGTTAACACGGTAAACATAAACCATAGATTCAACAATGAAGACTTATCGGAAATTCCACTGGTAGACTCGAGATCTAACATCTACAGGCGTAAATTAGTTCACTGAAAACTAGCGAAGATTTCCATCAATAAATGTATGGAAAAGTCGGTTCAATCTCTAAGAGCTTGGCTATAAGGAGTATTTATATATTTAGAAGATTTTCAAATCGACTTAGACAAACTCGAAACCCGCTTAACCCAAACCCAACAGCCACATGAAGAGCTCGGAGACCCTTTATATATTTAGAATTCACGCCGACTCTTCATATTCCGTAGGAATCCCACCGAAAGACTTTCTCCGCAGGAAACTAGCTGAATTGACTCTCGCCGACTCTTCCCTTTCCGTAGACATCCCGCGCGATTCCCGCAAGTTTATCACTAACGGTCTCTCGCCGAAACGTGAAGAACTCCGTCGACATCCCACAGGAAGCACACCGAAGATTTCACGCTGTTTCATCCCGCAAGATTCCCCTTCCGTCGACATCCCGCAAGTTTCCCGCCTCGTGAAGAACTCTGTCGATCTCACTGATTCTTCCTTCCAGGGATTTCTCCGCGGTTTCGATCGATCTCGTCGCGTGCACCTACCAAGTGTCCATCGTCTTCATCGACCTAACTCACTGTCTACGCCTTTAGGTAACCACCCCTCACCCTTACTTGGACTTGATCACTAGTGTCGCTTCCTTTTTGATTTTTGATTAAGCGTAGAGTAGGGCTTTTCTCCCTAGATTTGCGATGGCTCCAAGGACAATCGCTGGGCTGGTCACTGGATGCGAGCTGGTTCGCACAGGGTTGTCTCATGCCTCAGATGAATTCAGGAACATCATCCTTATGCTAGAGGAGGCTGGACTCTCATTCGTACTAGAGCATCCCTGTAAAATCCTGGACAAGGAGGTGCTGGAGTCCTTTGCAACCGCAAAACTCCGGAATGACGACTCTCTTATCAAAAGCAAGGTTGTCGGGGCAAAGATCAAGATGTCTGCCAGCAAGCTGACCCGCTTCCTGCAGCTCTCTAGCTTTGAGCATGAGGATTATCTTAAGGAAGAAGACAAAACCCGGACTCTATTATTCTGTGGTCTCCCTCGAGGAACTCGGTCGATAAAGCGAAAGGATATGAATGAAGAAGGGAAACTTCTGTCAGACATAGTTGGGAAGGTACTCATATGCAAACCGGGTTCTGATGACCACATCTTTGCGGATATGTTCAAGATCCGGGTGGCAATTGTCTGCAGAAAAGGATTCAACTGGGGGGCATTGCTCTTTGAGAAGATAAAGGACACCCTGAGATCTCCTAGCTTTGGCCGAATCATCAGTCTGTATCTCAATCACTTGAATGGAGATAAGTATGACATGAGTAAAGGTGTTCCTCTCCATTACTTAAAGAAAATGGACTCGAGTTTGTTTGACAGATGGGAGAGGCGAATTGGGCAGGTTGCCATGGTAGAACAACAGGACGCATCTCCAGCCGAGGACGGCACTGTGGCTGATTCTGTAGTTATCCCCAGTGAAATTCCTGATGCTTTGACTGCAGGAATTGAGGGGGAGCCTCTACCCACTGATGCTAATATCGTATCTGACATCTCCCAGATAGCCAGAGATGCAGTGGCGGATATACAAGAAGAAAGTGATGCTGTCGAGGAGACTGCTGATGAAGGGTTGGAAGGTGATGCTGATGTGAATGATCAAATGGACGATGAAGGTGAGGAAGAAGGCAATGGGGGACAGGAAGCATTGGAGACTCAGGATATCACTGAAGTTCCATCTGACAAGCACGCTCCTGAGTTCGTCCCTGAGAAAATTGGTGCACCAATGGAGGGGGAGTCTGAGAAATCTACAGAGGCCGCAAGCATTCCCCCCTTAGAGACTGTGCTCGTGTCCAGCTCTACAGGTGCATCAGCTGAACCGCAAGGCCAAGGAGTGCCTCAGAATCTTCCACTACGAGATGATATAGCCACTCACACCGTGAATGTCATTCAGGGCATAGTGGATGAGCTTAAGGCATCTTTTGAGAAAGCTCAAAATAAAATGTTGAAAAGGATAAAGAAATCTGAAAATCTCATGCTCAAGAACATGGTGGAGATCAATCATAAACTGGATGTGATGGAAAAGAAGTTTGAAGATAAGTATACAGCGGCCGGCCAAGCTGTCATTCTTCTTATGGACGGACTGAAAAAGAACACCGATACTCTCTCCGTAGTGAATCAGAATGCTCATGTCGTAGCCAATAATATTCAAAAGTTTGATGGTGATATGGTAACTCTCAATACAAATCAACAAGCCTTGGTCACTGAATTCTCCAGAACTACAAAGCATATTGATGACTCACTGCACTCCTATGCAAATTCCATCGCAGTCGAAGCCAAAAAGGGGGAGAAAGAATATATAGCTAAGATGGCTGAGCTTCGGGAAGTCATGATCAAAAACTTTGAGCAGTCAAACAAATATGTTTATGACAGTTGCTGGTGGATGCTCCAACAAGCGTTAGGCGTTAACATCCCTGAAAATCCCCAGGGTGCTCCTGCTCCTGAAGATTATTATACTGTGGCTGATGAGGGCGCCAGTGTTGAAGAAGTTCCTGTAAGTGAAGCTGATGTTCATAGGGCTGCTAGGGCCTCCTCCAAGGCAAAACTGATGGCAATGTTTGATCAAGGAGCCCTAGCAAAAGCCAGGGACAAGAGGAAATCACAAGAAGGGACATCAAAGGAAACACAAGTTGAAAAGAGAATCAGACTGAAGGAGGAGGAAGTAAGAAATGAAAAGTGCAGTCCAGTATCCAAGAGTATCATATTGGACACATTCTGGCTACAGAAACAAGGGGAAATCAATCGAAACGATGTATACAGCCAGTATGAGTGGGAGATGCACAAGACATATGAAGCCAAACGTAACATCTTTTTCAGGACCAATACTGCAGCAAATAAAGCTCCTCCACCCAGATATTATCCCAAGCCCAAGGAGTATGTGGAAAGGCAAAGAAAGAAGTATTTGGCTCAGAAGCATAAGGACGACCTAGCCAAAAATCCATAGACAGAAACTCATAGATTATCATTGTCTCTTGAACATTTTTATCCTGTCTTATTGATATATGAACAATCCTGATTATTTATATATATATATATATATATATATATATATATATATATATATATATATATATATATATATATATATATGTATATGAATTTATGAATGTCTCAAGTCTTGATCTGTTTGCCTATATTCTCTTGTGCTGCATAATTAAATTCTGAATGTTGTTTATATTATTTGGTTGGTGTTATTCATCTTAGCTAGTAGGGTTTTGGCTTCGTCAAATAGGGGGAGATTGTTGGTTATTGTATCCACAATTACCTGGATTTGAGGAAGCCACCTGTCAAGCTAAGATGAATTCACAATGTATTTGATGAAACCTCTTAAGTTGTGCTTGCAGTTATTCCACGCTAAGTGCACACCAATGTCAGGATGCATTAGGTCAATATACACGGGTCTATACGACGTAATCCCTCGTTGAGCAGATCAGTGTGTTGGCCTACGTGTACCCTCTCTATTGGAGTGCACTTACTTTCAAGTACAGGGCTGTAACTATGCAAGAGAAGATAAGGAGCAAGAATGGGTCAAGGAGCATCTCTTGTGTGAAAAGACGAAAAATCGTCTAAGTATAATTCGGCGAGAATCACCAAGTGATTCTCGTCGATTCGGCGAGAATCACTTGGTGATTCTCGCCGAATCGTCAAGAATCATTAGTGATTCTCACCGACTCTATCCGGCTACCTCAAAGCGGTGCCAAGTAAGATTCGGCGAGAATCACTAGTGATTCTCGCCGAACCCATCGTTGAGCAGATCATGGCCAAGTATATTCGTCGAGAATCAACAAGTGATTCGGCGAGAATCATCAAGTGATTCGGCGAGAATCATTTGTGATTCTCGACGAATCGTCAAGAATCACTAACTGATTCTCGCCGATTCGTCGAGAATCACCTTTGATTCTCGCCGATTTTGACTTAGCAATTTTTCTGGATTAAGCTGGACCGGATTCTGCCGCTGGCTCTGTGTTGAACCGGAACTAGGGTTTCCTTTAGGTGGGGCCCACAACGGTCATATTGAAGTTGTCTACAGTATAAATACAGGGTATTTTTGAACAGTAAAAAAGACGGAGAAAAAGACGAAACACGGGCCGCGACGTAACCTAGATCGCGATTTTCGGCGCCGCCGCCGTCGCCGCTCGAGAGTGAGTTGATCGCCGGTCTTGATCATGGTTTCTTCCAGATCTCCGGTCGATAGAAGCTTAGCCAAGCTTAGCGTCTCACGTGTCTAACCGGAGATCTCTTGTCTCTTGATTTGTTGATCGGGAAAACCTTCCCCGTCCGAATCGATCGAGATGACTGATCCTAGTGTGACCGTTGGTAGACCTAGCTAGATTCGCTACGAAGTTTGGATCTCCAAAGTACAGCAACCGCACATCGTCGTCGCCGCCGATCCCGTGAACCTTGCCGCCGCCCATCTTGCCGCCGCCGGTTCCGGGGAGATCCTCTCCAAGAGAGATCTAGGGTTGTGGACTCTTTGTGGACTTCAAGAACACGTCGTCAACAAAGTGGGACGCCGTAGTCTCCAAACGTAGTTTGTATCTCTTGTACATTCTAGTTTTACTTTTGTTGTAAAGGAACGTTTGTTCCGAGTTGTAAGGGTTGGGTGCAACCCGTGAGTGGGAGTGTTGACTCCTACGTGTGGAAGGGTTCCTTCCGATAGTGCAGGGATTGGATTTCAATCCTGTTGGTGAAGAGACCGAGTCGTCCCTTGTTGGGAGATAGGTCGAAGGGGGAATGTGGATGTACCCAAATCGGGGAACCACTATAAATAGCTTGTGTATTCTGTGTGCTGTGCTGTTTATTTTTATTGTGCAGGTACAATCGTAAATAACGCAAAAACGCTGCACGTCACCTATTCCCCCCCCCCCCATAGGTGAAGATAGTTGACACTAGTTGGACTTTCAGCATCCTAAAGCAGTGGTCCCTAGAGCTACATCTCTGAAGATTATAGGGGCAGCTGACATGACAATGACCATAGAAGAAGCTTCAAATCCAAACAGGGAAATAGTCTTCACCAAACCAGGAGACAAGGGCAAGGATATAAAATATCAGGAGAAAAAGTAAAAGAAGTGAAATATGAACTATTTTGTTTCTGTCTTCATATCTTAAACTATCTCTTATTGTCTGAACAAAGCTTTTATGTAAATATATCTATTGCATGTGCTAATTATCCCTGCCAGATATATCGTTTTCCTGCTTTGTTCGCCTTATATTTTTATTTTGAGTCTATTAGTGACCTCACCCAAATAGGGGGAGATTGTTGGATCGCTAGTTTGATTTGGGCTAGGTTCACTAACTTAGGATGATGTGACCCAACATGTATAGCAAGGGTCAAAGTTGTGTCCTAGAATCTAAGTCAAATCCTTAGAGTCAACATCACATGGACAAGCCAACATCAGACTGCCAGAGACTCAAGACATAAAGTTTTTCTCAAGATTCAGAGAATTCTAAAGATACTATGTAAAATGAGTTCGACGTTCGTCGAACTCAGGCCGACGATAGTCATTCTCAGCTCGACGATCTTAGAGAAATACTCTATGAGCTGATCTCAACGAACTTCAGTCCAGATCGATGATCCTTGGATTTCATCTTTAGAATTCTAAGTCAAGACTGTTCTCTTTACTCAGGTCGACGAACCTAGTTCTCAGGTCGACGAACTCCATTCTTTGATCGACGATCTCTGGACTCAGTCTTCAGCACTTCAAGTTCAATTGATTCTCCAGACTTAGGTCGACGAACTTAGTTCTCTAGTCGTCGATCACTGGACTCTCTACTTCACCTTTCTGATTCAAGAAATTATAAATTTGGCTAAGTCCAGAATCATACTCAGATCGACGAATTCAAGGTTCTCAAGACTCAGCTAGACGAACACCATTCTTCGGTCGATGAATCTTTGGAGTATCACAACATTCTGTCGAGACCATGTTGTCCAGTCTCAGGTCGACGAACCCTGTTCTTTGCTCGACGGATTCTGAAACCAGAAGAGTTATGTCGACACTAGAAGAACTTGTGTCGACACCAAGATCATCAATCGACATTGTGGAAATGCTCTGTCGACACAACACAAAAGATTTGTGTCAGCACACAGGATATTTGACAACTCCAGAATAATTGCTGAACTCCAGTCGACGAACATATTTACCAGCTCGACGAATAGGCAAAGATCAAAAGAGACAGCAATTCAAATCTCAGTTCGATGATCATGGAACTCAGCTCGACGAATTGTGAACTCAGTTCGACGAATTCTGCCATCTGCTCGACGATTCTAGACTTAGTTATTTCCAGCCTTCTGTCCCCAATCTAATGCTATAATTCCTGGGTAATTAATGCTCTAACATTCTCTGAATGTATCCATTATAAAGAGCATTAATTATGGTCTTCTCCAAGGATTATTGCTTGTCGTTTTTCCACGGGGCAGTTGAGGAAATAAATCAATGTCGATTATTCTCAAGACTGTCAGCATTAATTACAGAAAATTCAAATGTTTGGAAGATACAGAAGAAGAGAATAACAGAGACAGACAGATACAGAATCAATCAAGAGAGACACAGAAAAAGCTTCATACAAAATACTACTGACAAAGAAGCATACAGAAAATTGAAGAAGAAACAAGAAGAACACGTTTTTGAAATCAAGAGTCCTCCTGTTCTTCTTCTCCAGGACCTTGCTAAAGACATTCAAGCACTATCTATCTAAAGCTCCTGGATTAAGTCTCTCAATTGAACGCATATCACCCTGTGTAAAGCTCTAGTTCTCTTGTACCATTTTTCATCTCAGGGGGAGCTTTGACAACATCATTGAATCCACATAGTCTTCTCATTATGATTGAGAAAAGAAGACTTCCATCACTCTCTCACCCCCACCTCTGTAAAGGGTTGTCATATCCCTTCAAAAGTGATTCCTTGGTTGCAAGTCTCCTGATCAAAAGACTTGGGTTGGTTTTTGAGCACCTGATCAAAAGCTCATTGGTGTCAGGCACTTGATCAAAAATCTGAGTGGATTCCGACCAAGGGTGGTAGAAGAGTGGATGTACCCAGGTTGGGGAACCACTATAAAATTCTTGTGTCTTCTGGTTGTCTCCTTTTCTTTTGTTCTTGTGGTGCTTGTGATTTAGGTTATTAATTTCTGCACTTTTGATTTACAACAAAAGCTGTAACAGTAGGTAGGAAATTTTAAATACTCTATTCACCCCCATCTAGAGTATTTCTGATCTAACACTCACTTTCACAGCGGTCTCAACACTTTCTTCTCAATGGATTTAGCGCTTTCTTCTCAGCTATCTTAGCTGTCTTAGTGCTTTTTGCCTTAGTCAGTTTTCTAGCTTTAGCTGCGTTCGCCGATCTGTGGGCTGAGCTTGACGAACTCTGATCTTCTCAGCGGTCTCAACGCTTTTGCCTTAGTCAAATTTTGTAGCTCTAGCTCGACAAGTGTGGAGCTGAGCTCGATGATCTATAAGCTGAGCTCGATAAACTGCTAACTAAGCTAGATGAACTTCAAGCATAGCTCGCCGAACTTTGAATCCTGAGCTCTTGAGCTTATCCCAAGGAATGTTGAGCTGAGCTCGACAACCAACGAGCTGAGCTCGACGAACTGCGAGCTGAGCTAGACAAATTTTGAGTTTACCACCAAACTCATCTTCTTCACCTGTCCAATTATGGACTACCTGTATGCAAGAACTAAAACACTCATCAAATACATTATGCTCTTTAGCATGATTGATGATGACTCTTCAAATCCTAAGAAACATTGTAGGGCACAATTCCCAACATTTTCATTTTGGGTTGACCCCAATGGATCCTTGGTGAATCATTGGCCTCCCGTAAGGTCTAGGAAGGGTTGGGTAGGGTTGGTTTGGCACCTTGGAGGCCACTTGACCCTTAATAGGGAACTTTGACCACGTTAAGGTTAGGGTTCACTTTTGGTCAACTTGACCTCTTTAGTTGACTCCAATGGGTCCTTGGTGACCCATTGACCTCCAGTGGGGGTTAGGATAGTATAGGTGTGGTCATTTTGGTAAGTTGAAGTTCCATTGGCCATAGATAGGCTACTTTGACCATTTTACACTTAGGGTTAACTTTAGTCAAGTTGACCACTTTGGTTGACCCCAATGGATCCTTTATGACCCAATGAACCTTATAAATGGTTAGGGATGTTATGGTGGGGTCAAAGAGATAAGGTGAGGCCCTAAAGTCACACTCTAAGTTAGGTAATTGGAAAGTGTTACTTGTAGACCATGGTGATCTTCATCTTCATGCCTTAATTCACCTGGTCTTCTTGAGCTTCCTAGGGTTTTCTCATGACCTAGTCATGTCAAAACCACTCTTAGGAGTCTAATTGTTTGAGGGATGTTACACATTGAGTGTGTTGGGTATTGTATCCACAATGTACCCGATTTGAAGAAGCCCCTGGACAAGCTAAGGTCAATAGACTATGTATTTGATAAACTCTTTCTAGTTGTGCTTGCAGTTTTTCCACGCTAAGTGCACACCAATGTCAGTGTGCAGTAGGTCAATATACATGGGTCTGCACGACGTAATCCCTCGTTGAGCAGATCAGTGTGTTGGCCTACGTGTACTCTCTCTATTGGAGTGCACTTACTTTCAAGCACAGGGTTGTAAATATGCAGGAGCAGACAAGGAGCAAGGATGGGTCAAGGAGCACCTCATAGGTGGAAAGACGAAAATTCATCTAAGTTTAAATCGACGAGAATCACCAAGTGATTCTCGCCGATTCGGCGAGAATCACTTGGGAATCTCGCCGATTCGTCGAGATTCAGTAGTTGATTCTCGCCGCACTCGACCTAGCCACTTCTAAGCGAGCACCTCTGCTTCTAAGTAAGAATCGACGAGAATCACCAAGTGATTCTCGCCGATTCGGCGAGAATCACTCGTCGAGAATCACTAGTTGATTCTCGCCGTCTCGACCTGGCCTAAAGCAGTGCATGCAACCAAGGCAAATTCGACGAGAATCAATCTTGATTCTCGCCGAATCGTCGAGAATCACCTTTGATTCTCGACGAATCGGCGAGCATCACTTTCGATTCTCACCGATTTTGACTTAGGCGTTTTTCTTGATCTTCCTGAACCGGATTCTGCCGCTGTCAATGTTCTGGACCGGTTTTCGGGATTTTTCTTGTGGGTCCCATAACGGTCAAATTAGTAGTATCTACAGTATATATACGGGTATTTTGAACTGTAGATAGACAGAAAAAGAAGCCGAGAACAGCAAACCCTAAAATCGCGAAATCGCTCCGCTCCACCGCCGCCGCTCGTGTCAAGTGGTCGCCGCTGTTGATCGTTTTTCTTCCCGATCTCCGGCAACAGAAGCTTAGCAAAGCTTGAGTCTCACGCGTCTATCCAGAGATCCCTTATCTCTCGATTTGTTGATCGGGAAAAACTTCCCATCCGAATCGATCGAGACGACCGATCCTCGTGTGACCGTTGGTAGACCTAGCTTGCTTCGCTACGAAGATTGGATCTCTATTTTCAGCAGCCGCTCATCATCATAGCCGCCGATCCCGAAGCTAGCCGCCGCTCGTGTTGCCGCCGCCGGTTCCGGGGAGATCCTCTCCAAGAGAGACCAAGGTTGTAGACTCTTCGTTGACTTCACAAACACGTCGTCGAACGAAGAGGAACACCGTAGTCTCCAAACGAAGTTTGTATCTCGTGTACATTCTATATTTACTTTTGTTGTAAAGGAACGTTTGTTCCGTGTTGTAAGGGTTGGGTGCAACCCATTTTGTGGGAGTGTTGACTCTCACGTGTGGAAGGGTTCCTTCCGATAGTGGAGGGATTGGATTTCAATCCTGTTGGAGAAGAGACCGAGTCGTCCCTTGTTGGGAGATAGGTCGAAGGGGGAAAGTGGATGTACCCAAGTTGGGGAACCACTATAAATTGCATGTGTATTCTGTGTGCTGTGCTTTTTATTTTTATTGTGCAGGTACATTCGTAAATTCCGCAAAAGCCCTATACGTCACCTATTCCCCCCATAGGTGCACATAGTTGACACTAGGTGGACTTTCAAGTGGTATCAAAGCGAGGTTACTCATCAAAAAGGTTAACACCTTGAGTTGAATCCTGCCCTTAGTGTCAAGAAGAAGACAAACATCTACTATGGACGGGCTCAAGTTCTCCGGCAAGATCCCAGTGTGCACCAGGCTCAACTTTCCGATCTGTGATGAATTGTAATTATACGTATTTTTATGCACATTAATTTAGTCTTTTTCATTTATTTTCGTCATTTTTACTTATTTTTGTTCAATAAAATATTCCTATTCTTGTAAATTTGCTTCTAACTTGTTTTATTTTATTTTTCAGAAAAAGTTCAAAATCTGCCAAAATTGGGCAGTACACGCCCGTGACATATTTGTCACGCCCGTGACTAAGGCGTGACGCTCAAATTCCGTGAACTGGCAGATTTCTGAAGTAAAAAGCTCGACACGCCTGGCGACACGCCCGTGTCACCCGACACGGGGCGTGACCCAAGCCCGTGTCCTCTCCTCTCGACAAATTCATCTCGACGATCGTCGAGTGTCGACACCAACAGTCACGCCCAGTGTCACGCCCGTGACCTGGGGCGTGACTCAGTTCCCGCTCGACGATTTCGACTCGACACTTTCCGCTCGACATTCGTCGAATGTCGACACCAACTGACACGCCCAGCGTCACGCCCGTGACCTGGGGCGTGACCTTTCCAGCTGGCCCGACAAGATGCTGACAAAGACTTTCGACGCAACCCGCGCCCGGTTCTACCTCCCCGACACGCCCAGAGTCACGCCCGTGACCTGGGGCGTGACTGCTGCGAACTCAGCCCGAAGTCAACTTTCCCGTCCAATCGCCAGCCGCCTTCATGAATAGTACTGTCACGCCCCCCCTACACGCCCGTGACCGAGGGCGTGTACTTAGAAATTTTTTCCTATAAATAGCCCAGTTCTGTAAGGTCCAAGGGTTCAGATTTTTGGGCCAATTTAGTGTCTTTTTGTGGGCTGCATCCGTGATTTTCAAAGCTATGTAAGGAGATTTCTCCTTTTTTTATTTCATTTCTTGTTTTGTCTTAGCTTTAGCCCTTGTAATAGCTTGTAATAGTTCCTAAAAATCAATAAAATGTTAGTTTTTCTCTTCATATTTAGATTTGGAATGAACACTTGTGCCCACTTTCCTTCTCATTTTTATCCTTGGTTTTATCTTTGTTCTTCATTTAGTTCTTCTTTTATGAAAAGTGTGTGTGTGTGTGTATGAGTGTAACTTATTTACTTTACATGTTTTTTTTACTTGTTTTCATTCGTATGGAAGATTAGTTTTCCTTTTTTTCTCTCACCATGTCTTTTGCCTTTAACTTGTCTTCATGCTAAGAATTTTGATTTCATTCTTATGATTTTATAAAAGAGATTTAAAAAGTGATTTTGTTCTTTATTTTTTTACTTAGTCTTTTTTTTAGGATTGTAAAACCTCTTTTGTTCTTTTCATCCTTTTTTCACCTTTTTTATCACTTTCATAACATCATAAGAATGAAAATGTTGGCATTTTATTTTTCCAAAAACTTTGGTTTTTAATTTGTTTTGAAAAACTTTTGTCTTCTAAAATTGAAATTTCCTCTTTTTATTTGTTTTTGGCAAAATCTAAGCATGAAAAAGTTAAAATTTTAATGTTTAGGTAACTTTCATTTTGCTTTTTATTTGTGTGTGTGAGTGTATGAGCCTAAATTTCCTTTTGTTCTTCTTAATCTTCATGAAGTGTGTGTGAGTGTAGGTGTATAACTTTTATGCTTTGATTAAAATTGTGTAGAGTGTGTGAGTGTAGGTGTTAAATCTTTTATGCTTTCTTTTAATTGCTTTCTTTTAATGCTTTGTTCAAATTATGTAGAGTGTATGAGTGTAGGTGTTAGCTTTATTACTTTCTTGAATTTCTTATGGAGTGTGTGTGTCTGTGTGTATTTATTTCTGCCTACTCGTTAAGAGTTAAATGACGCACCGTTTTCATTTTCAGTCCTACTCGTTTGAGTAGGACTTGTAATTTTTCTTTCTTTATTTTTCCGCCTACTCACTTGAGTTTAAATGGCCAGACTTTATTTCCCGCCTACTCGTTTGAGTAGGATTTGTAATTTTTCTTTCTTTATTTTTCCGCCTACTCACTTGAGTTAAATGGCCGGACTTTATAGCCCTGTAATCGCATTTATTTTCTCCTACTCATTTGAGTAGGACTCGCTTTCATTTCAGTCCTACTCGTTTGAGTAGGACTTGCAATTTTCAGCTTTTATTTACCGCCCCCACTCGTTTGAGTGGGACTCGCAAATTTGAAAAATGCAATTTTCTTTTATGTGTAACTTAGTTTCTGTTTAATTTATAATTTGGAGTGTGCGTGAGTTCTCGTTTTAGTTAACTTTTTAGCTTTCTAAATGATTGTTTTGTCTTTATGTCCCCTTCTTATAATCGTTCAGCATTTAATTTCGAACTCGCGCCTCACTAAATTATAAGCCGTCCCCATACCGATGTGTGGCTAATCGCTATTAGTCTCGGCATCAAAGAGCATTGGGACATTTAAAATGATTTATAATAATCGAAGCTCTTTATTTTCATTTTAATTTAAGCACTTAGGGTTTACCCCGGGTTTACGACGCGTAGGACCACATATCGATGTGTGGGCCCTATTTCCGTAGTCCATATGCTAGCTAGCCGAGAGGCCGTGCATATGGACCGATCACCCTTGGGTAAATAGAGTTGCGTGCATACCCTCGAGAGAGGACAAGCGTAATTCTACCGGATTGGGTTCCCCACCCAATAGCGGGGTTCTTAGCGTAAAGCGGGCGTTAAGAGGAATCCTTCGTCGGACTAACGTTCGGTCGAATAGTCTTAACGTTTAGGTGAGCGATATCCCTATAGCTAGATGAGCTCACATTTGTGGAACCGCCACGGCCAAGTTGCCTTATTATTAATTTGAAAACTAAGTCTTTTTATTATTAAAAATTGTTTTAGTCTTAATCCGATTCGATGCCGAGCGTTAACCCTTCATCGAATATTTTCTAAATTGTTTTTTCGCTCCTTTGCTTTTCCGTCTTTTATTAAGTAAAAAAATCCACCTTACTTTCAGTAAAATAATAGTCCTCCCGGAGGAGTAAGAATAGTCAACACGACCCCGAGAACAATACGACCTCGGTATTCCCCCGAATATCGAGTACTACTTGCGATAGGTGCACTTGCCTACCCGAGCAAGCCCGCGGCGATCGACTCACCGAACCAACCACAGTAAGATTCTGTTCGCGGGCCCATCAAGTTTTTGGCGCCGTTGCCGGGGAATCTCTTTTCGAGTTGCTATTTCGAATTCCGGAGTCTATTAATTTTACTTATTTTCTATATAAAAAAACAAAAACTAACTAAAAACTTTATTTTAAAACAAAAAAAGAGTTTATTTTGTTTTATTTTTGTTTGGGTGTATGACCGGAGGACAACCCTCAGAGTCTGAAGATTTGGACTTCGACCCTGAGATCGAATGCTCTCTTGCGCGTATCTGATCTCAACGCCGAAATCCTTCTTTAGATCCCGAGGAATCTATCGGAGAACCCACTATTGTACTTATGGCTGCGCCTAACCTTCCCCCGGCGGCCGAGCGTACTATGTCCTATTACGCCCGGCCTAACCTGGATGATTCTGGGTCGAGTATTGTTCGCCCTGCGGTGGCCAATAATAATTTTGAAATAAAGTCAAGTGTCATTCAAATGGTCCAAAATGCCGTGCAGTTCGATGGACTGCCGGATGAGGACCCGAATGTCCACTTGTCCAATTTCTTGGAGATATGCGACACCTTCAAGATTAATGGCGTCACTGATGACGCCATTCGTTTGCGCTTATTTCCTTTTTCCCTTAAGTCCAAAGCCAAGGCGTGGTTGAATGCCCTCCCACGAGGATGTATCACCACGTGGGCTGAGTTGACGGAACGGTTCCTAACGAAGTACTTTCCACCCTCAAAAACTGCAAAGTTGCGGGCGGACATTTCTTCATTTGTGCAGAACGATCCTGAGTCTCTATACGAGACTTGGGAACGGTTTAAGGAATTCCTCCGTCGTTGCCCGCACCACGCGCTGCCAACGTGGTTGCAAGTTCAAATTTTTTATAATGGGCTGAATTTTCAGACGCGTCAAATGATTGACGCGGCTGCCGGGGGTACGCTTAACAACAAAACCCCCGAGGCCGCCCAGGCTTTATTCGAAGAGATGGCTATGAACGCCTCTCAATGGAACGTCCCGCGGGGACGGCCAAAGCCGGCGGCTGGTCTTTTTGAAGTGGATGCCACTGCTCTCTTGACCCTTTAAGTTGAAAGGTTAACAAAGCAGGTGGCGGAGATGTCTGCTGCCTCCTCCACTCCGCCTTGTTTTATTCCCCCTAACGTCTGCGTGGCTGAAGAGTTCGTGGACTTCATGGGAAATTCGGGTCGTCCTCCCTTCAACCCCAACAACAACCCTTATAGTAATAACTATAACCCGGGTTGGAGGAATCACCCCAACTTCTCGTGGAGCAACCCGAATAATGCTCAGCGTCCCCCTATTTCTTTTGCGCCCGGATTTCTTCCTCCTCCTCCTCTTCCGAAACCCTCCCCGATGGAGGAAAATTTTTCGAAGTATATTGCGTCCAACGAGTCAAATATCCGGAACATCACCGGATCGCTAAAAACACTCGAACAACAGGTTGGACAGCTGGCGAGGATGATGTCCGAGCGCGCGCTCGGGGCACTGTCGGGAAACACGGAGCCCAATCCGCGGGAGAACGCCAACGCTATAACCCTCCGTAGCGGAAAGGAGGTGGTCGATCCAAAACGGACCGACCCTCAGGTACATATTTCACCTCCGACCCCTCTTCCCCTTTCTTCGCTTACGCCGCCTTTACCTATTATAAAAGAAAAATTTATTTTAAACAAGGCTCTTCCGTATCCGCATAAATTAGATAACGAGCGTAAGGACGCGCAATATGAAAAATTTATTTTATTATTAAAACAAATTCACATTAATGTTCCTTTTTGCGAGGCTATCTCGCAAATGCCCAAATATGCGAAATTTTTAAAAGAACTACTTTCTAATAAACGCAAATTAGAGGATATTTCGCATGTATCTCTCAACGCTGTCTGCTCGGCGGCCCTTACTAATAAATTGCCCACAAAACAAAACGACCCGGGACGGTTTTCCATCCCGTGCCTTTTTGGCGATATATTAGTAAAGTACGCCTTAGCTGATTTAGGGGCTAGCATTAATCTGATGCCGTTCTCGCTCTTTTCGCGTTTAGGTTTGGGTACTCCTAGTCCTACGAATATGCGCATCCAATTAGCGGATCGCTCGGTTAAGTTCCCTATCGGGGTAGTGGAGGACGTCCTTGTCCGAGTCGACAAGTTAACCTTTCCGGTAGACTTCGTCATCTTAGATATCGAGGAGGACGCCGAGGTACCAATAATACTCGGTCGCCCTTTTCTCGCCACCTCCCGCACACTAATAGATGTTAGTAATGGTAGCCTTCTCCTCCGAGTAGGTGATGACCAAGTTACTTTCTCTATTAATCCCTCGATGGACAATTTGTCATCGAGCGACGATTTCTGCTATTCTTTAGATACCTTTTTCGGAGATCGTTCTTATCCCATTTTCGAGTCCGTATTTTTAAACGACGATATTTATGCGCTCGAAAATTTCAACTGCGATGAGGATACGTCTATCGACTTGCCTTTCGAACCAATTGGTAAGAAAGACATAGGAATTAAAACCTCCCTAGAAGAACCGCCCATCCTAGACCTCAAACCCTTACCCGCCTCGCTCAAGTACGCTTTTTTGGGAAAAGCTGATACGCTCCCCGTTATCATTTCTTCGGACTTGAGTGATTCGGAGACTTCCGATCTATTGGAAGTTTTATTTAAACATCGCCACGCAATTGCGTGGCAAATCTCTGACCTAAAGGGGATTAGCCCCTCCTTTTGCACCCATAAGATTTTCCTTAACGATAATTGCCGCAAAACGATTCAGCCGCAGCGTCGTCTTAACCCAAACATGAAAGACGTCGTTAAAGCCGAAATCATTAAGTTATTAGATGCGGGAATTATCTACCCTATTTCGGACAGTGCATGGGTTAGTCCCGTGCATGTCGTACACAAGAAGGGCGGTCTTACCGTAGTGGCGAATGAGCATAACGAGCTTGTCCCAACTCGTACTGTTACGGGTTGGCGAGTGTGCCTCGACTATAGGAAACTTAATGACGCCACCCGCAAGGACCATTTCCCTCTGCCATTTCTAGACCAGATTTTAGAGCGTTTATCCGGTCATCCGTATTATTGTTTTCTTGATGGTTTATCGGGGTTTTTCCAAATCCCCATTTCCCCCGATGATCAAGAGAAAACAACTTTTACTTGCCCGTTCGGCACCTTCGCCTATCGAAGAATGCCATTTGGACTCTGCAACGCGCCAGCGACATTCCAAAGATGTATGCTAGCGATCTTTGGCGAGCTAGTAGAAGATATTATGGAAGTCTTTATGGATGACTTTTCTGTTTTCGGACGCTCTTTTCCTGATTGCCTTCAAAATTTAGATCGTGTCCTTCAACGGTGCGAGGACACAAGCCTTGTTTTAAATTGGGAAAAATGCAACTTTATGGTTCGAGGAGGTTTGGTCCTCGACCATATGATTTTGTCTAAGGGGATAGAGGTGGATAAGGCCAAGATAGAAATTATAGAAAAACTTCCGCATCCAACAAACGTAAAATCTATTAGGAGTTTCTTAGGCCATGCGGGCTTTTATCGACGCTTCATTCAAGACTTTTCAAAAATAACAAAGCCGCTAACTCACCTCTTGAAAAAGGAATCACGTTTCATCTTTAGTAGCGAATGCGAGTCCGCCTTTAATTTGATAAAACAAAAACTTATCTCTTCACCAATTTTAGTGGCCCCTAATTGGTTCCTTCCGTTCGAAATAATGTGCGACGCTAGTGATATTGCCTTAGGTGCCGTTCTTGGCCAACGCGTAGAAAAACATTTTCATCCTATTTATTACGCTAGCAAGACGCTCACTTCCGCACAAGTAAATTACACGACAACGGAAAAGGAACTCTTAGCCGTCGTTTTCGCTTTCGATAAGTTTCGCTCGTATATAACGCTATCTAAAGTTATCGTTTTTACCGATCACTCCGCGCTTAAATATTTATTAGCTAAAAATGATGTGAAGCCCCGCCTTCTTCGATGGATTCTCCTCCTACAAGAGTTTGATTTGGAGATCCGAGATAAGCGGGGAGCGGAAAATCTAGCGGCAGACCACCTCTCCCGTTTAGAAAATCCGGGTGCGGAAGCGCTCATCGAATCTGAAATAAATGACAGATTCCCCGAGGAACGCCTTCTTGCAATTACTAATTCTTCGTCATCTTCGCCTTGGTTCGCAGATTTTGCAAATTTCTTTGTGGCGCGGGTCCTTCCAAAAGGGTTTTCCAGTCATCAAAAGAAGAAATTCTTTTCTGACTTGAAAAATTTCTTTTGGGAGGACCCATTTCTTTTTCGTATCTGCGCAGACCAAGCGGTCCGAAGATGCGTTGCGGGTGTGGAGTGCTTGCAAATTCTTAAGCACTGCCACGAGGGTCCAGCCGGGGGGCATTATCAAGCCAACCGGACCGCTCAAAAGGCGCTCGAGGCGGGCTACTTTTGGCCCACTCTCTTCAATGACGCGCATAATTTTGTGCGCGCATGCGATAGCTGTCAGCGGTCGGGTAACATCTCTCGTCGCGACGAGATGCCCCAAAACATGTTTTTAGAGTGCGAAGTCTTCGATTTGTGGGGCATAGATTTTGTTGGCCCCCTACCCCCGTCTTTCAAAAATATATATATTTTAGTGGCGGTCGACTACGTATCGAGGTGGGCGGAAGCGCAAGCTCTCCCCACCAACGATGCGCGAGTCGTCGTTACATTTCTTAAAAAATTATTTTCTCGCTTCGGCACGCCTCGCGCAATTGTTAGTGATAGGGGAACGCATTTTTGTAACGCTCTTATGGCTAAGACGTTAGCTAAATACGGAGTCACGCACAAGCTTGCCACCCCCTACCACCCGCAAACAAGTGGCCAAGTCGAGGTAGTAAATCGAGAGATTAAGCGAATTTTAGAAAAAACCGTTTCACTAAATAGGAAAGATTGGTCCGTTAAACTCGACGATGCGTTGTGGGCGTATCAGACGGCATACAAAACCTCTATTGGATGTACGCCGTTCCGGTTAGTCTACGGAAAAGCGTGCCATTTACCCGTAGAATTAGAACATCACGCACTTTGGGCTTTAAAACTCTTAAACCTCGACTCCAACTTAGCCGCTCAAAATAGAAAACTGCAACTAAACGAGCTCGATGAATGGCGTGCGAACGCTTACGAGAGCAATAAATTCTATAAGGAGCGCTCTAAGTTATATCAAGATCGAAAAATCAAGTCCCAAAAATTATTTTCTCCGGGCGATCTTGTCCTTCTTTACAATTCACGTCTTAGGCTTTTTCCAGGTAAATTAAAATCTAGATGGTCCGGTCCCTTCCTAGTTGAAGAAATTTTTCCTTATGGAACCGTACTCGTCTCCCACCCGGACAAAAGCTCTTTTAAAGTAAACGGTCATCGGTTAAAGTCTTATATAGCAGGCGACCCAGTGATCGGTTTTAGCGAAACCATAACTTTCCTCCACCTAATAAACCCGCCCAAATAGTCAAGCTACACGACTATAAACAAAGCGCTCCTGGGAGGCACCCCTCGCTTATCTTTTTCGCTCTTTCCTTATTACCTTTGCTGTTTTTTTCTAATAAACGCAGGGTTTCTGATCGGCATCCCCCTACGCGTTTCAGGGAAGCTTCTACCCCCTTCCCTTTCTTTTCTTTGTATATATTGTCTTTCCTTTCTGTTCCGCATACTTACGATACAACATTGGGGACAATGTTGGACTTAAGTATGGGGGTGTTTTCGTACTTTACTTTCTGCACTTCATTTTTTTTTTCTGCATTTCAAAAAAAATACAAAAAAATACATATAACAACAAAAACAAAAAAATTAAAAAACATCTTAAAATGAAACAAAAAAATTTTAAATGAAAAACTCCAAAAAAAATTCTTTTTGTTTGTTTTGTTCTCTTTCTTTCTTTTTTCCAAAAAACTTAAAAACAATTAAAAAACAAAAAACCCTAAACCCATTTTATTCCATATTCCAAATATCTCCTTCCTGCATATGGGTAATTTCATAGAACCTAGTTCCTTATGATTTTCTCCTGAACCCATTTTATTGATCTTGAATCTTCCTTAAGGATCTAACTCGGACTGTTAAGTCCTTCTTTGAGGAACCTCCCTTTGATACCACTTGAAAGAATTAGTGCCTAACCACCTATAGGGGGGGGGGAATAGGTGTAATACCTTTTTCATTTTAAGGCAGCAAATCTATTCAATTATTTACTTAACAACAGATAATTCTATAGCTAACACAGCACAGATTCACAGAATTACCACAACACAGATTGCACATGGATTTTTATAGTGGTTCCCCAAGGTCTGGGTACATCCACTTTCCCCCTTCGCCTATCTAGCAGTGTACTAGATTCAGCCTAACTTCTTCTCTTCACATCAGATCCTCAGATCTTACAGTAGCTCAGAACCCCAACAGGGCTCCTACAACTCAGAGTGAGTCCACACTCCTACAGCTCAGGCACACAACCCTACCTCAGCCTACATAAGGCCTACAACTCAGAGATATCAATATCCTACAACTCAGGCTCACAGCCCTACCTCAGCCTTCAACAAGGCCTACCACACAGAGAAAATATTCTCCTACACTCAGCCTTTATAACACAGGCTTACAGCTCAGATCTAGAATAGATCCTACAGAAAATTGATTTAACAAATGTATTTTACCACCACCCTGGTAGAGAGAGAATGGATGGATGGCTTCTTGATCAGTTCTTGGAAGAATCTGATGGCAGAGAACAACCTCTCTTAGCTTTCTTCAAAGCTTCTTGAATCTGCACTCAGTAGGGTTGAACTCTTGAGAAGTTGATCTTCAATCAGCTTCTGACTTGTAATTTAGATCTCAATCTGAATCTTTCTTGGTAGTCCGGTTCAGCAACTGCACTTTAGTAGATGTAGCTCTCTCTCTCCAACTTCTTCTTAGATCTTCTGACGAAAATCTTCTGTATTATTACTTGTATCAATTCTCTTTCTTCTCTATTAGTGTTTTTTCTGTTGAAGGAGAATGCCTTTATATAGACTTTCTCCATGGTAACCGGCTGATCCGATTTCTAACAAACTTCTGACAGCTTTGACAGTTGCAGTAGAACAGTTAGAAATGGCAGCTGTCAAGTCATCCAGTCACTTCTTGAAATACTGTCTCTGTCTGAAAGTGTCGAGACTGATCTTCATCATGTGTCTACACAAGTAGACTAAGTGTCGATACAAGTGGACTAAGTATCGACACAAGCCTTGGTGGTGTCGACACAGCTCCTTTGTTGTTGTAACAGCTTCTCGACACAGCTTCTTTAGAATGTGTCGACACTGATTCTGTGTGTCGACACAAGCCTTCTTTTCTTTAACTTTGTTGAAACTTTGCTGTTTGTCGACACAAGTCCTGTGTGTCGACACAGTTGATATCGACAAGGTCTTCTGTATGTCGACACTGCCTCTTGGTGTCGACATAGTTGATGTCGACTAAGTATTCCTGTGTGTCGACACTGCCTCTTGGTATCGACATAGTTGATGTCGACAATGCTTCACTGTGTGTCGACACTGCCTCTACATGTCGACACGTCTGATGTCGACTAAACTTCTCTGTAAGTCGACACTGCCTTTGTATGTCGACTTAGTTTCTTCAGGTGTCGACCCAGCCTTTCCAAGTGTCAACACAATTAGCTCCAAGTGTCGACACAGCTTTTCTCCAGTGTTGACACAAGCCTTCATAAGTGTCAACACATGGACTTAGAAATTTTTTTGCATTCCTGCATTTACTTAACCTGCACATATAAACTCAAAACAACATCAAATACACTTTGATGCATATCATTGAGTAAGGTGAGGCTTCTTCAAATCTGGTACCATTTTCCAATGGACCCAACAGACTGCTATGAAATGGTGTGGGTTGTCCAAGCACTCCACCGGATCAATCCTAAGGAAGGAACTGAACATGAAAGGTAAGTTCTTGGAAGATGTCATCAGGAAGGCTCTGTTATGTAAAACAGGCTCACATGATAAGATCTCAAAAAAGATGTTCGACCAGATGATCATGGTCATATTGAACAGAAGAACTAACTGGGGAAGAATTATAATTGATAAGATTACTGAATGTGTAACTATATCGATTCTAGGGAGAATTATGTCCCTATTTCTGCGATAAACTGTTCCAGAGATTCTGAACTTGAAGCTTGGAGCAAGAATACATCACATGATAAGAATGGACTTTAAGATGCTGGAAATGTGGGAGAGGGTACTTCAACCCCATGGACCATCAACTATAGAAAAGAAAGGAAAGAAGATAGTTGTTTCTGAACCAAACTCCTCTAGTAGCTCTTCTGACGAGGAAGAACCTCATAATCCTGAACTGACATCTTCTGCTGAAGACTCCAAGAAGGACATGAACACTCAGGTATCAACCTCTTCAGAACTTACCCCACTAAGTCTTGTAAGAAGATATGAGTAAGATACTGTCCCTAAGGATGATGTGCTTACTGCTGAGATGGCTGAAATAGTGGCAAAGGAAGTTGTTGACAAGATCTCTGCAAGGATGGAGGAAGATGCTTCCAAACAGGATGATCCAGATAGGCTTTTGCCTATACTTGATGATACTGATGTTTCCAGGCCTTAGAGTGAGGGGGAGATCAATTTGAATTCTAAAATAGAAATTAGAATGTCTGAAGATGAGAATCTTTTGGAAAAAGTCATGGAAATTGCATTTATTAAGGACAAGACTGTAATACATGAGGGGAAGCAGCTTGCAGAAGAAATAATACAAGATACATTAGTTGCGGGTGAGTAATTTCAGATCCCCTCTACAGAAAATCAGCTTGTAGATGATACTACTCCTACTGATGTACCTGACCTGTATGCAAATGAAGGCATGGTAGAGGTTGAGGGAGAGATTCCATCTAAGCTTCCTGCTCATGAAGTACATGATCTATTCTCCTCTAAATCTGAGAAAGAGGAATCAGGTCTTGAGAAAACTCACTCCTCAGCACATACAGAGAATGGTAAGTCCAAGAGTGACTCTGCTCAAGGAACGGGGAACAATCCAGTACATGAAGCTCTTAATGAAGGCACATCTGCCAGAATAATTCAGCTGCCACAAACATTCATAGCCCAGCTAAATGGACTACTGGATGAACAGAGGAGAGTATTAGAAAATTATGTGGATGAAGCCCTTAAAGATATCAGGAATGATCTCGTAGCAGAGATCAAATCTATAAGATTTGAAGTAAACTTGCTGAAAGGAGAAACTATCAAGTTCTTTACAAGAGCTGTTCTAACTGTAGACTATACCATGGAGAAGCTAGATGTGTCAAGATAGAATATAGCCATTGTCATAGAAAATTAAGAGATTTAGGCTAAAAATTCGGTGACCATTCATAAAAATGATAAAGTTCTGAGCAATGAACAGAATACAGCTATCTTTGCCAAGATGGAAACCTATACTAAGCTGCTTGATGACCACATGTTGGAAGTAAAAAAAATCATGATACTGTTGGAATGAACAACATAGAAATAGAAAGAAGCAAGGGAAGCACCTCCCAGGCCATTCAAATAATTAAAGAAGTCAAAAAGGGGGAGAGTGAAGTTATAAGGATAAACACAGAAAATGTGGTCTGGACAACCAATGTGGTGAGAGGCTCATTGGGAATAGAGCCAGTGTAATATGATAACATCCTAATGATGCTTGCTCAAGTGCTAGAGGCCTTGAACAAAGTGCCTGCTCATCAAGATCATCAAAGTTTTCAGTACATAGAAGAATAAGATAGTGCTGGTGATCAATGGGGAGGGTTGTCCACTGCTGCTGAAATTCCTTCCTTCAGCCCTACTATAGACCGAGCACTACAGACAAAAGAAATGTCTTCAAATGCTGAAACTGAAGAGGAAGTCAAGCTAAGGAAAACGAGATACTGGGTGGAAATGGAGAAAAGGCCTGATTTCGAGCAATGAAGCACTGAATCCAAATCCATCATTTTGCTTGCTTAGGATCAGGTCAAAAAGAAAAGGTCAGATAGAGGAAAATGGTACAACAAAATGGAATGAGACAAGATGGAAAAAGGGAAACTGAAAGGAGAATCTACTAGAAGAACAAAAATGCTAACACATTGCCTCCTGGTGCAGTTGAACCCTCCAAGTACTTTCTCAAGCCTTCAACAATTTTTAAATGCAAAAAAGTAAAGTACAAGCTGAAGCTAATGCAACTAAAGCAGCCAAAGCCAGTGAGGAAGATAGAAAGGGAAGAAGAAGACAGTTGCTGAAAAGAAGTAGTAAAGAATGCAAAGGGAAGTGGGATTGTGATAAGGGAAACTGAAACTTGAAAAGTTTCAGGTTCTGCATATAGGGCTTAAGGAATGTGTATTGTTTTGTTAAATACACAAGAACTATTATCTAGTAAAAGTTAAATGCAAATCATTACGTTGATAATCATTATTTCTGTTTGATGCATTTTGTTGGTTATTATTTATATTGCATAGTTGTGTTACTGTATAAATTGTCATAGGTTTTGACTTCTTCAAATAGGGGGATATTTTTGGGTCCATTAATCCCATAGCCCTAGATTTGAAGAAGTCCTAGCAAATAATGTATACACATGTGGTGATCTAAATTGTTCTCAAGTTTAGTAATTGCAGGATGTCCTAATAATAATAATAATGGGACAGGTAGCCTAAGTGTCTAGGTCAGGTAAACACTTACCTAAGGTGTGGATAGATAAAAAAATATTTATGTGCACAGGCATTGACTGAAGGTCATTAACTCAACGCCAGATGATTTATAGCTCTGAGTAAAGGTTATATAGTCAAAGCAAAGTAGTGGAAATATGAGAAAGTGGCTAAGTCCACAAGCATTGAGTGAAGTCAACTCACTCAATGCCATACAACAAAAGGCTGTGAGTAAGGCTAATGTAGTAAGAGCCTAAGAAAAAATGGGCAGAAAAGTGGCTAAGTCCACAGGCGTTGAGTGAGTATCACTCACTCAACGCCATACTATATATTCATTGAGTATTGCCAAATCCATAGAAAAAATGTGTTGATATTTGGCTAAGTCCAAATGCGTTGAGTGTAGCTTTCTCACTCAACTCCAGTTAAATAGAATAAAAACTGTTAAGTAGTTTGGCATTGAGAAGAGCATACTCACTCAATGCCAAGGAGAAGAAAAATCTGGCTATGGTAGAAAGCTTTGAGTGAGGAGTTCTCACTCAACGCTCTCAACGCCATGTCTCAGAAAATCTTGCTAACGCAAAAAGAGTTGAGTGAGGCGTGGTCACTCAATTATCTCAACGCTTAAGATGCTGAAGAAGCGGAAAATTGGTTAAGCCGGAAAGCGTTGAGTGAGGCATGCTCACTCAACTCTCTCAACATCTAAATTATAGAAAGCATTGCTAAGGAACCAGATGTTGAGTGAGGTGTGTTCACACAATGCTCTCAATGCCATGCATGCTGAAAAGGCTGAAGAAATGGCTATGGAAAAAGGCGTTGAGTGAGGCTTGCTCACTCAACGCTGTCAACGTCTATAAGGACAGAATTCTTTCTATGTACTTTGCTGTTGAGTGAAGCTCATTCCCTCAATGCCTATTATATTGATGCTTGATTTTTGCCTAAGTACACAATTGCTGACATCAGCAAGTCAACAAGTGAACCATATTCAAATTGTTAGCGACAAATCTACAGTACATGACAAAAGGCGTTGTAGAGCTACTATATGATGGTTAACGTGAAAGCAAGATAGCAGCTGGCCATCAATGGTGTGAGGCCCACTGCTAAAAGAGTCATTGGGTTACAATCAATAAAAGGAGAAGCATTTTACAGAAAAAAATAGAAGTCACAATAGTCTTCTTCATCGCCATTGTTTCTATAAAGAAACTAATAGAGAGCAAAAAGACTGCAGGTCTAAAGGCTCAACAAGTTAGTTATTTGTCTTCATCATCGACTACAGCAAGAATAGAGCAGATCTTAGAAGAAGAGAAAGAAAGTTAGTTGGTGCAATATTCCATCTGCACCAGCAAGTTCTTCACAGATCCAGCTGTACAACTTTGAAGAATATTTACTCGAGGCTATGAAGAAGAGGTTAGGGCTGAAACTCCTCAGCCCACGAAAGAAAGAAGAAGCAGAACAGTTTCTTCTAGTTACTTCCACCACAGGCCAAAGAAAGATTTATATCCTTATTGATGTGAAGAGGTTGAGTTGAGAATTCTTCAGCTCAGGTAGCAGCAAGTTTTGCTGTAGTAACTACATAGATCCAGCAAGAAAAATCTCTGGTGTTGTCAAGAAGAAGTTAGGACTGAGTTTATCTTAGTTCAAGTAAAGGTAGACTCAGGAAATATATTCCTGGAGTCAAATATGGGCTGAGTCTATCTCAGTCAAGGTAGATTGGCACAGAGAACTTTCTCTTGTGTCCAATAAAGAACCTCACCAACAAACTTCCATCTTGTAGGATCGTTTTGGATCTGGGTGGTAGGAGCAAGTTTGCTCTGAGGTAGGTTTCAGTTGAGAATCTGAGTTGTAGGACCTAGGTAGCGTTTGGTTGGGCTTTTTGCCTCCGGTTCGTTTGAACCGCACCTCAATTTTATCCATAAGTTATGTTTGGCGGTGCTGTTTCAAGAACCGCCAGTTCTAAAATTCCGCGGTTTCCTATTGATCACGATCCGCTGTAAAATGTTGCGTTCAGCCGCAACCGTGGCATTCTCCCGCAACCCTAGAGCTCGAGCTCCGCACGCCGCAACCGGGGCGAGCTCCGCACGCCGCAACCGCGGCGAGCTCCGCACGTCGAGAGCTCGAGATCCTCACGATGAGCGGAGCGCGACGAGAAAGAGGGGAAGATCGCTCTCCTCGCGCACCTCTCCTCGTATCTCCTTCCTCGCCCTGCATTCCGAATTCTCATGGTCCTCTCTCATCTCTTTCTCTCTTGATACGGATTTGCTCTGTTTTGATTTGATTTGGTATTTCTCTCATCCTTGATCGGGATCTGTAATTCGTTGGACTCGACAATCTGCTAGCTGTTATACACAGTTTTCACTAATCTCTATTAGATCCTCCTTCCTCCGATCTGGAGTAATTTTTTTGAAATAAATTTTCTATTTAGCTTGTATGCATTGAACATTCATGAGATGTGGAAGTGAAACAGAGGTACGGATTTAAATCAACCACAGAGATTCACGAGAATTCGAATACTAGATTAGCTGCAGCAGATTTGGAATGAATTTGAAATCATGAAGCACTTCAAATTACTACTTCCTAGCTCACGGATTACAGTTTGTTTCAGATCTGAAAATTACAGGAAAATTCAGGATGAACGAAATTGCTTAACATTTGCATTAGAAAACATTTTGCATTCAGGAAAACAGGTTTTGTTATTAGGAAAAAAAATTTCACTCAAAACTCCGTTTTGTATCCAAACAACTTTTTAACAAAACTCTGTTTTCCAGAATCAGCACTTTTTCTATCAGCAACAGTTCATCAGCAGCTTTCCATCAGCAATAGCCCAACCAAACGGAGCCTTAGTTTCAAGTTTGAGGTAGGCGATTCTTTCTCACTGAGTTGTATGACCTTTGGCTCTGAGGTAGGATCCCTAGTGGATCTGAGGTAGGGTTGTCCTCCCAGGCTGAGTGTAGGTCCTTTGGCATGAGGTAGGTGATCTGTTGATCACTGAGTTATAGGCCCTTGTGGCTGAGCTATAGTCTTGGAGGAGACTGAGAGATCCAGAGGGATTTGAGGTGTGGCACTTTGGAGCAGAGTTTTGGAGAATTACCTAGTCTAACAAGATTGTTGGATAGGTGGGAGGGAAAGTGGATGTACCCTTGTTAGGGGAACCACAATAAATCTTGTGTGTGCTTTTCTGTATTGGCTTTATTGCAGGTTGCATGTATTGAAAGAAGAATAAAATCAACTAATAAAGCATCCAACTAAAGTAAAATAAAATATAATCACTAAGGACTAAGAAACCTATTCACCCCTCTCTAGGTGATTTAATTATCCTTGAAATCATAGACTTTCACCTGGTAGTGCGGTTACCCGCCTAGGAGTGGGGTAGCCCAACCCATTGTCTCTGTCGGCCCCTACCGGGGCTCCTAGTAGTGAAACTAGCTTCCAAAATGGGGGAACTAAACATCTGTGCGCACAGATTCATGTTTGTTTGTTGCACTTGCATGAATCATGGCATAACATATCACTACACACATACATGCATAGAACTTGACACCCCATCGTATAAACTAGTATAGGATAGCTTATATGATGGGAGCCTTGCAAAAGACCCCTTAACTTATAAGTTTGTATGAGCATTCATATAATTTAAGGTTACTTATTCCATAGTTTACTTTACATGTACTTACTGCTCTACTTTACTTGTTTACAATATTGCTTCCTTGTTATAGTTCTTTTGTACATACATCTGCTAGGGTAGTTGTCACCTGCTTGTTCCACTCTGCTTTATTGTCCTCTGCTTTCATACTCCCCGCTCGGTGCCTAAGAGCCGCGAGGGTGAGGCGAGGATGATAGTGGCATAGTCTTTTGACTAACGGTCGGTGGACCACATCATTTTAGGAATTCTAGGTGATGCACCGATCGCAAGAGGAAGGCAGGACTTGAGGAGCAGTTGCTGCGCACTACCGCTACTACTCAGTGACAAGTCGATGATGGATTTTAGTTTGCTTCCGCTTCAAGTTGTGAGAGAGGGATCATTTGTATTTGATATGTACCGGGCTTAAGCTCACTTTTTTATACTCTCTTTCAAACTATGTACTCATTATGGACTATCTCTTTTATATATATGTGACTTTTTATGGACTTGATTATATTTGTCTTAGTTACTATTTCTACTTCTTTGGTGATCACTAAGTCCGGCATGATCAGCGTTTTGTAATGATGACCCTCCCGAGTGTCGGTGTCACCGTAAAATGGTAATTTTTGCATAAGACCCGATAGCGTAGCAAAAAATGGTGTCTTAAACAACGCCTGTGAACTTAGGCAGATTTCTGTCTCTCCACTTCTCTACCTTGTGACCACCTTTCATAACCACTTAGAATACTTGTCCAATCAATGTGACAAGGACCAACCTGCATGCATAAACTTAAACATACATCAAATACAACTAGGTGTATACCATTAACTTGTTTGGCATCTTAGATATCTAGGACATTGGGATCAATGGACCCAATAATCTCCCAATATTTGAAGAAGTAGAAACCCTTATTCAAAAGTCTTTGTTAATGATATACACCAACATATGCAGCAACAATATATGTCAAAAAGCGAGTTATAGGTTACCACATTTTCCTTGTACCACAGTTTCCTTGCATGTATGATGATCATCACCTAATTCTCTTAATTTATTCCCCGGATTTGGAAATTTCCTTGATCATTCCCTTCTCCCCCTTTTTGACTTCTATAGAATAGTCAGGGAGGTGTTGGCCGTCTCTGACTATCTTCTCCCCCTTTCTGATTTTAGATAATCAACTAGTGCAGTTGTTAGCTTCTTCTCTACAGGAGGCTGAATCTGCTCTTGTATGGTGGACTTGCTCCCCCTCAATAGGAGAATCAATACTTTCTCCTCCTCAACAAGAGAATCTTCTATCATTTTATCTGATAGACACTATAATCCATTCCAGTCTTAATATCACTTGTGGTCTTCACACCCTGCAAGAAGTAGTAATTCCTACAACCAAAAAAAAAAGTAAGGAGCAACTGAAGCTATACTAAGTTCAACATACCCAACTCAAACTTGAAGGTGTTGAATTTTGCTTCTTCTAGTGGTTGGGTGAAGATGTCAGCAACTTGCTTATATGTAGGGACAAACTCAGGACTGATACCTTCACATTTCACATGCTCTCTTGTAAAGTGATATATAATCTTTATGTACTTAGTCCTTCTGTGTGAGATATGATTCCTAGCTATAGAGATTGAACTAGTAGAAATATAAAATAAACGACTCCTACTTATTTGGAGGTTATAGTCCTGGAGTTGATGCTTGATTCACAACAACTATGCACAGCTGCTCCCAGCGTCTATATATTCTGACTCTGTAGTTGAAATTACAACACTTGTTCGCTTCTTGCTGCTCCAAGACACTAGTATTCCTCCCAAGAGCTGACATGTGCTAAGGTTCTTTTCCTGTCATCTTTGCAGCCTGCAAAATCTGCATCTGAATAGCCAGTTAGTTCAAAATCCCTATTTTTAGGATACCATAGGCCAAGATCTAGTGTGCCCTTAAGATACCTCAAAATCCTCTTAGCAGCAGAGTAGTGAGATTCTTTAGGTTAGCCCTGATACCTACTTGCAGTAAGGTATAGAAGGGAGCTAATTATCCCTCTATACAAAGTTTCATCAATAGGTTTCCCTACCTCTTCTTTTTTTATATGCATACTTGACCCCATGGGAGTTTTCATGGTGATGGTATTCTCCATACCAAACTTTTTAATCAACTACTTGGTGAACTAAGACTGGGATATAGATAATTCATCTTCAGTCTGTATTACTTGGAGGCCCAAGAAAAACTTGAGCTCACCCATACTACTCATCTCAAACTTCCCATGCATAAATTTGGCAAACTTCCTGCAAATGTTATAATCAATACATCCAAAGATTATGTCATCAACATAAATCTAGACTAGGATATCTTGTCCTTAGATTCCGTTAGGAATAGGGACTTTTCTATCTTCCCCCTTGAGAATTTGTTTTTAATGAGCAAGCTAGACAATGTCTCATATCATGCTTTAGGAGCTTGCTTCAACCAATATAGAGATTTCCTAAGTCTGTAAATAGATTCAAGTGAGTTATAGTCTGAAAGTGAAGGTGAAATCTGAAATACTCTAGAGGGGGTGAATAGAGTATTGTGCTCTCTTACAAAATCTTTACAACTTTTGCTGTAATCCTAGGTGAACAAGTTAGCAAATAAAGTAATAAGCACAATAACCTAATAAATCACAGAACACAGCCAAAAACAAAAGAAAAAGGGTAACCAGACGACACAAGAAATTTATATTGGTTCCCCAACCTAGGTACATCCACTCTTCTATCACCCTGGTAGGAATCAACTCAGATTTTTGATCAGGTGCCTGGCACCAATGAGCTTTTGTTCAGGTGCTCAAAAACCAAAACATCAAGTCTTTTGGTAGGAGACTTGCAACCAGGAATAATTTTGAAGGGACTTAAAACCCTATACAGAGGATGAAAAAGGTGATGGTGTCTTCTCTTTCTCAATAACAACTGAGAAGACTAGTGGATTGATTTCAGCAGATTGCTCCCCCTGAGATCTTGAATGGATCAGGAAATCTGGAGCTCTGCTTCAGGGTGACAGGTCTTCACAAACTTGATTGCCTGGACTAGAGATTGCTTCAGGAACTTCTTTAACAGATAGAGTTATTGTTGTCCTTCTGAAGTTGTCCTGTAGGGTGGAAAGAAAAAGACTCTTGATGGAGATTGAATTTTCTTCTTCTTCTTGATGATGATGTTCTCTGGCCTACACTGATTGCAGTGTAAAACTTTTTGATTTCTGTAAGACTTCTTGAAAGTAATGTCTGTCAGCAAGATTACTTAATCTTTTTTCTTTTCTATCTAACTGACTAAACAACACATTCAAAATTTAAATGCTTGAGCAGTAAATGCAGTCGGCCTGGGAAGGAAGCGACAATCAATGAATTCCCTAACTGTCCCATGGAAAAGCGGCATGTAATAATCCATGATCAATGCTCGTTCTAACGGTAACATTCCGAGAAGATTGAGCATTAATTACTTAAGAATCATCGCCAAGAAAACGTGACGGAAAACTGGAGAATACCTAGTATGGAATCGTTGAACGAAGAACAGATATCGTCGAGCTGAGTTCACAGTTCGTCGAGCTGAGCTGATGAGTTCGTCGATCAGACAATAGCAATTAATCTTCAAGGGAAACTTGTCAATTCTGCTACAATCTTCGTCGAACTGACAATTATCATTCGTCGAACAGAGATCCAAATTCGTCGACCGAAGAATGATTGTGGACTTAGAATCTGAGAAGTCTCTGGCTGAGAAGAGTTCAAATAGTCGACCAGAATTCGTCGACCAAAGAATATGGTTCGTTGAGCTGAGATCGATGAATGTCGAACACATTTCCTTGAGTTGAAAATATCTCTAAGTCTTGAGTTTCTCTGGCAGTCTGGAGGATGGCTGGTCCACAGGATGAAGTTCTAAGGACAAACCCTATACTCTAGGACACAACCAATGACCCTGACTATACAAGGTAGGTCAAAGACATCCTAACTCAGTGAACCTAGCCCAAATCCAAACTAGGGATCCAACAATCTCCCCCTATTTGGGTGAGGTCACTAAGTGAAGACACAGACTGAAACAAAATAAAGTAGTAAAAGCATATATTTGACAGAGAATTTATAACACATGTAGCAAATATATAAAAGCTTTGTTCAGAAACATAACCAGAGAGTTGTAAAAGCAAAAATAGGAAAATAAAAAGAAACTTAGATCATATCTTGCTCTTCTTGAATTTGTCTTTGTCTTTCTCTTTGCTGCTGCTGCTGCTAGCTCCAGACTTTGAGAATTTGATCTCTCTATTTAGATTAGTTGCCTGAGCTACAGTCATGGTCATATCAGCTATACCAAGCATATTTTGAGTAGAGGATCTGGGAACAACAGTCTATGGATGAAGCTTCATATATTCATCAACATTGAAAAGTTTGTTTGCTTTGTCAAACCTTTTAGGTTCTTCTTTTCTATATTTTGACATTGTTGAGTATCTTGAAATATCCTTTCCTTCAGCTTTTGCTTTATTAATCAATGAGAGGCCAATCAGTTCCTGAAATCTGGCCATTCTAGCAGTGTTAGCTGTTTCAGGATCCTCAAAAGGAATAGGAGGTGAATATGGTCTTTCAGGACTGTTTGCTTTCTGTTCTACAGATATATTTTGTTGTTGCTGCTGAGGTTGTTGCTATTGATGTTGTTCTTGCTGTGAATGTTGTTTTCTTTGCTGGTAATCTCCTCAAGACTTGCTCTGATGCCTTTGGTAGGTTTGTACAGGAGTAGGCTTTGAAATTGAGGAACTGGAAGTACCAGCAGCTGGAGGAGGAGGAAGAGGAGGGGGGATCTCTCCTGTATCTCTGAACTGGTGGTGGAGAATATTTCCTACTTCTTTTCATCTCCTTTTGCTGATTTTTAGACAGCCACATCCATGCTGGCATTCCTTTATAAGGAGTGACATTATGCAAGATGTAGTAGGGAGTGTTAGCTGTTGGATTGGGCTTAGGAGTAGGAGGAGGAGGAGCCTTCCTTTTCTTTGACAGCATTTTCTTTTTCTTCTTGGCAGTTTCTTCATCTGAATCTTCATCTTCATCATCATCTTCATCATCTCCACTTGCAGAGCCCTGAGGATTATCATATAGAGCATCAATCGCTCTTAGTGTAGCTACAGGGGTCTGGGGCTTGGCAGGTTGAACTGGAACTGGAGAACTGATTAAGACTGAGCGCTCTTCTAGAGCTTTACTCTCTTCCTCTATGTTTGCTAGAATCAATGCATCCAGGTCAGGCATTGGGGAATCATCCATAACAAAAATAGGGGCAGAAATCTCTTCTGGGGGGGAAGAGATGGCTTGCTCTGGAACAGCAAAACTGTCACTAAGTTGCTTAGCAACTATAGGACTTATTGGAGAGGTGACAGGAATAATAGCCAAGGATGGCTTAGTAGAAGGGAACTGTACATAAATTGTATCAAAATATCTCAACAAACTAGCCAAATCAACTGTGGGATTCAAATGGAAATCACCAACAGTTTTTATCTGCTCTGGAACTGACTCATCTAATTCAATGTCAGTATCTATGAAATGGATCAAGTCAATCAAATCCAAATCAAGTTCTGTCAAAATTGCTGCTTCTACATCTGAAACTGTTGTAGGAGGAAATGATGCTGCATCTGAAGTTGCTACTATATATGCTGCTTCTGCATCTGAAACTGTTGCTGCTTCATCACAGAGCATCTCCCCCTTCCTGGTTTCAGGAGAACCTGGAGCAAGGCCCCTGAATGAAGAGGGGGCAGCAGAAAGAAGAGATACCTGGGCAGATAAAGAATTGATAGAAATTACAAGAGGTGTAATGGCCTCTGTGACTAGGGATTTGAGGAGGGGAGTGAGCAGGGTTATGATGGTAGATACATTGGGGGGGTCCAAAGATGGAGAAGTAGTTGGTGATGGTAGAGAAGTAGATGAAGTGAGGGGAACAGATGGAGGAGATATATGTGGAATGGCATCTGTCATGGTGGTGTCTGGTCGAGGTGGAGAAGGGGATGGTATATCAAAATGTGAAATGTTAGACAGATGAGGTGGAGGAGGTGATGCTGGAGGATACATAGTAGGGGATGCATGAGTTGATGGAGAACCATGAATGGGGGAAGTTGGAGGAATTGGAAGACTGGTTGAAGATGGAAGATGGGTTGCTGGAAGAGGTTGTGGAGATGGGATTACCTCTTCTGCAGGGTGGGGAGTGGCCTTCACGGCCCTTGTGCTCTCAGAAGCTGGGATGAAAGAGGAGGAAGCCTTGGATGGCTTAGAGATCGTCCTCTCCCATCTGCCAAACAAAGCGCATGTGAGGCGCTTGCTGGCATTGATGAATATGGTCGGGGATATCATGAATTCACCAGCTTTTGCTTGAAGGAAAATCCCCAGGATTCTTCCAAAGCATACCTCTTTCTTACTGTTTTTCTTCTTTATCAAATCAAAGAAGATCTTGCCCCAATCAACGTGACGCTTGTTGACCACCGTGCACATGATAAGGAATTGGTATCTTATTATGTAATCGTGCGCGGAGTGCTTGCCCATCAACACTTTTCCCACAACATCCGCCAAGAACTGGTAGGCGACAGAAAGTTGTTTCTTTAACAGCTTGTTAGGGTTACTCCCAATAAACCCCATCAGATTCAGCATCGAACTATACTCATCAAAATCTATATCTAAATCTTCTTATCCATTGACCAACTCAAAAATTTCAGAAATAACGGCGGGGGATAAAGAAACAACATTACCCCTGATATTCCCTGTCAAGGTGTTGTCCTCAGAAGCAGAAGAAGTATATACCCATTCTTTAATCTCTGTTGCATGCAGTTTGATTCTACTGGTCATAAAATCCTTGAGACCCAGCTATTCTAGAAGTTCCAGAATATAAAGAAATATAGGATCAGAATGCTGAAATGAATCAAAGTCCATATCAAAGCCTGTATCGAATTTCATTGCAGTCAGGGTGCTCGCTGGAATCGCCATTGATTACCTGCAAGAGAAACAAACAGCGATCAAGTGCAATAGGAACTGAAAGCGCGGGACGGAGGTAGAAGAAAACCTAGATATATGGTTTTCCTGAATATGAATCGACAAACTCAGTTCCACAAAAAAGAAAACAGTTCTCTGAACTGAGGTCGACGAAATAAATTATAGATAAGTAATTTGTCGATCTCATCCAGAAGAATCGAAAACAGTTCGTCGAACTCCGTTCGATGAAACATCTTCTGAAGCAAAGTTCGTCGATCTCAGGTCGACGAAAATTGTTTCCACAAAGAGAATTCGTCGATCTCCATTCGACGAGCATCTCTCAAACTTTCCCTAATTCGTCGAACTTCGTTCGACGAACTCTGGAGAATTCGTCGAATGCAGACAGAAACTAATTTAACTCTTCTCCACTGATCATTCCCAGTTGATTTATAAAGAACAGATGATTTTTCTCATCCAAGGGTTTGGTGAAAATCTCTGCTCTCTGTAAATCAGTAGGAATATGGATTAGGTTAATTTACTTTTTGTCTACACTATCTCTAATGAAATGATGTCTTATATCAATATGTTTAGTCCTACTATGGTGAACTGGATTCTGTGTTATAGAAATAGCACTAGTGTTATCACAAAATAATATTGAATTATTTAAGTTGACACCATAGTCTAGGTGTTGGTTTTGTATCCATAATATTTGTGAACAGCAGCTGCCATCAGCCATATATTCTGCTTCTGCAGTTGATGTAGACACAGATGTTTGCTTTTTACAAAACCAAGAGACAAGTCTCATACCAAGGAATTGGCAAGTTCCAGAGTTACTTTTCCTGTCCACTCTACATCCAACATAGTCAGCATCTGAGTATCCAGTTAACCCAAATCCTGACTCTACAGGATACCAGAGTCCTAGATTTGGACAACTCTTTATATATCTCAAAATTCTTTTTAAGAAAATAAGGTGAGATTCTTTGGGGTTCACCTGGAACTTAGCACAAAGGCATGTAGCAAACATGATATCAGGCCTGCTAGCTGTTAGGTATAATAGGGATCCAACAATTCCCCTATAAAGCTTCTGATCTACAGGTTTCCCTATTGCATCAGAATCCATAACAGCATTGGTAGTCATAGTTTTTTCATTCCTGAAGCATCACCCATCCCAAACTTCTTAATAAGCTCTTTAGCATACTTAGCTTGGGAGAGGAAGATACCATCAAGGAGCTGCTTCACTTGGAGACAAAGGAAGTAGGAAAGCTCACCCATGCTACTCATCTCAAATTTGGAATGCATGAGGTCAGCAAACCTCTTGCATAATTTGAGATCAGTAGACCCAAAGATGATGTCATCCACATATATTTGTACTAACAAAATTTGGTCCTTATGATGTCTAGTGAAAAGGGTTTTATCTATGGTACCTCTTGTAAATTTATGCTCTAAAAGAAAGATTGCTAAGGTCTCATACCAAGCTCTTGGAGCTTGCTTTAAACCATAGAGAGCTTTATGCAATTTAAACACAAAAGAGGGTTGAGTTAGAGAGATAAAACTTGGAGGTTGTTCCATATAAACCTCTTCTTGAAACACTCTATTCAAAAATGCACTCTTGACATCCATTTGGAATACTTTGAATCTCCTATGAGCTGCATAGGCAAGGAATATTCTTATGGCCTCTAACCTTGCAATAGGGGCAAAGGTTTGGTCATAGTCAATTCCTTCCTCTTGCATGTAGCCCTGAGCAATAAGCCTAGCCTTGTTTCTCACAATGTTTCCTTGAGTATCCAGCTTGTTTCTGTAGACCAATTTGGTTCCAATAACTTGGTAGTTATGAGGTCTTGGAGCCAAATCCCAAACTCTACATCGCTCAAACTAATTTAGTTCCTCTTGCATTGCAATGATCCAGTGGGGATCTTGCTCAGCTTCATGGATGGAGAGAGGTTCAATCTGACAGAGAAAATATGCATGCATCAAGTCTTGGTTGAGTTGATGCCTTGTATGTACACCTGATGAAATGTCTCCAATCACTTGAGATCTGGGGTGATCTCTAAGTGTGACAAGATCAGTGGGTGGAGTTTGTTCAGCAATAGCTTCTGTAGTTAATTCCTCTTGAGGAATGTTATTAGCTGTTGAGGGAAGTTCAGCCACTTCCACTTGATTTTCTTCTTCACTGTCTTCAGCAACCTATGGAGAAGGATGGGTTGACACCTCTTGGGTAAGGTTTAGTCCATCCATAGACTCACACAATTGTGGAACCTGCAAAGAGCTTTTGGTAGAAATCTCTTTCTCCTTATAAGACATGTTAGCTTCATCAAAATATACATGGACTGACTCTTCAATTTTAAGAGAGGATTTATTAAAAACCCTATAGGCCTTGCTTACTTGGGAGTATCCTAGAAAAATCCCTTCTTCAGACTTAGCCTCAAACTTTCTAATGTATCTTTTGTTGTTTGTGTGAATATAACATATACAACCAAAAACTTTAAAATATGTGATTTTAGGTTTCTTTCCTTTAAGCAATTCATAGGGGGTCTTATTTTTCAGCTTATGTATGAGGCTTCTATTCAGGACATAGTTAGAAGTGTTTACAGCTTCTGCCCAAAAGGATAGAGGCATGTAAGCATCTGCCAATAATGTACCTGTAGCTTCAATGAGTGTCCTATTTTTCCTTTCAGCTACCCTATTTTGTTGGGGAGTTCTAGGGGCTGAGAAGCACTTCCTGATTCCTTCCTTCTCACAGAACTCATGCATAAGAAGAGACTCAAACGCTATTCCATGATCACTTCTGATCAATGCAACAAGAGTAGAGAACTCAATCTGTATGGTCCTGAGAAAATCTGTAAGAACCTTGAATGTATCTGACTTAGTTCTCAGAAAGTCCACCCAACTAAATCTGGAGAAGTCATCAACAACTACTAAAGTGTAAGACTTCCCTCCTAGGCTTTGTACTGCAATGGGTCAAAATAGGTCCACATGAAGCAAATACAAAATCATAGGTGAATCACTCTTATTAATAGATTTGAAACTAGTTTTAGTTTGCTTGCCTAATTGACAAGCCCTGCATAGTTTTTCCTTCTTATAGGGACCAGAAGGTAAGCCTCTAACAAGGTTGTCTTTAGATAACCTAGCTATATTTTTAAGGTTTACATGACCTAATCTTTTATGCCACAACTCATTTTGGTTACTAGTGATATTGAGTAAACAAACATCAGTTTTGGCAGAAATAAAATCTACTAGATATATGTTATCTTGTCTAGTTTCAATTAAAACAGTTTTGTTTTCATTATTAATAATAGAACAGGAGGTAGAGTTAAAGTATACCTGATAACCTTCATCACATAATTGGTTTATGGATATTAGGTTATGTTTGAGTCATCTTACATATGTTACTCTCTTGAAGGTAACTGTTCCAATCTTTACTGCTTCATATCCTTCAGACTGGCCACTATTTGAATCACCAAAGATCACCTTTGGTCCTAGCTTGGACTTGTAATTAGATAGATTGTCCTTGCTGCCTGTCATATGCTTGGAGCAACCATTGTCCAAGTACTAGGTCTGACTCACCCTTGGACAGTTCTTCACCTGTAATGAAAAACAAAAATTAATTGTTCTTTACCCAGGTTACCTTGGGTCCTTTATTTTGTTGAAATGAAAAGCTGTATATAACTGACAAAGTAGGTTGAGATTTATAACCTAAGGGGTGATATCTCCTAGGTGGAATAACCCAATCAGCTACTGGAGTGAATGGTTTATTAGCTGGCTTAGAATTTCTATAAGAGAAATGATTTATGTTTGGTCCTTCAGGGTTCGACGAGTTTCTGTAAGTTCGTCGAACAGAGTTCGACGAATAGGGGTGAGATCGTCGATCTCTGCTCAGAGAATGACAATAGTCATTTTCTGCGCCGCATGTTCGTCGACCTCTGCTCGACGAAACATACAAAGTTCGTTGATCGCAGTTAGACGAATTGTTATTACTGAAGTTTGCGTTCAGCGTTCGTCGATCTAGGTTCGACGAACGGGCCACATTTCGTCGATCTGAGTTCGACGAATGCTGCTGAATCTTGTTTTTATTAGCTGTTTTCTGATTTTTATTGCTCTTGTCTATGGGTTTTGGATTGTTTTCAGACATTGGTTTGTCTATTATCTTCTCTTTTCCCTTGCCAGAAACAAATTTAATAGGTGTTGCAAGGATATTTTTCTTAATTATGGGGGACAAACCCGATGATTCACCCAAGCCCAGCTTGTCATTTAATCTGGCATTCACTGTGCTTGTTATGTGCATCAGCTTGAGAATTCTTCCATTGAGAGATTGCTCAAGTTGTTTAGCCTCATATAAATCAGATTTTAATTTAATTATCTGCTCATTTGCTAAAGTTAGTTGATCTTTTAGTTTAAGATTTTCTGAGTTAATAGATTCAAGTTTCCTAGTTTTTCTCTAAGGGTTTTTATTTCTTTCTCTGAACTAATTAAATCTAGACACATAGTTTTGAATTCAATTTTAAATGAATCAGAATTATAATCAAAACTTGAAAGAACCTGATCTGCCTCTGACTCTGAGGCTGCCTCATCTTCAGATTCACCTTCTGATCTTGAACTGCTCCTGGAGGCATCAATTGCCATAAGGCAAACCTCCTTGGATCTTTCTTCTTCATCTTCTTCACTTGAGATGGAGGAGGATGATTCTTCTTCAGTACCACTCCATGTTTCAGCAACAAAGCCTTTGTCTATCTTTTTGTACTTGCTGGAGGAGGGTCTTGAAAGTGAAGGTAGATCTGAAATACTCTAGAGGGGGGGGGGTGAATAAAGTATTGTGGTCACTTAAAAAATTTTACAACTTTTGCTGTAAAGCTAGGTGAACATGTTAGTAATTAGAGTAATAAACAAAACAACCTAACAAATCACAGAGCATAGCCAAAATAAAAGAAAAAGGGCAAACAGACGACACAAGAAATTATAGTGGTTCCCCAACCTGGGTACATCCACTCTTCTACCACCCTGGTAGGAATCCACTCAGATTTTTGATCAGGTGTCTGACACCAATGAGCTTTTGTTCAGGTGCTCAAAAACCAAAACCTCAAGTCTTTTGGTAGGAGACTTGCAACCAGGAATAATTTTGAATGGAATTAAAACCCTATACAGAAGATGGAAAAGGGTGATGGTGTCTTCTCTTTCTCAATAACAACAGACAATACTAGTGGATTGATTTCAGCAGATTGCTCCCCCTGAGATCTTAAATGGATCAGGAAATCTGGAGCACTGCTTTAGGGTAACAGGTCTTCAAACCTTGATTGCCTTGACCAGAGATTGCTTCAGGAACTTCTTTGACAGATAGATATTGTTGTCCTTCTGAAGTTGTCCTGTAGGGTCGAAGGAAGAAGACGTTTGATGGAGATTTTATGATCTTCTTCTTCTTGATGATGTTCTCTGGACTAGGCTGATAGCAATGTATGAAACTATGATTTCTGTAAAACTTCTTGAATATAATGTCTATGTGTGTATCTGGAGTACTGCTTAATCTTTTCTTCCTTTTTGTTAACTGACTGAAGAACACATTCGAAATTAGAATCCTTGAGCAGTAAATGTAGTCGACCTGGGAAGGAAGCGGCAATCAATGAATTCCCTAACTGTCCCATGGAAAAACGGCATGTAATAATCCATGATCAATGCTCGTTCTAACGGTAACATTTCGAGAAGATTGAGCATTAATTACTCAGGAATCATCGCCAAGAAAAGGGATGGAAAACTGGAGAAAACCTAATTTGGAATCGTTGAACGAAGAACAGGAATCATTGAGTTGAGTTCACAATTCGTCGAGCTGAGCTGATGAATTCGTCGACCGGACAATAGCAATTAGTCTTCAAGGGAAACTTGTCAATTCTGCTACAATATTCGTCGAACTGACTGTCTTCATTCATCGAGCTGACAATCATCATTCGTCGAACTGAGATCCAAATTCGTCGACCGAAGAATGATTGTGGACTTAGAATCTGAGAAGCCTCTGGCTGAGAAGGATTCAAATCGTAGACCAGAAATCATCGAGTAGAGTACTGAGTTCGTCGACCTAACAAGTTGACTTCATCGACCTGAGAAGTTGTGAACTTGAGGTCAAAGCTCGTCGAGCTCAGATTCTTGTTCGTCGACCAAAGCCTGAAGCTGGACTTAGAAAAATATGGATTTAGCCTGACTTTAGCTTGTTGAAGTATCTCAGTCTTCGTTGAACAGAGAACAAAGATCGTCGAGCTCAGCACAGAGAAATTTCTTAAGATCATCGAGCTTAGAATGCCTTTCGTCAACCTGAGTTCGACAAATGTCGAACTCATTTTACTTAGTCTGGAAATCTTCTAATTCTTAAGTCTCTGATGGTCTTGTTGATAGTTGGTCCATCTGATGTTGACTCTAAGGACTTGGCCTAGACTCTAGGACACAAATTTGACCCTGGCTATACATATTGGGTCACATCCTAAGCTAGTGAACCTTGCCCAAATCAACTAGGGATCCAACAATCTCCCCCTATTTGGGTGAGGTCACTAATAGACTTAAAACAGAAACACACAGATAAACAAATCAAGAAAAGAAATATATCTGGCAGAGAATTACTAACACATGCAGCAGATATATATGTACATAAGCTTTGTTTAAACAAATAACATAGTTTGAAAGTAAAAGCAGAAAGAAATTGAAACAAAATAAAGATTACTGCTTCTGCTTCTTCTGCATAGACTTGTATTCTTTTGTCTTCTCTTCTGGCGTTTTAAAGATAATTTCTCTATTTGGATTTAAAGCCTCTGTCTGTGTCATTGTCATGTCAGCTGCCCCAATAATCTTCAGTGATGTAGCTCTGGGGACAACTGCTTTAGGATGGAGCTTCATGTAGTAATCAACATTAAACAGTTTGTTGGCTTTATCAAACCTTTTTAATTCTTCCTTCTTGTATTTTAACATAGTTGTATATGCAGAAATGTCGTTACCTTCGGCTTTAGCTTTATTAATCAGGGACAGACCAATAAGTTCCTGGAACCTGGCAATTTTAGCAATGTTGGCTGTTTCAGGATCCTCAAAAGGAATAGGAGGAGAATTTGGCCTTTCAGGACTTTTAGTTTTCTTATCTTTAGAGATATGTTGTTGTTACTGTTGATGTTGTTGTTGATTTCCTGAGGAATGATGTCTTTGCTGACTACTTCCAGAGGATCTCCCTTGATGTCCCTGATAGGTTTGCATAGGGGCAGATCCCTGAGAGCTAGAGCCAGTGGCACCAGCTGCTGGAGGAGGAGCAGGAGGAGGATCTTTTCTATATCTCTGTACTGGTGGAGGAGAGTATCTCCTACTTCTTTTCCTCTCCTTTTGCTGATTCTTTGACAGCCACATTCAAGAAGGCATTCCCTTATAAGGAGTAACATTATGCAAAATGTAGTAGGGAGTGTCAGCTATTGGATTGGGCTTAGGAGTAGGAGGAGGAGGAGCCTTCCTTTTCTTTGATAGCATTTTCTTCTTCTTTTTGGCAACTTCTTCATCTGAATCATCTTCATCATCATCTTCATCATCTTCACTGCCAGAACCCTGAGGGTTATCATATAAAGCATCCAATGCTTTCAAAGCTTTATCATCAATGACAGTCTTTTCTGTAACAGAAGCAGAAGTTTCAAAAAATGGAGTTTCAGAAACTATACAAGACTCAGAGGTAATTGGGACAGAGCTTTCAGTTGTTGCCTTATTTTCCTATTCAATATCAGCCAAGATTAACTCATCCAGATCAGGCATTGGTGAGTCATCCATAACAAAAATTGGTGCTGAGACAGCTTCTAGAGAAGATGAAATAGCTGAAGAGGTTGGAGCAAAAACTGGAGTTTCAAAACTGTCACAGAGTTGGTTAGCAACTGCTGGACAAATAGGAGAATTATAAGGAACAATAGCCAACTGTGGCTTAGTGGAAGGGAACTGTACATAAATTGTATCAAAACTTCTCAACAAACCAGTCAAATCAACTGTGGGATTTAAATGGAAATCACCAAAAGTTTTTATTTGCTCTGGAACTGACTCATCTAAGTCAATGTCAGTATCCATGAAATGAATCAATTCAATCAAACCTGAATTAAATTCTGGCAAAACTGCTGCATCTGCATCTGAAACTGCTGTAGAAGGAACTGTTACTACATCAGCATCTGCTGCTGCTTCATCACAAAGCATCTCCCCCTGCCTGAGTTCAGGAGAACCTGGAGCCAGGCCCCTGAATGAAGAGGGGGCAGCAGAGAGGAGAGAGACTTGGGCATATAAAGAATTGATAGAATTCACAAGAGGTGTAATTGCCTCTTTGATTAGGGATTTAATGAGGGGAGAAAGCAGGGTGATGATGGTAGATACAGTGGAGGGTTCCAAAGATGGAGAGGTAGTTGGTGAGGGTAGAGAAGTAGATGAAGTAGGGGGAACAGATGGAGGGGATAGAGGTGGAATGGCACTGTCATGGTGGTGTCTGGTGGAGGTGGAGAAGGGGAAGGGATATGAAAATGTGGAATGTTGGACAAATGAGGTGGAGGAGGTGATGCTGGAGGAGTTGGGTGTGGATTCTCTTGAAGGGGGGTAGATGGACTATCAGTGATGTCAAGTGGTGGAGAGGGAGGAGTAGTAGGGACATGAGAATGTTGTTGTGATTGGGGTGCTGGAGGAGATGGAATACTGGTTGAAGATGGAAGATGGGTTGCTGGAAGAGGTTGTGTAGATGTGATAGCCTCTTCTGCAGGGTGGGGAGTGGCCTTCACGGCCCTTGTGCACTCAGAAGCTGGGATGGAAGAGGAGGAAGTCTTGGATGGCTTGGTGATCGTCCTCTCCCATCTGCCAAGCAAAGCGCATGTGAGGCGCTTACTGGCATTAATGAAGATGGTCGGGGAGACCATGAATTCACCAGCCTTTGCTTGAAGGAAAATCCCCAGGATTCTTCCAAAGCAAACCTCTTTCTTACTGTTTTTCTTCTTGATCAACTCAAAAAAGATCTGTCCCCAATCAACTTGATGCTTGTTGACCACCGCGCACATGACAAGGAATTGATGTCTTGTTATGTAATCATGTGCAGAGTCCTTGCCCATCAGCACTTTTCCCACAATATCCGCCAAGAACTGGTAGGCGGCAGAAAGTTGTTTCTTTAACAACTTGTTAGGGTTACTCCCAGTAAACCCCATCAATTTCAGCATCGAACTATATTCTTCAGAATCTATATCCAAATCATCTTCTCCATTAACCAGCGCAAAAATCTCACACAGAATGGCGGGGGATAAAGAAACAATATTACCCCCAATAGTCCCTGTCAGGATGTTATCCTCAGAAGCAGACAAAGTATATACCCATTCCTTAATCTCAGTTGCATGCAGTTTGATTCTCCGGGTCATAAAATCCTTGAGACCCTGCTCTTCTAGAAGTTTCAGAATGTAGAGAAATATAGGGTCAGAATGCTGGAATGAATTAAAGTCCATATCAAATCCTATGTCGAATTTCATTGCAGCCAGGGTGCTCGCTAGAATCGCCATTGATGACCTGCAAGAGAAACAAACAGCGATCAAGTGCAACAGGAACTGAAAGCGCGGGACGGAGGTCGAAGAAAACCTAGATATAGGGTTTTCCTGAATATGAATCGACAAACTCCGTTCCACGAAAAAGAAAACAGTTCTTCGAACTGAGGTCGACGAAATAAATCATAGATAGATAATTCGTCGATCTCATCCATAAGAAACAAAAATAGTTCGTCGAACTCAGTTCGACGAAATATCTTCTGAAGCAAAGTTCGTCGATCTCCGGTCGACGAAAATTATTTCCACACAGAGAATTTGTCGATCTCCGTTCGACGAGCATCTCTCAAACTTTCCCTAATTCGTCGAACTCCGTTCGACGAACTCTAGAAAATTCATTGAATGCAGACAGTAATTAATTTAACTCTTCTCCATTGATCATTCCCAGTTGATTTATAAAGAACAGATGATTTTTCTCATCCAAGGGTTTGGTGAAAATGTCTGCTCTCTGTAAATCAGTAGGAATATGGATTAGATTAATTTTCTTTTTGTCTACAATATCTCTAATTAAATGATGCCTTATATCAATATGTTTAGTCCTACTATGGTGAACTAGATTCTGTGCTATAGCAATAGCAATGGTATTATCACAAAATAATGTTGAATTATTTAAGTTGACACCATAGTCTAGGAGTTGGTTTTGTATCCATAACATTTGTGAACAGCAACTGTCAGCAGCCATATATTCTGCTTCTGCAGTTGATGTAGACAGAGATGTTTGTTTTTTACAAAACCAAGAGACAAGCCTCATACCCAGGAACTGGCAAGTTCCAGAGGTACTCTTCCTGTTCACTCTACATCCAACATAGTCAGCATCTGAGTATCCAGTTAACTCAAACTCTGACTCTACAGGATACCAGAGTCCTAGATTTGGACAACTCTTTATATATCTCAAAATTCTTTTTAAGAAAATAAGGTGAGATTCTTTGGGGTTCACTTGGAACCTAGCACAAAGGCATGTGGCAAACATGATGTCAGACCTGCTAGCTGTTAGGTATAATAGGGATCCAACAATTTCACTATAAAGCTTCTAATCGACAGGTTTCCCTGCTGCATCAGAATCCACAACAACATTGGTAGAAATAGGTGTTTTCATTCCTGAAGCATCACCAATCCCAAACTTCTTAATAAGCTCTTTAGCATACTTAGCTTGGGAGAGGAAGATACCATCAGGGAGTTGCTTCACTTGGAGACCAAGGAAGTAGGAAAGCTCACTCATGCTACTCATCTCAAATTTGGAATGCATGAGGTCAGCAAACCTCTTGCATAATTTGAGATCAGTAGACCCAAAGATGATGTCATCCATATATATTTGTACTAACAATATTTGGTCCTTATGATGTCTAGTGAAAAGAGTTTTATCTATGGTTTCTCTTGTAAATTTATGCTCTAAAAGAAAGCTTGCTAAGGTCTCATACCAAGCTCTTGGAGCTTGCTTTAAACCATAGAGAGCTTTATGCAATTTACATACAAAAGAGGGTTGAGTTAGAGATATGAAACCTGGAGGTTGTTCCACATAAACCTCTTCTTGAAGCACTCCATTCAAAAATGCACTCTTGACATCCATTTAGAAAACTTTGAATCTCCTATGAGCTGCATAGGCAAGGAATATTCTTATGGCCTCTAACCTTGCAAAAGGGGCAAAGGTTTGGTCATAGTCAATTCCTTCCTCTTGCATGTAGCCCTGAGCAACAAGCCTAGCCTTGTTTCTCACAATATTTTCTTGAGCATCTAGCTTATTTCTATAGACCCATTTGTTTCCAATAACTGGGTAGTTATGAGGTCTTGGAACCAAATCCCAAACTCTACATCTCTCAAACTGATTTAGTTCCTCTTGCATTACAATGATCTAGTGGGGATCATGCTCAGCTTCATAGATGGAGAGAGGTTCAATCTGAGAGAGAAAACAGGCATGCATCAAGTCTTGGTTGAGTTGATGCCCTGTCTGTACACCTGCTGAAATGTCTCCAATCACTTGAGATCTGGGGTGATCTCTAAGTGTGACAAGATCAGTGGGTGGAGTTTGTTCAGCAACAGCTTCTATAATTAATTCCTCTTGAGGATGTTATTAGCTGTTGATGGAAGTTCAGCCACTTCCACTTGAATTTTTTCTTCACTGTCTTCAGCAACCTATGGAGAAGGATGGGTTGACACCTCTTGGGTAAGGTTTAGTCCATCCATAGACTCACACAGTTGTGGATCCTGCAATGGGCTATTGGTAGAAATCTCTTTCTCCTTATAAGACATGTTAGCTTCATCAAAAAATACATGGACTGACTCTTCAATTTTAAGAGAGGATTTATTAAAAACCCTATAGGACTTGCTTACTTGGGAGTATCCTAGAAAAATCTCTTCTTCGGCCTTAGCCTCATACTTTCTAATGTATTTTCTGTTGTTTGTGTGAATATAACATATACAACCAAAAACATTAAAATATGTGATTTTAGGTTTCTTCCTTTTAAGAAATTCATAGGGGGTCTTATGTTTCAGCTTATGTATAAGGCTTCTATTCAGGACATAGTTAGCAGTGTTTACAGCTTCTGCCCAAAAGGATAGAGGCATGTAAGCATCTGCCAATAATGTGCATGCAGCTTCAATGAGTGTCCTATTTTTCCTTTCAGCTACACCATTTTGTTGGGGAGTTCTAGGAGCTGAGAAGCACTGCCTGATAGCTTCCTTATCACAGAACTCATGCATAAGAAGAGACTCAAACTCTGTACCATGATCACTTCTGATCAATGCAACATGAGTAGAGAGCTCAATCTGTATGGTCCTGAGAAAATCTGTAAGAATCTTGAATGTATCTGACTTAGTTCTCAGAAAGGCCACCCAACTAAATCTGGAGAAGTCATCAACAATTACTAAGTATAAGACTTCCCTCCTAGGCTTTGTACTGCAATGGGTCCAAATAGATCAACATGAAGCAAATACAAAATCCTAGGTGAATCACTCTTATTAATAAATTTGAAACTAGTTTTAGTTTGCTTGCCTAATTGACAAGCCCTGCAAAGGTTTTCCTTCTTGTAGGGACCAGAAGGTAAACCTCTAACAAGGTTGTCTTTAGATAACCTAGATATATTTTTAAGGTTTACATGACCTAATCTTTTATGCCACAACTCATTTTGGTTATTAGTGATATTGAGTAAACAAACATCAGTTTTAGCAGAAATGAAATCTACTAGATAGATGTTACCTTGTCTAATTCCAAATAAAACAGTTTTGTTTTCATTATTAATAATATAATAGGAGGAAGAGTTAAAGTATACCTGATAACCTTCATCACATAATTGACTTATGGATATTAGGTTATGTTTAAGTCCTCTTACGTATGTTACTCTTTTGAAGGTAACTGATCCAATCTTTACTGTTATATATCCTTCAGACTGGCCACTATTTGATTCATCAAAGATCACCTTTGGTCCTAGCTTGGACTTGTAATTAGATATATTGTCCTTGCTGTATGTCATATTCTTGGAGCAACCACTGTCCAAGTACCAGGTCTGACTCACCCTTGGACAGCTCTTCACCTATACCTGTAATGAAAAACAAAACTCAATTGTTCTTGACCCAGGTCACCTTGGGTCCTTTGTTTGTTTGAAATGAAAAGCTGGAGATAACTGACAAAGTAGGTTGAGATTTGTAACCTAAGGGGTGATATCTCCTAGGTGGAATAACCCAAGCAGCTACTGGAGCAAATGGTTTATTAGCTGGCTTAGAATTTCTGTAAGAGAAATGATTTATGTTTGGTCCTTATGGGTTCGACGAGTTTCTGTAAGTTCATCGAATAGAGTTTGACGAATAGGGGTGAGATCGTCGATCTCTGCTCAGAGAATGACAATAGTCATTTTCTGCGCCCCATGTTCGTCGACCTCTGCTCGACGAAACATACAAAGTTCGTCGATCGCAGTTAGACGAATTGTTATTACTGAAGTTTTCGTTCAGCGTTCGTCGATCTAGGTTCGACGAACGGGCAACATTTCGTCGATCTGAGTTCGACGAATGCTGATGAACCTTATTTTTATGTGCTGTTTTCTGATTTCTATTGCTCTTGTCTATGGGTTTTGGATTGTTTTTAGACATTGGTTTTTTCATTATCTTTTCTTTTCCCTTGACAGAAACAAATTTAATGGGTGTGGTAAGAATATTTTTCTTAATTATGGGGGAAAACCTGATGATGCACCCAAGCCCAGCTTGCCATTTAATCTGGCATTTACTGTGTTTGTTATGTCCATCAGCTTGAGAATTCTTACATTGAGAGATTGCTCAAGTTTTTTGGCCTCACATAAATTAGATTTTAGTTTAATTATCTGCTCATGTGCTAAAGTTAGTTAATCTTTTAATTTAAGATTTTTTGAGTTAACAGATTCAAGGTTTCCTAGTTTTTCTCTAAGGGTTTTTATTTCTTTCTCTGAGCTAATTAAATCTAAACACATAGCCTTGAATTCAATTTTAAAGGAATCAGAATTAAAATTAAAACTTGAAAGAACCTGATCAGCCTCTGACTCTGAGGATGCCTCATCTTCAGATTCTCCTTCTGATCCCGAAATGCTCCTGGAGGCATCAATTGCCATGAGGCAAACCTCCTTGGATCTTGCTTCTTCCTCTTCTTCACTTCAACTGGAAGAGGATGATTCTCCTTCAGTATCACTCCATGTTTCAGCAACAAATCCTTTGTCTCTCTTTTGTACTTGCTGGAGGAGGGTCTGCTACTGTGTTTTCTCCTGGAGTCTTTTTCTCTGCTTTTCTCCTTCTTCTGGTTTATGGACATTCAGAGATGTAATGTCTAGGCTTTCTACATCCAAAGCACACAACCTCCTTGGTTGGTGTCTTATCATATTTGGGCTTATCATCCTGCCTGGATGATTTCCTTCTAAAATCCTTTCTAGCCATCTTATAAAATCTTTTTGCAAAGAGGCTCATTAATTCTTCATTGGATGTTGAGGTCTCACTTTCCTTAGATGCCTTGAAAGCTATACTGTGATCCTTTCTCACTGGAGTTGTTGATTTCTGTTCTGCTGCTTCTCTTGATTTAATCAACTGCTCATAAGACTTTAGTTTGCCTAGCATAGATTCAGTTGATATCTCATTTAGGCTTCTGGCTTCTTTGATAGTCCAGATTATTGAGTCCCAAGAGCTAGGGAAGCACATCAATATTTTGTCATTCACCTCTGTAAGGGTGATATCTTTATCCAAGGTTTTAAGCTCATTGATGATTTAGCTCAACCTATTGTACATCTCAGCAACTGATTCATCCTCATCCTTCTTAAAAATCCCATACAGGGATATGAGATTTGATCTCCTGTCTTTCCTTTCATCAGCTGAACCAGCTACCATTTGGTTGAGGGAGTCCCAAATGGCATTGGCTGAGGTGCACTCATCCACCTTCTGAAATATGTCATCAGACATTGTCTGATCCAAAATATTCATTGCTTTTGCATCAGCAATCTTGGCTTTCCTGTAAGCATCATTATTCTCTGGAGGAGGTACTACAGTCATGTTGGTAGAGGTGCTTGCAAAAGCTACAGGTGCTGGAGGTACTCCTGTCGAGATGGAAGAAAAATATCTTTATCAATAGAATTCATGTACATTTTGATTCTTCCCTTCCATATGGCAAATCTGTTAAGATTGCATACTTGAGGTCTGATGCTTGCATAATCTTTATTTTGAGCCATTTCTGCGAAGAAATAAATCTAATAAAGGAAACAAAACAATCAGATCTAACAAGAGGGATCTTTATGGTTCAGGGGTTAGCCTATACAACCAATTAACCTCTTAAGGTGTGGTAGTTTAACCAACCTCCCTCTGATACCAATTGAAAGTGAAGGTAGATCTGAAATACTCTAGAGGGGGGTGAATAGAGTATTGTGGTATCTTAAAAAATCTTTACAACTTTTGCTGTAAAGCTAGGTGAACAGGTTAGTAATCAGAGTAATAAACAAAACAACCTAACAAATCACAGAGCACAGCCAAAATAAAAGAAAAAGGGCAACCAGACGACACAAAAAATTATAGTGGTTCCCCAACCTGGGTACATCCACTCTTCTACCACCCTGATAGGAATCCTCTCAGATTTTTGATCAGGTGCCTGACACCAATGAGCTTTTGTTCAGGTGCTTAAAAACCAAAACCTCAAGTCTTTTGGTAGGAGACTTGCAACTAGGAATAATTTTGAAGGGAATTAAAACCCTATACAGAAGATGGAAAAGGGTGATGGTGTCTTCTCTTTCTCAATAACAACTGACAAGACTAGTGGATTGATTTCAGCATATTGCTCCCCCTGAGATCTTGAATGGATCAGGAAATCTGGAGCACTGCTTCAGGGTGACAGGTCTTCAAAGCTTGATTGCCTTGACCAGAGATTGCTTCAGGAACTTCTTTGACAGATAGAGATTGTTGTCCTTCTGAAGTTGTCATGTAGGGTTGAAGGAAGAAGACGCTTGATGGAGATTTTATGTTCTTCTTCTTCTTGATGATGTTCTCTGGCCTAGGCTGATAGCAATGTATGAAACTATGATTTCTGTAAAACTTCTTGAATATAATGTCTGTCTGTGTATCTGGAGTACTGCTTAATCTTTTCTTCCTTTTTGTTAACTGAATGAAGAACACATTCGAAATTACAATCCTTGAGCAGTAAATGCAGTCGGCCTGGGAAGGAAGCGGCAATCAATGAATTCCCTAACTGTCCCATGGAAAAATGGCATGTAATAATCCATGATAAATTCTCATTCTAACGGTAACATTCCGAGAAGATTGAGCATTAATTACTCAGGAATCATCGCCAAGAAAAGGGACGAAAAATTGGAGAAGACCTAATCTGGAATCGTTGAACGAAGTACAGGAATCGTCGAGCTGAGTTCACAGTTCGTCGAGCTGAGCTGATGAGTTCGTCGACCAGATAATAGCAATTAGTCTTCAAGGGAAACTTGTCAATTCTGCTACAATATTCGTCGAACTGACAGTCTTCATTCGTCGAGCTGACAATCATCATTCGTCGAACTGAGATCCAAATTCGTCGACCGAAGAATGATTGTGGACTTAGAATCTGAGAAGTCTCTGGCTCAGAAGGATTCAAATCGTAGACCAGAAATCGTCGAGTAGAGTACTGAGTTCGTCGACCTAACAAGTTGACTTCGTCGACCTGAGAAGTTGTGAACTTAAGGTCCAAGTTCGTCGAGCTCAGATTCTTGTTCGTCGACCAAAGCCTGAAGTTGGACTTAGAAAAATCTGGAGTTAACCTGACTTTAGCTTGTTGAAGTATCTCAGTCTTCGTCGAACGGAGAACAAAGATCGTCGAGCTCAGCACAGAGAAATATCTCAAGATCGTCGAGCTCAGAATGCCTTTTGTCGACCTGAGTTCGACGAACGTCGAACTCATTTTACTTAGTCTGGAAATCTTCTGATTCTTGAGTCTCTGATGGTCTTGTTGATAACTGGTCCATCTGATGTTGACTCTAAGTACTTGGCCTAGTCTCTAGCACAAAAATTTGACTCTGGCTATATATATTGGGTCGCATCCTAAGCTAGTGAACCTAGCCCAAATCAACTAGGGATCCAACAGGTCTGCTGCTATGTTTTCTCCTTGAGTCTTTTTCTCTGCTTTTCTCCTTCTTCTGGCTTTCTGGACATTCAGAGATGTAATATCCAGGCTTTCTACATCCAAAGCACACAACCTCCTTAGTTGGTGTCTTGTCATATTTGGGCTTATCATCCTGCCTGGATGATTTTCTTCTGAAGTCCTTTCTAGCAATCTTATAAAATCTTTTTGCAAAGAGGCTCATCAGTTCTTCATTGGATGTTGAGGTCTCACTTTCCTCTGATGCCTTGAAAGCTATACTGTGATCTTTTCTCACTGGAGTTGTTGATTTCTGTTTAGCTGCTTCTCTTGATTTAATCAACTCCTCATAGGATTTTAGTTTGCCTAGCAGAGATTCAGTTGATATCTCATTTAGGCTCCTAGCTTCTTTGATAGGCCAGATTCTTGAGTCCCAAGAGCTAGGGAAGCACATCAAGATTTTGTCATTCACCTCTGTAAGGGTGATATCTTTATCCAAGGTTTTAAGCTCATTGATGATTGAGCTCAACCTATTGTACATTTCAGCAACTGATTCAACCTCATCCTTCTTAAAATTCTCATACAGGGATATGAGATTTGATCTTCTGCCATTCCTTTCATCAGCTGAACTAGCTACCATTTGGTTGAGGGAGTCCCAAATGGCCTTGGTTGAGGTGCACTCAGCCACCTTCTGAAATATATCATCTGACATATTCTGAGCCAAGATGTTCATTGCTTTTGCATCTGTAATTTTGGCTTTCCTCTGGGCTTCAATATTATCTGGAGGAGGTACTGCAGTCATATTTGTAGAAGTACTTGGAGAAGCTGCAGGTATTGGAGGTACTCCTGTTAAGATGGAAGCAAAGATATTTTCATCAATAGAATTCATATACAATTTGATTCTTGCCTTCTAGATGGCAAATCTGTTAAGATTGCATACTAGAGGTCTGATGCTTGCATAATCTTTGTTTTGAGCCATTCTGTGAAGAAATAAATCTAATAAAGGAAACAAAACAATCAGATCTAACAAGAGGGATCTTTATGGTTCAGGTGTTAGCCTGTGCAACCAACAATAACCAACCTGCTAAGGTGTGGTAGTTTAACCAACCTCGCTTTGATAATAATTGGAAGTGAAGGTTAGATCTGAAATACTCTAGAGGGGGGTGAATAGAGTATTGTGCTCTCTTACAAAATCTTTACAACTTTTGCTATAATCCTAGGTGAATAAGTTAGCAAACAAAGTAATAAGCACAGCAACCTAACAAATCATAAAACACAGCCAAAAACAAAAGAAAAAGGGCAACCAGACGACACAAGAAATTTATAGTGGTTCCCCAACCTGGGTACATCCACTCTTCTACCACCCAGGTAGAAATCCACTCAGATTTTTGATCAGGTGCCTGACACCAATGAGCTTTTGTTCAGGTGCTCAAAAACCAAAATCTTAAGTCTTTTGGTAGGAGACTTGCAACCAGGAATAATTTTGAAGAGACTTAAAGCCCTGTACAGAGGATGAAAAAGGTGATGGTGTCTTCTCTTTCTCAATAACAACTGAGAAGACTACTGGATTGATTTCAGCAGATTGCTCCCCCTGAGATCTTGAATGGATCAAGAAATCTGGAGCTCTGCTTCAGGGTGACAGGTCTTCACAAACTTGATTTCCTGGACCAGTGATTGCTTCAGGAACTTCTTTGACAGATAGAGTTATTGTTGTCCTTCTGAAGTTGTCCTGTAGGGTGGAAAGAAAAAGACTCTTGATGGAGATTGAATGTTCTTTTTCTTCTTGATGATGATGTTCTCTGGCCTAGGCTGATTGCAGTGTAAAACTTTTTTATTTCTGTAAGACTTCTTGAAAGTAATGTCTGTCAGCAAGATTGCTTAATCTTTTTTCTTTTCTGTCTAATTGGCTGAAGAACACATTCGAAATTTGAATGCTTGAGCAGTAAATACAGTCGGCCTGGGAAGGAAGCGACAATCAATGAATTCCCTAACTGTCCGATGGAAAAGCGGTATGTAATAATCCATGATCAATGCTCGTTCTAACGGTAACATTCCGAGAAGATTGAGCATTAATTACTCAGGAATCATCGCCAAGAAAACGGGACGGAAAACTGGAGAAGACCTAGTCTGGAATCGTTGAACGAAGAACAGATATCGTCGAGCTGAGTTCACAGTTCGTCGATCTGAGTTGATGAGTTCGTCGAGCTGAGCTGATGAGTTCGTCGACCAGACAATAGCAATTAGTCTTCAAGGGAAACTTGTCAATTCTGCTTAAATCTTCGTCGAACTGACAATTATCATTCGTCGAACAGAGATCCAAATTCGTCGACCGAAGAATGATTGTGGACTTAGAATCTGAGAAGTCTCTGGCTGAGAAGAGTTCAAATAGTTGACCAGAATTCGTCGACTAAAGAATATGGTTCGTTGAGCTGAGATCGACGAACGTCAAACATATGTCCTTGAGTTGAAAATATCTCTAAGTCTTGAGTTTCTCTGGCAGTCTGGAGGATGGCTAGTCCACATGATGAAGTTCTAAGGACAAACCCTAGACTCTAGGACACAACCAATGACCCTGACTATATAAGGTGGGTCAAAGACATCCTAACTCAGTGAACCTAGCCCAAATCCAAACTAGGGATCCAACACAGTCAACAAAACCTGGAAGTTGTTCAACATAAACCTCTTCCTTTAAGTCACCATTCAGAAAGGCTGACTTCACATCCATTTGGAAGACTTTGAATCCTTAGTATGTAGCATATCGATGGAATAGTCTGATGGCTTCCATTCTAGCTACTGGGGCAAAGGTTTGATAAAAGTCAATACCTTCTTCTTGCGTTTATCCTTTAGCCACCAGTCTAGCCTTATTCTTAATTATAATGTCATTTTCATCAAGTTTGTTCTTGTAGATCCACTTGTTTCCAATGACATTATGTCCTTGTGGTCTGGGAACCAGCTTCCAGACCTTACGCCTCTTAAAATAGTTCAGTTCCTCTTATATTGCTACAATCCAAAATAGATATATATTGGCCTCTTCAAATCTCTTGGGGTCAACCTGTGACAGGAAACTAGAATATAAAGTTGTATTCAGGGTTTTACTCCTTATCACCACTCCTTTGTTAGCAACACCAATAATCTGTTGTCTTGGATGATCCATAAGATGCCTGACTACTGGAGGCAATCTTGCTCTAGCTTCCCGATCTTCATTGTCATCATTTTGTTAAACAGCATCCACCACTTGTGTGCCTTGTGCTTCCCCTGGAATGTACACTCCATCTTGGACTGTTGGAGCATCTTTCTTGTTGGTTAGCTTACCCATCCTTAACTCTATACCTGCAGGACTAGAATAGGAGCTTGGAAACTCACTGTTAATCATAGTGGACTCATCAAATACTACATTAACAGACTCTTCTACAACTTGACTTGTCAAGTTGTCGATCCTATAGGCCTTACTATGACTGATGTTCCCAACAAAAATCCATTCATAGGACTTGGCAGCAAACTTAGTCACATGGGACTTCCCATTATTAAGCACATAGCACTTGCTACCAAAGATCGTGAGATAACCCATATTTAGTTTTCTTTCCTTCAAGATCTCATAGGGAGTCTTCTTGTGGCTCTTGGGGATAAAGGCTCTATTAAGGACATGACATGTAGTATTCATTGCCTCATACCAGAAATATTCTGGGAGAGATATGTCACTCAACAAGGTCCTTCCAGCCTCTATGAGAGTCTTATTCTTCCTCTCAGCAATCCCATTTTGCAGGGGTGATTTTGGAGAGGAAAATTCTTGGTAAATCTCTAGCTCTTCACAGACACTTGTCTTACTATCAGACTGAAATTCAGTCTCATGGTCATGTCTGATTTTTACCACAGTACTATCCAATTCATTCTGAATTTGTTTGACAAATGTATTGAAGACATCAGGGGTTTCAGTCTTTTTCTTCAAAAATAAAACCCAAGCAAATCTGGAAAAGTCATCAACAACATCAAGGGAGTAGACTTTCCTACATAGACTATATACTGGCATATGACCAAACAAGTCCATATACAAGAGGTATAAACAACTCATAGAGTCTTTGATCTCATTGCTCTTAAAAGAAACTTTGGAATGCATGCCCTTTTGGCATGCAAAGAAAATGCCTTTCTTAGTGCATTTCATTTTAGTATCATTCCTAACTAACTCTTCACTAAAGAGCTTGCCAATTGCCTTATAGTTCAAATGCGCTAGTCTCTTGTGTCATTTGACACAGTATGAGACTTTTTCATTTGCAACTAGCCATATAAGAGAGTCTATATCTAAATATAGAAAATTTAAACAATAGACATTCCCACTCCTAATACCTGTCAAGATAACCTCTTGGTCACTCAACCTCATAATGTGGAACTCATCCTTGTAGAATACTATGTCATAGCCAAGATCACAGAGTTGGCTTATGCTTATCAGGTTGTGTTGCAATTCTTCCACATAAGCTACTTTTGTGATAGTGACTATGTCATTTGTGATCTTTCCATAACCTCTGGTTACTCCTCTGTCTGATAAACCAAATATCACTTTGGAGCCATCCTTTACTAGAGTGTACTCCCTCAAGTTGCTCCTTGTTCCAGTCATGTGCCTTGAACATCCACTATCCAAGTACCATATAGGGGTATGAGCACTTGGACTAACCTGCAAGACATGATTTAGTTTACCTTAGGACCCCAATAGGTATTGGGTCCTAGGTTCTGATTAGTCTGAAAAAATTATTGTCTACCAGCAGCTTTTCTGAATTGTGGACTAACTACTGCTCTAGCCACACTAGGATTATGCTAGCAATCTATGACATAGTAGCGCACTTTCCCACAGCACCAACCCTCATGAATTTTTTTCCTTCTTTTCTGAGCTGGTCTGCTAGATATGCTAACAGCAGCTCTCTGTCCAGAAGGGATAGTAGCAGCATTTCTCAGGATCCTTTCAGCTAGGATCTGGCTGAAGGTAAGTCTTCCAGTAGACTAATTTGACCTGCTCTGAATGCCATTAGCAGTAATCTTCTTTTCAAAAGACATGCTTTTAATAGCATCAGAAATATCCTAATTAGGCTTGCTGATAGACCGGCCATTGGTCAGAGTCTTTGATGGATGACCTGGAAATTTAGCTGCAGCAACATTCTTGAGAGTGGGGGCTGGAGCACTAAAGATAAATAGTCCATGATGGCCCATTTGAATTTTTTCATGGGCTTCCTTGAATTCACTTATCCCAATTCCTCTTTTTTGTCCATTGGAATGTACACTTGTATTCTTCTAGGAAGAATTCCCATTCTTCTAGTGACCACACATGGAGTCCTGGTCATACCTGTTAGAAAGGAGTATTACCCTTTCTAAGGTAATGAGTGGCTGAACGGGAGCTTTTCCCTTTCCTTTGAAAGGGGCAGCCCTTGTGTTTCCCTTGAATCCACAGCCCCTCTTGTTTCTCTGAGAGGAGAAGGAGTCAATGATGGGTAACACAGAATTGGTCTTAGAGTAGCTAGCCACAATCCACTTCTCCCTCTGCAGTTTCTCTTCCAGATCTCTAATGATCTCTAATGTGGTTGTGCTTGTATTTATGCCATACCGTCGAGTCTCTGCACCTTCTGCATCTAGAGAGGCTGAGGGGCCACCACTACTGGTTCCCTCTGCTCCTATCTCACCCCCTGACGAGGCTGATCTTCTGCACTTCTCCCATCTATGATGCGACCCCACCGTTGATCATTTCTGACTCCTCGGTCCTGATCCTCAGTTTGCCACTTCCGGCCTCGGGTAGTATGCCAATCTGCCTTGATCCTTTTCGCCATCTCCAATATCCGAGGAATAGGCCCGTCGGACACGAACAGTAGAGCCCCCCTCACATCCTCTTGCATGCCCTTATAGAACCTCTTAGTGTAACCTATCTCATCCAACTGATAAGAATCCGCAAACTCGGCTAGGTGGTTGAACTCCCGATGATACTCACTCACTGTCTTGCTACCCTGTCTCAACTGTAGAAATCTATCTTCCAGCTTATCTCTAGCCGATTGCGGAATAAAATGCTCCAACAGTGGGGCCCTGAACTCCCCCCAAGCAATTTCTACAACCTCTCTGTCAGCAAACGTCGTGTATAGCAATATCTTCCACCACCTCTTTTCATGGGACTCTAAGCAAGAGATAACCAATGGCACCCTCTCCTCCCATGGGCACCGTATCCCAGTCAGCATCTCATACATGATGTCCAGCCACTCCTCCGTCCGAACAACCGACTCTATCCCCAAGTAGGATGGGGGAGAAAGTCCTTGGAATATACTCAGCCAGTTGGCCCCCGGGTGTCTCTGCGGAGCCGGAACCTGTTGAGCCCTAAAATCCTTCAGGATAGCTGTCAGAGTCTGCCACATCTCTGACTGTAGGAACGGAGTGGGGACCGGGGGAGGTGGTGCAACATTTGGAGTCTGCTGGACTCCGCCCTGTGGCGTAGGATGTGTTGGGGGCTGCGTAACAAACTCCATTAGTAAGTAAAGGTCTCAAACCTAAAAAGTGGACAATTTACATGTGATCCCCCATATGGGCACACCACGCTTCCACTGCTTAGTTTGTCCCCAAACTAAACTCGCGTGGGGGTGACGAAGGGGTTATGGACTGCTACTTTTTGATCGAGGTCAGCTCTGATACCACTTGTAAGACCCCCTTTTTTTTGAAAACACTGGGGTCTTAGACCCAGAACCACCGCTTTGCAGTGACACCTTCACGCCCGAGAAGGTCATCACCACAAAACGCCGATCCTGCCGGCCAAATCGATCACAACTGTAGCAAAGAAATAAAAGGCAAGTCCACATAAATCACATATAGTAAATAATTTCCACAAAGGTAGTGTCCACATATATAATAAAAGTACTAAATATTGGGCTCATGCCCAGTACATCAAGTCCTCACTACATATCTCTCATCGCGGAAGAAAAACTAAAACAACTAGTATCGAACAGGACTCACAATCCCTGCCGCCTGAACTCCGGTACTAGACTGCCCCATCTCCAAGCGTGCCGACCTCCAGGGGTGCTCCTCCATGCTGGGCTCCACGGTCCTCTAAAATGATGTGGTTCGAAAACCGTTAGTCTAAATGACTAAGCCCTATTATCCCCCTCCCCTTCCCCCATAGCTCCTAGGCACCGAGCGGGGAGAAGGAAAGGAGAGGACATGAAAGTGAAGAATAACAAATAAATAGATGGTGGCGGAACTAATCTAACAATTCTATAGTATATAAGATAGGGTGCAGGTAAGAGAGACTGAACAAGAAAAGTAACCTTAACTTATATGAAAATACATAAGCCAAGGGATCTTTTGTAGGGCTCCTATCGTATAAAAGTCTCATACCAACTTATACGATAGGGTGTCGGTTTTCTACCAAGCATACATATACATTTACTGGATAAAACCTTAATTTATAAGCACGCTGTCACAACCCGCATTTCCTCAACGAGTACCTCGTATCAGAGCAAGAGGAACTACGGGTTATGATGCCACGTCGTGCAGGGGATAACTGCACACGCTCAGGCAACCCTTGACGCTTACTTTATGAGTTGAAATTCAACAGTTAAATGTAAGAAAACCTTTGGATTTAATGGTCGTATCCCTCGGCCTTAGGTATCAAAAACTGTATTTGTACGCGGCGGAAATACTTTGTTTATTTATGACGATCTCCTATATGCAGTCTATAGTGATACTACTATAAGAAATCATCTTTGTTTATGTCATTTGGAAAATACGTGTTTGGTGACCAAAACATGTTATGCATGGATACAATAATAGTTTTGTTTAGCTTAAAAATATCTAATGCAGCCTACCATAAATTCTTCCCAAGAGCAAGAAGACATCATCTCATCCAAATGAGTCACATTAGCAGTCTAGTATTCATATATCACAAGTAAAGTAAGCCACCAATGGGCGCCAACAAGCTGACACGAACCCATTGGGGCACATGTATGTCTGTACAACAAAGAAAAGAACTACCTCGCTCAGTAAGCTCGGCTAGCTCCCAAGAAACTCGATCCAAGCACTAGCCGCTCAACCGGCTACAACCTGCACCTGAAGCATTCAAGAAAGAACACCTCAGCAATCATCAAAACTACACAATATAGTAGGAAGTTCAGAAAATATGACGAAGGGGCTTACCGACCCCATAGCAATGCTTCATGTAAGTAAAGTGAGTGAACAAAACAAGTGGAAAAACGCACCAAAACACATGCCAAACGCACCAAGTGCGTACAAGTTTCATCATCCTTAGTACAAGAAATAACTATATGAGTGAAACATAAGTAGCGGTTCAATGCGATTCAGCAAGGGTCTTTTGGTGGCAGCCCTAAAGTGGAACGCACCAAAAAGCCAGCCCAAATCGGGGCCAAAATGGTGCTCTACACCACAAATCCAAACCCGGTGGCCACAAAGGCTTAACCCACACGACCCCTTACCAAATCCTCACACAAACGCTTCTGCCATGGTTCACCATTCGCCTCGCAAAACTCACCATAAACGAACCTAACCTTAACACCACAAGCAAATCTCACCATAACCCAAGTACACACTTTCCCTTCCTTCATCCTCACACATGACGACAAATTGCCAACGTAGAGTTTGATGAACTTCATCACATGATAGAGTTGATTAACTTAATTACATGAATGACATGTTTGGAACAAGAAAGAATCACATGCTGTTGATTAAGGAAGAATCACATAAATGAGAAAGGCTACATGAACATGAATCAAATTAGCTACATGAATCACATGAACAAAATAAACTACATGAATCATCCTAAACAATCATGGAGCATAGGGAAATTCAAAAGCATCATACGGCTAGTGAGGGATAACACAAAACAAGAAGAACAAGCTAGGAAAATTGAAAGAGAAAAACTAGCTATTTTGCACAATCAAAGACAAGAAAGAAGATTGGCAAGGGTGAAGAACACCGCTTGCCTGAACCGAGACGATGTCGCGACGGCTGCTCCTTTCTTTCCTTGCCTTGCTTGAGCCTTGCTCCCTTGAGTTCCTTTTGGAATGAGGAAGAAGATGAAGAGAAGGTGAAATGAGGAGGAGAAACTCTGTTTCGGCCTTATTTTCTCCAGAACAGAGCTGGACCGTTAGATGCAGAATCAAGGAAATGAACGGCACAAAAAAACTGGAAAAAGTCGATTTTCGGGCCGGTCACGCCCTGTGTCATGCCCATGACGCAGGGCGTGTACCTTAAGCGGCGCAGAAAGTTGGCAAATCCAAGTTTATCCCCACGGTACACGGCCGAGTACACGCCCGTGACTGGTCGGTCACGCCCGTGACCTAGGGCGTGTAGCCCGTGTCTCGACACCTCATCGACCCAAAGTGTCGACACTCGACATAGCTGGACACGCCCGTGTCCCCTCTCTCTACACCCGACACTCGACACTCGACACTCGACATAGCTGGACACGGCCCGTGACATGCCCGTGTCACGGGGCGTGTACCCCATTCGTCGAGCTCAACTCGACACAGGAAATTCGTCGAGTCAAGGAGGTCATGCCCTGGGTCACGCCCCAACACGCCCGTGTCGGGGGGCGTGTCACGCACAAAAATGACTACTTTTCCCTGTTTTGAAAAATGTTTCTGTGTCGTCCTAAACCATTTTTGCCTTAAGAACTTTTTACCTTTTTTTGTTTGCTGTACAAGCAACCCATTTTGAACAACATTACCCGGGCGCGAAAAAGTGCAAACATTCCCTAAGAGGCCTCACCGAGTCCCCAATTTGGACTCCGGCTTGCTGGGGAATCGTGCAACTTGGCTACCAAAAAAGCCACTCGCAAGCCCGCGGGAAAAACCATGCTCGCGGGAAAAACCATGCTCGAACAACGGTCAAAGCCAACGTAACGCCCATCAAGCGTACGCAATCAAAAACTCCGGGGTGTTACAATCACTCCCCCTAACAAAAAGTTTCGCCTCGAAACTTTTCAATCATTTTGATCTCAATCAAAGAAGGTAACAAAGCAAAAACAACAATGCAACAAAAACACCAGTTCACATACCAGCTTATTTACGGGAACAAATGAGGGTGAGCCGCCCTCATCGTTGACTCGAGCTCCCACGTCGCGCTTTCCACATTCTGATTTTTCCATAGCACCTTGACCATAGGAATCTTCTTTTTCCGCAACACGCGATCTTGGGAGTCCAATATCCGGATGGGCATCTACACATAAGAAAGGTTTGGCGCCAATTGCGGCACCACGTCCAACACTTGCGTGTCATGTCGCACACACTTGCGAAGTTGGCTAACATGAAACACGTCGTGAACACCAGGAAAGTTCACGGGTAATTCTACTTTATAAGCGGATGCACCAACTCGCGCAATAATCTTGAAGGGACCCACAAATCTTGGGTCTAATTTGCGCTCTTTTCCAAACCTTTTAATCCCAACCATTGGGGAGACTTTCAAGAAAACGGAATCCCCCACCGCAAACTATAATTCCGACCTTCGTCGGTTGGCGTACTTTTCATATCTCTCTTGGGCGATTCGGAGCTTCTCCTGAATAAGTCGTACGGCAACTTCCATGTCCTCGAGCGCCTCTGGGCCCAACAAAGGCCGCTCGCCAACCTCAGTCCAAAAGAGAGGAGTCCGACATCGACGCCCATATAAAGCTTCGAACGGAGCCATTTGCAAGTTTTCTTGATAGCTGTTATTATATGTGAGTTCCATAAGCCGTAAACGTTCATCCCAGGTTCCGCCATACTCAAGAATGTAGCATCGAATCATATCTTCCACAATTTGATTTACTCGTTCCGTTTGGCCATTCGTCTGAGGGTGGTAAGCAGTGGAATACCGCAAATCTGTCCCCAAACCCTTTTGTAGACTCTTCCAGAAACGAGAAGTAAATCGGGAATCCCGGTCGGAAATGATATTGACTGGCACACCATGCATTCGGATGATCTCGTTCAAATATAGCTCCGTTATTGTCTTCATCGGGTAGTTGACCTTAAATGGTATGAAATGAGCACACTTGGTCAATCTATCCACGATCACCCACACGGAGTCATGTCCTCGTGGAGATCTTGGTAGGCCTGTAATAAAATCCATTGAGATGTTTTCCCACTTCCATGTTGGAATCTCCAATGGTGTCAACTTTCCACCAGGCCTCCCATGATCAGCTTTCACCCGCTTGCAGGTATGACATTCAGATACAAATCGCGCTATATCTCTTTTCATTCCATACCACCAGACAATTTGTTTCAAATCACGGTACATTTTGGTTGAGCCTGGATGGTAGGCCATACTTGAGCCATGTGCTTCCCGACACACCCTCTCGCGAATGTTTCCAACTGCGGGAATACAAAATCGACCACGATACTTTAACGTGCCCTCCTCATCAATAAAAAAATCCGGTAATTCACGCTTTTCAGTTCGCAGAAATAAATGTAAAAGATCAGGATCATCATTTTGATGTTGTCTTGCAAACACCAGCCATGAAGGTTCTTCTACCATCGAATGACTTTGCAGGTCATACTTGCCCACGGAAATATCCATCAATAGAAATTCCTCCATAAGACGGTCGACTGAAAGATGAAATAATTTCCCCATCTTCCGACTCAAAGCATCGGCCACAACATTCGCTTTCCCCGGATGATACTGAATGTCCACATCATAATCAACTACATATTCAAGCCATCGCCATTGGCGCAAATTCAGCTCCTTTTGCGTGAAGACGTACTTTAACTTTTATGATCCGTAAAGATTTTACACTGCGCACCATAAAGTAAGTGTCTCCACAACTTCAACGCAAAGATCACCGCTGCGAACTCCAAATCATGCGTTGGGTAGTTCTTTTCATGACCTTTCAACTACCGAGACCCATACGCAATCACCTTTTTGTCTTGCATTAAAACACATCCAAGTCCAACGTGCGACGCATCCACAAAGACGTCATAATCTATCTCTTCTGTCGGCAAGATCAACACAGGAGCGGTACATAACCTGTTCTTGAGTTCCAGGAAAGGTTCCAAATCAATAACGAACTCGACATCACGATCAGGGGGAAGACTAGGAAGAGCAGTAGGAAAAACATCTGGGAATTCACGCACAACCGGAATCTCCTCCAAACGTGGCAAAACAACACTAGTCCCCACAACTGAGACTAGACAAGCAAAACAGTCGGAAACAAACAACGTCCGAACACATACCGCCGAAATCCCTGGAGTATCCTGGCATGAATCACCATAAACACTTCCCGGCTGACCACTGTCCTTGATAAAATTCAAGCGCTTCCCTTTGCACTGGATGACGGCGTCATAGCGGGATAACCAGTCCATGCCCAGAATGACGTCAAAATCCTCCAAATCGATCACCTTGAAATCAGCCTTTGCTAAGAAATCGCCCAACAAAATGGGACAATCAAGAAGACCCCAGTCTGCCACCACAGAAGCACCGGAAGGGAACTTCACCAAAAAGGCAGTCCCCACTCGATCTGGTGTCAAATGATACCGATCCAGAAAGGTTCGAGCCACAAAGGAATGGGTCGCGCCAGAATCAAAGAGAACACGCACCCAACGGTTCTTTACCTTAAAGTTTCCTATAAGGGTACATATGTAGCTAAAAACTACGCATAAGAGGCATAAACAAAACGTGAACCAGAGGAATGAACCGAACCTGAGATAACCTGGGGTGACATCTGAGCTTCCTCTGAGGAGATCACATTTAACTTCCATTTTCCTTTGTCTAAACGCGGAGGCGGAGGCAAAGCCTGGAGTGTCATTGGCTGCAGCACGGGTTGGTTTTGTGGGCACCTCGCCTTCAGATGTCCCTGTTTGCCACACTAGAAGCACACCTTGTCCTTGACCCAGCAGCGGCTCATATCATGACCTCTTCCCCCACAAGCTGTACCCTCCAAGTATCTGGTTGGCACACTCTGAATGGCGTGCACCTGCTCCTTCTTTTGCATCCCCAACCGCTTGAAACATTTCTCAAATGGGTGGCCTGACCGGCCACAGAAGCTACACGTCTCCTTGTTCTTCTTCCTTACGTCTGCTTCGTGGGAGCTTTTCCCTCCCATCAGCTTCATCTTATCCTTCCTCATCAGTTGTCCTCTTTGTTTTGCATTTGCGATAGCTTCAACCTTCAACGCAGCCTCAACCACAGTAGTGTAACACGTCGCTCCATAAGCACTTGCGAACTGCTGCACGTCACTGCGGAGTCCGCTAAGAAATCTCTTTATGCGGTCAGCTTCCGTAGTCACCAAGCTCGGAGCGAACCGACTTAACTTGTTAAACTCAATTTCATACTCACTAACTGTGAGTTTCCTCTGCTTCAGGTATAATAAATCATTCATCAGGCGGTCCCTTTCAACTGACGGCAGAAACTTGCGCCGTAACATTTCTTTAAAGGCTTCCCACGAACATCCCGCCCCTAAGCTCTCCTTTTCGCGCAACCACCAACCTTTAGCCAACCCTTTGAGTTGATAGGCGGCAAGCATCACCTTCTGGTCCTCAGTAATGCCAGAATAACCAAACATCTCTTCCAACGTGATCACCCAATCATCCAAGATCACTAAGTCCGCTTTTCCATCATAAGTCGGATGTCCAAGTCGCTGAAACTGCGAGATGAAAGTCATCGCAGGAGGAACCACAACTGGGGGTATCACAGCCACGGAAGGAGTAGAAATGGTGGGTCCTCGGACCGTCTCTTGCCCTCTTGGTGCCAGTCCAGACATCGCTGAGGACATATCTTGGAACTGGGACTGCACTTCCTGCACCTGCCTCGTCAAAGCCTCATTACTTTGGCGTAGACTATCCATCAGGGCATTATTCTGCGCGCCCGAAGACTCGCCCTCGGATTGGGGAGTTTGCCTTATCACTGGACGCTTCGACATCCTATAAACACGTTCACTCTTATCACGCTCAAACCCAACAAAACACACAACGGCTATGTACAGACCATACATATATTAATATGAATATCAACTGCTAACTTGCTCTGGGAGTTTGAGAATGATGGTATGCCTAACCTAAAGATGACTCACCGTCATCCCACTAACTTGTGCCTAACCGATGAATGCATGCTTTTTTTGACCCAAAACCATGAGTGTACAGGTGTCATCATGTACATCTTTAGCTTGGCACATTGTGCTCATGCAATGTTATGTTATGCGTGCTGTGCGATGCAATCTAGAAAGGCCTTAATGCATGCCATGAGCGGTCGTACGCATCACAATGCTATGCATCCCATACTACATAGCATTGCATGCAACGGAGAAAAGAAAACGTGCTAGTCGCATCCATGTGGTAAGGTTATGCATCCCATACTACATAATGCGCACATGTTGCCCCTATGGTGGATCCATATACAACCACATATTATGTATCCCATACTACATAATATGCCCCGTATACTTCTTGTCATGCCATGAGTGTAGTGTGCGTGCATCGGCCAAGACATACTGATGGCACCTCGATGTGTGTATGATATGATGCTTCCAACCAAACAAGAAATTTTGCCCGACCAATTGTCAAGCAAACCTGGCTCTGATACCAACTGTCACAACCCGCATTTCCTCAACGAGTACCTCGTATCAGAGCAAGAGGAACTACGGGTTATGATGCCATGTCGTGCAAGGGATAACTGCACACGCTCAGGCAACCCTTGACGCTTACTTTATGAGTTGAAATTCAACAGTTAAATGTAAGAAAACCTTTGGATTTAATGGCCGTATCCCTCGGCCTTAGGTATCAAAAACTGTATTTGTACGCGGCGGAAATACTTTGTTTATTTATGACGATCTCCTATATGCAGTGTATAGTGATACTACTATAAGAAATCATCTTTGTTTACGTCATTTGGAAAATACGTGTTTGGTGACCAAAACATGTTATGCATGGATACAATAATAGTTTTTTTTAGCTTAAAAATATCTAATGCAGCCTACCATAAATTCTTCCCAAGAGCAAGAAGACATCATCTCATCCAAATGAGTCACATTATCAGTCTAGTATTCATATATCACAAGTAAAGTAAGCCACCAATGGGCGCCAACAAGCTGACACGAACCCATTGGGGCACATGTATGTCTGTACAACGAAGAAAAGAACTACCTCGCTCAGTAAGCTCGGCTAGCTCCCAAAAAACTCGATCCAAGCACTAGCCGCTCAACCGGCTACAACCTGCACCTGAGGCATTCAAGAAAGAACACCTCAGCAATCATCAAAACTACACAATATAGTAGGAAGTTCAAAAAATATGACGAAGGGGCTTACCGACCCCGTAGCAATGCTTCATGTAAGTAAAGTGAGTGAACAAAACAAGTGGAAAAACGCACCAAAACACATGCCAAACGCACCAAGTGCGTACAAGTTTCATCATCCTTAGTACAAGAAATAACTATATGAGTGAAACATAAGCAGCGGTTCAATCCGATTCAGCAAGGGTCTTTTGGTGGCAGCCCTAAAGTGGAACGCACCAAAAAGCCAACCCAAATCGGGGCCAAAATGGTGCTCTACACCACAAATCCAAACCCGGTGGCCACAAAGGCTTAACCCACACCACCCCTTACCGTATCCTCACACAAACGCTTCTGCCATGGTTCACCATTCGCCTCGCAAAACTCACCATAAACGAACCTAACCTTAACACCACAAGCAAATCTCACCATAACCCAAGTACACACTTTCCCTTCCTTCATCCTCACACATGACGACAAATTGCCAACGTAGAGTTTGATGAACTTCATCACATGATAGAGTTGATTAACTTAATTACATGAATCACATGTTTGGAACAAGAAAGAATCACATGCTGTTGATTAAGGAAGAATCACATAAATGAGAAAGGCTACATGAACATGAATCAAATTAGCTACATGAATCACATGAACAAAATAAACTACATGAATCATCCTAAACAATCATGGAGCATAGGGAAATTCAAAAGCATCATAAGGCTAGTGAGGGATAACACAAAACAAGAAGAACAAGCTAGGAAAATTGAAAGAGAAAAACTAGCTATTTTGCACAATCAAAGACAAGAAAGAAGATTGGCAAGGGTGAAGAACACCGCTTGCCTGAACCGAGACGATGCCGCGACTGCTGCTCCTTTCTTTCCTTGCCTTGCTTGAGCCTTGCTCCCTTGAGTTCCTTTTGGAATGAGGAAGAAGATGAAGAGAAGGTGAAATGAGGAGGAGAAACTCTATTTCGGCCTTATTTTCTCCAGAACAGAGCTGGACTGTTAGATGCAGAATCAAGGAAATGAACGACACAAAAAAACTAGAAAAAGTCGATTTTCGGGCCGGTCACGCCCTGTGTCACGCCCGTGACGCAGGGCGTGTACCTTAAGCGGTGCAGAAAGTCGGCAAATCCAAGTTTATCCCCACGGTACACGTTCGGGTACATGCCCGTGACGGGTCTGTCACGCCCGTGACCAAGGGCGTGTAGCCCGTGTCTCGACACCTCGTCGACCCAAAGTGTCGACACTCGACACAGCTGGACAAGCCCTGTGACACGCCCGTGTCACAGGCCGTGTCCCCTCTCTCGACACCCGACACTCGACACTCGACACTCGACACAGCTTGACACGGCCCGTGACACGCCCGTGTCACGGGGCGTGTACCCCATTCGTCGAGCTCAACTCGACACAGGAAAATCGTCAAGTCAAGGAGGTCACGCCCAGGTCACGCCCTGGGTCATGCCCCGACACGCCCGTGTCGGGGGGGCGTGTCACGCACAAAAACGACTACTTTTCCCTGTTTTGAAAAATGTTTCTGTGTCGTCCTAGACCATTTTTGCCTTAAGAACTTTTTACCCTTTTTTGTTTGCTGTACAAGTAACCCATTTTGAACAACATTACCCGGGCGCAAAAAAGTGCAAACATTCCCTAAGAGGCCTCACCGAGTCCCCAATTTGGACTCCGGTTTGCTGGGGAATCGTGCAACTTGGCTACCAAAACAACCACTCGCAAGCCCGCGGGAAAAACCATGCTCGAACAACGGTCAAAGCCAACGTAACGCCCATCAAGCGTACGTATTCAAAAACTCTGGGGTGTTACACACGCTCGCACGAACTTATAGACCAAGGGGTCGTTTTGCAGGGCCTATTGTATAAGCATCCTATACCACTTATACAATAGGTGTCAGGTTGTATGCAATGGTTATTCTATGAAATATAATTATTCCATGATGTGAACATGCAAGTGCAACTCACCCACTCGACTCTGTGTACACAGACGTTTAGTTCCCCCTTTCTGGAGCCGAACCTCCCAAGATACCTCCGTATTGGCAAACGGAAGCGGTGGGTTAGGCCTTGCCCACCTCTAAACCAGTAGTTGCACTACCAGTCAGACCTATCGTATGCCTCAATGCTGGTACACTAAACGGAGCTCCTGCGTACTCTTGTCCGCTGGCGCACCAGACTTTATTTGGCCAAGTGCTAAACCACACTTGCTGAGTCAACGTATTGGCGTCGGTGCATCGACTATCCAATACTGAAGACCCACCACCTTATACTTTATGCACATGCAACCTTCACGTATAACCACCGAGTCAAAGCTCCCCGGACCATCCCATCTGTTACAAACAACAACCGAGCAAAAGCTCGTCGGGCCAACCTGCCCATCATAAACAACTACCGAGCCAAAGCTCGCCGGGCCAACCTGCCAATCACCAAATCTACTGAGCCTATTACACGAATTTCCCAACCTAACATCCCGAGACATCGAGGTGAGTGTAAGTGAATCCCTAGTTATACTAGTTACTCTTGCAATTCAGTTTTATCTACAGTTTAGGTTAGCCAAAGACTGCCCAAGGTATTCCCCGTGAAGGGCTCTCGAGGGCACTAGGAACTACGATGGGCTGAAGCCCAAAGCTCCCTTTCACATGGCACTTATTTTTATTGGTTAATACCCATCTCCTAGTCCATTAAATGTTGTAATGGATCTAACCCTAGTGTATTTGACACTTCCTCTCCACGGAAAAGACAACCTTTCGTCGATCTCGAGCACAACCTAACACTAGCCAATCCAACACTCTACTCATCCTAACTTCCAATGATGAACTCATTTTTATTTATCCAGACCAGCAAACAACTAACCCCAACTCATGTGCCCAAATTCATATTCCAACTTAATTTCTGCAGTTTTACTAAATGCAGACCAACTTTGGCTATATGATGTGTAAAATGGGAGGTACTTAAAATAATCATCCAGTATCCCTATAATAATTATTAGAGGGCTGTCATGACATTATTATCCTAAACCTAGAAATTCATATTTTTTCTAATTTATCTGATAATTTATTTAATTATTCTAGTAATCCAAAAATCCCAAGTTTGAACATGAAGTACTAAATTAAAACATGCAAATGGTCCACAAAATTTATGATAAATACAATATGACTATTTAACAAAGAATCCAAAGTCTCCCAATTTTTCTGCAAGGTTAAAGGCTCAAATAATAATTTAAAATATAACCTACCATAAATCACTTTAAGAGTCAAGTACACCAAGAATACTTCCAACAATTCTGAGAAAATTCAAGGATGGTTGTAAGGACATATAAATATTGTAGGTCAAGTTTCATAATTTATCAACAAGTAATGAACTCTAAACAAAATATTGAACAAGTTTCCAAGTTAATGACCTTGTGAAGTAGGTATTGTAATTATATATTCAAAAATTCTAATAAAATTCATACATGAGCATAATGGTATAAAACTCCCTCTGCCTACTTTTCATGACTTTCTAATGGACAGTGAATTCATAATAACAAAATATTTAAGTTGTGCTAATTCATGCATTACAAAGGGAGTACTAAGATTAATGTTCGAAAATTCCCAAATAAATTTCTAGAGGTTCATACTACCCCTATGATCACACTACCTAATTTTCATTACTGTTCAATGAGTTTTAATACCCTATTCTATCACTAATAAGCTTGTGCCTAAACTAATGTTAGGGTTTTCAGGGGCCTATCTATCTCCACATCCCCCAAGATTTCTACCCGAGGGCTTTAGTTGCCCTAGTACCCTCCCTACCAAATTTCAATTCCATGCACGGTCTTTTGACCCCATGCCCTTCACAAGACACCAAAGCCCATCCTTAGGGTTTGTTCTTAGATCCTAGGGCAAATCTATTCTAATCCACCCCATCTTCCATGGGAGGGTGTCAAAAGTAATGCCAACTCAGTGGCCCTAATTTCAACCTCTATTGAGGTGATTTGCCACTCAAAACTCAAAGTACATTGTTGACCTAATTACCCTTATTATGGCAAGGTTAGGGTTTGCATGATTTCAACTCAAACCATCTCCAAATAAGATGATATTTTAAAAATAGTCTTATGATGACCCCAAGGACCACTCACCAACATTTGGGTGTGTTTGCAGGTCATTTGGTCCCTTAATTAATTTACCCTAGAGTAATTAAATAATTTCAAAAATCTATAGAAATTCAATCCCAAAAAATCCCATTTTTGTCAAGCCTAGGTATAGATTAGTGTGACTCCCTGTCAAAATTTCAAGTCATTTGGACAAGAGATGAAGTGTGGGCACCCATTTTAATTTCTGCCTAGCCCTAGGTATAGACCCCACCAAAATGAGTGCCCTGGTCAAACAACACGCCCAAATTGACTCAAGCCAATTTTAAATTAAAGTAGACCCATAGGGCTACAAATCATGTGTTGACAATTTTCTCATACAGACCCTCTAAGTATTTTTAATAATTTAAAACTTTAAATAGAAAATGTGTGACATAATATCACATGAAATGATTATTTACCCTATAGTCTAAATCAATGCCAGCGCGAATCTTGGCATAGATCGGGCGGCTGCCGGTTGTCTTCAACCTCCAACCAACATCCCCGATTGCTCCTTAATGGAGCATTTTCCATACATTGCCACAGGCCATCGGGCCACCTCCCTAGCCAGCCACTGCCACCACCACCTCCGTTGAGGTGGTGGCTATCGCCAGGCGGCGGCGCAACCGCCGGAGAGGCCATTTCCGGAGATCCCGACAAGGTGAAAAACTCGAAAAAATCAGGGAATTTCAAACTTCGATAGGGCTCAACTGAGCCCGATTCCCATTCCTAATGATTTCAAATATCTACCTATGGAAGAAGGAGAAGGGGAGGACCTGTTGGGAGGGCTGGAGGCGAGTTGATCTCCGGTTTGCAATGGTGGTGGTGGCGGCGATCGGTTTTCTACAACAGCAGAGTCAAGTGCCTCGAATCCTCCAGGTAAATGTTGTAACCTTCTCCCCTCTGCCTGGTGATGCTTTTAAGATCCACAATTGGGGAAGGGGAAGGGTGTAACTCCAATGTCCATGAATGGCCATTAATGGGCAATTTCGGTATCAGCCATTTGAAGGGGTGAGCCACCCCACTGACCGGCCACTTCCTGAAAACTCCTCCCCTGCCTCCAAGGAGTTAAAGCCCCATCAAAAGGAGGGGTTATGGAGCCTCCATGGCCATGATGGCCATTATGCTTAACTTTCTCTCTCCTCCAAATTTGGTTAACTCCCTCTTTCTCTCTCCTAGTCACTAAATTCTGAGTTTGGTGGGCCAAAAATGTGTCTCACCACCTATTATACCAATGGGCCACACTTGTCTAGGCCTAGCCCACTTGGATTGGGCTTGAGTTAGCCATTTAGGATAGGTTGACCACTTTGACCCAAGAGTTGACTTTGGTCAAATTAGCCACTAGGGCTGACCCCAATGGGTCTTTGGTGACACATGGGCCTCCCCTAAAGTCTAGAAGTACTTGGGTAGGGTTAACTTGCACTCTGAAGGTCACTTGTCCCTTAGTTAGGCACTTTGACCTTTTTAGGGCTAAGGTTGACTTTGGTCAGCTTAGGCTCTAGAGTTGACCCCAATGGGTCCTAGGTGACTCATTGACCTCAACCTCGGGTTAGGAGGACATGAGTGGGATCCACTTGGCTAAGGGAAGGTCATTTGACCCTATGTAGGTCAGTTTGACCCATTTAGGGTTAGAGTTGACTTTGGTCAACTTAACCACATTGAATACCCTTCATGGCTCCTTAGTGACCCATTGACCCCACTTTAGGTAAAGTAAGACCCTGGTAGGGTTGGTTGGGCTTTACTAGGTCACACTGCCCTTAGTTAGGGCACCTTGCCAAATTTAGGCCTAGAGTGGTCCTAGGTCAACTTTGCCTTCTTGGGCTTCCTAGGGTTTTGTCATGACCTAATAATGATAAAACCACTCCTAGGGGTCTAGTTGTTTGAGAGATGTTACGAATCCCAATATATAAACAAAAAATTTCATACTCGAAATTCTAGTTAGGCCTACGGGGTTTCAAATATGAAAGGAAAATTATAACATCCTGAGAGGTTGTGAGTAATATTGACTGAAAAGCTCTGGGTACCTCTGTTGCATCAAGTCCTGAGGCTCCCATGTGTGCTCCTCTCGCCCATGATTCCTCCACAGGACCTTGACCAATGGGACCCTCTTGCGGCGCAAGACTCGTATTCCCTTATTGTCAATCCGGACCGGTTCTAAGGGAACTGACCGATCAGATGCTACCAGCCCTTCCGTGGCTGTAATCTGCTGCTCGGGGCATAGTAGATCCCTACTGAGAGAGGATACATGGAATATGTCGTGCAGGCTCACCAGCTCTGGTGGCAGCTCCATCCTGTAAGCCAAGGGACTGATCCGCTCACGGATCCTATAAGGCCCCATATGCCTTGGGCTGAGCTTCTTCTTCCGACCGCATACCCGTAAAACCCCATGCATCGGTCGGATCTTCAAGAATACCCGGCCCCCCACCTGGAACTCCACCTGACGATGTCGAGCGTCGTAATACTTAGCATGTCAGCTCTATGCCTCTAACATCCTGTCCCATATCAACCTCACCTGAGCCTCGGTGTCCTCAACAAACTCCGAACCCAAAGCCTTCGGATCCTCGTCCTGTATCCATGACAGCGGAGTCCTGCACCTCTGTCCATATAGGGCCTCATAAGGAGCCATCCTTATGTTGGACTGGTAGCTATTATTATATGAGAACTCGATCAGTGGAAACAACTTCTACCAAGGCTCGCCGCGATAAAATATGCAAAGTCGCAGTAGATCTTCCAAAGTCCAATTAGTGTGATCCGTCTGTCCATTAGTCTAGGGATGAAAAGCTATACTGAAAGTTAGCCAGGTGCCCATGTAAGTCTGCACTGATCTCCACTCCCTGGACGTAAACCGTCCATCCCGATCCGATACAATCGTCCTGGGTACGCCATGATAACGGATGAACTGCTCCACGAATTTCTGAACTAGCACACCAACCGAGTCATCCTTTCTGATCGGGATAAATCTGGCTACCTTCGTCAGTCGGTCGACGATCACCAAGATCAAATCGTTTACTGTCCGCGATCAGGGAAGCCCATGTATGAAGTCCATCGCGATATCATCGAACTTCCACTCCGGCACTAGGAGTGGCTGCAATAATCCTGCGGGGTTTCTATACTTTGCCTTCACCAGCTGGCATGCCTCGCAGTGGGTCACAAAGTAGGTGATATCATTCTTCATGCCTGGCCAGTACATGGTCTTCTTCAGATCTGCAGTCATCTTCGTAACTCCTGGGTGTACCGAATACCGACTGTAGTGAGCCTCCGTCATGACATCCTCCCGGACCTGGCCTCCCTTTGGTATGTAAACCCATCCTCTGAAACACACTAGGCCATCCCTTAGTGTGTAATCTCCTGCAGTGCCTGCTTCTAAGGCCCGGAATATCGGCTCTAGATTGTAATCTTGCCTCTGCCCATCTCTGACTCGGTCTCGAATGTCATCTGTGGCAACCAAGGATGATAGGTACTCCCGGTACAGCTCTGGGTGATCCTTGGACACCAAGGATATCTGCATCTTTTCTAACATCTGGACCAACTCCATGGCCATCAACTGTGGTCCTGCTCCAGAGATTGTAACCCATGCGCATCCCCAAAAGACTAGATGTAACGCACCGAAACTCAAATGTGCGACGGGAGGCATTTTGGGCCAAATTTGGAATTTGGCAGGGGGCACACGGCCTACGACACGGGCATTTCACAGGGCGTGTCATGTTTGGATCGACGATCTGGCCATGTGGTCGACGATCATCGAGCATTGAACACGACCTAGGATACGGGCGTGTCCAAGGCCATGTCGGGTGGTCGACGAAGTGTGCTCGATGAATTGTCGAGACAGTGAACACGGCCTGGAGCTCAGGCGTGTTCGAGTATGACACGGGCATGTCAAATAGGACACGGGCGTGTCCAAGGCCCGTGTAAGTCTCAGGTTGGTGTTGGTCCTGTGTGGATGGAGGAACACGCCCGGGAACACGGGCGTGTACTATATGACACGGGCGTGTCAGGTTGAACACAAGCGTGTCGGGTGCCCGTGTTTTTTTCGAGACGCGTCGATTTTGACGGTGAATGGAAGACACGGCCATGGACATGGGAGTGTCGCATGCCGTGTTCGGCCCAGGTTTTGCATTTCGGCTACGGATCATGGCCGTTCGTTTCTTTAATTTGGATTCGATAGTTGGGGCTACTAGTGCTTGGATATACCCGAGATTGGGCCTTTGAAACCCTCATTTTACTTGAGTGGTTCTCTTTCTAAGTCTAGAGAGAGGGGAGAGCAAAGGAGGAAGAAGAAGCCTAGATCCGGTCATCGGCGGAGATTCGGAGCTCCAAATCACGAACCGACTTCGGATCTACGGAGGCAAGGAGAGTGCGGTGCTTTTCATCCACATACATTTTCATGGTGCCAAGGAAAAATGCTCGGGTAACGATTCTCTAAATGAGCATGTGAAGCTCTTCTTTTCCCTTGCATAGGAAGCCCGCTCTTGCGAGTTTACGGTGAGTTGAGGCATTCCTTCGGGTAGACATGAATAGTCCCCGTTGTGTACATGTAGAGTCCGTAATCGAGAATGGATATAGGCATGATGTGTGAAGCCTACCCAGACAAGTTGGTCTGTATCGGTGATGTTGCATTGAATGAATGGTCGGAGAAGACTCCGCATGAATGTTTGTTTTTCAGGTTTTCTACGCGGTAGATTGCAATAGAGAGCCTTGGGGATTACCTTGACTCTGGGTAGATGCATGATTATGCAAACATGGTGTCCTGGGAGCCAACCTGAACATAACTAGGTTATGTGATATGTGTAGGAAATACGGGACTCAGGGAACCTTGACCCCCATAGATGACTTAAATTGATGTTGCGGTGTGAGCAACGGGTCAGGCGGAACCGTACCCGATCTATGTGATTTGGTTAGAGAGACCTAAGGTACGTGGTACTCGCCGTTGGCATAGATGGAGGGTCTTAGGTAGTCGCCAGAAAGACCAGATACTCACGAGATATTGCCGTCCAAGGGGCGGTGGTGAGTCGACGGACTTTGACCGTGATCACCGAGAATGTGCCCTGAGAGTACGGGATGTGTGGTCATGCATGCCTGCGCCTGTGATGTAGTGTTGTTACATTACTGCTTGGTTATGCTAATAAAGTGTAGGGAAGGAGCATTGCCGCCCCGAGTTCGGGGGTGGGATCGTTATAATTTGGTCAGCATAGCTGACCGTTGCTTTTATTTGCCACCGTGCGGTGGATTGTTGCTTGTAGGTGCGGTGGAGCCGAGCAGTAAATAGCGGGCTAAAGCCCAAGTCGCTGACCCGGCCCTCGAAGGCCTAATTTTGAGTGTTTTCTTTCATTCATGTATGGTCGGCCTGCGTGCCGAGGTTTGAAAAACATGTAATTTGAGGAAAACAGTTGTAAGGCCATAAGGCCAGTACTTGTGTATTTGTACTTCATTTCTTTAGGTTCTATTTAGTGGACATTCATGCTAGTGCTGGGTTCTTGTTATTGCAACTAATAAATTACTTCCGCTAGAATGACTTTGTGTAGGACGTTGTACATTGGTTGGATGGTTTCCATTGAGTAACCGCCCGGTCTGTCTGTGGTATATGGCATCGGGCCCCGGTCGGACCTACTACTATATGCTATGTGACGGATAGGGGGTGTTACAATTTTTTATCAGACTACTGATTTCGGTCAGGCTTAAAATGAATTCGTGGATGAATTCTTTTTAAAGGGGTGGTGAGCACATGTGTATGCGTCATCGTTATAATATTAAAAGAACCCATGAATGTCCACTTAGGAATGAAAATACTCGTGTTTGAGGAACCTACGTGTTCCTATAATTGCTTTTTGCAATTTCATATGGTGGCTTAACGGTGTTTTCTACAATTATAGGTCACCAGAAGCGGTGCTGGGCTGTCAGAACGCCAAGTTTCTGAGGCTAGCAGTGCACCAAATGATGCTCCTGCAACACCTCCATCGGTTGAGGCCATACGATTGGGGGCTGAAGCAGTGTTTGCCATGATCAATACGCAGCCTACAAGGCAGATGCAGCATCCCGCTCCTGCGATGGAGTAGGTACCTCTTCCAGAGGTTGAGCCGAGAAGAGTGGAGCAGGTAGTAGTGGAGCCTTTGGTGCTGAGAAGAGCAACTGAGAGACAGCTCAAAGATGTCATGAGCTTTAATCCTCTGGTATTCTCGGGGTTTGGAACCCCATCTCAAGCTGAAGACTGGCTCTCCCATGTGAAGAGTCTTGACAGAGATGGAGACGGAGTAGTGGCAGATGACCACTATAGCTACATTCCTGTTGGATGGAGACGCTAGGCTGTGGTGGGAGGTTTTGGAGCTGCATCTCTTGAGAGGTAGGTAACTTGTGGACGTCTCGATGGAGGAGTTCTCTAGATTGTTCTTGGCTAGGTACCTCACTTCGGCACAAAGGATAGCATTGGCGAATGAGTTCCAAAGGTTGGTACAAGGAGAGAGTAGCATTGATGAGTATCTCCACGAGTTTACTCGGTTGGGTCGATATGCTAGCTCCACAATCGCGGATGAGGAGCGCAAGACGAACCGTTTCGACAAAGGTCTAAGAGATGACTTGAGGCTACTACTCTTGGGGCCGATGACGCAGGGTTTCTTGACCCTGGTCCACATAGCTCGGTCTTTGGAGAAGGACATAAAGAATGTACAAGCAAAGAAAAGCTCCGGTGATAAGAGGACTGAGTTCAAGGTGCCGGCTAATTCAAGGTCTGGGTACCGTAAGTTCAACAAGAAGGCTAGAACTTTGGGTCCAGCCAACTCTTCTGGTGCTTCTGGGGCGACTACGGGTTGGACCCCGGGTGCATGTTTTACTTGTGGGAAGCCGGGGCACTTTGCCCGTGACTGCTGGAGCGGACGTCCCTAGTCTGAAAGGAAGCCGGGAGAAACTTATGAAGAGAAGGGCAAGGTGGTGGAGTCAACCGCGTCCCATTATGCTCCGACTCAACCAAGGGTTTATAATCTTGGCCAACAGGAGGCCATTAAACAAGCGGATGTGGTGACAGGTATGGTTTAAATTTATAGCAAGTCAAATTGTTTTATACTTGTTATGCGTGTATTACCTTACCACTGCTTGTTTAGGATTTGTTTTGATTTGTGAGAATCCGGCAAGAGCACTCTTTGATACGGGGGCTTCACACTCCTTCTTGTCCAAAGGATTCATATCGCGCATCGGAGTACCTTCTTCGATGGCGAATGACAAGATGGATGTGTTGTTACCAAATGGGTGTTCGATGCGCGCGGATAAAATATGCGGCGTTAAGATTTGCATTGGGAATCAAGAGTTTGATCTACAAGCGTCATTACTACAGCTGGTGGAGTTCGACGTTATACTTGGCATGGACTGGCTCTCGGAGTAGCAAGCCTATAATGATTGCGGTCGTAAGGAAGTCAAGTTGGGAGCAGGTCGTGAGAAGGCTTTTACGGGCTTGAAAGGATCGAGCAAGACGTTGATGTTTGCCCTTCAGGTGGTGAAGGTGGATCGTGCTGGAGCAGAGCTGTTCTTTACGCTAGTGGAGGTTGCAAGGCCAAAACCTATGTTGGATAGTATTTCAGTGGTATCGGAGTACCCTGATGTGTTCCCTGGTGATTTTCCTGGAGCCCCGTCGCAGCGGGAGATAGATTTAACGATTGAGCTGGTGCTTGGTGCGAAGCCTGTGTCACGTTCTCCGAATCGGCGTGTGGGACCTCAAGTCCGGTTACTATCAAGAGTTGAAGGTTGAACTTCAAGAGTTGTTGGAGCATGGATATATGCGTCCAAGTTCTTCGCCTTAGGAGCGCACCGGTCCTCTTTATTAAGAAGAAGGATGGGAGCTTGAGGCTATGTATCGATTATCAGGAGCTAAACCAGCTAACAGAAAAGAACAAGTACCCGATTCCAAGGATTGATGATCTTATTGATCAGTTAGTTGGGTCGACAGGGTACTCAAAGTTGGACCTCAAGTCCGGTTACTATCAGCTGAGAATAAGGGAGAGTGATATCCCTAAGACAGTGCTCAGCACGAGATACGTACATTATGAGTTTACGGTCATGCCGTTTGGGCTGACCAATGCGCCATCGGTGTTCATGGATTTGATGAACAGGACTTTCAGGGAGTACTTGGACAATTTTTGTCATCGTCTTCATCGACGACATTTTGGTGTACTCGTAGAGTGAGGAAGATCACTTCAGGCATCTTCATTTGGTTTTGGAGATGCTGAGGAGGAATCAGTTGTACGTCAAGTTCTCTAAATGTGAGTTTTGGTTGTCCTCAGTGGCATTCCTCGGTCATATAGTGAGTGGAGAGGGTATTGCAGTGGATCCGGCGAAGATTATTGCGATACGAGAGTGGCCTGTACTTTCTACGATAGCGGAAGTCCGGGGCTTTCTGGGGCTTACCGGCTATTATAGGCGCTTCATGGAGAACTTCTCGCGGATAGCGTTACCTCTCACTACTTTCATGAGGAAAGTGTAGAAGTTCGTTTGGACGCTGGAGTGCACGCTAGCTTTTGAGGAGTTGAAGTGTCAGTTGACCACAACGCCAGTTCTTAGTTCGCCGTGTGGGACCGAAGGCTTTGAAATTTATAGTTATGCTTCGGGCAGTGGTTTGGGTTGTGTACTACTGCAGCACGGAAGCGTGATAGCGTATGGCTCGAGACAGCTGAAGGTGCACGAGAGATACTATCCGGTCCATGACTTGGAGTTAGCGACCGTGATTTTTGCATTGAAGCTGTGGAGACATTATTTGTATGGTGTGAAGATTGATATCTACACCGATCACAAGAGCCTGAAATATTTGTTAGATCAGAAAGATCTGAACATGCGGCAGCGTAGGCGAATGGAGTTCCTAGGGGACTATACATTCAAGATCCACTACGTGCCTGGTAAAGGCAATGCAGTTGCGGATGCGTTGAGTCGTCGGGCCCTAGCTCAAGTCAATTGGTTGTCGATCCATGACGAGCGGTTGGTTCGGGAGTTGGAGGCGTTGGAGATTTCTTGTGTGGACAAGCAGTCAAGTGCTGAAGCACTATTGAACTGGACGGAAGTTCAGTGTGACCTGGCTGATCGGATTCGGTAGGCTTTGGATGTGGATAGCAGCATGAAGCAACTCATGATAGAGGCTTTGGATGGGTCAAATTCCCAATATGAGGTTGTGGATGGATTGCTTTGGAAAGACGGTCGTCTGTGCCTCCCGAATGTGGGCACTTTGCGAGTGGATTTATTGTACGAGGTGGATCATACCAAGTACATGATTCACCTGAGGAGCACGAAGATGTACCGCGATGTTAAGGAATTGTTCTAGTGGCTAGGACTGAAGAAGGATGTGGCACTGTACGTGGCAAAGTGTCAGACGTGCGCCTTGGTGAAGGCGGAATGCCATAAGCCGGGAGGATTCTTGAAGTCCTTGCCTATTCCGGAATGGAAGTTTGACGACATTACCATGGACTTTGTGCACGGGTCGCCAAGGTCGCAAAAAGGTAACGACGCCATTTGGGTGGTCGTAGATCGTCTAACGAAGGTGTCGCATTTCATTCTGCATAGGAAGGATGATCCGGTTGAGAAATTGGCAAAGCTGTATGTGGACAATATTATGCGGCTTCACGGTGTGCCCCGCAGCATCGTGAGTGACCGATATGGGCGGTTCATGTCCAATTATTGGAGGCTGGTGCAGCAAATGTTGGGAACAAAGCTGAGTTTCAGCACAGCTTTTCATCCGCAGACGGATGGGCAAACCGAGATGGTTAATAGGACAATGGAAGACATGCTTCGCATGTGTGTCCTGGACTTCGGGAAGCAATGCGAAGATCATCTTTACTTAGTGGAGTTCACATACAACAATAGCTAACAGGCAAGCATACAAATGGCGCCCTTCGAGGCCCTTTATGGTAGAAGATGTCGCACGCCGTTGTCTTGGTTGGAAACGGGTGAGTCAAAGTTGTACAAGCGCCAAGAGGTGGATGATGCTACTTCTTTGGTGTGAACCATTTGAGAGAGGTTGCTAATCACTCAGGACCGTCAGGCTAAGTATTATAATGCCAAGCATAGGAACGTGGAGTTCGATGTTGGTGATTGGGTGTACTTGAAGATCAAGCCGTTCAAGGGTGTCTCGCGGCTGCGGCTCTTGAATAAGCTAAGCCTGAGGTACCTTGGACAGTTTGAGGTTCTGGAGCGGATTGGTGAAGCAGCGTATCATTTGAAGCTATCAGTGGAGCTTAGTGGCCTTCATGATGTATTCCATATATCGGTACTACGGAAGGTGGTGCAAGAGCCTTCGCAAGTGATCGCGGTCGATCAAGTGTCGATCGATAGTGGGTTGACAACGAAGGTCAAGCCCGTACGTATTGAGGACTTGGAAGTCAAGCGGCTACGCAATAAAGAGATCAGGATGGTCAAGGTACATTGGGACAATTGCGATCGGGAGGAGCTCTCTTGGGTGCGAGAGCAGACCATGCTTGAGGAGTACCCGGAGTTGTTTCACTCAGGTACCGTTTAAGTTTTATGTTTCTTTCCTTTATGTAATTTCGAGGACAAAATTCTTTTAAGAGGGAGAGAGTTGTAACGCCCCGAAACTAAAAAGAGCGACGGGAGGCATTTTGGGCCAAATTTGGAATTTGGCAGGGGGCACACGGCCTGGGACACGGGCATGTCCCAGGGCATGTCGTGTTTGGATCGACGATCTGGCCATGTGGTCGACGAATTTGGGGTCGACGATCGTCGAGCAGGGAACACGGCCTAGGACACGGGCGTGTCCAAGGCCGTGTCGGGTGGTCGACGAACTGTGCTCGACGAATTGTCAAGACAGTGAACACATCCTGGAGCCCAGGCTTGTTCGGGTATGACACGGGCGTGTCAAATAGGATACGGGCATGTCCAAGACCCGTATGGACATCTTCTTCTCCACTAAGCTTTAAAGCTAAAGTCTAGCAGGGATAGCCGCTAAGTAAAAGAAAGTTAGCTGAGCTCTTAAAGCTTAGCAAGATAGTTCTTTCAAGAACAAAGAAGTTGATTCTTCCATTCAGCAAGCTGGTTGCTGCTCTTCTATGCAGCAGAAAAGAGGTAGCTGTAGAAGAGAACTAATTCCTTCTATAATAAGTGTGCTGGACTGAAATCTGCTCAGTCCAGCAAGGTAGACTCGGAGATTTATCTCTAAGACAGTTGTTTATTTTTCTTAAATCATTCTATATTCTTTTCTTATAGGATTTAGTTTATCTGAATCTGAGTGTAGGGCACTTTATGCTTGAGGTGGGTGACTAATTAGTCACTGAGGTAGGTGCCCTATTGGGGTACTGAGGTAGGATCCAAGTGTGGATCTGAGCTGTAGGGCTTAATTGACTGAGGTAGGAGAGTGTTGCCCTTTGAGGTAGGATCCTAGTGTGGATCTGAGATAGGGCTGTCCTCCCAGCCTGAGTATAGGGCCTTGTGCCTGAGGTAGGTGACTAGAGAGTCACTGAGCTATAGGTGTCAAGTACGTCACTGAGTTGTAGGCCTTGGAGGAGGTTGAGCTATAGGAACCTTGAAGGGTACTGAGTTGTAGGAGTGCTACAGCACTCTGAGAGTAGGGTTATGTACCTGAAGCTGTAGGGCTAAAGAGCCTGAGTTGTAGGCCTTAGAAATAAGGCTGAGGTAGGTGATCAGTAGATCACTGAGCTGTAGGAGTCATGCAGGGCTCTGAGGTAAGAACCCTTGTGGTTTTGAGTTTGGATTCTGTGAAGAATTTGTGCTATAGGCTGAGGGCCTGAGGTGTAAGCTCTGAGGAGCATTTTGGTGGAGTTTGTGCCCAGTCCAACAAATCAGTTAGATAGGTGGGAGGAAAAGTGGATGTATCCAATCTAGAAACCACTATAAATCTTTGTGTTTGATGTGTTGCTTATTTTCTTTCTTATTGCAGGATCTAAGGGCAAGCTCTAGATAGTTTAATTTGAAAATAGCAAAAGAACTGATAAAAATTCAAATACCTATTCAACCCCCCCCCCCCCCCCCACCCCCTCTAGGTGATTAGCTAACCTTGAGTTAAATAACTTTCACCACTGTCCCACCCACCTCTCTAATAGTGTGTTAGATGAGGCACAACACCAACACTTGGCTCCTTAGATCTTACAGCACAGATATCATAGGTCCTCTCAGTCTTCTCCAAGACCTACCACTCGAGCACTAAGCCCTACCTCAGATCTAAAGGATCCTACAACTCAGGCCTAAGCCCTACACTCAGATCACAAATAAACCTACCTCAGTCTTTATAACACAGACCCACAACTCAAATTCTCACAGGAATCTTATACTCTCAGCCTTTATAGTTCAGACCTACAACTCAGATCCTAAAGGATCCTACAAAAAATAGAAAAGATGATTTGCAATTTGATACCAGATAGACTTCTGTGTCTTTCTTCCTAGGCTAAGGATTTCAGCCCTATCTTATTCACAACAACAAGTTGATAAGGTCTTCAGTACTAGGCTGCTTATGCTAGAAGTAACTCAGAATTAAGATTCTGTACTGCTGTTGAAGACAATGAATCTGAAGGTATGTATCTTCTTCAAACAACTGTCTGGACTGGCAGACTTTAATGGCTCTGCTTCTCTTCACAATTAGAAATAGATTCTAAACTTGGTGTCGCTAATGATGATCGCAACAGCTATCTCTTTGTGCTTTCAGGTTGACTAATCAGAACTTGTGCTTCAGGCTCAATGTTAAGGGCGAGGGAGATGACGAAGTTCCACTGCTTTGCGTATTCAGAAAAACCTAATTTATTTTTGTCGACCCAGTCAATCTTTCCCCTTTATTGATCGTCGATCAATGACTCTTTTTCATTGTGGGCCCCACCTTAATTATCGATTTATCACCTACCATATGCAAAATATGACAACAACTAGCCGTCGGCGCCTTTAATGGCAATCTCCATCTTTCCCGCAACTAATTTGAACTGTGTTGACTTTGTTGACTTTTGCTGAGTCATGCTGATGTCAACCATTCTGAACATATCCAAATTCTCAGAATCCACTCAGGAATTGAGTGGTGTTGAGTGGTGTTGAGTGGTGTTGAGTTTTGCTCTCTCAAGAAGAGCAAAGCCCCTACTCCCTGTAACAATCTGGCCTATGTCCCCTCCGAAAATTGCGAATGGCCTTCGCTCAATGATTCTGTACTTATTTAGTTTTGCAGCTCCCTTGGTGTTGAGTGGTGTTGAGTGAATGACCTTCACTCAACGCTTTTATACTTAGCTTAGCTTTCTGCTCTTTCTACATCCTAGGTATTGAGAGTGTTGAGTGTAGCTTCATCACTCAACGCTTTTGGACTTGGCCGCAACTGCTAGAGCTTGACTCAAAGCTTTTTGTCATCTGGCATTGACTGAACTGGCTTCACTTAACGTCTGTGGACTTAGATGAATTTTCCATTCTATCTTCAATGGCGTTGATAGAATCAGTATGGGGTTGAGTGAACTGGCTTCACTCTACGCTTCTGGTCTTAGCTTATTTTTCTTTGATAGAATTATGTGGCTTTCACTTAGGCAGCAATACTCAGCGAATTATGTCACATGGCGTTGAGAAAGTTGACATCACTCAATGCATGTGGCCTTAGTTATTTTATTTGACAAAAACTTTAACTCTTCACTGTGTCAAGGCAGTTGAATTGTCTCGACACTACAGTTTGCTGGGTGTTGACATCTTTAAGTCTGCACTTCAGTTCTTCATTGTGTCGAGACAGTTGTATTGTCTCGACACTACTGTCTTGAGCTTTAAGGTGTTGAGATATCTGACTTGTCTTGATGCTGCTGACTTGATGTTGACTTGATCTTCAAGATGTCAAGATAACTGAATTATCTTGACACTCCTAACTTGATCTTCAAGGTGTCGAGATAACTAAATTGTCTTGACACAGCTGTCTGAACTGTCGAGTGAAGTGTTGTGACTTAATACTTCTATTACTTCAATTTCTGATCTCGATACTTCTCCTACGAAGGTGCGACATATTTGTGAGGTGTGTCGACACTTTTGTACTTGCTTCAAGTCTGTACTCAGCACTTCTCCTACAAAGGTGTCGATATAGTTGTGGAGTGTGTCGACACTTTTGTACTTAGTCATTTCTTCAAGTTTTCACCCTGAACATGAAACTTAACCATACATCAAATACAATTAGGTGTATATCATTGACTTGTTTGACCTCTTACAAATCTGGGACATTGGGAGCAATGGACCCAATAATCTCCCCCTATTTGAAAAAGTCAAAATCTCACATCATTTTCTTAGTCAATGACATACACACCAGATTTGCAGCAATAAAACTCTTCAATAAGAAATTTACAGTAAGGTTACTTACTCCCTCTTTTTAGAAGCATCCCTGCTCCCCCTATCTTACTGCCACAGTTGAGCTTGATCAATCCTTTTGGTCTATTGGCCTTGATACCACTTAATCCAAAACTTGATCAACACTTTCTCTCCCCCTTTTTGACTTATGTAGAATAGTTAGGGGGGTCTGGCTTCCTTTGATCTTCTTCTCCCCTTAGGTATGTGCATAAGATCAACTAATACAACTGATAGCTTCCTTCTTCACCAGATTGAACCTGCGTCTGCAGCTGTTTTATGTTCTCCACTTCAATAGGAGCATCTTTTGTCACATCTTCCTAATAGACACTTAGGTCTCCACAATCTTTATAACACTAAAGATCTTTTCATCTTGCAAGAAAAAGAACAAACCTGCAAACAAAAAAATACTATAGGGAGTAACTGAAGCTAAACTAAGTTCAACATACCCAATTTAAATTTGAAGGTGTTGAACTTTGCTTCATCTAATGGCTTAATGAAGATGTCAGCCACTTGCATGTCAGTGGGGACAAACTCAAGGTTGATGTCTTCATTTTCCAAATCTTCCCTAATAAAGTGATACCTAATTTCTATGTTCTTTGTCCTGCTATATGAGACATGATTTCTAGCAATAGAAATAGCACTAGTAGAATCACAATAAAGAGGAGTTCTACTTATCTCAATGTTTTAATCCTAAAGCTGATGTTGAATCCATAGCAACTGAGCACAGCAGCTTCCTATTGAAAGGTTCTATGACTCTGTAGTTGAGATTGCCATACTCGTTTGCTTCCTGCTGCTCCATAACACCAATCTTCCACCTAAGAATTGACAGGTACCTGAAGTACTTTTCCTGTTTTCTTTGCATCCTGTAAAATCTGCATTTAAAAAGCATGTTAGATCAAAATCTCTATTCCTAGGGTACCATAGGCCAAGATATGGTGTGCCCTTAAGATACCTCAAAATTCTCTTTGCAATAGAGTAATGAGATTCTTTAGGGCGGGCCTGATACCTTGCACCGACACATGTGGCATAGATGATGTCAGGCCTAGTAGCAGTCAGGTATAAAAGGGAGCTAATTATCCCTCTATACAAAGACTCATCAACAAGTATCCCTGCCTCATCTTTTCCTATAAGCATACTTGACCTCATGGGAGTTCTCATGGTGGATGCATTCTCCATGCCATATTTCTTAATCAACTCTCGGGGAAACTTGGATTGGGATATGGACAAGTTATCATCGGTTTGTCTTACTTGGCGTCCCAAGAATAACTTGAGCTCACCCATACTGCTCATCTCAAACTTCCCTTTCATAAGTTTAGCAAACCTCCTACAAAGGTTATCATCAGTAGACCCAAATATTATATCATCTACATAAATTTTCACTAGGATGATCTTGCCCTTAGATTCCCTTAGGAATAGGGTCTTGTCTATATTCCACCTTCAGAATTTGTTCTCAATGAGGAAACTAGACAAAGTCTCATAACATGCTCTACGGGCTTGCTTCAACCCATATAGATCTTTCTTAAGCCTATGAACAAAATTAGGAGAGCTAGGTTCAACAAAATATGGTGGCTGATCCACATGTACTTCCTCTTTTAAGTCCTTATTCAGGAAGGCTGACTTGGCATCCATCTGGTAGACTTTGAATCCTTGATAGGCACTGTACAACCCCGTATCCGGCGAGTAGGGTTGTCAGGAGCCAGACGGCCGGCTGGCTTTTTACTAAATCTCAGGCAAGCACTTAGGGGGCTAGAGCTCGGCAGCCCCCGGCTCGCCCAGGCGAGGTGGAATTTGTAACGTCCCGAATCGCTCTAGGCCCCTAGTGTGTGAGTTTTTGAGTCAGGAGGGTTGACTCGAGTCCTGAGAAGTGCAGGGAATTGGGCTGCACTTGTGGAGAAGGGGAGAAATCAGTGCAGAGAGAAGTGACACGGGTAGCGACACGGGCGTGTCCCTACCCGTGTGCGTCGAGTTCCACTCGACAAGCCGTGTCGAGACTGACGGGCTGTGTCGACACCAAGTGACATGGGTAGTGACACGGCCGTATCCCTACCCGTGTGCGTCGAGATAATCTCGACGAGGCGTGTCGAGATCGTCGAGAGTCGTCGAGATCGTCGAACGGGGTCGACACTAAGTGACACGGGTAGTGACACGGGCGTGTCCCTGCCCGTGTGCATCGAGTTGAGCTCGACGAGAAGTGTCGGGATGTAACTCAAGAAGTACACGGCCAATAACACGTCCAGGCACACGATCGTGTCATGTGGACACGGGTCGGGACACGGGCGTGTCTCTACCCGTGTCAAACATTGAACCGACATGGAAACCGCCACGGCCGTTTCACGGAAGCAGGACACGGGTACGGACACGGCCGTGTCCCTACCCGTGTCACATTTTGTATATAAGGGGCAGAGAAAACCCTAGCCGTTTTCATTCCCATTTCTTCCCCTAATTCCTGTGAGAACTCCTGGTGAGAGGAAAACTGCAGGAGCAAGTTCTACCGAAGGAGATCCGCCATCGCCTTGAAAGAGAAAATGCCGCCAAGGAGAACTACGCGATCCATGGCCGAAAATGGTGGTACCGCTGGAGCCAACGTGAGTTTCCTACCCTCTCCCTTGGTGCTAGATCTTAGATATATAGGAGAGACATCGGCTCAAGCGAGCTTGATGGAGAGGAGAAGATTTCTAGGTTTGGCCATGCTAGGATTTGAATCCTAGAGTTTAGATCTCTTCAACCCTTCCCCTTTTCTTCAATACGATGATGGGTGAATGGTTTCGTGAGGAGTTTTGGCCCTTGAGGTTGAATAAGGGAGGAGGACATTTCTGGAAAATTTAGGAAGGATCGCTTGAGGAGGAAGACGGACCGATGCCGTTCATTTTTCTTAAGATGCGCGCAGAATCTGTATTCTGCGCGCAGCGATCTTCTAGGCCATTTTCGTGTAGGATATAGGCAGATATGGGCTTTTGGCTAAACACGAAAGTTGTAGCCCTTGGAAATACCTTTCCAACGAGTGGTTGCACGACTTCAGGTGATGTCTGTGGCCCCGGAAAAACCTAATCGAGTTTGCTGTCCGGCAATTCCTGTACACAGAAATCGTGTTCTGTGCGCAGCGAACCTTGAAGCCGATTTCGAGTAAGTTATTTTCAGATCTGGGTTGTGACCTGAATATGAAAGTTGTAGATCATGAAAAGGTCTTTCCAACGAGGGGTTACACGCCTCCACCGGATTCCTGTAACTTCAGGAAACTCCGGTCGAAGTTGCTGTCCAGTGCTAATCCTGCGCTGAAATTCTGGGTCTCTACAGACATTGTGGATTCGAAATTGGTGGTCCAATGTCGCAATTAATTCGAGATTTTGGTGAAATAATTTATGTTAACCACCAAAGTGTTATGGATGATAATATTTACTATTTTAGAAATCAATTTATTATTGCAAGATAGCTTGAGGCCTGTTGATTTCCTTATGTTTAATTGGATTGATTTGATAATACTTCGATAAGTTGTCGTAAGAGCAAATCTTGTTTATATCATGTTGAAATCACTTGGGATGATATATAGATGGGTAACCCATGGCCATGCATATATTATATATCGGATTGAATTTAGGAGTCCATCAATAGTGTGTCGTCTCCTATTGTCATTTTATAGTAAATGTGCAAGTGCGGTGTTGACCGCAATTTGTTTTGGTCGTGTTGAGGTAAGGTGTGGATGGATGGTTGGGTTGTGTCCTCGTGCTCACTCCGAGGCCCCTTCCATGATATGTTGATGTGGAATTTGCATGTGGTGTGAGTCGACACGCGGTGTCGTAATCCTGGGTTAAGGATAGTGTGGCAGGTCTACGGGCTCGCCAGTCGTCACACCGACGGGAGTTGGCAGTTAGACTTGGTCGGTTTGGGCTGTGTCCTCGGTGTTCACGTCCCGAGGCCCCTCCGGCCATGTGAGCGGTTGGGCTGTGTCCTCGTGCTTCTTCCGAGGCCCCTTCCGGGTCACGCAAGGCCAGTTCGGGCTGTGTTCTTGGTGCACATCTACCCAAGACCCCGCTGGGCCATAGTACGCATGGGCTCCGTTGTTGTGTTCTTAGCGTTGAGGCGTACGGAGGCCTAGGTGAAGTAGTGTGATACCCGCCTAGTAGTAGAAGTGCCTGTTCTACTGTCACCGCCTGGCCACGGCGGCTGATGCCTGAGAGGTTAGCTACCTGCTCGAAAAGTGGGAACTATAGTCTGTGTCGACATAGCAATTGCATGGGTGTGCATGGGTGAGTCATTGCATAGCATTCATAGCATTTCATATCATTGCACAACAAGATGCTCATCGTATAAGTTTGTATGGGCACTCTTATACGATGAGTTACTTTTATGTAACCTGATCCTTAACTTATAAGTTTGTATGGGCATTCTTATAAGTTAAGTTACTTTCCTGCAGTTACTTATACTTGCTAGTTTAGTGTAGCTCTTACATAAATGCTGATTATGATACTGTTACTCTTACACTACTGACACCTGCTTGTACTTCCTTTACTTGCATACTTGTTATATACTATACTCTTGTTCCTTTTCTCCGCCCGGTGCCGAGGAGTCGCCGGGGGAGCGGATGTGAAACCACTTAGTCGTTTCGACTAACGGTTGCTACGTCTTCCTTTTTAGGAGGTCATGCCGCAGGTGGAGCAGCCGCAGACTACGCAGCAGGACAGCCAGGCCAGGATGACAGGGCCTGAGGTGACGGTGCCGTCGATACCGTCAGTTACTGATGTTAGTATTTGATACTCTGATGTAGCCCGTTTGGGCAATGTTTAGCTGTACTCTGATATATGGTAGAAGCATGTTTTAGCTTCTCCTTATTGATGTATTTGGACATAATAACTTAGTGTGGATTTGACTTCTGGTTGTTTATTTATTTGGTTGGGTTGGCATGTTATATTGATATTGTTGTAGCCGGCGGAATAGGCGTCTTGTGGTACAGGTTAGCCCGTGTGCTAATGCTACCGCAAGGCGGCTGTTCCAGGCATAAGACTCCCCCTTCGTGTCGTGTTTTGGGATCCGGGTAGGGGGAGTTTTACAATTGGTATCAGTTTGCCACGATCCTCAACTAAGGAAGTCATTCAACAATGGTGCCACCCCCGTTTGGTTAGTCGGTTTGTGGACAAACTGACTTAGCGGAAGCAGTGGTGTGCCCATATGTAATTCACATTGAGTTTGTCCAACTTTGACCTTGAGTTTAGCCAACCTGACCACAAATTTGTCGTCTACGTGTAGGTTCCACTGCATGTTGAGCCGATGGGGGGTACTCCTACCCCTCCCATACCCACTCAATTCCAACAGTCTGAGTTGGGGCAAACACTCACCGCCATTCTTGATGCTTTTAAGGCATAGCAGGCTCCGGTGCAACAACAGGCCCCGAGCTCCAACTGGCTGAGCACCTTCCGGGCTCTCTCCCCTCCCGTCTACCTTGGGGCGGAGTCGGCTGTGCGTACAGAGGAATGGCTAGAGACGATACAGGAGTTGTTGGCTGGTATCCGTTGCCCGGCCAACATGGCAGTGACATTGGCAGTGTCCGTCTTGGACTTCCATGCGAAGAGGTGGTGTAAGTCCCTCATGGGATCTACCTTCCAAGGCCGGATCTACACAGAGATAAGTTGGAGTGAATTCTCGGAGGTTTTCTTGGAGCACTTTATCCCTACGTCGGCCCGAGATGAGCTTGAGCAGAGGTTCCTTCTATTAAAGCAGGGATCAAAGACGGTTACGGAATACCAGCGGGAATTCCAGCATCTCGCAAGGTTTGCGGATTCTTACGAGTTGGATGACAGAGGCTATGCCAAGCGCTTCTACAAGGGGCTGTGAGATCCCCTAAGGCAGTCCCTTTTGTTTATAGCGGATGGTAGCTTGGCGGAGATCATTGATATGGCAAAAAGATTGGAGGCGGACCACATGGGATGTAGTAAGAGGCCCGCGGAGGACGTGATGGAAGCCGGCCCATGGAATAGAAGGAGGCGAGACTTCAGAGGAGGAAGGGGACACCAAAGAGGTGGAGGGCGTGTCCACCGAAACTATAGGGTGGAGCATCCAGTTCCGCAGCCGCCTGCGTTGCCTCCACCCCCACAGCCTCAGCGATTTCAACAACCTGAAGGGCGTCGTGGTCTGGTGTGCTTCGAATGCAACCAGCCGGGCCACATCCGACGTTTTTGCCCGCAGCTGTATGGGAACGTCCCTCCTGCTCTCCCTCCTGCTCTCCCTCCACCAGCTCCACGAGGACGGGGATACATGCGTGGTCGAGGACGAGGACCGCCAAGAGGTAACCCCGGCCCTGCTAGGGATCAGGTGTACGCGCTTGACATGGCACAGGAACGGAACCCCCAAGAGGTGATTGCAGGTATGATTTAACTAGTTTATATATTTGCATGGGTTAACACGAATTGATTAGAACTTATTAGACACTAGCAATAAGTTTTGGTTGTTGGCACTTAGGCACCATGATTATTGGCGGGAAGACGGCCTATGCGCTGTTCGATACCGGTGCCTCACACTCTTTTGTGTCCGAGGATTTCATAAAAGACGTGGGGGATGTTCAGTACTTCACGGGAATAGCCCGACGTGTACGCCTTCCGGATGGCTCGGAGATGATCGCAACCGCCAAGTGCGAGTTGGAGTTATTTATTGATGGGAAGGCCTTTGATACACCGGCCACGGTTTTGAGAATGTCGGAGTTCGACATCATTTTGGGCATGGCATGGCTGGATTGGCACTTCGCGAGGATCGACTGCGCGGAGAAGCGGATCTATTTGAGGCATGGAGACTCTGACGTCATCTTCCAAGGTATTGGTTTCGCGCCCCGCATGATGTTATCTTCCGTCCAGGTTGTAAAAGCTCATATGAAGGGGGACGAGGTCTTCATGATCTGGTTCGAGTTGAAGGAGGAAGCGTTGGAATTAAAGGATGTACGGGTTGTGCGGGATTTTCCTGAGGTATTTCCTGAGAAGCTACCAGGATTACCTCCACATAGAGAGGTTGACTTCCAGATCAATCTAGTACCAGGTGCCAAGCCTGTGTCCAAGGCTCCGTACAGAATGGCCCCGAAAGAACTCGCGGAGTTTAGTTCAATTGCAAGAACTAGTAGATTCAGGGTTCGTTCGCCCCAGTTCATCACCATGGGGTGCCCCTGTGCTGTTCGTGAAGAAGAAGGATGGAACCCTGCGATTGTGCATAGATTATCGGGAACTCAATCGATTAACGGTGCGGAACACTTATCCGCTACCTCGGATCGACGAGTTGTTCGATCAATTAGTGGGAGCACATTGGTTCTCTAAACTAGACTTGCGCTCTGGATACTATCAGTTGAGGATACAAGAGGGGGATATTCAGAAAACAGCCTTCAGTTCGAGATATGGTTTGTATGAGTTCACAGTAATGCCGTTTGGGCTCACAAATGCACCTTCGGCCTTTATGAGCCTGATGAACAAGGTGTTTGAACCATACTTGGACATCTTCGTCATCGTTTTCATCGACGACATCTTAGTCTACTCAAAGACGGAGGAGGAGCATGTCGAGCACCTGATCTTGGTTTTGAAAAAAATTGAAGGAACACGCCTTGTATGCCAAGTTTAGCAAGTGTGAATTCTGGCTTAAGGAGGCTGCCTTCTTGGGGCATGTGATCAGTGGAGCAGGATTAGCTGTGGATCCAGCTAAGGTGCGGGCCGTGAAGGAGTGGTCGCCCTTGAAGTCGGCGGCCGATGTACGAAGCTTTCTTGGACTTGCTGGCTACTACCGCAAGTTCATGAAAGGATTTTCCAAGATTGCCCTTCCTCTTACCTCCTTGACGAAGAAGGGTGTGCCATTTGAGTGGACACCTAAATGTGAAGCAGCATTTCAAGAGTTGAAGGATAGGCTTACCTCCGCCCCCATCCTTGCACTTCCGTCGGGGAAGGAAGGATTTCAGGTTTACATGGACGCATCATATCAAGGGATGGGTGCGGTGCTGATGCAGCACGGGCATGTAATCGCTTATGCTTCAAGGCAGTTAAAGAAACATGAAGTTAATTACCCGGTTCATGATTTGGAGCTGGGAGCAGTGGTGTTCGCTTTGAAGGTCTGGAGGCATTACCTATATGGCGTACACTACGAGATCTTTTCCGATCACAAGAACTTGAAGTATGTCCACACTCAGAAGGAGTTGAACATGAGACAACGACAGTGGTTGGAATTTCTATGCGACTATGAGTTCACCCTGAACTACCACCCTGGGAAAGCGAACTCGGTAGCCGATGCCTTGAGTAGAAAAGCGCCAGGCTCTAGCCCAGAGTCTCGGTTGATGAGTATGGAGTTGGCTCGGATGATCGAGGAGATGGAAATTACTCTAGTATTCAAGGCTCCTTCGACAGAGTATGCGGAGTATTTGGCCAACGTGAGCATAGTTTGTGATATCCGAGATCGGATTCGGGTGGAGCAAGGTATGGATGCGGCCTTGGCCCCGGCAATCAAGGCAATTGAAGATGGGACCACCGATGAGTACACACTAAAAGACGGCCTCGTTTATCTTCGAGGCCGACTTTATATTCCCAAGGGCGGCAAAATTCGGGAGGATATATTGAGAGAGGCGCATTCCTCTCAATATTCAGTGCACCCGGGTATTGCTAAGATGTACGCCGGACTGCGGAAGACCATGTGTTGGCCGGGAATGAAGAAGGATGTTCGCTACTATGTTACACATTGCGAAGCCTGCCAAAGGGTGAAGGCTGAATGCAAGAGTCCCGGTGGTTTGTTGCAGTCTTTGCCTATTCCCGAATGGAAGTTTGAGGATATCTCCATGGACTTTGTCCATGGGCTACCTCGCTCACGCTCCGGGAATGATTCGGTGTGGGTTATTGTGGATCGACTGACAAAGGTGGCCCGGTTCATTCCAATGAAGAAGGAAGCACACGTGGATGTTTTGGTACGCCTTTTTGTGGAGCAATTTGTACGGTATCATGGCGTGCCCAAGACAACTGTTTCGGATCGGGATGGTCGGTTTACATCCAATGAGTGGAAGGCGGTGCAGGCGTATTTGGGCTCACGCCTAACCTTTAGTACCGCATTTCATCCTCAGACTGACGGACAGTCAGAGCGGACCATCAGAACGCTGGAGGATTTGTTGAGGTTATGTGTGTTGGACAGAGGAGAGCCATGGGAAAGACTCCTGCCCCTGGTGGAATTCTCTTACAATAATAGTAATCAAGCGAGCATCGGTATGGCGCCCCATGAAGCCCTTTACGGAAGAAGGTGTAGGACCCCCTTGTCTTGGGTGCAGGATGAAGATCCGAAGACATTAGAAAATGAATTTATAGATGATACTGATATGGCTGTCAGATTGATAAGAGACCGCATGTTGGAGGCTCAAAGTCGACAGGCAAAATATTACAATAAAAAGCACCGGATGGTGGAGTTCCAAGTGGGCGAAAAAGTGTTCCTTAAGATTCGGCCGATGCATGGAGTGTCGCGGGTGCGGGGAGTGAAAAAGCTCAGCCCAAGGTATGTTGGGCCTTATACTATATTGGAAAGAATTGGCCCGTTGGACTATCGGTTGGAGTTACCACCGGAACTAGAAAATCTTCACGACGTGTTCCACGTATCGTCGCTTCGAAAATCACTATTGCGGACCGACCAATTTATTCCCACTACTGATGGTGCGGTGGCGTCAGATAGGTCTGTGCGACTAGAGCCGGTACGGATTGTTGACAGCGAGACAAGAACATTACGCCGCAAAAGTGTTCCCTTAGTGAAGGTGCTATGGTTGAATCATGGGAAGGAGGAGTACACCTGAGAGCCAATGGATTTGATGCAGCAACGCTACCCGGAGTTGTTTGCCCAAGGTAATCTTATTTAAAAACATATGATAAACTTCCTGTTAAGTTTTTCTCCACACAGCCTAAGCCTGATTTCGGGGACGAAATCTTTTATTTTGTTTATAGGATTTGTAACGTCACGAATCGCTCTAGGCCCCTAGTGTGTGAGTTTTTGAGTCAGGAGGGTTGACTCGAGTCCTGAGAAGTGCAGGGAATTGGGCTGCACTTGTGGAGAAGGGGAGAAATCAGTGCAGAGAGAAGTGACACGGGTAGCGACACGGGCGTGTCCCTACCCGTGTGCGTCGAGTTCCACTCGACAAGCCGTGTCGAGACTGACGGGCTGTGTCGACACCAAGTGACACGGGTAGTGACACGGCCGTGTCCCTACCCGTGTGCGTCGAGATAATCTCGACGAGGCGTGTCGAGATCGTCGAGAGTCGTCGAGATCGTCGAACGGGGTCGACACTAAGTGACACGGGTAGTGACATGGGCGTGTCCCTACCCGTGTGCGTCGAGTTGAGCTCGACGAGAAGTGTCGGGATGTAACTCAAGAAGTACACGGCCAATAACACGTCCAGGCACACGGCCGTGTCATGTGGACACGGGTCGGGACACGGGCGTGTCCCTACCCGTGTCAAACATTGAACCGACATGGAAACCTCCACGGCCGTTTCACGGAAGCAGGACACGGGTACGGACACGGCCGTGTCCCTACCCGTGTCACATTTTGTATATAAGGGGCAGAGAAAACCCTAGCCGTTTTCATTCCCATTTCTTCCCCTAATTCCTGTGAGAACTCCTAGTGAGAGGAAAACTGCAGGAGCAAGTTCTACCGAAGGAGATCCGCCATCGCCGTGAAAGAGAAAATGCCGCCAAGGAGAACTACGCGATCCATGGCCGGAAATGGTGGTACCGCTGGAGCCAACGTGAGTTTCCTACCCTCTCCCTTGGTGCTAGATCTTAGATATATAGGAGAGACATCGGCTCAAGAGAGCTTGATGGAGAGGAGAAGATTTCTAGGTTTGGCCATGCTAGGATTTGAATCCTAGAGTTTAGATCTCTTCAACCCTTCCCCTTTTCTTCAATACGACGATGGGTGAATGGTTTCGTGAGTAGTTTTGGCCCTTGAGGTTGAAAAAGGGAGGAGGACATTTCTGGAAAATTTAGGAAGGATCGCTTGAGGAGGAAGACGGACCGATGCCGTTCATTTTTCTTAAGATGCGCGCAGAATCTGTATTCTGCGCGCAGCGATCTTCTAGGCCATTTTCGTGTAGGATATGGGCAGATCTGGGCTTTTGGCTAAACATGAAAGTTGTAGCCCTTGGAAATACCTTTCCAACGAGTGGTTGCACGACTTCAGGTGATGTCTGTGGCCCCGGGAAAACCTAATCGAGTTTGCTGTCCGGCAATTCCTGTACACAGAAATCGTGTTCTGTGCGCAGCGAACCTTGAAGCCGATTTCGAGTAAGTTATTGTCAGATCTGGGTTGTGACCTGAATATGAAAGTTGTAGATCATTAAAAGTTCTTTCCAACGAGGGGTTACACGCCTCCACCGGATTCCTGTAACTTCAGGAAACTCCGGTCGAAGTTGCTGTCCAGTGCTAATCCTGCGCTGATATTCTGGGTCTCTACATACATTGTGGATTTGAAATTGGTGGTCCAATGTCGCAATTAATTCGAGATTTTGGTGAAATAATTTATGTTAACCACCAAAGTGTTATGGATGATAATATTTACTATTTTAGAAATCAATTTATTATCGCAAGATAGCTTGAGGCCTGTTGATTTCCTTATGTTTAATTGGATTGATTTGATAATACTTCGGTAAGTTGTCGTAAGAGCAAATCTTGTTTATATCATGTTGAAATCACTTGGGATGATATATAGATGGGTAACCCATGGCCATGCATATATTATATATCGGATTGAATTTAGGAGTCCATCAATAGTGTGTCGTCTCCTATTGTCATTTTATAGTAAATGTGCAAGTGCGGTGTTGACCGCCATTTGTTTTGGTCGTGTTGAGGTAAGGTGTGGATGGATGGTTGGGTTGTGTCCTCGTGCTCACTCCGAGGCCCCTTCCATGATATGTTGATGTGGAATTTGCATGTGGTGTGAGTCGACACGCGGTGTCGTAATCCTGGGTTAAGGATAGTGTGGCAGGTCTACGGGCTCTCCAGTCGTCACACCGACGGGAGTTGGCAGTTAGACTTGGTGGGTTTGGGCTGTGTCCTCGGTGTTCACGTCCCGAGGCCCCTCCGGCCATGTGAGCGGTTGGGCTTGTGTCCTCGTGCTTCTTCCGAGTCCCCTTCCGGGTCACGCAAGGCCAGTTCGGGCTGTGTTCTTGGTGCACATCTACCCAAGACCCCGCTGGGCCATAGTACGCATGGGCTCCGCTGTTGTGTTCTTAGCGTTGAGGCGTACGGAGGCCTATGTGAAGTAGTGTGATACCCGCCTAGTAGTAGAAGTGCCCGTTCTACTGTCACTGCCTGGCCACGGCGGCTGATGCCTGAGAGGTTAGCTACCTGCTCGAAAAGTGGGAACTATAGTCTGTGTCGACATAGCAATTGCATGGGTGTGCATGGGTGAGTCATTGCATAGCATTCATAGCATTTCATATCATTGCACAACAAGATCCTCATCGTATAAGTTTGTATGGGCACTCTTATTCGATGAGTTACTTTTATGTAACCCGATCCTTAACTTATAAGTTTGTATGGGCATTCTTATAAGTTAAGTTACTTTCCTGCAGTTACTTGTACTTGCTAGTTTAGTGTAGCTCTTACATAAATGCTGATTATGATACTGTTACTCTTACACTACTGACACCTGCTTGTACTTCCTTTACTTGCATACTTGTTATATACTATACTCTTGTTCCTTTTCTTCGCCCGGTGCCGAGGAGTCGCCGGGGGAGCGGATGTGAAACCACTTAGTCGTTTTGACTAACGGTTGCTACGTCTTCCTTTTTAGGAGGTCACGCCGCAGGTGGAGCAGCCGCAGACTACGTAGCTGGACAGCCAGGCCAGGATGACAGGGCCTGAGGTGACGGTGCCGTCGATACCGTCAGTTACTGATGTTAGTATTTGATACTCTGATGTAGCCCGTTTGGGCAATGTTTAGCTGTACTCTGATATATGGTAGAAGCATGTTTTAGCTTCTCCTTATTGATGTATTTGGACATTATAACTTAGTGTGGATTTGACTTCTGGTTGTTTATTTATTTGGTTGGGTTGGCATGTTATATTGATATTGTTGTAGCTGGCGGAATAGGCGTCTTGTGGTACAGGTTAGCCCGTGTGCTAATGCTACCGCAAGGCGGCTGTTCCGGGCATAAGACTCCCCCTTCGTGCCGTGTTTTGGGATCCGGGTAGGGGGAGTTTTACAGAATTATCGGGGTCGAGTGGAGTTGGAGGGCCCGCACTCGCCCAAGTGAGCTCGGCAAGTAGCAGGCGAGTAGGGCCAGTCGGGCATGTACTCTCCAAAGTCTAGGGAGAGGCAGCGAGTGCCAGGTCCATTGAGCACTCGCCGCCCCAGGCGACCAGAGGCTTCATGGGACCACTTGCCCAACAATCTATGATGTTTTTACCATTTTGCCCTCATTGGTCTGCATATAGCCTGTTAGAACAGCGGAGTTATGTATTAGCATGCCAACCTGAACTACATATAGTCGTTCAGAATAGCGGAGGTTGGCTATTTGTAGGCCATTTTCAGAAATCTATAAATACGACCCAAGAGGTACCTCTGAAGGCATGCTCACTTGTTCTCCAGTCTTCTAGAACTTTTTGAGGTTGCCTTAGCTCGGCATTTGGCTAAGGAGGGGAAGCTCTCTAAGATCTTCTAGGTGTGTGGTGGGACATCCACACTGAGCCCTTGGGTCAGTTCCCTTTCCTGTTTCTTTGTTGTTTGTCTTGTATGAGAGAAATAAGTGTGTGATCACCCCTTCCCCAAAGGGGAACTCCACAAGAGACCAAATTCTCCGATTCAATTGGCAGCATATGCAAGGAAGACTCTTATTGCTTCCAATCTAGCTATTGGGGCAAATGTCTAGTCAAAATCTATCCCTTTTTCTTGCATGCATCCTTTAGCCGTCAGTCTAGACTTGTTCTTGACAATAATGTCATTCTTATCCAAGTTGTTCCGGTAGATCCACTTGGTCTCTATGACATTTTTTCCTTATTGTCTGGGAACCAACTTCCAGTCTTTACACCTCTTAAATTGGTCCAGCTTTTCTTGCATTGCTCCAATCCAGAATTGGTATTTGATTTCTTCTTCAAACTTCTTGGGCTCTTCTTGAGATAGAAAACTTGAGTAGAGAGCTGTATTGATACTCTTTCTTATATTCTGGACTCCATGGCTTGTATCACCAATGATTTGGTGGGTTGGATGGCCCCCCAGATGTCTGACAGCTGGAGGCAATCTAGCTCCACCATTCTGATCTTCATTGTCTTCATCTGGATAGTCTTCAACCACTTCAAGAATGCCTTGACCTTCTCTAGGAATGATCAGACCATCAGCTTTATCTTGTACTGTGGGAGCAACTTCCTTGATGGTTAGCTTGTCCATCATCAGCTCTTGTTGTAGAATAGAGATCGGGCGGTTTGGCGGTCTGACTCTAGCGGATTGCAGTCCGAGCAGTCTGTCGGTTTCTCTCTAGCGGTTTGGTAGTAGGTTTGTTGTTGTTGGTACCCTGGCGGTCTATCGATCTTCCCCTGGCGTCTTGGAGACCGGGCGACCTGGCGGGCTCTAGTGGCGGCTTAGTGTCTCCCTCTGGTGGTAGTCGGGCGGTTTTCCCACTCGACAAACCGCGCGGCTTGGTCGGCTTGTATTTAAGTCAAACAGCTTGTACATGTAATTTTTTAGTCCCATATTATTTAATTGTAATCTCTCTCATCTCCTCCATTCTATAAAAGGGAGGCTATACCATGTAATACACACTTTTTTGGATTATAAAGATTTCAGTTATTCCAATTTTCGAACTCTTTTTTTCTGTTCGTACAGCTCTGTACCTATAATACAAGAAGAGGAGCTAGGCAGCTCACTGTTAATCATGTTGGATTCATCAAAGACAGCATGCACTAACTCTTCTACAATTTGACTAGTTAAGTTGTATATTCTATATGCCTTACTATGAATGTTGTACTCAACAAAGATCCCTTTATGGGACTTGGCAGCAAACTTAGTTAGATGGGATTTTCCATTGTTAAGCACATAGCACTTGCTACCAAAAATCCTGAAATATCTCAGGTTTGGTTTTCTGCCCTTCAAGATCTCATAGGGAGTTTTCTCGTGACTCTTGGTGATAGAAGCCCTATTAAGGACATAACATGCAGTGTTAACTGCCTCAGCCCAAAAGTATTCTGGGAGAGTTGAGTCACTTAACCATGTTCTACCAGCCTATATGAGAGTTCTATTTTTCCTCTTAACAATCCCATTTTGATGGGGTGTTCTAGGTGAGGAGAATTCTTGATGAATCTCTTGCCCTTCACAGAACCTTATCATGCACTCAGACTGAAATTCAATCCCATGGTCACTTTTGATTTTGACCACAGTACTGTTAAATTCATTCTAAATTTGCTTGACAAATGTATGGAAGACATCAGGGGTTTCAGATTTATTCCTTAGAAAGAACACCCAGGCAAATTTGGAAAAGTCATCAACAACTACATGGGTATAAACTTTCCTACCTAAAATTTGAACTGGCATAGGACCAAACAAATCCATTTGCAGGAGATATAAGCGCCTCACTGAGTCTTTGGTGCCTATGCTCTTGAAGGAGGTCTTGGTCTGTTTGCCCTTTTGGCAAGCAGAGCAGATACCCTCCTTAGTGCACTTTAACTTTGGACCATTCCTAACTAGCTCTCCATTAAAGAATTTGCCTATGGTTCTATAATTCAGATGGGCTAGCCTCTTGTACCACTGGTCACGTGAAGAGGCTTTCTCATTTGCAACTAGGCATACAGAGGTGTCCTTACTTAAACATAGGAAATCTAAACAATACACACTTCCACTCCTATTGCCTGTTAAGATGACCTCTTTGTCACTTAACATCCTAATCTGGCAGTCATCCTTGTGGAATATTATGTCATAACCAAGATCACAGAGTTGACTAATGCTTATCTAGTTGTGTTTCAACACTTCCACATAGGCTACTTTTGTGAGGGTGACTATGTCATTAGAGATCATACCATAACTCTAGTCACTCCTTTCTCTGAGCCACCAAAGATAACCTTTGCTACATTCTTTACTGGAGTATATTCCTTCAGCAAGATTTTTGTTCCAGACATGTGCCTGGAACATCTACTGTCCAAGTACTATATTTGGGCACGGGCACTTGGACTAACCTGCAAGACATAAGTCAGTTAACCTTAGGACCCCAGTACTTATTGGGCCCTAGGTGCATGATAGTCTGATAATAACCATATCTATCTACAGCTCTTCTGACAGGATAGCTCTCTCTTGCTCTTGGCACACTTATAGTCTGTTAGCAATCTATAGCATAGTGGCCCACTTTGCCACAGCACCAGCACCAATAAATATTGTACCTTCCTTTAATAGCTAGTCTAGTGGTTATGTTAACAGCAGATCTTGGTCTAGAAGGTGTAGCAGTAGTCATATTCTTTTGTTTCGCAGCCTAGTCTAACTAGTGGTGGGTCTGATAGTAGAAGTGCTTGGGATATCTTGAGCCCTACTAGCGGCTGCCTTTTTTTGGAGAGCACACTCTTGATGGCCTCAGAGATGCCCAAGTCTACTGACAGACTTTCCCTTGGTCTTAGGGTGGGTTGGAATATTCTAAGAACAGTCTGCAGCTTTACCCTTGAGTGAAGGGGTTGATGCACCAAACATAAATGGTCCGGGATATGCCATTTGGATTTCCTCATGGGCTGCCTTGAAAGAACTTGCAGCCTTTCTATATTTTCCACCCTGGTAGTAAACATCTTTGTTCACACCAGTAGATCTACAATTCTTACAGTGACCATAGATACTCTCTTAATCATACCTGTTAGAAGGTAGTAGAACTCTCCTAAAGAGAATAGAATGCTTGGAGGCTAGTGGCTGCACTGGAGCTTTGCCCTTCCTTTTGGGATTGGCAACACTAGGGCTTCCATTGAAACCCAACCCCTTCTTGCCCTTTTGTGAGGAGAAGGTGTCTATCAAGGGAAGCACTAAACTGGGCTTTGAATAGCTAGCCAATATTCTCTTCTTTCTCTCCAGCAGCACTTCAAGGTCCCTTATTCTATTTTCTCGGTACTCAATGGTTCATATCTGAATTAAGGAAGTGGTTTCTAGTTCACTGATTTCCTTCAGTTTCAGATCCAGCAAGTCTGCATGCTGGGAAGCAGCAAGCTGAAGGGAGGATATTTCCTTAGCATGCTTCTTGTCTAGCATCCTGCTTTTCTTGAAAGCATTCAGCAAGACACCATACTTATCAATAACTGAATTGACATCTTCCTCTGATTCAAACCCATCTTCATCATAGGATTTAGATGCCTTTGAATCGGGACTGGTTTCATAGCCAGTTTCAGTGGAGTGGCTGGAATGAGAATGTACCTTTGATGGGTCAGGCAGATCCTGGTTGGATACTTCATCTGTCATAGCAATTAGGCCATAGCAGCAGCCGTCTTATTCTTCTTCGCCATCCACCTCTGTATCACCATCTGATTGTGATAGAGGGGCCCTGACTTCAATCCAGGTAGCAAGATGATCTTCATTAGCCTCTTCAGCAATAACAGACAATATCTCAATGAAGTTTGCTTCTTCAGCTTCTAGTTCAACAGAGTACAGCCCTATATAGGCTTCATCTTCATCTTCCTCTTCTGACTCTGATGAGGAGGAGTCAGTCCAGCTCTTCTGCTTCTTAGTAATGAAGGATTTCTCCTTCCTGACTTTTTGCTTATGGTCCTTCTTCTCATCAGATTCCTTTTTTTTGACAGGGCAGTCGGCTATTACATGCTCTAGATTACTACAACAATTGCAAACCACTTTAGATGAAACATGTTTGTTGGGTTTAGAACCATACATGTCCACCTTAAAGGATTTCTTCCTGCCCTTGTAGTAGTATTCTATGGGATGAGAGGATGAGGAGGGCATGCTTCTCCAGTGTTTCTTCTTCATAAATTTCTAGAACTGCCTGGAGAAGTTAGCAATATCTTCATTAGACATATGACAGTCTAATGTACTGGTCTCTGATTTTTCTCAGTCAGATCCAGCATCCCTCCTTGGTGGAGAAGGAGTCTTCCTTCTTCTCCTTCTTGAGCCTTCATCCTTGAATGCCACATTCTTCTCTTTAGCTTGGGACTTGCCGACTTTCTCCTCCTCTTTCTTGGATGTTAGTTGCATCTCATAAGAGAGCAGCTTCCCGAACAAGGTTGGTGGTGGAGTGTCAGCTAGCTTAGCCAGCTCTCTTCTGACACAGATCTTAGTATCCCAATCTCTTGTTAGAGATCTGAGAAAATTGTCATTCAGTTCATAGGTGCTGAAGATTCTGCCATAAGTCCTCAGCTCATTGACAATCCTGAAGAATCTTTCATAACACTCAGCTATGTTATCAGTTTTGCTCTGCTTGAAGGCCTCATACTTTTGATTGAGCATGGACTTTCTGTCGTCTCTCTCTTCCTTTGTTCCCTCCATGTAGACAACAAGAGTGTCCCACATTTCTTTGGAGGTCTTGCAGTGCACAATATTCTGGAAAGTGGAATCATTTATAGCACTCACAATTATATTATGTGCCCTCTTGTCCATTGTGGCTAGAATAACTTCATATTTTATGATCTCTGCATAGGTCTTAGGTGTCTGTATATTAGCATCCAGAGCTAATACTTTCATATGGATGAAAGGTCCCTCTTTGACTATAATAAAAATCCTAGGGTCAGTTGCTTCCATGAACATCCTAACCCTCTCCTTTCAGATGCCAAATCCTTCTTTCTTATAGATTGGAAGCTTAATGGCACCAAGCTCCTTATAGTTCACTCATGAACCCATAAGGATAGATTTTCTTGCTGACCTTGGAGATCTACTCAGACTGTTGAGTCTTTAAAGAGTAACCTCCCAGTACTTGAAAGTCTTGTTTTCAAGTTCAGCCAAACACCTAGAGGGGGTGAATATGATTTTGGTTTCTTTTTGATTTAGTTAAACCTTAACTAATTTTGTCGAGCTAAGTTATTAGGTTAGTTAGGCTTTTAAGGTCAATCACAGATGACACAGCTGGTTTATAGTGGTTCCCTGATCTTGGGTATGTCTACTATCCCTCCCACCTCTCTAACAGTGTGTTAGATGAGGCACAATACTGATAGTACTTTTTGCACTTAAATTTATTAGTGTATTTTCGTGTTTTTAAAGCACAAATCATGTCTTGCAAGTGCTTATATTGACCCCCTTTTGTAAATATTATTGTCACTAATGCGTTTTTTTGCTTTTTGCAGTTTTGCATGGCTTTCAGCAAAATTTTGCTGTGACATGCCCGAAGATCATGCCCTACAAGGGCGTGTACCTAGGGCGTGTAACCCATATGAATGAAGCAACATGTCCGAAAATTCATTTCTTGGAAACTCAGTGAACACGCCCTCTGTCATGCCCGTGTCACGCCCGACACGGGCGTGTTCAAGAGGCGTGTCCCCAGATCCCGAGAAATCGCCGCAGCACATTACTTTTTGTTGATCCACCGTCACGCCGAATGTGTCATGCCCCACGGACACGCCCTGGTAGGGCGTGACATATGGGTGTGTAACTCAACTACAACGCCTGTCACCTCCAGCATTTCAGCCCAAAAAGTCGCACCGAATGTGTCACGCCCCAGGTACATGCCCGACCCATGCGTGTCAGGGGGGCGTGACCCAGCCCGAAAAATTCTATAAATTGAGCCCTTCTCCTAGGGTTCAGCAGGCAGTTTTGGAGTGAGAGTGGAGGTTCTTCCCCTTAGTTTTCTTGTATTTCTTGTAATCTTCCATGTTTCCACTCTCTTTCCTCGTTTCGAGCTTTGTAATCTAGCTTAGTTACTCTTATTTTATATTAGTTGTTGTAATTACTTAGTAGCTAAGGGTAATGTTCGCATATATTTTCATTTCCCGCACCTGTAATCTTTCATTTTCAAGTTGTAGTTCTCTTTCAGTGTTAATAAAAAGTTTGCCACTTTTCTCGCTTTCTCAACGCATTTCTATTCATCTCTCTTTCCCCATTTCACCATGAGTAACTAATCCTCCTTGTACTCGATCTTGATGATCTGAGGTTCGAGTTGATTAAGTTATGATGCTCTAGTTTTCTTTTTCTTTGTAAGGCTTATACCTTGATTTACTCTTGCTTTACCTTTACTTGGAGATATATCATCGATATATATTTTCCATCATTTGCTTTCATTCTTGGCTAGCCTAGAGGACGATGGTTTGAAGTGAGCACTCAAGATTGAAGAGAGTTGCACACACCCCTCAAGAGAGGTGGATGTTAAATCTCCTGGATTGGAGTGGAATCCAATAACGGGGTTCACAGCATAAAGCGGGTTTTAGCCCTCCGATTCGGACAAGAGTTCGGTCAGACCTTCCTAAACGCAGATGTGCATGACTTCGAGAGAAGCATGTTCTTGGTTTAAGAACCTCCGCGGTCAAGGTCTCTTGCTTTATTAATTTAAAAAGTTTATTATTGCATATTTTGATCAACGTAAGCCGAGGTGATTCTCGACCGAGTACTATCTCTTAATTATCATTTAGCTTTTATCTAATTTGCAAGTAAAACATTCTCACTTCTCTAATTTAGTAAGCAACCCCAAAACAACTTTTATTTGATAAGATAATAGTAAATACTTGAAGTAGAAGTACTCAAATCGCCCCGGGTAATACGACCTTGATATGGAACTTAATATCCTATACTATATGCGATAAGGTGCACTTGCCTTCATCGAATATAGAATCGGAGAACATCTCACAATCACACATTCACCTTCTCCTTCCTTAACTTTGTCTTCTCCATGTATAACCCCTTCTTCGAAAAATTTATATCAAATACCAACACTCGACTCCTAAGAGCTAACAGCACGGATCATGCAGGACCTCTCAGTCTTCTCCAAGACCTACCACTCGGACATTAAGCCCTACCTCAGATCCAAAGGATCCTACAACTCGGGACTAAGCCCTACACTCAGATCACAAATGATCCTACCTCAGCCTTTATAACATGGGCCTATAACTCAAATTCTCACAGTAATCCTACACTCTCAGCCTTTTTAGATCAGTCCTACAACTCAGATCCTAAAGGATCCTACAGAAAATAAAAAAGATGATTTGCAGTTTGACACCAGAGAGACTTATGTGTCTGTCTTCCTGGGCTAAGAAGATTTCAGGCCTATCTTCTTCATAGCAACAATTTGACAAGGTCTTCAGTACTGGACTGCCTGTGTTGGAAGTAACTCGGAATCAAGATTCTGTACTGCTGTTGAAGACAATGAATCTGAAGGTTTGAATCTTCTTCAAACAACTATCTGGACTAGCAGGCTTTGAAGGCTCTGCTTCTCTTCACAATCAGAAATCGATTATGAACTTGTTGTCATTGATGATGATCTCAATAGCTATCTCTTTATGCTTTCAGGTTGACTGATCAGAACTTGTGCTTCAGGCTTGATGTTAATGGTGAGGGAGAAGACAAAGTTATGTTGCTTTGTGTATTCAAAAACCCTAATTTCTTCTTGTCGACCCAGTCAATCTTTCTCTTTTATTGATCGTCGATCAACGGCTCTTTTGCATTGTGGGCCCCGCCTTAATTGCCGATTTACCACCTACCATATGCAGAATACGACAACAACTGGCCGTCGGTGCCTTTAATGGCAAACTCCATCTTTCCCGCAATGAATTTGAACTGCGTTGACTTTATTGACTTTTGCTGACTCATGGTGACGTCTGTCATTCTGGACTTACCCAAATTCTCAGAATCCACTCATGTATTGAGTGACGTTGAGTGGTGTTGAGTGAATGGCATTCTCTCAATGATTCTGTACTTAGTCAATTTTGCAGCTCCATTTGCATTGAGTGGCGTTGAGTGAATGGCCTTCACTCAACGCTTTTATACTTAGCTTAGCTTTCTGGTCTTTCTATATCCTAGGCGTTGAGAGTGTTGAGTGTAGCTTCATCACTCAATGCTTTTGTACTTGGCCGCAACTGCTAGAGCTCGAGTCAACGCTTTTTGTCATCTGGCATTGAGTGAAATGGCTTCACTCAATTCTTGTAGACTTAGATGAATTTTCCAGTCTATCTTTAATGGCGTTGACAGAATCAGTATGGCATTGAGTGAACTAGCTTCACTCAATGCTTCTGGACTTTGTTTATTTTCTTTGACAGAATTCTGCTGCTTTGACTTAGGCAGCAATACTCGACGAATTATACTGCATAGCGTTGAGAGATTTGACATCACTCAACGCTTGTGGACTTGGCTATTTTCTTTGACAGAAACTTTAACTATTCATTGTGTCGAGACAGCTGAATTGTCTCGACACTACAGTCTGCTAGGTGTCAACATCTTTAAGTCTGCACTTCAGTTCTTCATTGTGTCGAGATTATTGTATTATCTCGATGCTACTGTCCTAATGTCACAACCCGCATTTCCTCAACGAGTACATCGTATCAGAGTAAGAGGAACTACGGGTTATGATGCCACGTCGTGCAGGGGATAACTGCACACGCTCAGGCAACCCTTGACGCTTACTTTATGAGTTGAAATCCATCAGTTAAATGCAAGAAAACCTTTTAGTTTAATGGTCGTATCCCTCGGCCTTAGGCATCAAAATGTGTGTTTGTACGCGGCAGAAATACTTTGTTTATTTATGACGATCTCCTATATGCAGTCTATATTTATAATAATATCAGAAATCATCTTTGTTTACGTTCTTTGGAAAATACTTGTTCGGTGACCAAAACAAGTTATGCATGTTATCCTAGCATAGGTTTTGTTTAGCTTAAAAATACCTAATGCAACCTAGCATAAATCCTTCCCAAGAGCAAGTAGACATCATCTTAGCCAAATGAGTCACATTAGCAGTCTAGCATTCATATATATATCACAAGTAAAGAAAACCACCAATGGGCGCCAACAAGCTAACACGAACCCATTGGGGTGCAAGTATGTCTGTACAACAAAGAAAAGAACTACCTCGCTAAGTAAGCTCGGCTAGCTCCAAATAAACTCGATCCAAGCACTAGCCGCTCAACCGGCTACAACCTGCACCTGAGGCATTCAAGAAAGAACACCTCAGCAATCATCAAAGCTATACAACAGAGTATACAACAGAGTATGAAGTTCAAAAAATATAACGAAGGGGCTTCCCGACCCCGTAGCAATGTTTCATGTAAGTAAACTGAGTAAACAAAACAGGTGGAAAACAAGTGTAAAACGCACCAAGTGCGTGCCATTCTCCTCAAGCCCTGCTCAACCCGCAGGAGCAAAAAGGAAAAACACATGCCCATTCTATCATCCTTAATACAAGAAACAACTATACGAATGAAACATAAGCAGCGGTTAAATGCGATTCCGCAAGGGTCTTTTAGTGGCAGCCCTAAAGTGGAACGCACCAATAAAAGCCAGCTCAAATCGGGGCCAAAATGGTGCTCTACACCACAAATCCAAACCCGGTGGCCACAAAGGCTTAAACCACACCACCCCTTACCGAATCCTCACACAAACGCTCCTGCCATGGTTCACAATTCACCTCGCAAAACATACCATAAACGAACCCAAGCTCAACACCATAAGCAAATCTCACCATAACCCAAGTACACTCGTTCCCTTCCTTCATCCTCACACATGACGACAAATTTCCCATGTGTATGCTAACATGAGTATGCTAACATCATTTCTACTTACTCCTCAAAGGATAATGCTAACTAAACCAACAAGTGATTTTAACATGATCATGACATGAACAAGAAAAGCTACATGAAGCAACTTCGCATAAGAAGAAATATTTAAGCGTAGGGAAATTTGATAACAAGGCGGTAAGCATGTAAGATTTGAAGGAACAAGAGGATTCATGACTAAACAAAAACAAGAAGAACAAGGCTAATAAAATTGAAAGAGGAAAATTAGCTAAACTTGCACAAGCAAAGAATAAGAAAACAAGATTGGCAAGGGTGAAGAACACCGCTTGCCTGAACCGAGATGACACCGCGACGGCTGCTCCTCTCTTTCCTTCCCTTGTCTTAGATTTGCTCCCTTGATGTTCTTTTGGAATGAGGAAGAAGATGAAGAATAAGGTGAAATGAGGAGGATAAATCTCTGTTTCGGCCTTATTTCCTCCAGAACAGAGCTGGACCGTTAGATGCAGAATCAGGGAAATGAACGGCACAAAATAACTGGAAAAAGTCGATTTTCGGCCCTGTCACGCCCTGTGTCACGCCCGTGTCACAGGGCGTGTACCTGAAGAGGCGCAGAAAGTCGGCAAATCCAAGTTTATCCACACGGTACCTCGTCGACCAAAAGTGCCGACACTCGACAAAGCTTGACACGCCCTATGACACGCCCGTGTCACAGGCCGTGTCCCCTCTCTCGACACCCGACACTCGACACTCGACACTCGACACTGACACTGCGGGACACGGCCCGTGACACGCCCGTGTCACGGGGCGTGTACCCCATTCGTCGAGCTCAACTCGACGCAAGAAAATTCGTCGAGTCAAGGAGGTCACGGCCCAGGTCACGCCCTGGGTCATGCCCCGACACGCCCGTGTCGGGGGGCGTGTCACGCACAAAAACGACCATTTTTTCCTGTTTTGAAAAGTGTTTCTGTGTCGTCCTAGACCATTTTTGCCTTAAGAACTTTTTACCCTTTTTGTTTCCTGTACAAGCAACCCGTTTGGAGCAACCTTACCCGGGCGCGAAAAAGTGCAAACATTCCCTAAGAGGCCTCACCGAGTCCCCAATTTGGACTCCGGTTTGCTGGGGAATCGTGCAACTAGGCTACCAAAACAGCCACTCGCAAGCCCGCGGGAAAACCATGCTCGAACAACGGTCAAAGCCAACGTAACGCCCATCATTCAACGAAAAATACGGGGCGTTACAGTCACTCTCCCTAACAAAAAGTTTCGCCTCGAAACTTTTCAATCATTTTGATATAAATCAAATGAGTAACCAAACAGAAACAAGAATTTACATACCAGCTTATTTACGGGAATAAATCAGGGTGAGCCGCCCTCATCACTGACTCGAGCTCCCACATCGCGCTTTCCACATTCTGATTTTTCCATAGCACCTTGACCATAGGAATCTTCTTTTTCCGCAACACGCGATCTTGAGAGTCCAATATCTGGATGGGCATCTCCACATAAGAAAGGTTTGGCGCCAATTGCGGCACCACGTCCAACACTTGCTTGTCATGTCGCACACACTTGCGAAGTTGGCTGACATGAAACACGTCTTGAACAGCAGGAAAGTTCACGGGTAATTCTACTTTGTAAGCGGATGCACCAACTCGCGCAAGAATTTTGAAGGGACCCACAAATCTTGGGTCTAATTTGCGCTCCTTTCCAAACCTTTTAATTCCAACCATTGGGGAGACTTTCAAGAAGACGTAATCCCCCACTGCAAACTCTAACTCCGACCTTCGTCGGTTGGCGTACTTTTCATATCGCTCTTGGGCGATTCGGAGCTTCTCCCGAATAAGTCGTACGGCAACTTCCATGTCCTCGAGCGCCTCTGGGCCCAACAAAGGCCGCTCGCCAACCTCAGCCCAAAAGAGGGGAGTCTGATATCGACGCCCATATAAAGTTTCGAACGAAGCCATTTGCAAGCTTTCTTGATAGCTGTTATTATATGTGAATTCCATAAGCCGCAAACGTTCATCCCATGCTCCACCATACTCAAGAATATAGCATCGAATCATATCTTCCACGATTTGATTTACTCGTTCTGTTTGGCCATTCGTCTGAGGCTGGTAAGCAGTGGAATACCGCAAATCCGTTCCCAAACCCTCTTGGATACTCTTCCAGAAACGAGAAGTAAATTGGGAATCCCGGTTTAAAATGATATTGATTGGCACACCATGCAGTCGGATGATCTCGTTCAAATATAACTCCGCTATTGTCTTCATCGGGTAGTTGACTTTAAATGGTATGAAGTGAGCACACTTGGTCAACCTATCCACGATCACCCACACGGAGTCATGTCCTCGTGGAGATCTTGGTAGGCCTGTAATAAAATCCATTGAGATGCTTTCCCACTTCCATTTTGGAATCTCCAATGGCGTCAACTTGCCACCAGGCCTCCCATGATCAGCTTTCACCCGCTTGCAGGTATGACATTCAGATACAAATTGCGCTATATCTCTTTTCATTCCATACCACCAGACAATTTGTTTCAAATCACGGTACATTTTTGTTGAGCCTGGATGATAGGCCATACTTGAGCCATGTGCTTCCCGACACACCATCTCGCGAATGTCTCCAACTGCGGGAATACAAAATCGACCACGATACTTTAACGTGCCCTCATTAGCAATAGAAAAATCCGGTAATTCACCCTTTTCAGTTCGAAGAAATAAATGTAAAAGATCAGGATCATCCTTTTGATGTTGTCTTGCAAGCACCAGCCATGAAGGTTCTTCTACTATCGAATGACTTTGCGGGTCATATCTTCCCACGGAAATATCCATCAATAGAAATTCCTCTACAAGACGGTCGACTGAAAGATGAAATAATTTCCCCGTCTTCCGACTCAAAGCATCGGCCACAACGTTCGCTTTCCCCGGATGATACTGAATTTCCACATCATAATCAGCTACATATTCAAGCCATCGCCGTTGGCGCTGATTAAGTTCCTTTTGCGTGAAGACGTACTTTAAACTTTTATGATCTGTAAAGATTTTACACTGTGCACCATAAAGTAAGTGTCTCCACAACTTCAATGCAAATATCACCGCTGCGAACTCCAAATCATGCGTTGGGTAGTTCTTTTCATGACTTTTCAACTGCCGAGACCCATACGCAATCACCTTTTTGTCTTGCATTAAAACACATCCAAGTCCAACGTGCGACGCATCCACAAAAACATCATAATCTATCCCTTCTGTCGGCAAGATCAACACAGGAGCGGTACATAACCTGTTCTTGAGTTCCAGGAAGGACGCCTCACACTTGTCATTCCACTCAAACGCCACATTATTCTGGGTTAAGCGAGTCAAAGGTGCAGCCAACGTAGCAAAACCTTCGACAAATCTACGATAATAGCCGGCCAAGCCCAAGAAGCTCCGAATCTCCTTGGGTGTCTCCGGTCTTCTCCATTCCATGACTGCAGCAATCTTTTCGGGATCTACTGAAATTCCATGTTGATTAATGACATGACCCAGAAAGGCAACTTGAGGCAACCAAAACTCGCATTTGCTTAGCTTGGCGAATAACCGTTGGTCTCGCAAAGTGGCCAATACTAAGCGCAGATGTTGTTCATGCTCCTCAGCACTACGAGAGTAGACAAGAACGTCATCAATAAAAACTACCACAAACTTATCCAAGTAGTCCTTGAACACCCGGTTCATCATATCCATGAAGGCTGATGGTGCGTTGGTCAAACCAAACGACATCACCAGAAATTCAAAATGACCATGTCTTGATCGAAATGCAGTCCGCGGAATATCAGCCTCCCGGACCTTGAGCTGACGATAGCCCGAGCGGAGATCAATCTTCGAGAATACTGAACTGTCACGTAGTTGATCAAACAAATCATCAATTCTTGGCAGTGGGTACTTGTTTTTAATCGTCACCTTGTTCAACTCCCGGTAATCAATGCAAAGCCGCATCGACCCATCTTTCTTCTTCACAAATAACATCGGTGCACCCCAAGGTGATGAACTCGGCCTGATAAACCCTTTTGCCAATAAGTCATCCAGTTGTGTACGCAATTCTGCTAGCTCACGCGGGGCCATTCTGTACGGCGCTTTCGCAATAGGCCGCGTACCCAGCTCCAAATCAATGACAAACTCGACATCACGATCAGGGGGAAGACCAGGAAGATCAGTAGGAAAAACATCTGGAAATTCACGCACAACAGGAATCTCCTCCAAACACGAGAAAACAGCACTAGTCCCCACAACTGCGACTAGACAAGCAAAACATTCGGAAACAAACAACGTCCGAACACATACCGCCGAAATCCCTGGAGAATCCTGGCATGAATCACCATAAACACTTCCCGGCTGACCATTGTCCTTGATAAAATCCAAGCGCTTTCCTTTGCACTGGATTACAGCATCATAGTGGGATAACCAGTCCATACCCAGAATGACGTCAAAATCTTCCAAATCGAGCACCTTGAAATCAGCCTTCGCTAGGAAATCCCCCAACAAAATGGGACAATCAAAAGGACCGCAGTCTGCAACCACAGAAGCACCGGAAGGAAACCGTACCAAAAAGGCATTCTCCACTCGATCTGGTGTCAAATGATACCGATCCAGAAAGGTTCGAGCCACAAATGAATGTGTCGCGCCAGAATCAAAGAGAACACGCGCCCAACGGTTCTTTACCTTAAAGTTTCCTATAAGGGTACATATGTAGCTAAGCACTACGCACAAGAGGCATAAACAAAACGTGAACCAGAGGAAGGAATCGAACCTGAGATAACCTGAGATGACAACTGAGCTTCCTCTGACGAGATCACATTTAACTTCCCTTTTCCTTTGTCCAAACGCGGAGGCGGAGGCAAAGCCTGGAGTGGCATTGGCTGCAGCACGGGCTGGTTTTGTGGGCACCTTGCCTTCAGATGTCCTTGTTTGCCACACTGGAAGCACACCTTGTCCTTGACCCAGCAGCGGCTTATATCATGACCTCTTCCCCCACAACCTGTACACTCCAAGTCTCTAGTTGGTGCACCCTGAATGGCGTGCACCTGCTCCTTCTTCTGCATCCCCAACCGCTTGAAACATTTCTCAAATGGGTGGCCTGACCGGCCACAGAAGCTACACGTCTCCTTGTTCTTCTTCCTTACGTCTGATTCTTGGGAGCTTTTCCCTCCCACCAGCTTCCTCTTATCCTTCCTCATCAGTTGTCCTCTTTGTTTTGCATTTTCTATAGCTTCAACCTTCAAAGCAGCCTCAACCACAGTGGTGTAACTCGTCGCTCCATAAGCACTTGCGAACTGCTGCACGTCGCTGCGGAGTCCGCCAAGAAATCTCTTTACTCGGTCAGCTTCCGTAGTCACCAAGCTCGGAGCGAACCGACTTAACTTGCTAAACTCAATTTCATACTCACTAACTGTGAGTTTCCTCTGCTTCAGGTACAAGAAGTCATTCATCAGGCGGTCCCTTTCCACTGACGGCAGAAACTTGCGCTGTAACATTTCTTTGAAGGCTTCCCACGAACATCCCGCCCCTAGGCTTTCCTTTTCTCGCAACCACCAACCTTTAGCCAACCCTTTGAGATGATAGGCGGCAAGCATCACCTTCTGGTCCTCGGTAACGCCAGAATAAACAAACATTTCTTCCAACGTGATTACCCAATCATCCAAGATCACAAAATCCGCTTTTCCATCATACGTCGGTGGTCCAAGTCGCTGAAACTGCGAGATGAAAGTCATCGCAGGAGGAACCACAACTGGGGGTATCACTTCCACGAAAGGAGTAGAAATAGTGGGGCCTCTGACAGTCTCTTGCCCTCTTGGTGCCAGCCCAGACATCGCTGATGACATAGCTTGGAGCTGGGACTGTACTTCCTGCACTTGCCTCGTCAAAGCCTCATTACTTTGGCGTAGACTATCCACCAGGGCATTATTCTGCGCGCCCGAAGACTCGCCCTCGGATTGGGGAGTTTGCCTTGTCACTAGACGCTTCGACATCCTATAAACACGTTCACTCTTGTCAAGCTCAAACCCAACAAAACACACAACGGCTATGTACAGACCATACATATATAAATATGAACATCAACTGCTAACTTGCTCTGGGAGTTTGAGAATGATGGTATGCCTAGCCTAAAAGATGACTTACCGTCATCCCACTAACTTGTGCCTAACCGATGAATGCATGACTTTATTTGACCCAAAACCATGAGTGTACAGGTGTCATCATGTACATCTTTAGCTTGGCACGTTGTGCTCATGCAATGTTATGTTATGCGTGCTGTGCGATGCAGTCTAGAAAAGGACTTAATGCATGCCATGAGCGGTCATACGCATCACAATGCTATGCATCCCATACTACATAACATTGCATGCAACGAAGAAAAGAAAACGTGCTAGTCGCATCCATGTGGTAAGGTTATGCATCCCATACTACATAACCCACACATGTTGCCCCTATGGTGGATCCATATACAACCACATATTATGCATCTCATACTACATAATATGCCCCGTATACTTCTGGTCATGCCATGAGTGGAGTCTGCGTGCCTCTGATACCAACTGTCACAATCCGCATTTCCTCAACGAGTACATCGTATCAAAGTAAGAGGAACTACGGGTTATGATGCCACGTCATGCAGGGGATAACTGCACACGCTCAGGCAACCCTTGACGCTTACTTTATGAGTTGAAATCCATCAGTTAAATGCAAGAAAACCTTTAAATTTAATGGTTGTATCCCTCGGCCTTAGACATCAAAATATGTGTTTGTACGCGGCGAAAATACTTTGTTTATTTATGACGATCTCCTATATGCAGTCTATATTTATAATAATATCAGAAATCATCTTTGTTTACGTTTTTTGGAAAATACTTGTTCGGTGACCAAAACATGTTATGCATGTTATCCTTGCATAGGTTTTGTTTAGCTTAAAAATACCTAATGCAACCTACCATAAATCCTTCCCAAGAGCAAGTAGACATCATCTTAGCCAAATGAGTCACATTAGCAGTCTAGCATTCATATATATATCACAAGTAAAGAAAACCACCAATGGGCGCCAACAAGCTGACACGAACCCATTGGGATGCAAGTATGTCTAGACAACAAAGAAAAGAACTACCTCGCTAAGTAAGCTCGGCTAGCTCCAAATAAACTCGATCCAAGCACTAGCCGCTCAACCGGCTACAACCTGCACCTGAGGCATTCAAGAAAGAACACCTCAGCAATCATCAAAGCTATACAACAGAGTATACAACAGAGTATGAAGTTCAGAAAATATAACGAAGGGGCTTCCCGACCCCATAGAAATGTTTCATGTAAGTAAACTGAGTAAACAAAACAGGTGGAAAACAAGTGTAAAACGCACCAAGTGCGTGCCATTCTCCTCAAGACATGCTCAACTCGCAGGAGCAAAAAGGCAAAACACATGCACATTCTATCATCCTTAGTACAAGAAACAACTATATGAATGAAACATAAGCAGCGGTTAAATGCGATTCCGCAAGGGCCTTTTGGTGGCAGCCCTAAAGTGGAACGCACCATAAAAGGCAGCTCAAATCGGGGCCAAAATGGTGCTTTACACCACAAATCCAAACCCGGTGGCCACAAAGGCTTAAACCACACCACCCCTTACCGAATCCTCACACAAACGCTCCTGCCATGGTTCACAATTCACCTCGCAAAATGTACCATAAACAAACCCAAGCTCAACATCATAAGCAAATCACACCATAACCCAAGTACACACGTTCCCTTCCTTCATCCTCACACATGACGACAAATTGCCCATGTGTATGCTAACATGAGTATGCTAACACCATTTCTACTTACTCCTCAAAGGATAATGCTAACTAAACCAACAAGTGATTTTAACATGATCATGACATGAACAAGAAAAGCTACATGAAGCAACTTCGCATAAGAAGAAATATTTAAGCGTAGGGAAATTTGATAACAAGGCGGTAAGCATGTAAGATTTGAAGGAACAAGAGGATTCATGACTAAACAAAAACAAGAAGAACAAGGCTAATAAAATTGAAAGAGGAAAATTAGCTAAACTTGCACAAGCAAAAAACAAGAAAACAAGATTGGCAAGGGTGAAGAACACTGCTTGCCTGAACCGAGATGACACCGCGACGGCTGCTCCTCTCTTTCCTTCCCTTGTCTTAGCTTTGCTCCCTTGATGTTCTTTTGGAATGAGGAAGAAGATGAAGAAGAAGGTGAAATGAGGAGGAGAAATCTCTGTTTCGGCCTTATTTCCTCTAGAACAGAGCTGGACCGTTAGATGCAAAATCAGGGAAATGAACGGCACAAAAAAACTGGAAAAAGTCGATTTTCGGCCCTGTCACGCCCTGTGTCACGCCCGTGTCACAGGGCGTGTACCCGAAGCGGCGCAGAAAGTCGGCAAATCCAAGTTTATCCACACGGTACACGGCCGGGTACACGCCCGTGACTGGTCGGTCACGCCCGTGACCCAGGGCGTGTAACCCGTGTCTCGACACCTCGTCGACCAAAAGTGTCGACACTCGACAAAGCTTGACACGCCCTATGACACGCCCGTGTCACAGGCCCTGTCCCCTCTCTCGACACCCGACACTCGACACTCGACACTCGACATTTGACACTGCGGGACACGGCCCGTGACACGCCCGTGTCACAGGGCGTGTACCCCATTCGTCGAGCTCAACTCGATGCAAGAAAATTTGTCGAGTCAAGGAGGTCACGCCCCAGGTCACGCCCTGGGTCACGCCCCGACACGCCCGTGTCGGGGGGCGTGTCACGCACAAAAACGACCATTTTTCCCTGTTTTGAAAAGTGTTTTTGTGTCATCCTAGACCATTTTTGCCTTAAGAACTTTTTACCCTTTTTGTTTCCTGTACAAGCAACCCGTTTTGAGCAACCTTACCCGGGCACGAAAAAGTGCAAACATTCCCTAAGAGGCCTCACCGAGTCCCCAATTTGGACTCTGGTTTGCTGGGGAATCGTGCAACTAGGCTACCAAAACATCCACTCGCAAGCCCGCGGGAAAACCATGCTCGAACAACGGTCAAAGCCAACGTAACGCCCATCATTCAACGAAAAATACGGGGCATTACACCTAAGCTTTAAGGTGTCGAGATATCTGACTTGTCTCCACACTACTGACTTTATGCTGACTTGATCTTCAAGGTGTCGAGATAACTGAATTGTCTCGAGATAACTGTCTGAACTATCAAGTGAAGTGTTGTGTCTTGACACTGCTATCACTTCAATTTCTGATCTCAACACTTATCCTACAAAGGTGTCGACATATTTGTGAGGTGTGTTGACACTTTTATAGTTGCTTCAGGTTTGTACTCAGCACTTCTCCTACAAAGGTGTCGGCATAGTTGTGGAGTGTGTCGACACTTTTGTACGTAGTCATTTCTTCAAGTTTTCACCCTGCACATGAAACTTAACCATACATCAAATACAACTAGGTGTATATCATTGACTTGTTTGACTTCTTACAAATCATAGACATTGGGAGCAATGGACCCAATAATTGGTTATGATGAAAAGGGACTCGGTTTGAGCCCTGGATGGTTGATGGCAAGGCTATGTGAATTTGTAATGGCATAGTTTATCTAGGATTGTTAATCATTCCTAAAGGTTGATCAACCATTTCCAATCTAGAAATGTTTAGTAGAATCTGACGTGCCAAGTCTTGAGATTTATATCATGATTTCCTTCATAGCGATGTCGTGGGGCGAGACAAGCTGACAGGCCTAGGAAGGGTTGTGGTGGGCCTCTGAGCTCTAAACCTGGGTCGTTGCGGATTTTGACGGTCATGGTTTTTCTTCATTGCGGGTGTTATTTGTGGACGAAACCACTGTCACAATGATTGATCCCTCTATTAGTACCTTGTGGAACTCTACCGGGTGTTTGGGCATTTGCGGTGTATGGTGGAGTAATCAGTCTCCCCCGCAATTAGACGGATAATATAACTATAGGGGTGTGTCTAGATGAGTTGACCACCTCGCTCGTGTTGTTTTTGGTGGAGTTGACCACATGTGGCTGATGGAGTTTTGCATTCTTCCTGATGATTTAATCGTGATTTTTCCCCCTATAGTTTTGTGCATCTAGGGTCTTTTGTTGTACATGACAATTCATGTAATGTTCCTTTTCGATTTTTGTACCTTACTGTTATTTTAGTATATTTTTGTCTTAGGTTGGTACCCTTTGACCTTTGTTTACTTTGTCTTACTTTTTTTACCATCACTTGTACTTTCTTGCTGAGGTTTCTGTCTTTGGAATGCCTCGGGTTCAGAGCTGTAGCTGGTAGTGGAGCTGGTTTTGGAGTTCCTGAGCAGCAGTGTTGGCTGTGGTCTTTACCTCGCCGTAGCGAGGTAGATTGTTGTTTTGGTTTTCTTTTCCTAGTTCAAACATACTTTTGTATTATGTGTGTTCATGTCAGATTGTTGACGCCCACAGGATGGAAATTTTTGGATGCTTGCTAGCTGCTAGTTTGTTTTCTTTCTAACTGTTGGAATTGCTTGCTCTCTGGGATGTTTTATGCTAGGATTGCATGATTGGTATTTTCAAGTATAAAACTACTATTATTACTTCATGCATTGCATGTTTTGAAATTCTAAATCACTATATTTAGCGACCGTAAAAAGTTAATTTTACTACTATTATAAACCTAGACCTTGCATGACATGTAATGTCCTCTAGGGACATTTATACACTTGTAGGATGTCTAATACTGTAAAAGAAGTATTTTTCGCAGCATATAACTATTTTTCTCATGGACTAGATGAGCCACTAAGCCGAGGGATACGGCTAACTGCTTCACTTAAACTGGATTTTTCTCTAAATAACTTAAAGATCGTACTTTAGGTGTTAAGTAGGAGTTTTGCCTGAGCGTCCGAAGTTATCCCCTACTGATGTGGAATCATGACTTGCATTTTCCCTTACTCTGATACATATTTAAAGGTGGTGAAAATGTGGTTTTTGAGAGTTGGTATCAGAGCCAGGTTGGTTTGACAAGTTGGTCGAACCAGCCAATCTCATTTAGTTTGTTTCTCTTCATTCATTTGCATACACACACTGATGTGTCATCAGTACGTCTTAACTGAAGCATAGTCACTACACTCATAGCATGATAAGAATTATACGGGGCATATTATGTAGTATGGGATGCATAATATGTGTTTGTATATGGATCCACCATAGGTGACAACATGTGGTGGTTATGTAGTATGGGATGCATAACCATCACGACATGGGTGCCCATTAGCACATTTTTTTTCTCATTGCATGCGATGTTATATAGTATGGGATGCATAACATTTCAAGTGTACGCCGCTCATACATGCATTAAGGCCTTTTTAGAATGCATAGCACTGCATACATAGCATATCATCGCATAAGCATGCGTGCTAAGCTAAGGTTTACATGATGAGACATGTACACACATGATTTTAAATAAAAATAAAGAATTCATGCATTCATATCATAGGCACATGAGTCAATAAGATGAGAGGATATCATCCTAAGTAGGACATATCATCATTTATAAAATCCTAGAGCAAGTTGCAGCATAAGCAAGTGTCTTTTAAGTATGGTCTGAACTAGTAGTGTGGCCTAATTGTAATCTAGGATTTTTGATGAGTCTTTCGTTACTTTTCTAGACGTCCTGCGATTAGGTCGACTCCCCAGTCGGAGGGTGAGTCTTCAGGTGTGCAAAGTGATAAGTTTGCGTCAGATCAACGAGGCTCTGTCGAGACAATTAGTTGCGACGCAATAGCAGATTCAGTCCTTGTTGCATGCCTCTCCCGCGTAGCAACCCTTAGTGCAAGATCATGTCATGGGTCAAACCAGACATGTTCCTCCTGCTTCTCTGCTACACCCAGTGATGCTGCCACCAGAGATAAATTTTATCTCGCATTTCCAGCGATTGGGACCTCCCACTTACGATAGGAGAGATGACTTTATGGTTTTGGATGATTGGATCATCGCTATCGAGGAGATGTTCTCGTATTCAGTGATTGCAGAACCCCAAAGGTGATGATTGCGGCCTACCAGCTAAATGGACTGCCTAAGAGCTGGTGGGTTCGATAAAAGGAGAGTCTGAATGAAGGATGCTCGTGGGAATCTTTTAAGAAGATGTTGTTTAAGAAGTTTCTACCCTCGGTCGAGCAGGACCGCCTGATGAATAATTTCCTGCATCTAAAGCAGAGACAGCTCGCGGTCCACAAATATGAGATTGAGTTTAGAAAGTTGAGAAAATTTGCTCCTGACATGGTAGCTTCAGAGGTAGGAAGAGTGAAGCATTTTCTCAGAGGACTAAGAAGCGATGTCCAAGAGTTGGCATGCGCTTATAGAGCTGAAAGTTACGATGTGGCAGTGGAAGCCGCTCTAAAGGTTGAGGCGATTGAAAACGCCAAGAATCGATGTGCCGCGGCGAGAAAAGAGAAAAAGGAAAGATGTTGAGGATGGAAGCTCTAGGGCAACATGCCCTTCCTCGAAGAAGAAAAGTGGAGATGTATGTAGCTTCTGTGGTCGTTCTGGCCACCGTTATGAAAGGTGTTTCAAAAGGACTTCCACTCTAAAGCAGCAGCAGGTGCTTGCCATCCAAGGTGCACCCAAGGGAGATCTGGTGTCCATGTTCTGTTCAAGGAAGGGACATGACGTGAGTCCTTGCTGGTTGAAAGAAAAGGCATGCTTCCAGTACGGGAAGAAGGGGCACGTGAATTCTTCAAGCCTCCAGGCTCAGTCCCCACTGCAGCCTGCCCTACTTTGGGCTCTACTGCCGCCACCAAACCAGGACAAAGGTAAAGGAAAGCTGAATGTGGTTACCAGGGAGGAAGCTCAGACCTCTACCCAAGTGATATCAGGTTAGAACCTGGTTTAGTTTTTACTCTACATTATTTGCCCTGGTTTTCGTTTGTGTCGTTATGTATGCTACGGTTTTAGGGGACCTTAAGGTACAGAATAAGTGGGCACACGTTCTCTTTGATCGGGTGCCACCCATTCCTTCATAGCTCAAATTTTCGTAGATAATCATCATCTGAACGTGGATCAGTTAGAAGATTCCTTCAATGTCAAGCTTCCCTCGGTAAATTTGGTGATATCGAGTCAAGGAATTCAGAGATACACTATTTTCCTAAGTGGATTCCTAGCCCTTGCGGATCTAAAGGTGTTGGATCTGGTGAACTTTGACATGATTTTGGGCATGGACTGGTTGTCCAAGTATGATGTGGTCATCCAATGCAAGGCAAAGCGACTGGACTTCAAGATGGACAATGGCCAACCTATGAGCGTATATGGTTTTCAGGACAAGATTTCCCCTATTATTTCTGCAGTACGTACTTGTCGAGCTATAAAGTCTGGTTGCGAGGCATATCTTATTTCTATTTCTTCTTTGAAAATAGCTTTTGTTACACCACGTCTTGAGGATATCTCGGTGGTGCGAGAGTTTCCAAATATTTTTCCTGATAGTCTTCGAGGACTTCCTCCGGTGAGAGAGATGGAATTCGTAATGGACCTCGAGCTAGGTACTCATCATATTGCTAAGGCACCATATCGTATGGCTCCGTGCGAGTTAGAAGAGTTGCGCACTCAGCTAGATGAGTTACTGCAGTGTGGTTTTATTAGGCTGAGTTCTTCTCCGTGGGGTGCCCTTGTTTTGTTCGTAAAGAAGAAAGACGGTTCCATGAGGCTCTGCGTAGATTATCGAGAGTTAAATAAGGTAACCATCAAGAACAGATATCCCCTGCCAAGGATTGATGATTTGTTTGATCAGTTGTGTGGTAGCTCGTTGTTTTCAAAGATCGATCTTCGTTCAGGCTACCACCAGTTGAGGATTTGTGAGGCAGATATTCCACGGACTGCTTTCCAAATTAGTTGGAACACCCTATTACTAATTTGGGTCAGGATCACTATATCTCTAGGAAACAAATGTTTGACCTCCTGTATAGCTCAAAAGGTCAATTAGAATTGAGTCTAAGGGTTAGAAGTCTAGGTTTGGAAGCTGCCCTCAAGACCAGGATTTTTTGTTTGGAGACTAAGTCATATCGTCGAGCTCAGCACGACGATTCGTCGAACTCCGATCGACGATCGTCTAGCTCAACTTCGACAGATCGTCGAACTCCATTCGACGATCGCTGAGCTCAACTTCATCATATCGTCGAACTCCATTCGACGATCGGTGAGCTCAGTTCGACGATCTTGACTCAGCTTTGGATCTCTATCTCTGAGCTCAGTTTGACGATCTTTGAGCTCAGATCGACGATGTTTTGCTGCTGTATATATCCATATCGCTGAGCTCAGTTCAACGATAGCAGAGCTCAGTTCGACGTTTTCAGATAACTTCAAGGATGTTTCTAGATTCAAATTCAAATCAGTTAAGGAGTTATTATGCAATTAATTCTGAAGATTTCCTAGCCGTTTTCATTCATTTCTGGACCAAGTTTCAAGGGATTTTCAAGGAATATTTCTATGGACTTTCCTCTTGAAGAGATTTTGCAATTAAGGATGCAATTAATGCAGGCCAACGGCAATACTTGACAGAGAATGTTTTTCCATTCAGTATAAGAGAATAAAAGTCAAGAATTCTTTTTGAATCAGATATAGATTATAGAGATACACAGACACACACAGATAGATATCAGTAATCTTCAGAACAAGAACAAAATATTCTGTCTCAAAGAATTCTCAAGAACACACATCCAAGGAGATCAAGTTTTTCTGAAATCTTCTGATCTCTCAGTCTCAAGTGTTCAAGGCCAACATATTTCAAGACTCCATACATCTAACATTTCAGTTGCTGCTGAAATCATCTTTTGCTGGAGCTCAACTTTTGAAGGTCTATCACCCTACAACAAAGCTTCTTTTCCTGAAGATCTCAAGGACTCAGGGGGAGCTTTGACACCATCAATCCACATAGTCTTCTCAGTTGTTTGAGAAAGAGAAGACTTCCATCACTCTCTCACCCCCATCTCTATAAAGGGTTTCTCAAACTCCCTTCAAAAGTTTGAACCTGGTTTTTGAGCACCTTGTCAAAAGCTCATTGGTGGCAAGACACCTGATCAAAAAATCTGATTTGGTTTTTGAGCACCTTATCAAAAGCTCATTGGTGCCCAGGACACCTGATCAACTCATCCTGCAGTGGATTCCTACCTAGGGTGGTAGAAGAGTGGATGTACCAAAGTTTAGGGGAACCACTATATTTCCTTGTGTCATCTGGTTTTGCTTGTCTTTATCTTTGTTTCTGGCTGTGATTATTCTGTGATTAGTTTTTGATCAGTTTAGTTCTGTGATTAGATTTATTACTGCTTCCCTGCTCACTCATATTACAACAACTGTTGTAAAAAGTTTTTAAGCACCATATACTCTATTCACCCCCCTCTAGAGTATATCAGATCTAGCTGTACTTTCAATTGGTATCAGAGCCAGGTTGGTTAAACATACCACACCTTGGTGGTTTCACAGGCTAGCACCTGAACCCAAAGATCCCTAGTTAGATCTGTTTTCTTTTGTAGTTTATTATTAGATTTTGTTTTCACAAATCATGGCCCAAAACAAAGATTATGCTAGCACCAGACCTCCAGTGTGCAATCTATCCAAGTTTGCACTTTGGAAAGGAAGGATCAGACTGTGCATGAATTCTATTGACGAAGATATTTTTAACTCTGTTTTGACAGTGTGTCCAAGACCTCTAGAGAACTCAAGTACAAATGTTGTTCCACCTCCATCAGGAACAGATGGTGACATCAAGAGATGGAGGGTAGCTGATGCCAAGGCTATGAACATCTTAGCCCAGACAATATTTGATGACATATTTCAAAAGGTGGCTGAATGCAATTCAGCAAAAGAAATTTGGGACAAACTCTCTGAAATAGTCTCAGGCTCAGCTGATGAGAGAAAGGATAGGAGATCCCACCTCATATCTCAATATGAGAATTTCAAGAAGGGAGAAACTGAGTCAGTGGGAGATATGTACAACAGGCTCAGTCTAATTATCAGTGAACTCAGGACATTGGATAAAGAGATCTCACTAACTGAACTCAATGACAAAATTCTAATGTGCTTCCCTAGCACTTGGGATTCAAGAGTCTGGCCAATTAAGGATGTTAGAAGTTTGAATGAGATTACCACTGAAGCTCTATTGGGTAAGCTCAAATCTTATGAGCTACTCATCAAGAATAGAGAAGAAGAATAGAAGGCTGCCTTACCAGCCACAAGAGAAGAGAAGACCATAGCCTTCAAGGCAACTGAAGATCTGCCTGAAGACAAAGCCACAGGCAATGATGAACTGCTCAGTCTGTTGGCCAAAAGATTTTATAAGATGGCCAGAAAGGACTTCAGAAGGAGATCATACAAGGAGCATGATAAGCCAAGGTATGACAAGTCCATCATTAATAATAATAAAGAAATTGTTTGCTTTGGTTGCAGGAAACCAGGGCACATAGTTTCTGACTGTCCAGAAAACAAAAACAAGGACAGAAGGGACAAGAAAGAAAGAAGAAAGGAGAAAGACTCCAAGAGGAATGGCAATGGCAAACCCTCATCAAGCAAAAACAAACATACAAGAAAGGGGTTTGTTGCTGAATCCTGGAGTGAGACTGAAGAGGAGTCAGAAGCCTCATCCAGCTCTAGTGATGATGAAGATGATGTAGAAGAGAAAGAGTTCTGCATGATGGCAATCAATGCCTCACAACATAATTCAGAAGAAGAGGAGTCAGAGTCAGATTCAGAGACTCAACCTGAAGAAGATCAGGTAATCAGTTCTTTTGATTTTAACTCAGAGGATTTTAAATCTGAATTTAAAGCATTGTGTTTAGACCTGCTAAAATCTGAGAAAAAAATTATCTCTCTCAGAAATCATCTATCTGAACATGATACTTTAAAGTCAGAAAACCTCAAACTCTCTCAGGACTTGGAGTGTTGTAGGGAGCAGATAGCTTTACTGAAAAGTGAGCTGTCTGAGGCCAAGAAGCTTGAAGAATCCCTTAATTGGAGAAGCATCAAGCTGATGGACATCACAAGCACAGTGAACTCCAGATTTAACAGTACACTGGACTTGGGTGCTTCATCCAGCCAACCCATAGTTCTAACAACTCCAATCAAATTCATTTCTGATAAAGGAAAGGGAGTTGTAGAGGTAGCTAGGAAAAATTTTGATCTGCCCCAGAAAACTAAGTCCCAGCAGAAATCATCGAGCGGAGGTCGACGATCGCCAAACGGAGATCGACGATTGCCGAACGCAGATCGACGATCTCAGGCAAAATCGTCGAACGCAGCTCGACGATCTCAAGTTCCTGAACTCAGCCATAGTCGACCGTCGAACGGAGCTCGACGATCTGACCCAAGATCGTCGAACGCAGCTCCAAGATCGTCGAACAGAGGTCAGAGCTCTGGAAATTTTTTCAAGGGCAAATCAAAATCCAATCCTAAGGGTCCTTCATCCCAAATCTTTAACCCTTATAATGAATGGATTATACCTCCAAGGAGATATCATCTTGAAGGATATAAGAGTCAACCTGGGATGTCTTTCATTTCAGAATTTAAAGGTTATCAACCTAGGCCCAAGGTAAACTGGGTCAAAAACAAATGAATTGTCTTATGTGCAGGTGAAGACCTATCCAACATCTAACCAGCAATGGTACTTGGATAGTGGGTGATCTAAGCACATGACAGGGAATAAGGACAACCTCACATCCTTTAGAGCCAAGCTTGGACCCAAAGTTATCTTTGGTGACTCAAACTTTGGACAGACTAAAGGATATGGTGCAGTCCAGATTGGATCAGTAACTTTCAAGAAGGTAGCTTATGTGGAATGACTGAAGCACAACTTAATAAGCATCAGTCAGCTGTGTGATGAAGGCTACCAGGTGACCTTCAGCAAAGCATTATGCAAAATCAAGTTAGAGGACAACACAACTGTGTTGACAGGTAAAAGGAAAGGTAACATCTATCTAGTAGACTTTCTTTCAACTGATGTAGATATTTGCCTGTTTAACTCTGTTTGTAGACCAAATATTTTATGGTATAAGAGACTAGGACACCTAAATCTTAGAACTATTGCTAGGCTATCCAAGGACAACCTTGTTAGAGGACTACCTTCTGGCCCCTACAAGAAGGAAGGACTCTGCAGGGCTTGTCAATTAGGCAAGCAAACTAAAAACAGCTTTAAGTCACTTAATAAGAGTGATTCACCTAGGATATTGTATCTGTTACACATGGATCTTTTTGGACCCATCACAGTACAAAGCCTAGGAGGGAAATCCTACACTTTAGTAGTTGTAGATGACTTCTATAGATTCACTTGGGTGTTCTTTCTAAGGAAGAAGTCTGATAACTTTAAGTGTCTGACAGAGTTTCTCAAATATATACAGATTGAGTTCAATACTCACATTACCCTGATCAGAAGTGATCATGGGACAGAGTTTGATTCTCTTCTTATGCAAGAGTTCTGTCAGAGTGAAGGGATCAGGCATACTTTCTCAGCTCCTAGAACTCCTCAACAAAATGGGGTAGCTGAAAGGAAAAATAGAACCCTTATTGAATCTGCCACTATATTGTTGTCAGATGCTCATCTAGCTCTATCCTTTTGGGCAGAGGTAGTGAACACCTCCAACTATGTGCTGAATAGGAGTTTGATACATAAACTAAAGGGAAAGACTCCCTATGAATTACTCAAAGGGAAGAAACCTAAAGTTGATTATTTTAGAATCTTTGGTTGTATTGTCTACATACATAATAATGACAAGCAATACTTAGCAAAAGTTCAAGCTAAAGCTGATGAAGGAGTGTTTCTGGGATACTCCATGATCAGCAAGGCTTATAGGGTTTATAATAAATCATCTCTAAAAATTGAGGAATCTGTTCATATATCATTTGATGAATCTAACATGTCTTTCAAGGAGAAGATCCCTTCTACCATAGAACCTTTGTAGGAACATTCTCTTGTTGAAGACTTGAACAAATTACAGGTTACCCAAAGGGATGAAAGCAGTGAAGATGAAGAAAGTGCTCAACATATTGAAGAACAACTTGAAGAGCCAGTTGTTGTACCACAAGAGGAAACAACAACACAGGTTGGTGAACAATCAACACCCCCTATTGATTTAGTAACATCAAGAGACCATCCAATTTCCCAAATAATTGGAGACAACTCAGCTGGTGTGCAAACCAGAAATCAGGTCAACCAAAACCTGTTGCACACCTGCTTCCTATCTCAAATTAAACCTCAGTCCATTCAAGATGCAGAGCAAGATCCATACTGGATCATTGCAATGCAAGAAGAGTTGCATCAATTTGAGAGGAACAAAGTGTGGGAACTAGTGCCAAAGCCTAACGATCACTCCATTGTTTGAACAAAGTGGGTATTCAGAAACAAACTGGATGATCAAGGAGTAATTGTAAGGAACAAGGCAAGGCTAGTTGCTCAGGGATATTCTCAAGAATAAGGAATAGACTACGACCAGACCTTTGCACCAGTTGCAAGATTGGAAGCCATCAGAATATTTTTAGCTTATACAGCACACAAAGGCTTCAAGGTATATCAGATGGATGTCAAAAGTGCATTCTTAAATAGAGACATCAAAGAGGAAGTATATGTCAGACAACCTCCAGGTTTTATCTCTCCAACTTATCCTGATTATGTTTTTAGATTGAACAAAACATTATATGGTCTCAAGCAAGCTCCTAGAGCATGGTATGAGACCCTAGCATGCTTTCTCTTGGAAAATGGATTTATAAGGGGTAGAGTAGACCAAACTCTTTTCATTAGAACCCATAAGTCCCATACCCTACAAGTACAAATTTATGTAGACGATATTATTTTTGGTTCTACTGACTCCAAATTGTGCAGAAGGTTTTCCAACCTAATGCATTCAAAATTTGAAATGAGTAGCATGGGTGAGCTATCCTTCTTCCTAGGATTGCAAGTCAAGCAACATGCTGAAGGCATCTTTATTTCTCAAACCAAATATGCAAATGAATTGGTTAAGAAATTTGGCATGTCTGAAGCATCTTGTATGAAAACACTCATGCCTACTAATGCTGTATTGGATGCTGATGAACATGGGAAACCTATTGATCAGACAACATATAGAGCAATGATTGGCTCTTTACTGTACCTTACAGCTAGTAGACCAGATATAATGTTTGCTACATGTATATGTGCTAGGTTCCAAGTAAGCCCTAGAGAGTCACACCTAACACTAGTAAAGAGGATTCTCAGGTATGTCAAAAGTTGTCCAAATCTAGGTCTCTGGTATCCAAAAGATTCAACATTTGATTTAACTGGATTTTCTGATGCTGATTATGCTGGATGCAGAATTGACAGGAAAATAACCAGTGGAACTTGTCAGTTCCTTGGTGACAGACTTGTCTCTTGGTTTTGTAAGAAACAAACTTCTGTGTCAACTTCAACTGCTGAAGCTGAATATATGGCTGCAGGCAATTGTTGTTCACAAATCTTGTGGATTCAAAACCAACTCCTAGACTATGGCTACAACTTAGATAAGTCTAAATTTTTTTGTGATAACACCAGTGCTATTTCTATAGCTCAAAATCCAGTCCTCCATAGTAGGACAAAACACATAGAGATTAGGCATCATTTCTTAAGGGATAATGTTGAAAAGAATAAAATTGAACTACAATATATCCCAACTGACTTACAAAGGGGAGATATTTTCACCAAGCTATTGGATGAAAAGAAACACATCTTCTTCCTAAATCAGTTAGGAATGTTAGATGGAGGAAGTCTTAAATAATATCCAAGATCTTAAAAGCTTAAAAATTGACCAAGACTAGACAAACTTCTTGATTTTTCTTAGTGTCTAGAGTTTTTCTGATCTCTGAACTGTGCTCGACGATTTTCCCCCAGATCGTCGAATGGAGATCGACGATTTCCGAAATCGTCGACCTGAGTTCAGCGTTTCTCAGATAGTATGAACTATCTCTTCCGGTTAATGATCGTCGAACGGCACTCGACAATTTTGTTCTCTGAACGATCGTCGAACAGAGCTCTACGCTCTCCAATATTGTCGAACGGAGATCGACGATGTTGAAGACTCTTCAGATTCCTTTAGAAGCCTCGATCGTCGAACTGAGTTCAACGATCTTTCCAATTCTGCGTCGAACCCTAATATAAAATTCTTTTTTCACCGTCGTTCTCCTTTGCGCTTTCGATTTCTCTACAAGAACTTTCTTTCCCTCCAAACATTTCTGCACTTGGTCGTTGTGTTTGTTGAATTTTTGTAGGTACCTATGGCTGTGTCTGTTGCTGTTCTCGCCGCCATGAAGTTTGATGCTGGCTTCGACATAGACATGGAATCCTTCAGCACAACCGACCAGGTTTTTCAGGATATCTTGGGGTTATTCAAAGAGCAGAACCTGACAGCAATCATGACCACAAGGATCAAGCTTGCATCTGATGAGATTAAGGAATGGGTCTACACTGCCCACAATCAAGACAACTCCACCATTATGGGGTCAATTTCTGGCACACAGGTACACTTAACCCCAGCAATTTTAACAGAGGTGTTTGAGTTAAGAACTGGTGGAGATACTGTTGACTTGTCTGGAGAAGAGTATACTAAATTGCTTGCCAGAATGGGTCATTCTGAGGTCAACCCTAGCAATCTCTTGAAAAAGAACCTTTCTGTGGAATACAGATTTCTGGCTGATGTAGTTGGGAAAGTGCTACTGGCTAAGCACTCTGCTCATGATACAATCTCAAGGTATCAGCTCTGCCTCATGGGAGCCCTAGTAGACAGGAAGAATTTGAATTGGGGAGAAGTATTCTTTGACCTTATTAAGAAGAAGATAAACAAAAGTTTTGTCAACTTTGGAAGAATTATAGGGGTGTTTTTGCAGCATAGGTGCCCTGCTCTGCTGGTCTCTTCTGGAATCCACATCAATGCATCAAAGAGACTGTCTTGTGCCCTATTTGGTAAATGGGACAGACAAATCATCAAGCCCAGCAGGCCCTCCTCCAGCACTCCTTCAGGCACCAGGACTCTCAGAGTCACTTCCCCACAGGTCTCTGCCCCTGCAGATGACCTGCCTGCTGATGTTGCCTCTCCTCCTCCTCCTCCAATTCCATCTCTTCCCATACCATCTACCATTCCAACTCCATCCACCATCATCATTTCCAGCCCCTCTCCAACATCTACACCATCTCCAGTCCCTACTCTTCCCCTCATAGAAGAACACTTCCATCCATTATTCTCCTACCCTCAACCAGATGCCACTTCATCACCCTCCATCCCTTCCTTCACCCTCATTGATGATTCCTTCATGGATGATTCACCATCCTCTCCTCCTGAGCTACCCTCATCCTCAACATCCTATCAAGATCTTCTACAAGAGATCATTGACTAACCCACCTTCACCCCATCTATCTCCATCCCACTGTCCTCCATATCCACCTTACCCACACCTCAGCCATCTCTTTCCCCATTCACCAGCTCTCCACTACCATCACCCACAGCTGCTCCTCCTTCCTCTACCTCTGCTTCAGTCACTACTGAGCAAGTAGACATTACAGCCCTTGCTGACAGGCTGTATGAATTGCTAGCCCCCAGGCTATCTCTTCTTTTGGAGACCTCCTTGGCTCCATTACACCTGTCAGTGGCAGCCCTCTCTTCCAGGCTCTCATCTCTTTTCCCTCAGGCAGCCCCTTCTGCAGTGTACCTTGATCCAGCCATGTCTGAATCTAGGCAGGGGGAGATGCCCTATGAAGTGAGTCTGCCTACTACTGCTGTTGCTGCTATTTCTGTGAGCCTGTCTGCTGCTGCTGCTATTGCTGCTTCTTCAGCTCCTGTTCTTGCTACTACTGCTGTGTCTCAAGATCAAACTCCTCCTGCTGCAGTCTTTGCAATAGACCTCAGGTCTTTGCTTTCAAATTTTGATTCTATATATTTCAGCTGTCTGCCAGAGATAATTGTTGTCCAGCCCCCAGAGGATCTGTCCAAGGCCCTTGTGCCATTCTCCTGCTGTGACCTCAGCATCATCACCTCTTTTGTCCACTCAGTGTATGATGCTGCTTCTTCTACTGAAAGCATTGCTGTTGTTTCTGATGTTGCTGCCCCTCCTACTGCTGAAAATTATGTTGATAATATTGCTGATACTGCTGATGATCTAATTTCTAAGGAGATCCTTATGATAGAGGCACCTGAGTTTGAGCCTTCTGTATTTTCTGATGATATTTCTACTGTTGATGTTGCTGTTAGTGCAACTGTTGCTGCTGCTGTTACCTCTCCAGAACCTATTGTTGCTGCTGATGTTAATGTTTCTATCTCTTCTGTCACTGCTTCAACCTCTGCTGCTACACCCTCTGCTGCCTCATCTGCTTCTATACAGCTCAAGAAAGATATGATGAAGAAAATTGATGCCCTTTATGATGATCAGAGCCCTGAAAGTGATGAGTTCAGAACAGACTCTGATGATTCTTCTGCTACCATTGCCAGGAAAAGAAAGGCAAGGAGCAAAGCCATGAAGAGAGCACCTCCTGCCAAGGTCAAGGATAACAATGACATACCCTACTATATTCTTCATGATTGCCCTATCACTGAGCACTGGATGCAGTACTCTAAGAATCAACTGAAAGCAATGAAAAAGAAAAGGAAATATGAAAAGGGTTCCTCACAATTCCAACACTCTCATCCTCCTCCACCACCTCCTCCTGATGCAGGTGCAGGTGGAAGCTCTGCTGCTCAACCCCCTGCTAGAAGTCAGGCCCCCTATCAGCCTCATGCTAGATCCTATAATAGGGGAAGCCAATCCAGGGGTTCTCAACCCAGGAGAGGAGGATATAGAGGCAATCAAAGAGATCTCCAGGTCTACTCCAAAGGATACTCAAGGCAACATCCATACTCCAGGGAAGGCCAAATGTCATCTGATACCACCTCTGGTCCTTTTCCCTATAAGTTGAAGGAAACTGTGTCTTCCAGGCCTCCTCAGGACAATCCCTCCAACAGATATGAGCCACCAGTACCTTTTGAGGACCCTGAGAACAATCCAGCTGCTTGGACTGCAAGGATGAAGGAACTTGTTGCACTGGATCAAATCAAAAAGGCTAAAGAGCAAGGTAGAGATTCCTCCAACATTTCTACAATGTCTGAACAGAGAAAGAAAGAGCTAGAAAGATATGCATCAAGCAAATTTTTTGATTCTGACAGGTACATGGAACTGCATCCTGAAGCTGTGGTTCCCAGGCCTAAACAGCAAACATCTTTAGGTGCAGCAGATGATACCAGATCAAAGAAGGAAGCCCTCAATCCCAACAGAGAAATCAAACTTGTTAAGGGCAAGGAAAGGAAATGACTATGTAAGGTGACAATCTCTGTGATTTCTGATTATTATCTGGGATGATATATATATCTCTGTGGTTCTGCTGTCCAGCTTTTCTTTTTGTTTTTCTGTATTGCTGCTTGTATATTATTTGATTTTTCCAAACTTTATAAATAATAATACTAACCCAAATAGGGGGAGATTGTTGGAACACCCTATTACTAATTTGGGTCAGGATCACTATGTCTCTAGGAAACCAATGTTTGACCTCCAGTATAGCTCAAAAGGTCAATTAGAATTGAGTCTAAGGGTTAGAAGTCTAGGTTTGGAAGTTGCCCTCAAGACCAGGATTTTCTGTTTGGAGACTAAGTCATATCGTCGAGCTCAGCACGACGATTCGTCGAACTCCGATCGACGATCGTCTAGCTCAACTTCGATAGATCGTCGAACTCCATTCGACGATCGCTGAGCTCAACTTCATCATATCTTCGAACTCCATTCGACGATCGGTGAGCTCAGTTCGACGATCTTGACTCAGCTTTGGATCTCTATCTCTGAGCTCAGTTTGACGATCTTTGAGCTCAGATCGACGATGTTTTGCTGTTATATATATCCATATCGCTGAGCTCAGTTCAACGATAGCAGAGCTCAGTTCGACATTTTCAGATAACTTCAAGGATGTTTCTAGATTCAAATTCAAATCAGTTAAGGAGTTATTCTGTAATTAATTCTGAAGATTTCCTAGCCGTTTTCATTCATTTCTGGACCAAGTTTCAAGGGATTTTCAAGGAATATTTCTATGGACTTTCCTCTTGAAGAGATTTTGCAATTAAGGATGCAATTAATGCAGGCCAACGGCTATACTTGACAGAGAATGTTTTTCCATTCAGTATCAAAGAATAAAAGTCAAGAATTCTTTTTGAATCAGATATAGATTACAGAGATACACAGACCCACACAGACAGATATCAGTAATCTTCAGAACAAGAACAAAATATTCTGTCTCAAAGAATTCTCAAGAACACACATCCAAGGAGATCAAGTTTTTCTGAAATCTTCTGATCTCTCAGTCTCAAGTGTTCAAGGCCATCATATTTCAAGACTCCAGACATCTAACATTTCAGTTGTTGCTGAAATCATCTTTTGCTGGAGCTCAACTTTTGAAGGTCTATCACCCTACAACAAAGCTTCTTTTCCTGAAGATCTCAAGGACTCAGGGGGAGCTTTGACACCATCAATACACATAGTCTTCTCAGTTGTTTGAGAAAGAGAAGACTTCCATCACTCTCTCACCCCCATCTCTGTAAAGGGTTTCTCAAACTCCCTTCAAAAGTTTGAACCTGGTTTTTGAGCACCTTGTCAAAAGCTCATTGGTGGCAAGACACCTGATCAAAAAATCTGATTTGGTTTTTGAGCACCTTATCAAAAGCTCATTGGTGCCCAGGACACCTGATCAACTCATCCTGCAGTGAATTCCTACCTAGGGTGGTAGAAGAGTGGATGTACCCAAGTTTAGGGGAACCACTATATTTCCTTGTGTCATATGGTTTTGCTTGTCTTTATCTTTGTTTCTGGCTGTGATTATTCTTTGATTAGTTTTTGATCAGTTTAGTTCTGTGATTAGATTTATTACTGCTTCCCTGCTCACTCATATTACAACAACTGTTGTAAAAAGTTTTTAAGCACCATATACTCTATTCACCCCCCTCTAGAGTATATCAGATCTAGTTGCACTTTCACACCAATTGAGGATTTGTGAGGCAGCTATTCCACGGACTGCTTTCCATTCGCGGCATGGATATTTTGAGTTATTGGTAATGTCCATTTGTTTGACAAATGCACCCTCTGCTTTCATGAATTTAATGAATAGAGTGTTTAAGGATTTCTTGGACCGTTTTTTGATTGTGTTCATAGATGACGTCCTGGTGTATTCTCGTAGTGTGGAGGAGCATAATCAACATTTGCATTGGGTTTTGTTGACCCTGAGGGAGCATAAGTTATATGCGAAGTTGAGCAAGTGTGAGTTCTAGCTACCTCAGGTGTCCTTTCTGGGTCATGTTGTGAGCAAGGACGGTATCTTTATTGATGGCGACGTTGTTCCACCATTTGCTCGTGATGATCGTGACCGTTTGATTTGTGGCGATGATGTCCCGCCATTTGTTCATGATGTCGTTGCAGATGGTGCTGACGAGTTCTTTGGCGAGCTCCATGGCGACGCCGGGTCCATGCATTATGTTGATCGTCGCCGCAACCGTACGTTTGAAGACTCGGATGGACGATGCCGCAACAATAATTTTGATGCATGCCATCGCCACTACAACGCCATCACCGTGACAATTATTTTGCTACAACACCATCGCCGCTACAACGCCATCGTCGCGACAATAATTTCGGTACAATGTCTTCGCCGCTACAATGCCATCGCCGCGACAATAATCTAATAATTATAGTATTATATTATATTTATTAATTTTCTTGTTGCATTGTTTTAATTTAAGAGTTTTTATTTCATGCATTTATTTATTGTATTTGTTATATCATGTTTATGATGGGTACATATAATCATCATGTGTTTATTTTATTTGAATGGAGGAGATTGAGTGGTGTAGGCTATAAAAGGCCATGTTTATGAAGGATTTAGGAGAAGAATGAAAAGAAAAAAATCTGGAATTCAAGTTTTGAATTTTCCCCCTCTTTCCTCTTTCCCTCTAAGGCAAATTTTGGCCCCTCCTTGTTTCTCCTCCTCACTTGGCCGCCGGCCTCATCTTCTTCCCCTCTCCTCCCTCCTCTCGTCTTCTCCACAAAATCCTTTCTCCTCTCCACTACGAGTAACAAATCAAAGAACTCCTCTCTTTGAAGAATTCGGCCAACATCCTTTCCCCCTCCTTGGGTGATTTCGGTCAAGGACAACAACTTCGGCGACGACGAACCTTCTCCGACGTGAAGCAAGGAAGGTGGACGAGTTTCTCTCCATTCGGCGTGACTCCGGCGGAGCCGTGGAAGAGCGAACCATTTTTCATCGGAATCATCTATTCCGATTGGGGTAACGAAAATTACTACTCTTGTGTGATTCCCTCTTAGATAGATCTTGTGGTGGTTTTCTTTGGCGTTGCTTCCGAACTTTTGAATTCATCGTGGTTTTGATCCGAACGATATTGTTATCTTCTTTTGATCTATTTTAAGTTTGTGAGGATTGGCGGACCTCATTTTATTTTTGTTGGGAGAGATCTACCATTTCCGAATCGTTTACTTTTGGTGGATCTCTTTTGGTACAACACACGCTCGAACGGATCGGGTCGATCCAATTCGCTTGAGAGAATATTGGTTCATCGCCTCTATTTGATTTATAAGGGTGTAGCGAACCCGTGCGTTAGCATTAGATTGATATTATTGTGAATCGGGTGCGCTGCGTTTAAATTGTGCGAGAGTAGACTTGAAACGAGTGAGAACAATTCGGTGTCTTTGTCTGTTCCGTCTCGTCAGGAAACGTAGCCTACATCAATTTGGTATCAGAGGGAGGTTCTCGTCAATTTCCTAATTGTCACTCCTCCCCCTCTTCAAACAAAAAACAAATAAATTTCAAATTTCAAATTTCAAATTTCAAAATTTCAAATTTCAAATTTCAAAATTTCAAATTTCAAATTTCAAAATTTCAAATTTCAAATTTAAAATTTCAAAATTCAAAATTTAAATTTCAAATTTCAAATTTCAAGTTTCAAATTTCAAAATTTAAATTTCAAATTTCAAAATTTCAAATTTCAACTTTCAAATTTCAAATATCAAAATTTAAATTTCAAATTTCAAAATTTCAAATTTCCAATTTCAAATTTCAATGTTTAAAATTCAAATTTCAAATTTTCAATTTCAAAAAAATCCAAAATTATGGCCTATGACGTTCACGTTTCCCGGTTGGACTTTTGGTATGATAAATCCATGACTAAGTTTCCCCCTATGCAATGTCACACTTGTCCTACTTATGACGGTTTAGGGTGTCCTAAAATTTTTAGGGATTGGCTTAACGGTATAAAACTTCATTTTAAGTGTTACGGATGGGATGACCCCCAAAAGATTCACTTTGCCCGAGAACGGTTAATAGGTCAGGCCCAGTTATTTTGGCTGAATGAAGAGCGGCGTGTTGGTGGTTATCAACATAATTGGCAGGCGATGCGTAGCCTCCTTTCAGATCAATTTGATCCCGCCTATCTCCGTACTACCAACAACGAGTCTGTGAGTGAGTACAGCTTACTACATTATTGTCACACCGACCTAGACCTCACCTTTAATACGGCTTTGGAGATTGAGAAGCGCTGATCTCCTAGGAGAAAGGTTCACTCACGTCAGAAGATTATTACCTTTGAGTCTAGTGGCGTATCTAATCTTGGTTCTATTGTGTGTCCTCCCATGATTACGCCCATAAAACCTTTTGAGTCATCCCGTGAGTTGCCTGCTCTAGTTATTGACTCCTCTGATGAGTCAAAGGAAAGGCTTAGGATGGTGCCCACCACTGAGGACGAGGTTCATGTCCATGACGCTTATAGCGATGATGAGGATATTGGTTACCCTAGTGACCTAGATGAGGATTCCACCATTGAGGAATCATCCCCACTCCCCGTCGATGACATTTTGAAGCCTGAGGTTACTCTAGCTGAGATTACACCTGAGTCGGTAGGCATTTTACCTGATGATGAGAGTTTACTTAGTAGTGACTTAGGAGATGATCTGTTCGGACTCGAGCTGGATCCACTTAGACCGAGATATATTGAGGACTGTTCTGATGATCCTGATATATTGGACGTTCCGACTGATTGGGAAGACTTACCGTTGGTGAACGAGTTATGCTTGAATGATTTTAGTACTATGAGCCCGAACGATATTTCTTTAATGCAAACACCTTTATCTGACGTTCCCGATTTAAAGCTTCCGTCGGGCTCAATTCTACCCTTGTCCGAGACCATAATTGATTCTAAATTAAATAACTTGGATAGTGTGTCAGAAGAAATTATAAGCAAAGAAGTTGCATTATTAGATGACTTTTTGGATTGTACCCCGAGTTTGATTTTACCGACTCGTCCCCCTGACCCGTTGACTCGACGTACTGATCATTTGGGATATGAGTGTGGTACGATTGATTTCAGGAGTTCTACAGTGCCCCCTGGGTTCATTCTGCCAGTTCCCCCAGATGAGGTCTCGCTAGTGCCCCCAGATCTCGTATCATTATTGCCGACCTATGACCCGACCACTGATTCTGAATTACATGATATATCTAATGAATTGGTAGACATGTCAGATGAATTTTCTGTAAGGGCGAATCCATTGTTTGAATTTTCATACGACTTTAAAGGTTTGCACCCGGAGGATTTTACTTGGACGATAAATCCGTATTTTGACATTGGGCATGACTTAGCCCCTCCTCCAGAATCTATCGATGCTCCCATTTCTGAGACCTTTACTGATTCTGATTTGGATGACGTATCTAGTGTGTTTGAAGAATTTCCTAGCGAGGGAGTTGTCCTTTTGGATGACGTTATTGATGTAGACCCGGATGAGCATCCTTTGATGTTGTCTCCATTTCATGAAGTTCATGATGATTTTGATTCTCTCCCGGGTGTGATTTTACCGACCCGCCCTCCCGCTCCATTGACCCAACTAGCACATATTTTAGGACACGAATTTATTATATCTAGTCCAAGACATTTGGTATTGTCTACGTTAGTAACCCCTCCGTTGGGCAGGTCTCGTAAGATAGGTATTAGTGAGTTGATAGAATTCGTGTTCAGTCTTGTCACAAATTTTTGTAGTTTTGTATCCTTCAGACTTCTTATGAATAATCAATTCTCTGATTTTATGCTTACGATGAGGTCTTCTATTGTGCCCATTTCAGATTTCGTGATGGGTGTGCCCATTGTTTTGTGTCCGGTAAACTTTCAATATAAATTAAATCAATTAAACTATTTAGCACCGATGCCACCTGATTTAGTTTCATTACGTCTAACGTATAAATCAAGTAATTTTGCACACGAATTTGGTCTCCAAATTCACAATTTACATAAGCACATTCATGAAATGTTAGTCGCCCAACATGCATTTTATAAATCTAATGCTAACGTACATAGAAGAGTATCTCACTTTAATGTTGATGATTTGGTCTTGGCGCATCTCATTCCTGAACGGTTGCCTTCGGGCTCCCTAAAAAAGTTAGCGAATCGGCGAGCTAGTCCTTTCCGAATTTTAAAGAGGTTAGGAGAAAATGCTTATCTTTTGGAGATACCCACCGATTGGGGTATATACCCCATTTTCAATGTTTTGGATTTAACGCCTTATGTTTCTCCACCACTTGAATTATCTGCCTCTCCGTTTATTTCGTCCAATATGTTTTCTACTGGGTTGAGGGGTGAGCTGGGTCCTGGATCGCGCTCTCTTACAATTTCCACTGGAGGTATGTTGAATGTTGATGTCGAAACTTTTCACCTTCTTTGACTAATGCTTTTCCAAGGTTCCTGAAGACCTTCTTTTTGCCTGACAGGTGTTATTTGATGTTGCATGATCACGCTATTACAACTTGGATTATGGGGTCAGATTTGCCGCATGTTGCTGCTGTTTTCGACTGTTCTCCCCTCACGGGCCACTCATTGGTGATGAGTAATTTTGAGTGGGGGAGGATTGATGGCGACGTTGTTACACCATTTGCTCGTGATGATCGTGACTGTTTGATTTGTGGCGATGATGTCCCGCCATTTGTTCATGATGTCGTTGCTGATGGTGCTGACGAGTTCTTTGGCGAGCTCTATGGAGACGCCGGGTCCATGCATTATGTTGATCGTCGCCGCAACCGTACGTTTGAAGACTCGGATGGACAATGCCGCAACAATAATTTCGATGCATGCCATCGACGCTACAACGCCATCACCGTGACAATTATTTTGCTACAACACCATCGCCGATACAACGCCATCGTCGCGACAATAATTTCGCTACAACGTCATCGCCGCTACAACGCCATCGCCGCGACAATAATCTAATAATTATAGTATTATATTATATTTATTAATTTTCTTGTTGCATTGTTTTAATTTAAGAGTTTTTATTTCATGCATTTAGTTATTGTATTGGTTATATCATGTTTATGATGGGTGCATATAACCATCATGTGTTTATTTTATTTGAATGGAGGAGATTGAGTGGTGTAGGCTATAAAAGGGATTGTTTTTGAAGGATTTAGGAGAAGAATGAAAAGAAAAAAATCTGGAATTCAAGTTTTGAATTTTCCCCCTCTTTCCTCTTTCCCTCTAAGGCAAATTTTGGCCCCTCCTTGTTTCTCCTCCTCTCTTGGCCGTCGGCCTCATCTTCTTCCCCTCTCCTCCCTCCTCTCGTCTTCTCCACAAAATCCTTTCTCCTCTCCACTACGAGTAACAAATCAAAGAACTCCTCTCCTTGAAGAATTCGGCCAACATCCTTTCCCCCTCCTTGGGTGATTTCGGTCAAGGACAACAACTTCGGCGACGACGAAACTTCTCCGACGTGAAGCAAGGAAGGTGGACGAGTTTCTCTCCGTTCGGCGTGACTCCAGCAGAGCCGTGGAAGAGCGAACCATTTTTCATCGGAATCATCTATTCCGATTGGGGTAACGAAAATTACTACTCTTGTGTGATTCCCTCTTAGATAGATCTTGTGGTGGTTTTCTTTGGCGTTGCTTCCGAACTTTTGAATTCATCGTGGTTTTGATCCGAACGATATTGTTATCTTCTTTTGATCTATTTTAAGTTCGTGAGGATTGGCGGACCTCGTTTTCTTTTTGTTGGGAGAGATCCACCATTTCCGAATCGTTTACTTTTGGTGGATCTCTTTTGGTACAACAAACACTCGAACGGATCGGGTCGATCCATTTTGCTTGAGAGAATATTGGTTCATCGCCTCTATTTGATTTATAAGGGTATAGCGAACCCGTGCGTTAGCATTAGATTGATATTATTGTGAATCGGGTGCGCTGCGTTTAAATTGTGCGAGCGTAGAATTGAAATGAGTGAGAACAATTCAGTGTCTTTGTCCGTTGCGTCTCGTCAGGAAACGTAGCCTCCATCATCTATAGACCCGACCAAGATTTTTATTCAGATGGAATGGAAGAGACCTTCTACACCCAAGGAGATTATGAGCTTCTTAGTACTGGTCGGCTATTATAGAAGGTTCGTGGAATGGTTTTCTGTATTGTCTGTGTTGGGTCCGGCGTTCCTTCACATGACCCGTGGCGCTTTGCTACTTATTTAAGAAATTAAGTAGCGCCCTCTCCAACAGTCCGGGCTTTTGGTGCAGTTGGGTATGCGCTTGATCCTTCAATTGGTATCAGAGGAGGTCACGGGTTCAAGACCGGGGGAGCGCTATTAAATCCTGATTTTTCCCTTCTACCTGTGTGGGTCCGGCGGGTCAGGCAACCGTGGACATGTTGTAACCCCACCTCTGAGCCGTGCAACCGTGGACATGTGGTAACCCCACCTATGAGCCGACGGGTTGTGCTGGACGCCGGGGGGGCATTGTTGGGTCCGGCGTTCCTTCACTTGACCTATGGCGCTTTGCTTCTTATTTAAGAAATTAAGTAGCGCCCTCTCCAACAGTCCGGGCTTTTGGTGCAGTTGGGTATGCGCTTGATCCTTCAGTCTGCTCCTCTAACTAGACTTACCCAGAAGAACATCGCGTTCATTTGGAGCGATAAATGTGAAGAGGCTTTCCAGGAGTTGAAGAAGAGATTGTGTACTGCTCCAGTATTAACCTTGCCTATTGAAGGAGTTGAGTACGCTGTGTATGTGGATGCATCACACATTGGACTTGGTTGTGTTTTGATGCAAGAAGTAAAAGTGATCACTTACGGATCTAGACAATTAAAGATTCATGAAAGAAACTATCTTACGCATGATTTAGAGTTTGTTGCTGTGATTTATGCGTTGAAGCTTTGGAGATATTTATTGTATGGCGCGTTGTGTATGATCTACACACACCATAAGAGTTTGAAGTATGTATTCACTCAGAAGGAGCTGAATCTGTGCCAGCTTAGGTGGTAAGAGTATGTGGCTGATTATGAAGTAGAGATTCTTTACCATCCGGGAAAGGCTAATGTAGTAGCTGATGCCTTGAGTAGGAAGACTGCCAAAAATTTTAATCTATCTGTGCAGTCCTTGGTGGAATAATTCTTATTAATGGACATTGAAGTAGGGAGTAGTATTGTGCCAGCTAGTTTGGAAGCAGAAGAGCCCTCTTGGATTTCTCTTACCAGAGCACACCAGAAGGATGACCAGGATTTGTTGCATCTCCGGAATAGAACTGAGAATGGAGAGCTACCTGATTTCTCTTTGCACGAGTTTGATACTCTGAAATATCGGGGTAAATTTTGTATTCCCGCTTTTGGTGACATTCGAGCTAAGATTTGTAATGAATCTCATGGTTCCAGTGCTGCCTACCATCCTGGTTCCACCAAAATGTATAAAGATCTAAAGCAAATTGTTTGGTGGTCGGGATTGAAGAATGATATAGCAACGTTTGTGTCGGAATGTTATGTGTGTCATTGTGTTAAGGCTGACCACAGAAGGCCTGGTGGTAAACTGATGCCGCTTGATATTCCAACTTGGAAGTGGGAAAGTATTTCGATGGATTTCATCACTGGTTTACCAAGATCTCCCGTGGGCATAACTCTGTTTGGGTGATAGTTAATAGATTGACTAAGTGTGCTCACTTTGTCCCCTTTAAGATTGGGTATTTTATGAAGAAGATAGCTGAATAATACCTTGAGGAGGTCATCAGATTACATGGAGTGCCTGTTACCATTGTATCGGATCGAGACTCCAGATTTACGTCTCGCTTTTAGAAGAGTTTAAAGGAGGGATTGGGTACCGATTTAAGGTATTCCACCGCCTATCATCCACAGACAAATGGTCAGACGTAAATGGTAAATCAGATCGTGGAAGATATGATTAGGTGTTACATTTTGGATCACGGTGATGCTTGGGATGACCGCCTCAGGCTCATGGAATTCGTATACAATATCAGCTATCAGGAGAGCCTGATGATCGCCCCATTTGAGGCCTTATATGGGAGGTATTGTAGGACTCTTTTGTTTTGGGCTGAGGTTGGTGAGAGACCGTTGCTAGGTCTAGAAGCCCTTGAAGAGATGAATTGTGCTATCACTCATATTCGAGAGAAGCTCCATATAGCACAAGAACATTTTGTGAAATTTGCTAATCGTCGAAGGGTCGATCTGGTGTTCACCATTGGGGACTTGGTTTTTCTGAAACTCTCTCTGATGTCGGGTATTAAAAGGTTGGTAAGGAACCACAAATTAGACCACCGGTATGTGGGACCTTTTCAGATTCTGGAGCGCATCGGAGCATCAGCTTATATGTTGGAGTTGCCTGCTATCTTCCCTGGTGTTCATGATGTGTTCCATGTGAGCCAGTTACGGAAGTGTGTTCGTAGTGATCATCAAGTCCTTGACTCGTAGCCCCAGATTCAGCCCAACCCTTCATATGTGGAAAAACCTGTCTGAATTTTGGAATCTCAAGATCGAGTGTTGCAAAGAAAGACCATCCCCATGGTTAAAGTTCTCTGGAGAAATCAAGACGTCGAGAGAATGACATGGGAATTGGAGTCGACGATGAGGGAATCTCATCTGCACCTCTTCCCTTAGTTTCTGGTATGTCTCCATGTTTTTTGGTGGTATTTGATATTCTCATTTTGGCTTGGTTTTGAAGTTGTGTTAAGTTTCGGGACGAAACTTCTTTTTAGGGGGAGTGACTGTAACGCCCCCGATTTTCTGATAATATTATTTGATTTGGTATCATCATATTTATTGCGTAAGGGTGTTACTTTTACATCATGTTGACGGCGCTGCACCATTAGTGCGTTTTCACGTCCGTTGGGTCTTTTTGACCAGTTTTTGGGATTTTTTTTGGTTGGATTGAATGTTTTCCTTGATTCAAAGGATCAATTTTTTAGGTTTTGGACTTGTCCAGTTTTATTGCTATCCGAGCATTTTGGAGTCTCGGTGCGTGTTTGGATCTTTGTGATGATTTTTTCTTGTGTAAGCATTTGATGATAGTGTCTCAAGAATGATGCGTCGGATTCTAGGGTTTTCTTCGCTGTTAAATTAGTTGAATTCGATGCGCGTTTGGGCCTCCGTTTTGAACTCGTATTTCTTTGTTCAAATTATTTGAATATGATTATTAGTATATTAAAGCCTTATGCCCTCGTTTTGATTCTCGAGAAACACCCCCCCCCCCTTTTAGGGTTGGATTTTGTCGAACAGAGGCGTTCGATGAACTTTTTGGGCATTGTATGGAGTTCGACAAACGCGAACTGGGTGTTTGACGATCGTCGAAATGTTCTGGGTTTGACAAATGTCGAGCAATCGGGTGTTTGTCGAAAGGGTTTTTCCCTTATGTTCAATGAATTTCGAGCAGAGTTTGTTGAACGGTTTTGAGTTCGATGAATTTTTAACGTAGTTCGTCGAACGGGCTTTTTCCTTTGTGTTCGACTAATTTCGTTCGAAGTTCATCGAACGGGTTTTGTGCTCGATGAATTTCAAGTAGAATTCATCGATCGGGGTTGTCCTTCCCTCTTGCTCTCGAGAAATCCTCTTGTTCTCGAGAAATTGATTCGTAGTTCTCGAGATGTCTAGAAGCTCTTCCCCAGAAGTCCATTTTAGTACTCAAGATCTGTCCTTATTCTCGATAAGGCACTGTCATGTTCTCGAGAAAGCTCTCCTTTGTTCTCGAGAAAATTGATTTGTTGAACTCGAGAATTGCCCTTCTTGTTCTCGAGAAATTTATTCTTGTACTCGAGAACTTCCCTTCTTTCTCGAAAAGTTCATTCCAGTACTCGAATAATCCTGTCTTCTACTCGCGTAATCTTCTTTTGTACTCGAGAAACCTGCTTCATCACTCGAGTAATACTCCTTCTACTCGAGAAATATTTCCTTCCTTACTCGAGAAATCCTTGACTTCCTCTCGAGATTTCCAGTTCAGCCGACCCTAGTTCATCTCCTTAAGTATAATGATTTCAAGATTATATTTATAATAAATATATATAGATATATATATTTATATATAAGAAAACTTCTTCCCCTCCTTCCCTTAAGTCGTACTCCCTCCTTCCTGAACTAGAAAGGTGTGAGCGAGAGAGAGAACGTCCATTTGTGAATATTCCGATGGGTGCCGACGGTGCTCCGGTTATCGAAATCTTGAACTGATCATAGATCCGGAAAGCTCTCAACGAGAGATGCGTCGTCATAGTAAAATCTTCCCCATTTCTTGAGTTTTTCTCATGAGGATGTTTGGCCCTAACCTTTATTTCAGCCATTTTTGTTCAGATTTCGACTTCCCCCGTCTTCTTTAGTCCCGATCTGTGTCGTTGTGCGATTTGGAGGTTTCCTTACGACAAAACCAAGGCAAGTGGTGGTTTTACTCCCCTCTTCCCTTCTTTCTCCCAATCTGCTCAAATTTCTAACTTCTTTTTGTCATTTTCATTAATAACTTGCTGATTATAGTGATGTCTTAATCCTTTGTTTAAATCCATTTGTATTTTCATTTTCTTGATTTTGCTAATCTAACCTTGTAAAGTGGTATATGTTTTGATGATGTGGTTGAATCTTGCTCTTTTAACCGTCCCTTAATTATTATGTAGGATTGTAAATCCTTCCTAAAGGTTGATCAACTGTTTCCAATCTAGAAATGTTTAGCAGAATCCATTTTTTCAAGTCTTGAGATCTAAACCCGGGTCGTTATGAATTGTGATGGTCATGGTTTTTTCTTATTGTGGGTGTTATTTGTGGACGAAACCACCACCGCAATGATTGATCCCTCTATTAGTACCTTGTGGAACTCTACCGGGTGTTTGTTGATTTGCGGTGTCTGGTGGAGTAACCAGTCTCCCCCGTAATTAGACGGATAATATATCTGTAGGGGTGTGTCCAGATGAGTTGACCACCTCGCCCGTATTATTTTCGTTGTACGTGACGATTCGCATAAGTGTTCCTTTCCGATTTTTGCACCTTACTGATGTACTTTATTTTAGTATATTTTGGTCTTGGGTTGGTACCCCTTTGACCTTTGTTTAATTTGGCTTACTTTTTCTGCCATCACTTGTACTTTCTTGCTGAGGTGTTCTGTCTTTAGAATGCCTCTGGTTCAGAGTTGTAGCTGGTAGTGGAGCTGCTTTTGGAGTTCCTGAGCAGCAATGTTGGTTGTGGTCCTTAACTCGTCGTAGCGAGGTAGATTGTTGTTTTGGTTTTCTTTTCCTAGTTCAGACATACTTTTGTATTATGTGGATTCGTGTTAGATTGTTGATACCCACAGGATGGAAATTTTTGGATGCTTGCTAGCTGCTAGTTTGTTTTCTTTCTGACAGTTGGAATTACTTGCTCTTTGGGATGTTTTATGCTAGGATTGCATGATAGGTATTTTTAAGTATAAAACTACTATTATTACTTCATGCATTGCATGTTTTGAAATTCTAAATCACGATATTTAGCGACCGTAAAAAACTAATTTTACTAGTATTATAAACCTAGAGCTTGCATTCCTTGTGATGTCCTCTAGGGATATTTATACTCATGTAGGATGTCTAATCTTGTAAAAAAAATATTTTTCATTGTGTATAACTATTTTTATCGTGGACTAGATGAGCCACTAGGCCGAGAGATATGGCTAACTGCTTCACCTAAACTGGATTTTTCTCTAAATAACTTAAAGATCGTTCTTTAGGTGTTAAGTAGGAGTTGTAGGGCCTTGTGCCTGAGTTGTAAGTCTTGGAGGAGACTGATAGATCCTGAGGGATCTGAGGTGTAAACTCTTTGAGCTGAGTTTTGGAGAAGTTCCTTATCTAACTAAAAGTTAGAAAGGTTGGAGGAGAGTGGATATACCCATATTTGGGGTACCACTATAATTTCTGTGTGTGCTTTTCAGTGTTGTTTATTTATTGCCGGTTCTTGAAAGCTATTAACTGCTAACATGTAACACCCCAGTTTTCAGAACAAGTATCTGGAAGCTTTCGTTATGCAGTAGTAGTTATCGTTCGGTGGTAGCTTAGTGTTGAGTGGCCAGACGTTGAGAACGTTAGGTGGCCAGGCGCTGAGAGCGTTGAGTGACCTGGCGCTGAAAGTATTGAGTGCTAGCATGCGCGATAGCTAGGTACTCCTCGGCAATAGCTCTGTTTCATCGAGCGTCGATCGAAAGATCTGTTCGTCGATCGCTGGAGGATTACCGCCCGGCAAGAGTATATAGCGCCCGGCGATAGCCCTTTTTGTAGAATGTCGAACGAAGTGCCCAGTTCGTCGAACGCTGAGTTTTTGAGAAAACATCGAGTTCTCGAGAAAAACTTTACTGTGCGGCCTTAGCCTTATCTCCAGCATTAGCACAGCATTATTTTCTGGTCGAGCGCCCGGGAACATACCGCTCGGCGGTGGGTAGTTACAACCCGGCAGTAGCAGACGGAAGCAGCTCCGTCATTTGGCTTTATAGCCATCAGATTTCATTTAGGATTCGATCCTAAGGCCCAAGACTCTCCTCCAAAGTGCTTATATAGGGTTGAATGGTTTTTTCTCTTCATTTTCTCATTTGGGAAGCGAGAGTTATAGTTTCGAAGAGAAAGGTGGGAGGAGGAAGAAGAGAGCTTTCTTCCCCCATTGACGGAGCTTCAGTCCTCTGATCGTCATTCCGAGGACAGATCCGGGTAGAGGACTTGGAGGCGCTCGTTTTCAACCGTGAAAGATAAGGGTCTCATGGCTAAGAAGAGGAGTCGTAAGGTAACGACACTTCTCCTCTCAGTTCTAGGATGCATGAATTGCATCTACACTTTCCTTGTTGTCTTTCAAGAATTCTAGGCACCGTATCTCTCAAGTGAGAGGGATTCGGGTTGCCATGGTTCAAGAAGAGCAACCGGGTCAATTGTGTCCGTCCCCGGCATGTTATTGCACTAGAAATCCGCTCCGTTAGTGGATTAGGCATTATGTGTAGCCGAAGTCGTGACCGTTAGTCTGACTCGGTGATGTTGTATTTCAAGCCTTAAGCACTTTGTAGAAATTCATTAGCGGCAGGATGTCGTCTGTGATGATGTTGTATGTCCCCCGTTATTCCGCGCGAGTACGCATAATCAGAACCGGACAAGGTAAGTGATGAGTGCGATTTATATCGGGTTTTTCGGACTCATCTGGGCTAGTTTTCACGTGTTTGTACTTCACTTTTAGTTCTATATCGTTCATATTTCTTCTTATCTATATTTCCATAGGAAGTGCACACTTTGGCCCGTGTTGTGTATTTTTGTACTTTTATTGTTTGTACTCCTTATTATGATTGCCTGGAATATCTGCACATATCAGTAATTTGTGTTTCCTATTGGTACAGGGGTCGTGTACGTGTTCCGGGAGTATTTGGAAACAGGAATACTGCGCACGATCATCGGATCTACTGCGCACGACCACTGGTCATGCGTCGATGATCGTGCGCACTTGCCTTCCTTTTCCAAGTTTTGCCTGGTCATACGCACGACCACTAGACACAATGCGCACAACCACTGGTCGTGCGCCACTGATCGTGTGCATTGATTCCTCTTTTGCTAAAGTTCTGTCTGGGGTAATCGCACGACCATTGGACATAATGTGCACGACCACCGGTCGTGCGCCATTGCTCGTGTGTAGTACCCCAGTTCTTCTTCCTAATCTGCCATGCCAGTACGCACGATTACTGGACATAATGCGCATGACCACTGTTCGTGCGCACGTGATCATGTGCATTGTTCAATTCTGCTTTCTATAAATATGCAGGTTCCACCCTAATTGGGAATCACTCATTTTTCCTCCGCCGTTTTCGTTTCCGAGGAGGGATTCTGCCATCCTCCTTCAATCTCCACCCTAGGGAGGTGCTCCGGGCAAGCTTTCACCGCCAAATCCAAGCTGGAGCTTCCTCTCGGCCTCCTCCATCATCTCTTAGGCTCATTTCAAGCTTCAACGCCATAGCCATCAAGCAAAGGGAAGCTTGCAACTTTCGTCCTCTATCGTGACACGAAGAAGACGGGCCATTGGAAGGTGGTGACAGCCCTTCTCTACCCCGGATGCAGTTAAGGACCGAGCTTGGACGCAGATTGACAACCCGACGATTCCAACCGTGAATCCTCAGCAAGACTTCGGATTCAATCGATCTCTTGCCTTGTTCTTCCTTTATTGTTGTTTATGTGTTGTTGTAAACTTTATTTATAGATGATGTGTGCTTAGTTGTAAAACGCTTATATTAAATCATGTCTTTGTGATTTGTATTATCATTATATTTGCTTAAGGTGCGCCATATTCCATCCACCACCATCCTCCCTTGCCGCACTAGTAATTTCTAGTGGCGTGCGTAGCGAAGAGGTGCTTTCGACCCTCGTTCTGCCGTTTTAACCACCTCATCCGCAAGCCTACTCATCCATCCGCCCAGCGATTCAGTGCATAGCGGCCCGACTAGTCTTCCATCCCATCTTGCGAAGCATCGCATAGCGGCATTGCATAGGAGTAGTTGTTAGATTTTTACTTTCTTTTTCCGCAAATATAAAAACCCCCATTTGTTAACTCTGACCTAAGGACTTCAATCTCAAGTCCTCCTTGAAATTAACTCCACCTTACTGTGTTCCTTGAGAGATTGATACTTGGGAAAACTCGCCCATTTTTATTACTTGTGCGACCGGTTCACTGTCGTGATCTTTAGCATCAAGTTTTTGGCTTCGTTGCCGGGGAACACAGTCGTATGCGTTTCTGGAGAGGGAGATGTGAGATTGCTTTCCTTTTCCTTTGTAAATCGCTTTTGTTTTGTTCTATTTCTCCTGCCTTTTTCTTGTTTGTTTAGGCAATTGTAGTAATATATTGTTAGATTTAGTAATTTGCACAGTTTATTTTGAATCTGCTATTTCGACACCATGCGGGGATATTCGTATGCCCAATGTCGTTGGTGTGGAAAGCCTTCCCACGTTAGTCATGAATGCCCTATGAGAGATATTGAGCATAAGCCTCAACGCACAATACATGAGATGTTGTATTCGTACAACCCTTCAAACACTGTGCCCCGAGCTTATGGTCAATCATCCTCGCCACATACACTATTCTCTTATTCCTCTTCATCCCCACAAGGACCGCAGAGTAATGGGAGAAAGTGTTTGTATTATCGTAGAACAGATCATGTCCTGAAGGATTGTGCCGAGTACCTCCGTGTTATGGAAGAGGATGATGAGCCAGACATCCGGATCATCCTGACTCCTACCCTCAGTGGCACACCTTCATCATCTGGTTATGTGTCCCTGTCACCTTCATTTGTTGAAGGGAATGATGTGGACACAACCACCAGATGTGTGGTTGATCTAGGCTTTGATGTGGCTGAGCCCATCTCTCCTGTGCATACATCTCAAAGCGTGGAGCCGATTCTTTGTGAGGAACCTACGCTTGACTTTTATCGAAGCAAAGTTCTTCCGCCTATTGTGCATTCTACTTCAGTCGTCTCTGATGACATTTTTGACGATGCAACACAAGTTGAGGCTTGTGATACATGGATTGTTTCCACTCCCATGGAGGAGGACAACCTTCCTAGTGTCGAGGATTCTCCCTTGATACCAAAGGAGGAAGTCCAAGTCTTGGTGGAGGCCTCTATGGATCCGGCCGAGCCTTGTAGCATTGTTGACATTGCTGACGATATTTTTCTACCTCAGCCTTTGGGGAGTGAAACCGGGATCACTCCCCCGATTATTTCTTTATGTTCTTCGTCTCTTTTATTTCTTGACTCCCCCTTCCTTATCTGAGCCTGTGCAGGTTGAATCTCCACGGGTAAGTTGGGTTGACGTTGAGCTTTGCACTCAGTCTATCGACGAGTGCATCCTCTTGTGTGAGGAGGTTCCTACCTCCTTCACAGTGGAAGCTCCTGTCGTCACCTTCTCCCTCAGCGAACATGTGGTGGACGAAACCTTGCTAGGCAAGGATTTGTTTTGTGGTGAGATGAGTGAGGACCAGGCCTCCTCCTCATCCTACTTCCTATTTCCTCTGCCTGCGAGTAGCGGGTATGATTATTTAGGTAGAGGGGTAACTGTTTTATCACCGTATCGGTACCCGTTACCGCAACGGATAATGGAACAGTTGCATGTGCATTTTTCTTTTCATAGACCCATTAGCTAGAACTATATAGAATTTAATAACTCGTGCTGGGATGAAATAACCCCAGTACTTATCTTTCATTTTCTGTGCTTTTATTTCCATGTCTATTTTAGTTTTAGCATTTCTTTTTGTATATTTTTCTTTTATTTTTGCGGAGCTCACCCCTGCAGGTATTCATGGTAAATCGCATTGGCGGGGTTGTGATTCTTCGTATGGCGGGCCTGCTTCGGTTTTTCACGCGTCTTCTGGTATGCTCACTAGCTGAGCATTGGGTAACCTCTCCCCTTGTTTCTATCTGATTTTAATTTCTATATAATATACTGTGTTGCTTAGTTTAAGTCTGGGGGAGAGCCATTATTTGTTACCTATTGCACGTGCACATTTCTTGTGCATACTAGAAGCTTTTATAGATTTATTATGATGAGTTCATTGCATCACACACCACTGCACCCACATGAGCGCGTGCTTAGCTTTTTGCGTGCTGCAAGTTAAACTCGTTTCTTTTGTATGATTTGGGAAAATTATGGTGCTGAAATAGGATTGTGAGATAGAGTAAAATGTTGACCCTGCTGTGCTCCTAGTCGAGTGCTCTCATCTCGTGTAGAAATTAGAGTAGATTTAATTTTTTTGTATTCTTATAGTTTTATATTTTTCTAATTGCGTAAATACTTTTTATTCTACTCAAAAATTGGTGAATCCGGTGTGAATCTGACGGTAGCTTAGGGATGTGTGTAGACGGCCGTTAGGTTCGTATTGCTCGAGTCGGGAGGATGGACAATCTTTCTCGTTGGCTAATAACTCGCCCCAAGCGATTCTTGAAGCATGGGTATAGGTTAGTTCACTCGCATGAGCGTGATGTAGGTCATCATTTTGGCCCGGTTGAGCTTTGTACCATTCCTAACGTCTTAGCCTCGCTTGCCCCGTTTTGCCTACCCCTCCTTTTGATTCAGCTCCACCATGATTTCACCAAAGCCTCATAGCCAATACTAGTCGCACACCCAAGTTGAGCTTTAGAGTTTTACATTTTCATTCTGGGATGTGATGTGGTGATATTACATCTGAATATGTGGATATGCTCCAAAGTTTTATTTGCTGAAATTGTTAAAATAAAATAGGATTTGAAAAAATATATACAAAAAAAAATTAATTATGAAAAAGAAAAGTGGAAAGAAGAAAAAGTTTGATTGAAAATTCTTTTTGAGATGAGATTGTATTTGGAGTAGGCAGTACACACACCCATTTTTTAAAAATTAAGTCTGGGGTGTTGTGTACCCGCATGTATTTTGCTTAGCTGAGGGATTCTTTTTATGATAGCTCATTTTGGTAAGGTGTTTAACCTTCATGTTTATCTTTGTTTACCTCACCGAAACCCAAGCCGCATCTCTTCACCTAAATTCCTACTGATTCGTATGTGAACCAAACCAGTGCCGTGGAGAGAATGCAAAAGTGCAAGCATATGGTCACCGACATTGGTGGATTCCTTTGGAGGTTATCCCGAGCCCCGATCTTTGGCAATGCTCGCCTAGCGATTAGCCTACTTTCTCCATACGCATGACCGGCTGATTCAATGTGATTCCATTTTTGAGTAATAATAAAATGTTGATACTCATTGTGAAAAGTTTAAACTATTTTGTATAATTAGAAATTTCTTCTATTATATTTTTATGCGTGCGAGCATGCGACTTCGCATGGTATTATGTATCGCAATTTCCTTGTTAGCTAAATTATTTTCCCTATCTGCATAGATTTTGTTTGCTCGGGACGCGCAAACAGTTAAGTCTGGGGGTGTGATGGGTCTGATTTATATAGGGTTTTTCGGACTCATCTGAGCTAGTTTTCACGCGTTTGCACTTCACTTTTAGTTCTATATCGTTCATATTTCTTCTTATCTATATTTTCATAGGAAGTGCACACTTTGGCCCGTGTTCTGTATTTTTGTACTTTTATTGTTTGTACTCCTTATTATGATTGTCTGGAATTTCTGCACATATCAGTGATTTTTTTTCCTATTGGTACAGGGGTCGTGTACGTGTTCCGGGAGTGTTTGGAAACAGGAATACATCGCACGATCATCGGATCTACTGCAACCGACCACTGGTCGTGCCTCGATGATCGTGCGCACTTTCCTTCCTTTTCCAAGTTTTGCCTGGGCATACGCACGACCACTAGATACAGTGCGCACGACCACCGGTCGTGCGCAACTAATCGTGTGCATTGATTCCTCTTTTCCTGCAGTTCTGTCTGGGGTAATTGCATGACCATTGGACATAGTGCGCACGACCACCGGTCGTACGCCATTGCTCATGCGCAGTACCCCAGTTCTTCTTCCTAATCTTCCATGTCAGTGCGCACAATCACTGGACATAGTGCGCACGACCACTGGTCGTGCGCACGTGATCGTGCGCATTGTTCAATTCTGCTTTCTATAAACTTACAGGTTCTGCCCTAATTGGGAATCGCTCATTTTTCCTCCGCCGTTTTTGTCTCCGAGGAGGGATTCTGCCATCCTCCTTCAATCTTCACCCTATGGAGGTGCTCCGGGCAAGCTTTCACCGCCAAATCCAAGCTGGAGCTTCCTCTCGGCCTCCTCCATCATCTATTGGGCTCATTTCAAGCTTCAACGCCATATCCATCAAGCAAAGGGAAGCTTGCAACTTTCGTCCGCTATCGTGACACGAAGAAGACGGGCCATTGGAAGGTGGTGACAGCCCTTCTCTACCCCAGACGCAGTTCAGGACCGAGCTTGGATGCGGATTGACAACCCGACGATTCCAACCGTGAATCCTCAGCAAGACTTCGGATTCGGTCGATCTCTTGCCTTGTTCTTTCTTTATTGTTATTTATGTGTTGTTGTAAACTTTATTTATAGATGATGTGCGCTTAGTTGTAAAATGCTTATATTAAATCATGTCTTTGTGATTTGTATTATCGTTATATTTGCTTGAGGTGCGCCATATTCCATCCACCACCATCCTCCCTTGCCGCACTAGCAATTGCTAGTGGCATGTGTAGCGAAGAGGTGCTTTCGACCCTCATGCTGCCATTTTAACCACCTCATCCGCAAGCCTACTCATCCATCCGCCCAGCGATTCGTTGCATAGCGGCCCGACTAATCTTCCATCCCGCCTGGCGAAGCATCGCATAGCGGCGTTGCATAGGAGTAGTTGTTAGATTTTTACTTTCGTTTTCCGCAAATATCAAAACCCCCCTTAGTTAACTCCGACCTAAGGACTTCAATCTCAAGTCCTCCTCGAAATTAACTCCACCTTACTGTATTCCTTGAGAGATCGATACTTGGGAAAACTCGCTCATTTTATATTACTTGTGCGACCGGTTCACTGCCATGATCTTTAGCATCAGTTAGCTCTGCGGTGACGGTAGATGGTTTCCTTGGGGCACGGGATCGGACAAGGTTAGCTCCGCTATGACGATAGATGGTTTCCTTGGGGTGCGTGACCGGACAAGGTTAGCTTCGTTATGACGGGAGATGGTTTCCTTAGGGTACTGAGCCAGACAAGGTTAGCTCCGTTGCGATGGTAGATTATTTCCTTGGGTCACACGAATGTTACGGTACGCACGTTAGATTTAAGCGGGAAAGGCTTGGGATTATGATGTGTTAAGGCGTGATTTATTTATGCGGTCGGCTGGCTAGCCCATGACGTTGAAAAGTCATATGTGGAGAGTAACCCGACGAGACAAGTCCCCCTTCTGTTGAACTGACGAGAATGCCGAGCTTTGGGCAAGCCCAAACGATTCCAGCTAGGTCCCGTTGGGTCTCCTTTAGTAGACTTTGTTGAAATTTGTGAAGTGAAAGTGGGTAAATGGAGCACTTGGACCTATCCGCGCGAACTACGTGGACAGGGTTGGCGGACTACTAAGTCGGCAGGAATGTTGCAGACAACTTGCTCTATAGCGGCCTGGGCGGTCTGTTTGCGTGGACTATGCGGACAGTAGCGGCGGTTAGCCAGGCCGGCTTGTGCTCAGCAGGCAGCTGGATCCCAGGAAGTAACCGGGCAGATAGAAACCTTTGGAGGTTGTCCATTGTACTCTGGTTGGACCAACCGTCACCGCTAGTCTTGGAGGCAGCAGGTTCATGCTGATATTGGTTGATGACTATTCAAGGTATACTTGGGTATACTTCATGAAGAATAAGTCCAACATGATGCGCTTGTTTGTGGAGTTCAAGAAGCTTGTGGAAGACCAGCTTAGCCTGAGGGTCAAGAAGTTGAGGACAAGCATCGGTGGTGAGTTTGGCTCAACTGAGTTCTCAAACTTCTGCAGGAAGTAAGGGATCCGGAAGGAGCTTTCTTGTGGACATAATTCACAACAAGGCAGTATTGCAGCTCGGATGATCCGTTGGTTAACGAAGATCTATAGGTGTTGGCTTCAGAGTAAAGGCGTTCCTAAGGCTCTTTGGGTGGAAGGGATGGCCTGTGCTGCTCATGTCATCAATCGGATGCCTCTTAGTCCGATCTATGTGAAGACTCCTTATGAGTTATTGTTCGGGGTGAAGCCCAGTGTAAATCACCTACGGGTGTTTGGATCTACCTGCTACATACACTCTCCAGGTTCTCTCAAGACAAAGCTAGTCTTTATTGGGTATGATGAGTAGTGGAGAAGATGGAGGTGTAAGGATCCTGTGACGAAGAGACTCATCGTGTCGAGAGACATTGTCTTCGATGAGTTGACATCGTATTGGAATAGCTTTTGTGTGGAGCTAGAGATGAGCAGGTCAGATGGTGGGCTGAAGGAGGCTGCTGCTAAGGTTCAGGTGGAGCTGCCTGAGTTACCAGGAGCTCCAGGTTATTCTAGCTCCGGGGCAAAGGCGTTAGGGTCAGGAAGTAGGGGGAGCGATGCACCAGGTACTTCTGGCTCTAAGGCGGAGGCTTCCGGTTCAGGAAGCAGGTGGAGCGATGTTCCAAGTTATTCTTGTTTGAGAGCGGAGACTTCTTTTTCAGGTAGCAGGGGGAGCGTTGCTCCAGGTGCTCCTGGTTCCAGTGAGGAGGCATCTTGTTCAGCAAGCAAGAGGAGCATTGTTCCGGGTTTGCCCGGGAACGAAGCTGGTTTAGAAGCAATGGAGGTGGTCAGCCGCGATCGGGTTCTTCGGAGATCGAAGAGGATCAGTAAGACACCAGTTTGATATAGTGAAGGAAATACGGCGGGCTTGATGTCATGTTTCCATGCTAGCCCTCAAGTCGAGCAAGTATCTTCTGGCTATGATGACCCCACAAGAATCAAGGAGGTGGTTGACACCAAGGCTGGAGAGGTGACTTCTCTCAGAGGTAACGAGGCTTGGGCTTTTGTGACTAAGGTAGTTGGTGATACTCCTGTGATGCATGAGTGGAGGTTGAAGCTGAAGAAGAAGGAAGAGGGAAGCATGGCTCCTTTTGGGAGATGTTGGAGGGCTCCCTCATGGTCCATGATATGCGGGGCGAGGACTATGTCTTGGACATTTATTTGTAGATGCTATCGGAGGGATCAGGTGCAAGGTTACGGGAGCTGCTGGAGTTATTCACCACTTCTCACTTCAAGGGGGAGTGTTGAAATTTGTGAAGTGAAAGTGGGTGAATGGAGCACTTGGACCTATCCGCGTGGACTACACGGACAGCGTTGGTGGATTGCTAAGTCGGCAGGAATGTTGCAGACAGCTTGCTCTGTAGCAGCCTGGGCGGTCTGTTCGCACGGACTACGTGAACAGCAGCGGCGGTTAGCCAGGCCGGCCTGTGCTCAGCAGGCAGTTGGATCCCAGGAAGTAACCGGGCGGATAGAAACTCTAGCCGGAGACTCCGGCATGAATCGGCTGTAGAACTGGAGCTCGGTAGACCGGTTTGGCAGTTGCCTTGGTCTTGCGCTTATACAGCGGCAAGTGGAAGCCGTATAGACCGCCAGTCAGTGCGGACTGATACTGGAGTTCGTCGGGATAGGAGGACTGGATCCAGTGTCTGCCAGTAAGTGCGGACTGGCCCTTGTGGCCAGTGATGTGGACTTGGTTGGGTCTGAACCAAGTCCATGTTTGGCTCAGTCCGGGGAGATCACGCAGTGGAGCGCGGACTGCTTCTCAGTCCGCCAAGCTTGGCAGAAGTGCATGTGCCTTTATTGCAAGTTTGGGGATAAGCGGACTGGAGGTTGTGCCCGCAACTATGTGCGGACTGGAGCTGGATTCCGCTGAGTCCGGTAAGTGTCTTGGTGACAAGGCTATGGACATGGGATATGCGGACTGGTGTAGTCTGCGGGATATACGGACTGGAGAAGTTTGCAAGGTATGCGGACTGGGATGTCTGCAGTGTGTGGACTGGATTGGCATGTATGCTGAGTCCGGTAGGTGCCTTTGTGGTGTAGCCGTGGGCTCGGGATTTGCGGACTGAAGCCAGGTGTCTGATGAGTCCGGCATGTGTCTTGGTGGCAAAGCTGCGGGCTCGGGATAAGTGGGCTGGTGTTGTTTCCGCGGATTGGCAGACTGTTGCTACGGAGTTCGGCTGTGTGGTCCTAGCTTGGCCCTTGGCGACAAGACGGACTGGTGTTGTTGTCCGGCCTTGGTGATGTCTTGGCTGTTTGGCCTTTGGCGACAAGGCGGACTGGTGATTGGAGTCCGGCCTTGGAGAAGCTCGGCGGGCTGGCTATTTTGCACAGGTGCGGCGGACTGGTATGTATCCGCGGACTGCGGAGAAGTCTTGCTGTAGGATGTAGCGGTAATCCTATCGTCTAGGGTGGTGACCACACTCATCATCGTGCCTATAAATAGGACCCATGTCACATCAGGAATAGGAACCTCAGGAAGTAAGTGAATAGTAACTTGAGCCCGCACAGGTTGCTGCAGACTGCTTTTTGGTGTCCGCCCGATTTGGTTTAGTTGACCGGGTTATGCTGTGCAGGTTGTGTGGATAGCGCTAGAAAGCCAGGACTTGGCTTTGATTGCGGTCAGGGACAGTGCGGACTCTGCGGTTAAGCAACAAGCGGAAAACAGCAGGTCGCGGACAGCGACCAGATGTTCTTCTCTTTGGCAACTTGGTTCGGGGTTCAAGAAGTCGCCTGCCTCAGGCGGACTATTTAATTTGGAATCGCAGCATGTGCGGTCTGGCGGCTAGGCGACCATGCGGTCAGGCGGGTTGCAGATCGGCGGCTAGAGATAGCATTGGAATAAGGTGTTGTCCGCGCGGCTTGGGTTACGGTCTGGCGACCTAGCGGTTTGGAATAAGGTGAAGCATGTCTCGCCATGTATGTCTTGCTGTGTAGAGACGTTAGCTGTGAATTAATAAAGATGCTTGTGCTGCATGTGTTTGCTGGTTGACTGGCTTTGGTTGAGATAACTCCTGCTCACTCCAGGTTCCAGGAAATTTTCCGCGTGATCAAGGTGTGATCTTGATAGTGCTGAGAATATTAATTTGGCGCCAGGCTATCTCATTGAATACCTGGAGAAAATTCAACATGGTAGAAGTGTCGGGTTGTTGAATTTTAACAAACTTGATCCAAATATTGGAGCCGGGCCTGGGTCGTCGCGAACGGGTGGGGTCTAGCAAGGTTTCTTATCGGTTTGTTTGTGTGGCGGCTTGTATGCCGTTTGGGGAAATTTAGAGTACCCTTGTGTTTGCGGTTTGTATGTCGTTTGGGGGAATTTAGAGTACACTTGTGTTTGCGGCTTGAACGCCGATGGGCAAACTAGAAGTACCCGATGTGATGATTTGTTAGAATCATATGCTTTAGGGTGCCTAGGGTGAAACCCGGGATTTCATTCATTCTGCATTGTAAGTCCCTTTTATTATATGCTCAAAATAGAAACGTGTTTGTTGTATGAGACATCCAAACCTATTTTATAGCTCTACATGTTATTGTATTTTGCATACGAAGTGCTGACCTGCACGGTGATGGAGTGCCCCGGGGTCTGCTAAGGACGGCCGGGAGGAGATGTGTTGGTTACACAGTTGAGTTCAGCCTTTGCTGACCCACATTACAACCGAATTTTTACAGGGCAAGGATCACAAGCGGGAGCAAGCTCGCTGGCCAGAAAGGCCTAATCTTCATGAAGTGTTACAAGATGTGTTATAGCTGTGTTTTGTGGAATGTGATGCTTTATGTTCTATGATTGTGGCTTGCATGTTGAGGTAGCCTAGGAGTGTTTATGCACATTGCTTTTGTGTAATGTTGTTTCAATCTTCTGGACTATTGGATATTGTAAGGCCTTAAGGCCATTTGGGATACTTCTGTAGTGGTGGATAACTTCTAGTTTTATTTGTTTATTTCCGCTGTTTTATTCTGAGTTTTGATATGGGCAGACATATATCATCTTTTAATGCTTAAGCTGTGGCATATGTATGTTGAGGGGCCCCGGAATTATACGGTCATTATAGTGGAGGTGTTACAATTTGGTATTAGAGGGAGGTTAGTGTCCAAGATATATCTTCGTGGACGAATGTCCTAAACGAATTGCATTAAGAAGTTATCCACATAGGAGTATTGCGGGACTGTGAGTGTCCTAGTGTATAAGCCTTGCGAATAGAGGTCGATTCTTGTTTTGCTTAGGGTGCAAGCGATGAGGCGGGGACGTCGAGGTCACGAGAAGAGCCTTCGCGAGCAGTGCTATTGCTCCAGGTCCGTTGGACATGGGGGTAACCCCGGCCGATTTTTGTCGCATCCTCACATAAGAATTGGGGGCAGCCCAAGCTACCTCAGCAGGCCAAGTTATGATCCCTATTATACAAGTAGCAACCCCTGCTACCCCGGATACGGCAACAGTCGTTCCAGGCGGAGGAGCCAGGCAAGCAGAGTCATTAGCTGAATGAGTGGTTGTCAAGCACGGAGACCGGCAAATAAAGTATTTCTTAAGCTTCCATCCTCCAACGTTTAAGGGCATCGGCACGCCGATCGATGTGAAGGACTAGTGGGCAAGGATTCAAGAACTGTTGAGAGCGGTCGAGATGCCGATAGAGAAGCAAGCTGAGTTTGCAAGTTTCATTTTAGAAGGCGATGCTAAGCTGTGGTGGGTGAGCCATGGCGGTCGCCAGTTTCCTGGTCATACCCCGACCATGGAGGAGTTCGGGAATGCTTTCTTGAAGAAGTATATTCCTGCATCGACAAGGCTAGCCCTTTAGAGGCAGTTTCTGCACTTGGTGCAGCGGGATAAGACGGTGGACGAGTATGTTCAGGAATTTACTCTGTTGGGTCGTTATGTTGGAATGACCATGGTTGACGATGTGGAAAGGGACAACCTCTTCTACCACGGACAAAGGGAGAATCTGAGACAACCCCTCATATCTATGAAGAATGACGGGTTCAATGAGCTGGTTGAGACTGCCACAATATTGTAGAGCAATTTGGAGCGAACCCAAAGACGGAAGGGTTTTGCTGCCAAACAGGGGGGAGGAAAGCCTTCTCATTCGCAAGTAAAATCTGAGGGAAGTAGGTGGAAAAAGAAGCCTCGTCCCTATAAGAATTGGGAGAAGGATAGTATGACGTCGAGGGTCTCTCTTCAAGGGAACATGATCGTGCTACTAGTGTGGCAAACCAGGCCACATAGCTCGTTTCTGTACTGAGGGTGGCACGGAGCAGGAGCCGAGACAAGAAAGGTCGGTGTACTATGGGCCCAGCGCAGCGGAGAAATGAAAGATGGTAGAGTCCAGCACTTCTCGTTTCCAACCCGTGCAGCCAAGGGCATATAACCTTGGGCAGCAGGAAGCGTTCTGCCAACCCAATGTGGTGACAGGTATGAAAGTTTGAATTAATCTTTTTTTATCTTAAACTTTCAAGATCGTTTATGTGTGTTGCCTATGTTTTAGGCCTTGTGTTGGTTTCTGGATACCTCCCTAAAGTATTGTTTGATACGGGAGTGTCGCACTCCTTCCTTGCGAAAAGCTTTATCCGGAGGATTGGAGTTGAGCCATTCCCGGCGGACGCAGAGTTGAAGGTGTGCATGCCCAATGGGTCATTCATGACTACCAGGCCGAAAGGTCGCATTTGTTGGAGTCTGGACGGAGTTGACTTCACATTGGTAACGGTGGTTCTACCGTTGGTTGAGTTCGATTTAATATTTAGAATGGACTGCTTGCAGAGCAGCGTGCCAGTATTGACTGCCAATCTAAGGTGGTGACCCTAAGAAATGAAGGGCAGACAGAAGTTATGTTTGAGGGCCTTAGTGGAGTGGCCTGCTCCCTGAATTCGGCCATGCAGTTGGTGCGGGCAGTTAACCAGGGAGGAGTAGCTCTTGTAGCATTGTTGGAGGTTTTCCTTTCTAGGCTGTCACTTGGAGATGTGTCGGTAGTGGCAGAGTTTGAGGATGTGTTTCCCGAGGAGCTTCCTGGAGCACCTCCTCGATGGGAGATCGATTTCTCGATTGAGTTAGTGTCAGAGGCTAGGCCGGTGTCACGTCCTCCTTTTAGGATGGCACCAAAAGAGTTGGCCGAACTCAAAGTACAGTTGCAGGAACTGTTAGAGCAGGGGTATATTAGACCAAGTTCTTCACCTTGGAGTGCGCCAGTGTTGTTTGTGAAGAAGAAAGATGGTAGTATGCAGTTGTGCATAGACTACCAAGAGTTGAATAAACTGACTATCAAGAATAAGTATCTGATTCCTTGGATAGACAACCTGTTCGACCAGTTGGGGGGTCAGTTGTGTATTCTAAGTTGGACTTGAAGTCAGGATACTATCAGTTGCGGATTCGAGATGAGGACATACCCAAGATGGTTTTTGGAATGAGGTATGGTCATTTCGATTTCTCGGTGATGTCGTTCGGGCTAATGAATGCACCATCAGTATTCATGGATCTGATGAATCGAGTATTTTGTGAGTACTTGGACTCTTTTATTGGCATCTTTATTAACGATATCTTGGTATACTCCAAATCAGAGGCGGAGCATGAGACTCATTTGTGATTGGTGTTGCAAGTGTTGAGAGAGAACCATCTTTATGCAAAGTTCTCAAAGTGCGAGTTCTGGTTGGAGAAGTTTGTATTTCTGGGTCATGTGATTAGTGGTGATGGGGTGCCAGTGAATCCTGCAAAAGTGGAGGCCATTAGAGATTGGCCAGTTTTGAGAACTTGTGGAAAAATTTTCACGGATAGCTCTACCACTCACTTCTCTAACTCTAAGGATCAGAAGTTTGTGTGGAATCAAGAGTGCAACCAGGCGTTTGACACCCTGAAGGAAAGATTGATGACAGCTCCAATCCTAAGTCTGGCTAAAGGGACTAAAGGATTTCATATTTTCAGTGACGCATCAGGATGTGGGCTGGGTTATGTGTTAGTGCAACATGGCAGTGTCATAGCTTTTGGGTCTAGGCAGTTGAAGCCTCGCGAGAGGAACTACACCGTCCATGACTTGGAATTGGCGGCGGTAATTTTTGCACTAAAGTTGTGGCGGCACTATGTGTATAGTGTGAAGGTGGAGATCTTCACGAACCACAAAATCCTGAAGTATCTTCTAGACCAAAAGGACTTGAATATGCGGCAGCGCGGATGGGTCAGATTCTTTGGTGACTACGAAGTGGCTATTCACTATACGCCAGGCAAAGCCAACGTGGTGGTAGATGCCTTGAGTAGGAAATACTCTGGTCAAGGGAGTTGGATCGAAGCTCATGATGAGCGGTTGATACGGGACTGTGAGTCCCTTAGCATTGAGTGCGTAGCAAGAGGCGAGTCAAGCATGGCTCGATTGAACTGGATCGAGTTACAGAACGACTTATCCGATCGTATACGGGAAGCGACTAGTTTCTATGATGATTTGCAGCCATTCGTGGTGAAAGCACAAATGAGCGAGGGTAGCGCCTGGGAGATGATTAATGGGATCTTGAGGAAGGATGGAAGGATTTGTGTACCACGGTTCGGCAAGCTCCACAAGAAGTTGATGTTTGAGGCTCACATTACGAAGTACTCCATTCACTCGGGCAGTATGAAGATATACTTGGATATGAATAAATCCTTTTGGTGGCCTGGTTTGAAGCGTGATATAGCTTTATACGTGAGTCGGTGTCAAACCTGTGTCTTAGTGAAGGCCGAGTGCCTGAAGTCGGGCGGGTTCCTGAATCCTCTTTCGATTCCCGAATGGAAGTTTGATGACTTATTCATGGATTTTGTGCATGGCTTACCTCAATCGCAGTAGGGAAATGACGCGATTTGGGTATTTGTGGACCGCTTGACAAAAGTGGCCCATTTCATCACAAACCGGAAAGAGGATAGCGTGCAGAAGCTGGTAGAGTTGTATGTTCGCAACATTGTGGGACTACATGGGATTCTTAAGAGTATAATTAGTGATCGCGACGGACGATTCACGTCCAAAGACTGGAGGTTGGTTCAGAAAAGTTTGGGCACGAAGCTTAAATTCAGTACAGCATTCCATCCTCAAATTGATGGACAAACAGGAAGAACGAACCGTATAATGGACGATATGCTGAGCATGTGTACTCTTGACTTTGGGAAGAAGTGGGAAGATCACCTCTTCATGGTAGAGTTCGCCTATAACAACATTTACCAAGTAAGTATAAAGATGGCGCAATACGAAGCTTTGTATGGAAGGTGGTGTCGAAAGCCAATGTCTTGGATAGAGGCGGGAGACACCAAACTATTGGGAAAATAAGTGGTGGTTGATGCATGTGAGTTGGTTCGAACCATTCAGGAGTGCATGAAGGTTGCCCAGGACTGGCAAGCAAAGTATTTTAATGCTTGCCATTGGAATGTGGAGTTTGCGGTAGGCGACTGAGTCTATCTAAAGATCAAACCGTTCAATGGCATTTCGCGTATTCACCGACTCAAAAAATTGAGTCTGAGGTTCTTGGGGCCCTTCGAAGTTTTAGAATGCGTTGGAGAATCAGCTTATTGGTTATTTTTGTCCACAGAGCTGAGTGCATTACACGACATTTTCCATATCTCCGTCTTGAGGAAAGCCTTGGTGGAGGCTAGTGTGGTGATAGAACCGGCGACGGTGCCGATAGAAGAATACTTTTAGACAAAAGTCCATTCGGTGGGCATAGAGGATTCAGAAGTTCGGCAGTTGTGGAACAAAGAAGTGAAGCTTGTAAAGGTGCGCTGGGACAACTACAGGCGAGTTGAGTTCTCTTGGGAGCGAGAACAAACCATACGCAAAGAGTATCCCGAGTTGTTTGTATAATATTGAATGTAAATGAATGTGTAAAGTTGTTGTTGAAAGAAATGGTAAACCTCTGATACCAATTGAAAGATAGGGAATAGATCTGATATACTCTAGAGGGGGGTAAATAGAGTAATTTAAAATTTTTTGGCTATTTTTATAATTTATCAGAGAAATTAGCGATAGAAGTAGTAGTAGTATAAAATGAAATAGAAACTAGGCTAAAGTACACAATCACAACACAACAAAACAAAGAAGAATGAACACACAGACAACACAAGAATTTATAGTGGTTCCCCAAATCTGAGTACATCTGCTCTTCTACCACCCTGGTAGGAATCCACTAACAGTTTTTTGATCAGGTGACTGCCACCACAGGTTTTTGCTCAGGTGCCCTGTCACCACAAGATCTATTTGCAGGGAGATCTAACAACCCTTTAGGCTTTTGATCAGGTGCCCAAAAACCAACAAAAACTTTTGAAGGGAGTTAATAAACCCTTTATACAGGAGGTTAAGAAGGTGATATTGTCTTCTCTTTCTCTAAACAATAGAGAAGACTTCAGTGGATTGCTGGTGTCGAAGCTCCCCCTGAGATGTTGAAATGTTCAAGAAGACTGGAGCTTTGTTCAGGGTGTAGGTCTTTATCCTTGACTTGTTGAGATCCAAGAACTTGTAGACTGATCTAAAAGTGTTGTCTTTGAGGATTCCTGGAGTAGAAGTTGAAGAGGACACTTGATATATGATTGATGTTCTTCTTCAATCTTCTATAAGATCAAGGGGAAACAGCTTGTTTTCCTACACAGAGAAGGTGCAGAGTTCTTCTGTATATTATTTTGTGTAGGTGTATCTCTTCTACTTATTCTTCTCAGCCGTCAAAAAAAAATCTCTCTTTTATATCCTACTGTCTAATCCTGCTTTTGAATTTTGAATTATAAGCATTAATTGCTGATTAGATTCTGGAAATTGAAACGACTGGAATATAGTCTTTAAAGAGTTTCCCCAACTATCCCAGTAAAATAAGCAAGTAATTAACTCTGATAAAATCCATAATTAATGTTGTCATGAACGGCTATATTCTTGAGAATTTGAGCATTAATTACTCAGAGAATTACTGCCAAAGAATAGAATGAATTTGGGGCAGAAATATGGAAAACTTATCATTCTGACTCAGAATAGAGTTCGTCGACCTCTGGGCAGATTTCGTCGACCTAAGTTCCAAGTTCGTCGAGCTGAGAGATCCTAATCGTCAACCTGAGCTTAGTGACCCTCAATATGGAAATATCTTGTTAATTTTGAGCTCCAAGTTCGTCGATCAGAGAATATGTCTTGAGGAAGAAATCGTCGACCTGAGCCCAAATATCGTCGAGCTCAACTCAGAGAAAGAACTCTGAGTTCGTCGATCTACGATCGACGATCGTCGAGCTGAGTTCGAAGAAATTCGAACTAATAATCTGAACTCTGAATTCTTCTAAGTAATCTGAACTCTGAATTCTTCTAAATCTCGAGTCTCTTGAAGTCCACTGCACGCTGATCCATGAAGATTGATTCTAATGACTAGCCTAAACTCTAGTACTGACAAACTTGACTCTGGCTATACAAGGTGGGTCAAACATCCTAATAGTGAACCTTAGCCCAAATCCAAACTAGGGATCCAACAATCTCCCCCTATTTGGGTGAGGTCACTAAACAAAATATAAAATACAATACAATCACAAAGCAAAACAACAGATATCTGGCAGAGAATAAAAATCTAGCAGATATATACAGCAAGTGCTTTATGGTGAATTAACATAAATAGTTCAGAAAATATACTAATCAAAAAGTTATTTTGGCTTTTTGGATTTGTCTTTCTCAGCTTTCTCAAAAGGTTGTCTAAATATGATTTCCCTATTATGATTAGCAGCTTCTCTCTTGGACATTGTCATATCAGATGCTCTAATGATGTTGCAAGAGGTTGCTCTTGGGACAACAGCTTCTGGTTGAAGATTCATGTAAGCATCAATATTGAAAAACTGATTTGCTTTATTATACCTTTTTAACTCTTCTTTCCTGTAGGAAGACATGGTAGAGTATTGAGAGGGATCCTTGCCTTCTGCTTTAGCTTTATTGATCAGAGATAGTCCAATTAGTTCATGAAATCTAGCCATTTTGGAAGTGTTCTCCTATTCAGGATCAATAAAGGGAATTGGTGGAGATTCAGGCCTTTCAGAACTATTCTCTTTTTTAGGTTCAACTGAAGCTTTTGGAGGACTTGCTGGTTTTGGAGGAAGATGAGAACTACTTCTTGAAGATTTATGATGTTGATGCTGACTGCTTCCTTGAAAGTAAGATCTTGAAGATTTGTCTTGCCTTTGGTATGCTTGGGTGTATGAGGTATATCTTTGTGATACATTTCCTGAAGCACCTGTTGCTGGAGGAGATGGAGGAGGAGGACCTCTCTAGTTCCTTTTAGAAGGAGGAGGAGGAGGAGGAGAGTACCTTCTGCTCTTCTTCCTTGCTTTTTGCTTATTCTTTGATAGCCACATCCAGTTAGGCATCCCTTTATATGGGGTTATTTTGTTCAAAATGTAATAGGGATTGTCTGATGTTGGATTAGGCTTAGAAACAGCCTTAGCAGGAGCTTTCCTCTTTTTAGAATTTGATTCATCAGAATCATCATCATCATCATTGTCATCAGAAGATCCAGGAGGATTATCATACAAATCATTAATCTCTTTTAGAATTTCCTTAGAGATCTGCTTTTCAGGATTAGGTTGATCTAGAATTTCTGGCTCTATAACACTTTCAGTAACAGTTTGATTTTCTTCTTCTATATCCGTAAGGATGATATCATCCAAATTTGGTATAGGACTTTCATCCATCTTATAAGTTGGTGGAGAGAAAGCCTTGGGCTCGGAAACAAATACTTGCTCAACAATGGATACAACTGGATCTGTAGTAACTTTTATGACAATTGGTACTGCAAAGCTTGCCTGTAGTTGCTTTACAACCTCAGGGCTTATTGGAGAAGTATAGCAGACAATAGCCTTTGATTGCCCTTGAATAACTTCTGGTAAATAATTAAGATATGCAGAATCAAAAGAATGTAATAAACAAATTAAATCTATTGTGGGATTGATAAGACAATCACCAACAGTCATGATCTCTGGTAGATCTTCTATTTCATCTGTACAAACCATTTCAATCTCAACTGCTGCAGGAACTTCTGATACTGAGACTAGTGTTGCTGCTGCATCTGAAACTGCTGCTGCTTCTACATTGAACATCTCCCCCTTCCTGGATTCAGAGGGTACTGAAACCACTAGAAGAAGAAGAAGGGACAGAGGGGGCAGCAGCAAAAAGAGCAGAGAGGGAGGAGATAGAATCAGCAAGAGGTGCAATTGCCTCTACTATGAGATTCCTGATGATTGGAGTGATGAGCTCCAGGATATTGGAAATGGATGGAGAATCCAATTGCATGAACTCAGGAGGTGTCTGAGTAGATACAGATGGATGGATGATGGTGGATGAAATGAAAGGTGGAATATCAGTCATTATTTCATCTAGAGATGATGGAATATGGTGAGGAGATGGTGCTAATAAGTCAAATGATGGAAGTGATATAAGGTTGTGAAGTGGTATGCCATCAAGGTGAGGTGGCAATGGAGATGAAAGTGGTGTGATGTGTTCTGGAGATGCAGTGGGTGTTGGTTGATGCACTAGTGAGGAAGGTGGTTGTTGAGGTGAAGGAGTTGTTGTTGAAAGTAGAGTTGAGGATGGAGGAGGTGGAATGGAAACTTCTTCTATAGGTTGGGAAGTGGCTGGTATAGCCCTTGTGCTCTCAGAAGCTATGGAAGAGGAGGAAGCCCTGGATGGCTTAGAGATTGTCCTCTCCCATCTGCCGAAGAGTGCAGATGTGAGCCTCTTTGAGGCATTGATGAACACTTTCGAGGATACAAGTAGTTAATGTGCCTTCTCCTGAAGGAAGATTCCCAGAATCCTCGCAAAACAAACTTCTTTCTTTGTATTTTTCTTTTTAATCAACTCAAATAAAATCTTTCCCCAGTTCACCTGTTTCTTGTTTACCAATGAACACATAACCAGAAATTGATGCCGGGTTATGTAGTCATTGGTAGTATGTTTTCCCAACAAGACCTTTCCCACTACATCAGCCAAGAACTTGTACTCTACAGATAAGTTCTTCTTTAACAACTTATTAGGGTTTCCTTCAGAGTGACCCATTGCACTCAGCATATTATCATATTCAGAACCATCTAACTCAATATCATCTTCTCCATTTATTAAACCAAAAGTTTCACATAACATAGCATGGTTAAGAGTAAACGGAGTTCCTGAAACTGTACCAATAATGGTCTCTGCATCTGGTGAGGTTGAAGTGAAAACCCATTCCTTTATCTCTGGTGACGGCAGTTTGATCCTGGAAGTCATGAATTTATTCAGATGTTGATCTTCACATAACTGCATAATGTCTATAAAGATTTGATCGAAATGTCGAAAGGAGTCAAAGTCGATGTCAAAACCAGTGTCAAACTTCATGCTTGTGAGAGAAAGTGCTGGTATGGCCATTGTTGTCCTGCAAAACAAAAAAGAGATCAAGTGCAAGAGAACAGAAAGCGTGGAATGGAGCTCAAAGAAAACCTAGTTATAAGGTTTTCAGAATATGAAGAGCTAGGCTCCGTCCTGCAAAAAGAAAACAAATCTTAAATCTCAGGTCGACGAATGCTGAAAGTTCGTCGATCTCAGCTTGTAGAGGATGGAAAATAGTTCGTTGATCTTAGGTTGATGAAATATTTTCGGAAGCAAGTTCGTCGATCTCAGGTCGATGAAATGACTTCACACTAAGATATCGTCGATCTCAGGTCGACGAAAAATCTCAAGAAGATTTCTCAGCTCGTCGATCTCCTTTCGACAAACTTTGATAAATTCTTTGATCACAGATAGAAATTAAATTAAAGCCTCTCCATTTATCATACCTAGCTGATTCGTAAAGAACGGATGGTTCCTCTCATCCAGGGGTTTGGTGAAGATGTCTGCTCTTTGTAAATAAGTATAGATGTAGACAAGCTTAACTTTATTTTTGTCCACACAATCTGTAATGAAATGATGTCTTATTTCTATATGCTTAGTTCTACTATGATGCACTGGATTTTGTACAATGGAAATTGCACTTGTATTATCACATAGTAAGGTTGAATTATTTAAGTTGAAACCATAATCTAGGAGTTGGTTCTGAATCCACAGTATCTGGGAACAACTGCCAGTTGCTATATATTCTGCTTCTGCAGTTAAAGTAGACACAGATGTCTGTTTTTTGCAAAACTAGGACACTAGTCTAGCACCAAGGAACTGGCATGTTCCTGAGGTGCTTTTTCTGTCCACTCTACATCCAGCAAATTCAGCATCTGAGTATACAGTCAACTCAACTCTGACTCAGTTGGATACCAGAGTCCTAGACTAGGACAACCCTTTATATATCTTAAAATCCTTTTTAGAAAAATAAGGTGAGATTCTTTAGGGTTCACCTGGAACCTGGCACAAAGGCATGTAGCAAACATTATGTCTGGCCTACTTGCTGTGAGATATAACAGGGACCCAACAATGCTCCTATATAGTTTCTGATCAACAGGCTTGCCATGTTCATCAGAGTCAATCATAGCATTAGAAGCCATGGGTGTTTTCTTTGCTGAGGCATCTGACATCCCAAACTTTTTGATTAGCTCCTCAGCATACTTGGATTGGGATATGAAGATGTCATCAGGTAGTTGCTTCACTTGGAGTCCAAGGAAGTAAGAGAGCTTACCCATGCTACTCATTTCAAACTTGTAATGCATTAGGTCAGAGAACCTCTTGCATAGTTTGGAATCAGTAGAGCTAAAAATAATGTCATCTACATAAATTTGTACTAATAAGATTTGAACCTTATGATGTCTAGTGAACAATGTCCTATATACTATGCCCCTACAGAATCTATGCTCTAGAATAAAGCTAGCTAAGGTTTCAAACCAAGCTCTTGGAGCTTGCTTTAGACCATAGAGAGCCTTATGCAATTTAAAGACATAAGAAGGATGGGTTGGAGAAATAAAACCTGGTGGTTGCTCCACATAAACCTTTCCTTTAAGTTCACCATTTAAGAATGCACTCTTGGCATCCATTTGATATACTTTGAACTTCTTGTAGGTAGTATAAGCAAGGAAGATTCTGATTGCTTCCATCCTTGCAACAGGTGCAAATGTCTGGTCATAGTCAATGCCTTCCTCTTGTCTATAGCCTTGAGCAACTAGCCTTGCCTTATTCCTGATGATAATACCTTGGGCATCTAGTTTATTTCTGAATTCCCATTTAGTTCCAATGACTGGTTAGTATTTGGGTCTTGGAACTAAATCCCAATCTCTACATCTCTCAAACTGGTTGAGCTCCTCTTGCATTACAATAATCCAGTGTGGATCTTGCTCAGCATCTTTTATGAATTGGGGCTCAGTTTGAGATATAAAGCAGGCATGCATCAAGTCTTGGTTGATTTGATGCCTGGTCTGCACAACTATTAACATGTCTCCAATCACCTGAGATATAGGATGATCTCTAAGTGTGACAAACTCAGTAGATGGAGTTGGTTCTACAATAGCTTGGGGAATTAATTCCACTTGTGGAATTATGGGAGCTGTTGTTGGTTCAACATCCACTTCAATGGATTCATATTTACTGTCTTCATTTATATGTGGAGATGGATGTGCAACAGTCTCATTTGTTAGGGTCAACTCATCCAACTTCTCACAAAAGTGTGGTACCTGCATAGTTTCACTGGTAGAAGGATTCTTCTTATTGTAAGACATGTTAGTTTCATCAAATGATATATGTACAGTCTCTTCCATTTTCATAGTAGATTTATTATATACCCTATATGCCTTACTTGGGAATATCCTAGAAAAATTCTCATTGCAGCCTTGGCTTCAAACTTTCTAAGATATTTCATGTCATTGTTATGAATGTAGCATAAACAACCAAAATTCTAAAGTAATCTACTTTAGGTTGCTTCCCTTTAAGTAATTCATAGGGAGTCTTGACCTTAAGCATATGTATCATGCTCCTATTTAGCATATAATTTGTTGTGCTTATAGCCTCTGCCCAAAAAGATAGTGGCAAGTAAGCATCTGCAAGTAATGTGTGTGCAGCTTCAGTCAGGGTCCTATTTTTCCTTTCTACTACCCCATTTTGTTGAGGAGTTATAGGAGCATAGAAACAATGTCTGATACCTTCCTTCTCACAGAATTCTTGCATGGGAAGATACCTAAACTCAGTACCATGACCACTTCTGATCAATGCAACTAGAGTAGAATACTCGATCCTTGAGCTCTTAAGAAAATCTGTAAGAACCTTAAAGTTATCAGACTTGTTCCTCAAGAAGAACACTCAAGTGAACCTTGAGAAGTCATCAACAATCACTAAGGTATAAGACTTCCCTCCCAGGCTCTGTACAATAATGGGTCCAAAAAGATCCATATGGAGCAAATACAGAATCCTAGGTGAATCACTCTTATTAAGTGACTTAAAATTGTTTTTGGTTTTCTTGCCTAATTGACAAGTCCTGCAATGACTTTCCTTCTTGTAGGGGCAAGAATGAAATCCTCTAACAAGGTTGTTTCTAGAGAGTTTGGCAATATTTTTCAGATTAACATGTTCTAATCTCTTATACCAAAGTTCGTTGTTGTTGCTAGTTTGATTAAACAGACATATTTCTGACTTAGCGGACTTAAAGTCCACTACATAAATGTTTCCTACTCTAGTTCCAGTTAACACAACTTGGTTATCTACTGAAGTAATAATACATGAGGATTTATTAAATGATACCTGAAACCTTTCATCACATAATTGACTTATGCATATTAGGTTGTGCTTCAGTCCACTTACATATGCTACCTTCTTTAAAGTGACAGCTCCAATTTTAACCTTCCCATAACCTTCAGTTTTTCCATAGTTGGAGTCACCAAATATTACTTTTGGACCTAGCTTGGACTTTGTTGGGTACATTGGAAAATATGTACCAGATTTGAAGAAGCCTCACCTTACTCAATGATATGCATCAAGGTGTATTTGATGTTGTTTTGAGTTTATATGTGCAGGTTAAGAAAATGCAGGAATGCAGGAAAAAGTTTCTAAGTCCATGAGTCGACACCAGAAGAAGTTGTATCGACACTTATGAAGACTTGTGTCGACACTGGAGAAAAGCTTTGTCAACACTTGGAGTTAATTGTGTCAACACTTGGAGAGGTTGTGTCGACACTAGAAGAAACTGTGTCGATGCGCAGAGGCAGTGTCGACTCACATCGAAGGCTTAGTCGACATCAACTGTGTCGACACACAGAGGCAGTGTCGACACACAGAGAAAGCTTAGTCGACATCAAATGTGTTGAAACACAGAGGCAGTGTCGACACACAGAGAACGCTTAGTCGACATCAATTGTGTCGACACACAGAGGCAGTGTCGACACACAGAAGACTTTGTCGACATCAACTGTGTCGACACAAAGGACTTATGTCGACACATAGCAGAATTTCAACAAAGTCAATTTGTGTGAAGAAAAGAAGTGACTGTGTCGACACCACAGAACTAGTTTCGACGCATTCTACAGAAGCTGTGTCGAGAAGCAGTGTCAACACCAAGGGAGCTGTGTCGACACCACCGAGGCTTATGTCGATACTTAGTCTACTTGTGTCGACACATGATGAAGTTCAGTCTCGACACTTTGCTGACAGAGATAGAGTTTCAAGAAGTGACTGGATGACTTGACATCTGCCATAACCAGCCAGTCTACTGCAACTTTTAGTGCTGTCAGAAGTTTGTTAGAAACCGGATCAGCCGGTTACCATGGAGAAAGTCTATATAAGGACATTCTCTATCAACATAAAACAATAATAAGAAGAAGTTACACACTGATACTGAATACATGAAAAAGAAGAATTTGGAGAGAGAGAGCTCCATCTATTGAAGAAAAGAAAGGGACTTATATCAACAAGTCCCTCAAGTGCAGATTCTGAACCAGTCTGCCAAGAAGGATTCAGATTGAGATCTGAATTTCAAGAAAGAAGCTGATTGAAGATCAACTTCAAAGGAGTTCAACCCTACTGAGTTCAGATTCAAGAAGCTTTGAAGAAAGCTAAGAGTGGTTGTTCTCTGCCATCAGATTCTTCCAAGAACTGATCAAGAAACCATCCATCCTTTCTCTCTCTACTAGGGTGGTGGTATATTACAAACTTAAATCTATTTTTTGTAGGATCTTTATAAGATCTGTGTTGTAAGCCTATTTTTATAAAGGCTGAGTTGTAGGAGATTATTTTCTCTGAGTGGTAGGCCTTGTTGAAGGCTGAGGTAGGCTGTGAGCCTGAGTTGTAGGAGATTGTTATCTCTGAGTTGTAGGCCTTGTTGAAGGCTGAGGTAGGGCGGATTGCCTGAGATGTAGTAGTGTGGACTCACTCTGAGTTGTAGGAGCCTTGTTTTGGTTCTGAGATGTAAGATCTGCGGATCTGAGGTGAAGAGAAGAAGTTAGGTCGAATCTAGCACACTTCTAGATAGGCGAAGGGGGAAAGTGGATGTACTTAGACCTTGGGGAACCACTATAAAACTGTGTGTAATCTGTGACTGTGTGTATTTCTGTGAATTCTGTGATTGTGGTAGCTGTAGAACTGGTAGATTAGTTTGATTATCTGAATAAATATTCTGCCTTAGTGTACAAAGGAATTGCACCTATTCACCCCCCCCCCCCCCTCTAGGTGTTTAGGAACCAATTCTTTCAAGTGGTATCAGAGGGAGGTTCCTCAAAGATAGACTTAACAGTCTGAGTGAGATCTGTGAGGCAGAATAAGTTCAAGAAAATGGGTTCAGGAGAAAACCATAAAGAACTTAGTGCAATGAAATTGCCTATTTGCAGGAAGGAAATCTTTGGTATTTGGAAGGAAAGGGTCTGATTATTTATGGAGGCATCTGATCCTAGAATCTATATAATAGTTAAGGAAGGACCATATGTTCCAATGAAGGTTTCTGTTCTTGATGCCAATCAAAGAATTCCAAAGGATTTTTCAGAGATGACTAAGGATGAGATCATCTTGGCTACAATGGATAAAAGAGCACAGAATATTATAGTGAGTGCCATTGATGATTCAACATTTCAGAATCTAATTCACTACAAAACCTCCAAGGAGATGTGGGACACATTGATTGTCTACATGGATGGTTCTGAAGAGGTTAGGCAGGATAGAAAGTCTATGCTTAATCAAGAATATGAGAGTTTCAGACAGGCCAAGTCTGAAAGTATAACTGAATGTTATAAGAAGTTCTACAGGATTGTAAATGAATTAATGTCTTATGGAAGAATATTCATTATAGATGAACTGAATGACAAATTCCTTAGGTCTTTGAATAAGGATTGGGATACAAAGATCTGTGCAATAAGGGAAGTGGCCAGACTGGCAGAGATTTCACCTCCAACACTGTTTGGAAAATTGCTGTCTTATGAGATGCAGCTGTTAGCCAGAAAGGAGGAAGAGAAAAATACAAAGGGTGACTACAGAGAAAAGTCAGTGGCCTTCAAGGTAGAAGCCACAAGGAAGAATAGGAGAATGTCTCCATCATCTCCTAAGAAAGATGCAGAAGTGATTTCAGAAAATTCTGATAATCACAGTACAGATAGCAGTAATTCTGATGAAGACTTTGCAGCATTCACAAGTCAGTTCCAGAGATTCTTAAATAAGAAGCAGTGGAAATCTAAGCCATGCTCATCTCAGTCCAAGGATGACTATTATCAGAAGAAGAAATCATCCAGGAAGGACAAGAGTGGGAAAAATCCCAGCAAGTCAACTACATCAAAAATTATTTGTTATTGCTGCAACAGACCAAGACATGTTGTGGTTGACTGTCCAGATAAAAGGAAGGAGACTGTTGATAAAAAGAACTCACAACACAAGAGCAAGAAGGAGAAATCCTTGGTAGCTAAGAAAGAGCAAAGTTGGACAGATCAATCAACTTCAGAATCTGAATATGAGGCTGAGGCATATATTGGTTTGTTTGCAACAGAAGAAGAGGATGAGTTCATGCAATTACTGGACTCTATCTATGAGCAAGAGGACCATCAGTGCAAAAGATTGATGGCAGTGTCTGAAGAAGACCAGTGCCAGGATCAGTCTGGCCCCAGTAAGGTAAAAAGTGTATCTATAGATTCTGATTACTTCACTGGGTCAGAATCAGATGCATCTCCATCAAGAGATGAAGATGGGTCTTAATCTGAAGTAGATATTCATCAGCTAATAGATGAATATGGGGATTTGCTGCAGGCACTCAAGAGAAGCAAAAACCTGGCCAAACATTAGGCTAAGGAAATTGCAGCTCTTAAGTTGGCTGCATCTGATTCAGAGAAGCTGCTGGATCAAAAGATGAATGAGATTGCCAAGCTGAAAAACATAACATTTATTCAGATGGGAACAATCACATTCAAAAATGATCAGATTAAAAATCTAGAAAATAGACTTCAGAAAGAGAAGGAGATTGTGGCTAGTTTCTCTAAGCTAAAATCTATCCTTCCCTTAATAGATGACTTTGTCTCATAAAAGGGTAAGGCAGGAATAGGCTTTAAGAGAACTACATGGGCTGCTAAGTCCAATATTAAAGGCAAAGCCCCAGCACAAAACAAAAGATCTGTTGTCAGCAATACAGCTAAGATTGTACCTAAAAAGAGGTATAATAAGTTTGAGTGCTGGTGCTGTGGTAAGTTAGGTCATTTTGCCTTAGACTGTTGGCACAACACCAGTGTCAAGGAGAATAGCAGTCTGCCTGTTAGAAGAGCTGCAGGCAGATTTGTTATGTTTTAGGCTAACTTGAACCAAGGACCCAAAAGTTATTTGGGTTCTAAGGTTAAGTAATCTTTGTTGCAGGTTAGTCCAAGTTGTCATGCCCCTATATGGTACTTGGACAGCGGATGTTCCTTGCACATGACTGGAACAAGGGGATTGTTGAAGGACTACTCACCAATGTTGAATGGGCCTAAAGTAATCTTTGGTGGTTCCGAAAAAGGAGTCATCAAAGGTTTTGGTAACATTTCTAACAACTTAATTACAATCACTCAAGTGGCCTATGTAAAGGGTTTGAAACATAACCTAATAAGCATAAGCCAGCTGAGTGATCTAGTATATGACATTTCATTTGTCAAGAATGGGTGTCTTATCAAGAGGTCAAGTGATTAAAAAGTCATATTGACTGGCTATAGAAAAAGAAATGTGTATTGCCTAGATTTTGTGTGTGAGAATAAGAATTCTCCTATCTGTCTTGTGGCTGATGAGAAAGTCTCTCATTATGTCAAATGGCACAAGAGGCTAGCTCATCTGAATTACAAGACTATTGGCCAACTCTTTAGTAAAGAGTTAGTGAGGAATGGTCCTCAAGTTAAGTGCTATAAGGATGGGATATGCTCAGTTTGTCAAAAAGGCAAGCAGACCAGATCCTCCTTTCATAGCCTAGAAACCAAAGATTCAGTGAGGTGCTTATACCTCTTGCATATGGATTTATTTGGTCCTATGCCAGTTCATAGTCTATGTAGGAAGGTCTATACTTTTGTGGTGGTAGATGACTATTCTAGATTTTCATGGGTATTCTTTCTGAGGTAGAAATCTGAAACCCCAAATGTCTTCTACAATTTTGTCAAACAAATTCAGAATGAATTAGATAGTTCAGTGGTGAAAATCAGAAGTGACCATGGAACTGAATTCCAATTTGAAGGTATGACAAGGTTGTGTGAAGAATTTGGGATTCATCGGGAATTCTCCTCACCTAGAACACCACAGCAAAATGGCATTGCTGAAAGAAAGAATAGGACATTGATTGAGTCTGGAAGAACACTATTGAGTGATACTTCTCTCCCAGAATATTTCTGGGCTGAGACAGTAAACACTGCATGCTATGTGCTCAATAGGGCTTCCATCACCAAAAGCCATAAAAAGACACCCAATGAGGTTATGAAGGGCAGAAAACCAAACTTATCCTATTTCAGGATCTTTGGTTGTAAGTGCTATGTGCTTAACAATGGCAAATCTCACCTAACTAAGTTTGCTGCCAAATCCCAAGATGGGATATTTGTTGGGTACAGCAACAATAGTAAGGCTTATAGGGTCTACAATTTGGCTACTCAAGTTGCAGAAGACTCAGTTCATGTCATCTTTGATGAAACTAGACTTATTAACAGTGAGTTGCCAAGTATTTCTTGTAGCTCTCCAAGTATACAGCAGAAGATGGACCAGCTTACTATAAGAGAAGATCCAACTGCAAAGCAGGATGTGGAAAATGGTAGTTGCTGTACAGGAGGAGTACAATACACTCAAGATGCTGATGAAGACCATAAGGTGCAGCATAATGAAGAGATTGGAGAAGGTCAAACTGCTGATAGATTACCTCCAATAGTTAGATATTTGAAGGATCATCCTGCACACCAGATCATTGGTGATCCAAGACAAGGAGTACAAACAAGGAGCAGGAACTTAAACACAGTTCTTTTCTCTAGCTTCTTATCTCAATTGGAACCCATGAGATTTGAAGAAGTTATACAAGACCCTCACTGGATTGATGCTATGTAGGAGGAGTTAAATCAATTCAGAAGGTGCAAGGTCTGGGATTTGGTTCCAAAACCAAAGGGCCACAATGTCATAGGGACAAAGTGGATTTATAGAAACAAGCTTGATGAGAGTGGGATCATAGTGAAGAACAAGGCAAGACTAGTTGCCAAAGGATACAGACAAGAGGAGGGCATAGACTTTGATCAGACTTTTGCGCCTATGGCAAGGTTGGAAGCTATCAGGCTATTTCTAGCCTGTGCAGCACATCAAGGCTTCAAAGTGTTGCAGATGGATGTTAAGTCTGCATTCTTAAATGGAGACTTAAAAGAGGAGGTCTATGTAGAACAGCCCTCAGGTTTTGTTGATCCACTCAATCCTACTTATGTCTATAGACTTAGGAAAGCTTTGTATGGGTTGAAACAAGCCCCAAGGGCTTGGTATGAAACACTGTCTACTTTCCTCATTGAGAAAAAATTCTCAAGGGAGAAAATAGACAAGACTCTATTCCTTAGGGAATCCAAAGGAAAGATTATCCTAGTCCAAATATATGCTGATGACATAATATTTGGTTCTACTGAAAGTAACCTTTGTAGAAAGTTTGCAAAACTTATGCAAGGGAAATTTGAAATGAGCAGTATGTGAGAACTTAAGTTCTTCTTGGGTCTCCAAGTAAGACAGACTGATGATGGCTTGTCCATATCCCAATCTAAGTTCACCCAGGAGTTAATTAAGAAGTATGGTATGGAGTCATCCACTACCATGAGAACTCCTATGGGGACAAGTGTATCTCTTAGCAAAAATTATGCAGGGAAACCTGTAGATGAAACTTTGTATAGAGGAATAGTTAGCTCCCTCCTTTATCTGACTGCTAGTAGACCAGATATCATGTATGCTACATGTGTCTGTGCTAGGTACCAATCCTTCCCTAAAGAATCTCATCTTACTGCTGTCAAAAGTGTTTTGAGATATCTTAAGGGCACCCCTAATCTAGGCCTTTGGTATCCTAAGAATAGAGATTTTTTACTAATGAGCTATTAAGATGCAGACTTTGCAGGTTGCAAAGTAGATAGGAAAAGCACAACAGGCACCTGTCAATTTCTAGGAGGAAGACTGGTGCATGGAGCTATAAGAAGCAGACTAGTGTGGCAATTTCCACAGCTGAGTCTGAGTATGTTACTGCAGGAAGTTACTGTGCATAGCTGTTATGGATACAACATCAGCTAGAAGATTATGGTATTCAGGTAAGTAGAACTCTCTTATTGTGTAATTCTACTAGTGCTATTTGTATTGCTCATAATCCTGTTTCTCATAGTAGAACAAAACATGTAGAAATAAGATACCATTTTCTTAGAGATCATGTAGAGAAAGAAGATATCACTTTAGAATTTGTTAACACTGATTTACAAATTGCAGACATGTTCACAAAGCCTTTAGATGAAACTAAATTCAATAATTTCAAAATTGAATTAGGAATGTTGAACATAAATTAGTTTAACAAATTTGGCTAAGTAAAATTGTGTCGACACAAAAAGTTGTTTGTGTCGACACATAGTAGTTGGTGTCTACACTCCAGGAAAGTGGTGTCGACACATCTAGAGAATCAGTGTCGACACTTCAGAGAAGTAGTGTCAACACATCCCGAAGTGGTGTCAACACTTAGAGTGAACACGGAGATTTCGTCGAGCGCAGAATCGACACATATCGTCGAGCACAGATTCGTCGACCTCAGATCGTCGAACTCGACTGAGACAAATAGAATTGATGTCGAGACATTAGAAGTCTGTGTCGACACAATTGTATCGACACATTTAGAGAATTTTGACGCGACTTTTGACCTTCATGATTTAGAAGGGTATAAATAGGTCAACAACATATTCTGTCGACACACTCTCCATCTTTTTGAGACCAAAACCCTGTGTCGACAACTTCTCTCTTCCCAATCCAAGCTTTCACTCAACCCCAATGGCGCCAAAGCTTGAAGATAATGTCAACGAAGGCTATGAGCTGGTACGCAACGCCTTTGATAATGCGGAACCCGAGATTAAAGCAGTAGTAACCCTAATTGCAGAAAATGGGTTGGAATTTATGGTATCTGAACCTACAAAGATTTGGAAGAAAGAAATAATGGATTTCTATGCCGCAGCTACTTTAGATTCGACTGGACTTAAGATCAAACTTACAGTTCAAGGAGCTAAAGTTAAACTTACCGTGAAGAGCTTGAGGAAAACTCTTCAACTTCTAAGAACTCAAGAAGAAGTAGAAGTTCCCTCATCCAAGACTAGGGAAGCACTTCAGTGGTGTGGATTGGATTCCATCATGAAGATTGGTTCTGCAATGAACAGAAAAGGGATGAATCTGCAAGGGAAATTCCTTTCAGAAGTGATTGGAAAAGTCATTCTCTGCAAGCCAGGGGGACATGATAGGGTTTCAGCCTATATGTTCAGCCTGATGACCAGGATTATTTACAGACTAAACACTGATTGGTGTGCAGTAATCTTTGAAAAGTTTAAGGAAAGTATTAAGAAGCCAAATCTGGGAAGAATCATGAGTCTATACTTGGCTGGAACAATTCCAGAAGTAATGGAACAGACTGCTGATTCAAAGATCAACCATATGAGAAGGATGGATATAAGGATAATCTCCAGATGGGACAGAGTCCTAGCAAAGGACATGCCTGATGAAGAGAGGCCAGAGATTCCTGAAAAATCTCCTGCACAAGATATTGCTGATGATGCTCAGGTGCAGGGGGAGCCTCATCTTGAGGAAGAGCAAACCCACTTGGAAAGTGAAATGGCTACACAGACTATTCATGAGGTAATTCAAGAAGTTAATCAAATAATTTTCAATAATGAGGATGAAATACTAACTGATTCCTTGATTGATGCTGACCAGAACACACAACTAAACAGTCAAGCACAAGATGTTATCATAGAGGATACATCTACAGCTGCAGATGCTCCTGAGTTGGTGGTGCATCAAGTCCCTACTCAACAAGTGTTTACCCTTGAAGAGTTGTTTCCTGATATAGTACAAGCAAGAACTGAGGGGGAGCAAACTGAATTTGAGGGGGAGAAAGCAGAAATTGAGGGGGAGCCAATTAACATTGAGGGGGAGCAAGTAAGTCCTGAGAGGGAGGAGCAAGGGACTCAGGGGGATCTACCTAGGACTGAACAGGAATTGCCTCCTATTCCTAAGGAAAGAGTTGATATAGCTAGTACCTCAGCTTCTAAAGATGAAGCAGAAATACAAGCCAAAAAGAGAAAACTGATGGTTTTCAAAAGAAGGAGCCAAAACTGTAAAAGGGCTTTACAAACTGCTCCTCAACCTGCCCCAGCAACTGATTATAGTTCTTTGTTGATATCCTTGCAAGTAAAATTGGATGAACAATGGAGAGCCATGGAGAAATATATGGATGAGACCCATAAAGATCTGCAATTCTCCTTGGCTCAAGATATTAAATCTATAAGATTTGAAGTAAATCAGAATAAGAAGGAAATGACTGATTGTTTCCACAAAGGTGGCGATGTTGTAGTCTATCTTGCCAAACAACAAGTAGGCATAAAGACTCAAGTTGATGAAATAGCTGTTAAACAAGGCTATGTGCTTAAAAATCAACTAAGAATGAATGACAATCTAACAGAATCACATAATGTGATTGTTACAGAGTTAAAGAATATTGCTACTGCCCAGACTGAGGCAAGGGCTAAAGCCAAGGCAGATTTTGACAAGCAATTACAGGAAGGCCTAGCTGCTGTACAAATAGCTATTGAGCAATCTCAAAAGACCATTTCTGCACAGCTACTGAAGTTAAAGTCATTTTATAAAGATGGTGTTATTTATCTAGATGAACAAGTCAGATTTCAGAAAGATGACCTCAGAGATCATATTGAAAGAGAAGTCATAAAGGGGGAGAGAGTATAAGTCAAAGCAGGCTCAGATCATGCTAAATGGATATCTAATAGCATCAGAGCCACCCTTGGATATCCACCCCTCTGTGATGATGATAATGTAGCTGAGTCAGGTATACAACCTGCTTATTTTGGAGGTGATCAACCTGAAGTTGCTCAGGTCATTTACCCTCCAGCAGACTTTGATATGATTCACCAAGAAGTACAGTCAATGTACAGCCCTCCAGAGGGTAATAAAAATGTTATCATTGAGAAAGTTGAAATGTCAGAGGCAGCTGTGAATAAGGAGCAAGAAGCTCAACTGTCAAAGAAGAGATTCAGAGAACAGGCTGAGTTGAAGCCTGATTTTGAGCAGTGGAGTCCTACTTCAAGGAATATTATATTGACTGCCTGGAAAGCTGTAAAAGACAAGACCCATGACAGGGGCAAATGGTACACAGAGCAAGAATGGCAAAAGCATGAAGCTAGACAAGAAGCTATTCTGCAATATAGAAGAAAGGCAAAGGCTGGAAATCTACCTCCTAATGCTCAGAAGCATAGCAAGTATTTCCCAAAGCCTTTTCACTATTTTGAAAGGCAAAGAATAAGAGCTGAAGAACAAAAGAAGAAGGATCTGAAGGGCAAGAAGCCAGCTAAAGATACTGATGCTCCAGTACAAGCCAAGATCCAATCAGGTAAAGGAATAGTCATCAAGGAGCCTGAACAGCCTTAGGATAGATTTACTAGATCTTACAACATTATAATTTTTAGTGTTAAAAATCTATGTACACTATTGATAAGAAACTTTTGTAAGAATAAACAAAATAATGATTGATGCTCATTATGTTTGCATCATTCTTCTGTGATGTCATTTTATACATGTTTTGTTTATAAGTTACCCTGTCATATAATATTTTTATATATCATAATATGTGTTTGTTATGAATGGTGTATATCATTGACTAAGGGTTATGACTTCTCCAAATAGGGGGAGATTGTTGGGTACATTGGAAAATATGTACCAGATTTGAAGAAGCCCCACCTTACTCAATGATATGCATCAAGATGTATTTGATGTTGTTTTGAGTTTATATGTGCAGGTTAAGAAAATGCAGAAATGCAGGAAAAATTTTCTAAGTCCATGAGTCAACACCAGAAGAAGCTGTGTCGACACTTATGAAGGCTTGTGTCGACACTAGAGAAAAGTTGTGTCGATACTTGGAGTTAATTGTGTCAACACTTGGAAAGGCTATGTCGACACCAGAAGAAACTGTGTCGACACACAGAGGCAGTGTCGACTCACAGAGAAGGCTTAGTCGACTTAAACTGTGTCGACACACAGAGGTAGTGTCGATACACAGAGAAAGCTTAGTCGACATCAACTGTGTCGACACACAGAGGCAGTATCGACACACAGAGAAAGCTTAGTCGACATCAACTGTGTCGACACATAGAGACAGTGTCGACACACAGAAGACTTTGTCGACATCAACTGTGTCGACACAAAGGACTTGTGTCGGCACATAGCAGAATTTCAACAAAGTCAATTTGCGTGAAGAAAAGAAGTGACTGTGTCAACACCACAGAACTAGTGTCAACACATTCTACAAAAGCTGTGTCGAGAAGAAGTGTCGACACCACCAAGGCTTGTGTCGACACTTTGTCTACTTGTGTCGACACATGATGAAGTTCAGTCTCGACACTTTGCTGACAGAGATAGAGTTTCAAGAAGTAACTGGATGACTTGACATCTGCCATAACCAGCCGGTCTACTGCAACTGTTAGTGCTGTCAGAAGTTTGTTAGAAACTGGATCAGCCGGTTTCCATGGAGAAAGTCTATATAAGGACATTCTCTATCAACAGAAAACAATAATAAGAAGAAGTTACACACTGATACTGAATATATGAAAAAGAAGAATTTGGAGAGAGAGAACTCCATCTATTGAAGAAAAGAAAGGGACTTATATCAACAAGTCCCTCAAGTGCAGATTCTGAACCAGTCTGCCAAGAAGGATTCAGATTGAGATCTGAATTTCAAGAAAGAAGCTGATTGAAGATCAACTTCAAAGGAGTTCAACCCTACTGAGTTCAGATTCAAGAAGCTTTGAAGAAAGCTAAGAGTGGTTGTTCTCTGCCATCAGATTCTTCCAAGAACTAATCAATAAACCATCCATCCTTTCTCTCTCTACTAGGGTGGTGGTATATTACAAACTTAAATCTATTTTCTGTAGGATCTTTATAAGATCTGAGTTGTAAGCCTGTTTTTATAAAGGTTGAGTTGTAGGAGATTATTTTCTCTGAGTGATAGGCCTTGTTGAAGGCTGAGGTAGGGCTGTGAGCCTGAGTTGTAGGAGATTGTTATCTCTGAGTTGTAGGCCTTGTTGAAGGCTGAGGTAGGGAAGATTGCCTGAGCTGTAGGAGTGTGGACTCACTCTGAGTTATAGGAGCCTTGTTTGGATTCTGAGCTGTAAGATCTGCGGATCTGAGGTGAAGAGAAGAAGTTAGGACGAATCTAGTACACTGCTAGATAGGCGAAGGGGGAAAGTGGATGTACTCAGACCTTGGGGAACCACTATAAAACTGTGTGTAATCTATGACTGTGTGTATTTCTGTGAATTCTGTGATTGTGGTAGCTGTAGAACTGGTAGATTAGTTTGATTATCTGAATAAATATTCTGCCTTAGTGTACAAAGGAATTGCACCTATTCACCCCCCCCCCCCTCTAGGTGTTTAGGAACCAATTCTTTCAGACTTGTAGTTTATTAGGTTATCCTTGCTGCCAGTCATGTGCTTTAAACAAACACTATCCAGGTACCACTGTTCCTCTGTGGTGGGATAGTCTTTCACCTGCATTTAAACAGATTAGATATTCTTGACCCAGGTTACCTTGGGTCTTTATTTCTTTTCATAATTAAAACTAGAAATATAAGAATATTCACGTTGGTTCTTATATCCTAGGGGATGAAATTTTCTTAGTGGAATTATCCACTGATTAAATTGGTTAATAAAAGATCTTGGTTGATTATATGGTTTAGGAAAATTTGAGTTTCTGTTAAATTGAACTGAGATCGACGAATCTTGATAAGTTCGCTGATCTGCATTCGACGAAAAGGGATGAGTTTGTCATACTCCGCTCAGAGAATGAAGGTATTCATTTTTTGTGCCCCAAAATCGTCGATCATAGATCGAAGAACTGTATTGGTTTTGTCGGTCATAGTTCGACGAATAATTATAAGAGAATTCTGCGTTTAGAGTTCGTCGATTGGAGTTTGATGAACTGTACATATTTCGTCGATCTGAGTTCGACGAAATCTGCTGAACATTATTATAGTGAGAATTTTTCTTGTTCTTTTTCTTTTTCTTATTTTTCTGCTTTAATTCTATTAGCTTAGTATTATGATCATCTACCTTTTCTTTTCCTTTTTCAGAAACAAATTTGATTGGAGTTGACAGTATGTTTTTCTGAATTAATAGGGGTTGGCTTGATGAAGCACCTATGCCCAGCTTGCCATTAAGTCTGGCATTTACTGTGCTTGTGATGTTCATCAACTTGATGCTTCTTCCATTTAGGAATTCTTCAAGTTGCCTTTCCTCTGCTAATTCTAATTTTAGTCACATGATTTGTTCAGTTGCAATAGTTAGTTCATCCTTTAATTTGATGTTTTCAGATAGAAGATTGTTTTGTTCAGTTATCTTATCTCTGAGTTTTTAATTTCCTTCTCAGAATTAATCAAATAATTACATAATAGTTTGAATTCAGTTCTAAAGCTATCTGAATTAAAATCAAATGAAGAGATTACCTGATCCTCTTCAGATTCTGATTCTTTTTCAAATTTCTCATCTTCAGAAAGGCTGCCTGATGCATTGATAGTCATCAACCAAACTTCTCTTACTTTTGCTTCCTCTTCTTCTTCACTTGAGCTGGAAGATGAGGATTCTTCTTCTGAATCACTCCAGGTTTCAGCAACAAAGCTCTTGTCCTTTCTTTTATACTTGCTGGAGGAGGGCTTGCTGTAATGCCTTCTGGATTCCTTTTCTCTTCTTTTCTCCTTATTCTTATTCTCTGGACACTCTAAAATGATATGTCTAGGTTTCCTGCATCCAAAACACACAATCTCTTTAGTAGGTGTTTTTCCATATCTTGGTTTGTCATCTTGTCTGGATGATTTTCTTCTAAAATCCTTTCTTGTTATCTTGTAGAATCTTCTTGCCAGAAGCCCTATAAGCTCATCATTAGCAGGTGGAGCTTTTGATCCTTCAACTGCTTTGAAAGCAATGCTTGGCTCTTTTCTCCCTGGTATGGAGGTTTTCTGCTCAGCAGCTTCTCTGGTCTTCATCAGCTGCTCATAAGATTTGAGCTTTCCCAAAAGAGACTCAGTAGTGATCTTATTCAGACTTATGGCCTCCTTGATTGGCCAGATCCTGGAATCCCACGAGTTGTGGAAGCACATGAGAATCTTGTCATTGATCTCAGTCAGGGTTATGTCCTTGTCCAAGGTTTTTAGCTCATTGACAATTAGGCTAAGTCTATTATACATATCACCCACTGACTTAGATTCTTCTTTCTTGAAATTCTCATATTGGGAGATGAGATTTGATGTCCTGTCTTTTCTCTCATCTGTAGATTCAGCAACCATCTGGTTTAGGGAATCCTATATGGCTTTAGCTGAGGTACACTCTGCCATTTTCTAGAAAATGACATCTGACATTGTTTGAGCCTGAATGTTCATGGCCTTGGCATCAGCTGTAACACCCCAAAGCCCAAGTTGGGTTCAGGTTGGGTGACACGGCCTGGGACACGGGCGTTTCCCAGGGCGTGTCATGCTCGGGTTTATATATATATGTGGAATTTATATTATTGGACATTTGTTGTGCTGAGTTGATTTAACTTAAAATACTACGCTAGAATGCTTTGAGTTAGGACACGAGTAGAATGAGATTTTGATTTACACACGTGACTCCGCCGTTTGTCTCTGAAATATGGCGTGGAGCCCCGGCCGGACCCACTGTTATATTCCATGTGATGGATGGAAGCATTACATCAGTTATATTAGCCTTCTTCTGTGCATCTATCCACTCAGGTGGTGGAACAGCATGAGTGCTGGAAGTTACAGTAGATATAGCCACTAGAGCTGGAGGACCTGTCAAGATATAATTAAAAATATCTTCATCAATGAAGTTCATATATAATTTAATTATTTCCTTCCAGATAGCAAACTTGTTCAAGTTGCAAACTGGAGGTCTGGTGCTTGTATATTCCTTGTTTTGTGCCATGGTATAAGTAATATGCTAGAGAAATTTAGATCTTAGAAGGATCTGTTGGTTTAAGTGTTACCTTATACAACCAAATAGACCTTCCTCTGATATCAATTGAAATAAATGGTAAACCTCTGATACCAATTGAAAGATAGGGGATAGATCTGATATACTCTAGAGGGGGGTGAATAAAGTAATTTAAAATCTTTTGGCTGTTTTTATAATTTATCAGAGAAATTAGTGATAGTAGTAGTGGTATAAAATGAAATAGAAACTAGGCTAAACTACACAATCACAGTACAGCAAAACAAAGAATAATGAACACACAGACAACACAAGAATTTATAGTGGTTTCCCAAATCTGGGTACATCCACTCTTCTACCACTCTGGTAGGAATCCACTAATAGTTTTTTTGATCAGGTGACTGCCACCACAGGTTTTTGCTCAGGTGCCCTGTCACCACAAGATCTATTTGCAGGGAGATCTGACAACCCTTTAGGCTTTTGATCAGGTGCCCAAAAACGAACAAAACCTTCTGAAGGGAGTTAATTAACCCTTTATACAGGAGGTTAAGAAGGTGATGTTGTCTTCTCTTTCTCTAAACAACAGAGAAGACTTCAGTGGATTGCTGGTGTCAAAGCTCCCCTAAGATGTTGAAATGTTCAGGAAGACTGGAGCTTTGCTCATGGTGTAGGTCTTCACCCTTGACTTGTTGAAATCCAGGAACTTATAGACTGATCTAGAAGTGTTGTCTTTGAGGATTCCTGGAGTAGAAGTTGAAGAGGACACTTGATATATGTTTGATGTTCTTCTTTAATATTATGTAATATCAAGGGGAAAACAGCTTGTTTCCATACACAGAGAACGAGCAGATTTCTTCTGTATATTATTCTATGTAGGTGTATCTCTTCTGCTTATTCTTCTCAGCCGTCAAAAAAAAATCTCTCTTTTATATCCTGCTGTCTAATTCTGCTTTTGAATTATAAGCATTAATTACTAATTAGATTCGGGAAATTGAAACGGCTGGAATATAGTCTTTAATGAGTTTCCCTAACTGTCCCAGTAAAATAAGCAAGTAATTAACTCTGATGAAATCCATAATTAATGCTGCCATGAACGGCTATATTCTTGAGAATATGAGCATTAATTACTCAGAGAATTACTGCCAAAGAATAGAATGAATTAGGGGCAGAAATATGGAAAACTTGTCATTCTGACTTGGAATAGAGTTCGTCGACCTCTGGGCAGATTTCGTTGACCTGAGTTCCAAGTTTGTCAACCTGAGAGATCATATTCGTCAACCTGAGCTTAGCGAACCTCAATCTAGAAATATCTTATTAATTCTGAGCTCCAAGTTTGTCGATCAGAGAATCTGTCTTGAGGAAGAAATCGTCGACCTGAGCTCAAATATCGTCGAGCTCAACTCAGAGAAAGAACTCTGAGTTCATCGATATGTGATCGACGATCGTCGAGCTGAGTTCGAAGAACTTTGAACTAATAATCTAAACTTTGAATTCTTCTAAGTAATCTGAACTCTGAATTCTTCTAAATCTTGAGTCTCCTGAAGTCCACTGCAGGCTGGTCCATGAAGATTGATTCTAATGACTAGCCTAAACTCTAGGACTGAAAAACTTGACCCTGGCTATACAAGGTGGGTCAAACATCCTAATAGTGAACCGTAGCCCAAATCCAAACTAGGGATCCAACAGTTGTAATAATTTTAAAAGTTGTTGCAACAATTTTCTTGATGTCTTCCTGCATGAAGATTAATTTTGGGGACGAAATTCTTTTAAGTGGGGAGGAGTTGTAACACCCCAGTTTTTAGAATGAGTCTCTAAAAGCTATCGCCTGGCGGTAGTAGTTTTCGCCCGGCTGTAGCTTAGCATCGAGTGGCCAGGCGCTGAGAATGTTGAGTGGTCAGGCGCTGAGAGCATTGAGTGGCCTAGCGCTGAGAGAGTTGAGTGTTAGCGTGCACATTAGCTAGGTACCATTCGGCGATAGCTCTGTTTCGTCGAGCGTCGATCGAAACATCTGTTCGTCGAGTGCTGGAGGATTGCCTCCCGGTAATGGTAGCTATCGCCCGGCGATAGCCCTGTTTTGTCGAACATCGAATGAAGTGCCTAGTTCATCGAATGCTGAGTTTTCTAGAAAATGTCGAGTTCTCGAGAAAAACGCTACCGCGCGGCATTAGCCTTATCGCCGAGGTTAGCACGGCATTATTTTCTGGCCGAGCGCTCAGGAGCCTACCACTCGGCGGTAGGTTGTTACCGACCAGTTGTAGCAGACAAAAGCAGTTCCGTCGTTTGGCTTTATAGCCATCCGATTTCATTTAGGATTCGATCCTAAGGCCCAAGACTCTCCTTTAGAGTGTTTATATAAGGCTGAACGGTTGTTTCTCTTCATTTTCTCATTTGGGAAGTGAGAGTTAGGGTTTGGAAGAGAAAGGTGGGAGGAGGAAGAAGAGAGCTTTCTTCCGCCATTGACGGAACTTCAGACCTCCGATCGTCATTATGAGGCCAGATCCGGGTAGAGGACTTGGAGCCGCTCATTTTCATCCGTACAAGACAAGGGTCTCATGGCTAAGAAGAGGAGTCGTAAGGTAATGACACTTCTCCTCTCGGTTTTAGGATGCATTTGTAACGCCCCGAAAGTTATGTGCGAGTCGGTCGCGAAAAAAAGGGTTTTGGGTGCCTGTAGGGGTACACGGCCTAGGACACGGGCGTGTCCAAGGCCGTGTCTAGCTGGTGATTTTTGGCTGTTTTCAACCCGAGAAGGACACGGCCAGAAACACGGCCGGATGACACGGGCGTGTCATCCGACACGGGCGTGTTCCAACCCGTGTCCCTACCCGTGTCCTGATGGGTCGTGTCCGTTGCCGTGGCGGTTATGCGTGACACGCCCACGAACACGGGCGTGTCGAGGAACCCGACACGGGCGTGTCAGGTCAGACACGGGCGTGTCACACGGGCGTGTCTTGGCCCGTGTGCGTTTCTTAGTTCGACGATCGTGCCTGGATCGAGGCACACGGCCTGGGACACGGTCGTGTGCCAAGCCGTGTTCGGCCCAGGTCTGGAGAATTTTGGGCAGATCCGAGCCGTTCGTTTTCTTTAATTTAGATCTGACGGCTCAGATGAGTCCCTGCTCTATTTTAGGCCGGGAATAGGAGGTTAATTCCCCATTTTCTCTCCAAAGTTCTCCCCTTCCAAAGTGAGAGAGAAGAGGAAGAAGAAGGAGGTTTCCGGCCGCCGGCGGAGCATCGAAGCACCGTTTCGAAATCGGAGAGCGGATCCGTGGAGGGAAGGTCATTGCGAAGAGTTCTAACCGCGTAGTTTTTCCATGGCGCCAAAACGGACTACAAGGGTAACGATTCTCAACTTGAGCGTTTGAAGCTCTTTCTTTCTGCATAGGGAATCCCGCTCCTACGAGTGTGCGGTGAGTGCGTGGTGTTCCTTGGGGTTGATGTGAATAGTCCCCCTTGTGTTGCATATAGAGCCCGGAATCGTAAGTATGGGCATAGGCATTGTGTGTGAAGCCTACCCGGACGTGTTTTGTCTGGATCGGTGATGTTGCATTTGATGTGGTTTTGCCGGAGAAGACTCTGTGCTTTGGATTTTTCGGGTTTCTACGCGGTAGATTGCAGCAGGGATCCTTGGAGGTTAGCTTCAAGGCGTACCCGGAAAACTGAGCGGAAACGTGTTCTGCTAACTTGGCGGTCTGGGAACCGGCCTTGATCATAACTGGGTTATGAGATTGTTTTGGAAAATTTGGGATCCGAGAGAAGCTTGGCCCGCGCAAAGGACTTAAATTGGACATGCGGCGTGAGCAACGGGCAAGTGGAATTGGACCTATGCTATGTGGTTCGGTGCGAGAGACCCGAAGACGGGGACTGGCCGTTGGCATAGTCGGAGCCTTAGACGGTGGTCAAAAAGGCTAAATGCTCACATGTTGTTGCCATCCAGGGGGTGGTGGTGAATGCACTGATGGGTCAGGGTTCACCATGAATGTGCCCTGAGTGCACGGGGTGTTTGGCCGTGCGAGCCTACACCTGTGGCGAAATATAATTGCGCTATATATATTGTTGGGTTAATGTTATGCAGGGAAAGAGCACCGCCGTCCCAAGTAAGGGGCGGGGTCGTTATAATTTGGTCGGCTTTTAGCTGACCGTTGCTTTATTTGCCACCGTACGGTGGTATGTGCTTGGAGGTGCTGCGGAGCCGAGCGCCAAATAGCGGGCTGGATCCCATGTTGCTGTGCTGGCCCTAGAAGGCCGTAGAATAGCTGTTTTTTTATATTTATCATGTGTGGCCGGCCTGCGAGCCGATGTATGTAAAACACTCTTTATTAAGTGAACATTTGTAAGGCCATAAGGCCATGTACCCATTTCTGTGTATTTGGGATTTCTTTCCTGTTGTTGTAGCTGTGGACATTCATATTGATGGATTTAATTTTGGGTTCTTTCAACTTTAAAATCTTCCGCTAGAATGCTCTGTGATTAGGGCGAGTAGTCTTAATTGGTTGGTTTGATTATTCATTTAGTATCCCTTCCGACTGTCTGTGGTATATGGCGTCGGGTTTCAGCTGGACCTTCTGTTATATGTCATACGACAGATGGGGGTGTTACAATTTGGTATCAGACTTCTGGTTACGGTCAAGCTTAGATGAATTCGTGGGCGAATTCTTTTAAGGGGTGGTGAGCACATGTGTGCGTCATCGTTATAACATCAAAAGAACCCATAAATGTACACTTAGGAATGAAAATACACTTGTTTGGTGGAACCTGAGTGTTCCAATGATTGCTTTTAGCAATTTGTATGTTGTCTAATCATGTGTCTTTGCTAATTTATGCAGCTAGGAGCGGTGCTGGTCAGTCAGAGCGTCCGCAATCAGCGGAAAGTAGCGCACCAAGGGAGGTGCCTGCTACACCTCCTTCAGCGGAAACCATCAGGATGGTGGCTGAAGCCGTGTTCACAATGATAAATGCCCAACCTGTAGGGCAAATGCATCGCGCACCTCCTGCGAATGAGCAAGAACCGGTTAGGGCGGCAGAGCCGAGAGTGGTGGAACGCGCAGCAGTGGAGTTGGTAGAGCCGAGAAGAACTACGGAAAGGCAGCTGAAGTATGTGATGGGCTTTAATCCTCCGAGGTTTAATGGGGTTGGAACGCCAACTCAAGCTGAGGACTGGCTCTCTTCCATAAAGAGGGTCTTGACGGCCACAATGACTGAGGAGTGGCAGAAGACCACCATAGCGACTTTTCTTTTGGAAGGTGAAGCGAGGCTGTGGTGGGACGAGTTGGAGTTTCATCTTCTAGTGGGAAGGCAACTTGCGAATGTGCCGATGGAGGAATTTTCAAGATTGTTCCTAGCCAGATTTGTACCTTCTGCTCAGAAGTTGGAGATGGAGAATCAATTTCTTGGGTTGACTCAGGGATCCAGAAGCGTGGACGAATATCTGCATGAGTTCACACGTTTGGGTCGTTATGCTGGTGCTATGTTTTCAGAAGAGGAGAGGAAGACCAACCGATTCTATGAGGGTCTTCGCGGCGATTTACAGTTACTCCTTGATGGGCCTAAGGCGCAGGGATTCCTAGCCTTGGTCAATTCAGCCCGATCGTTGGAAAAGGTTGCGAAGAAAGTTCAAGAGAAGAAGGACCCAAGAGAAAGGAAGACCGAGTTCAAGGTGCCAAGTAACAAGACAGGTTTTCGCAGATGGAACAAGAAGCGGAGGACTTCGAACTCAGCCCCTTCGGCTGATACATCGGGGGCAACTACAAGTCGAGTCCCCGGAGCTTGCTACAACTGCGGGAAGACGGGGCATTTTGCTCGGGAGTGTTGGAGCGGACGTTCAAAGTCCGAGAGGAGACCTGGAGCGACTTATGAGGAGAAAGGGAAGGCGGTGGAGTCAACCGCATCCCATCATGCTCCAGCCCAGCCTAGAGTCTACAACCTTGGTCTGCAGGAGGCCATTAAGCAAGCAGACGTGGTGACAGGTATGAGTTAAATTACCGTGGTTTAACTTTTATAGTTGTTACCTTCGTATTTGTTAGCTTACGTTTGGTAGTGCTAGGCTTTGTGTTGATCTTTGGGTTTCCGGCGAGAGCCCTTTTTGATACGGGAGCATCACATTCCTTCTTGTCTGAAAAGTTTATATCGCGCATCGGAGTTCCGTTCTCGATGGCAGAAAACAAGTTGGATGTGTTGTTGCCTAATGGGTGCTCAATGCGTGCGAATAGGGTTTATGTTGTGAAGATTCGGATTGGAGACCAGGAGTTTGATTTGCGGGCGTTGGTTCTACCGTTGGTGGAGTTCGATGTAATTTTCGATATGGATTGGCTCTCGGAGTAGAGTGCATGCATTGATTGCAACCGTAAAGAAGTCAAGTTGGGTCTGGACACTAATCAGGAGACTACTTTTGCGGGCATGAAGGGGTCAGGGAAAGTTCTGATATCGGCCCTTCAGGTGTTCAAGGCAGTTCGGTCTGGGGCAGAACTGTATGTCACTCTAGTGCAGACTTCGACGCCTAAACCTAGTTTGGGCAACATCCCAGTTGTGTCCGAGTATCCTGATGTGTTTCCAGATGATCTCCCAGGAGCCCCTCCTCAGCGGGAGATAGACTTTACTATAGAGCTGGTACCGGGTGCCAAACCGGTGTCACGCTCCCCCTATCGGATAGCCCCAAGAGAAATGACAGAGTTGAAGGTGCAACTGGAAGTGTTGCTAGAGCAAGGTTATGTGCGTCCAAGTTCGTCGCCTTGGAGCGCACCAGTTCTCTTTGTTAAGAAGAAAGATGGGAGATTGCGGCTTTGCATCGATTATCGGGAATTGAACAAACTTACGGAGAAGAACAAATATCTAATCCCGAGGATTGACGATCTATTTGATCAGCTGGTTGGATCAACTGTATATTCGAAGTTAGATTTGAAGTCTAGTTACTATCAGTTGAGGATAAGGGAGAGCGACATCCCAAAGACAGCATTCAATACGCGGTTTGGGCATTACGAGTTCACGGTTATGCCGTTTGGGTTGACAAATGCGCCATCCGTATTTATGGATCTGATGAATAGGACGTTCAGAGAATACTTGGATCAGTTTGTGATAGTATTTATCGATGATATCCTGGTGTATTCGCGGTGCGAGGAGGATCACTACAAGCATTTACACATGGTGTTGGAGACATTGAGGAAAAGCCAGTTGTATGCAAAGTTCTCCAAGTGTGAATTCTGGTTATCCTCGATAGCGTTCCTTGGTCATGTTGTCAGTGGAGAAGGAATAGCTGTGGATCCGGCAAAGATAGTGGCGATACGGGAGTGGCCTACTTTGACTACAGTGGCAGAGGTCCGGAGTTTTCTGGGGCTTGCTGGCTACTACAGGCGCTTCGTAGAGAACTTCTCGCAGATAGCACTACCACTCACGACGTTGACAAGAAAGGATCAGAAGTTTGTGTGGTCTCCGGAGTGCGAACAGGCTTTTGAAGAATTGAAGAGGCGGTTGACCACGGCGCCCATTTTATGTTCGCCAAGTGGAACCGAAGGGTTCGAGATCTATAGTGATGCTTCGGGCAGTGGTTTGGGCTGTGTTCTGCTACGGCACGGGAGAGTGATAGCTTATGGTTCACGACAACTGAAGGTTCACGAGAGGAATTATCCGGTCCACGACTTAGAGTTAGCGGCCGTGATATTTGCTCTTAAGCTTTGGAGGCACTATCTGTACGGTGTGAAGGTCGATATTTACACCGATCATAAGAGTTTGAAGTACCTATTGGACCAAAAAGATCTGAACATGAGGCAGAGGAGGTGGATGGAGTTCTTAGGGGACTACACCTTCAAGATACACTATGTGCCTGGGAAGGGAAATGCAGTGGCGGATGCGTTGAGTCGTAAGATTCCCGCACAAGCCAATTGGTTATCAGTACATGATGAGAGATTGGTCCAAGAGTTGGAGGCATTGGAGATATCTTGCGTCGATAAGCAGTCTAGTGCCGAGGCGAAACTGTTTTGGACAGAGGTGCAGTGTGACCTAGCGGATAGAGTTCGACGGGCTTTGGTTCAGGATAGCAGCATGAAGCAGATCTTGGATGAAGCTTTGGATGGGTCAAATTCCCAGTTTGTGGTTGAAGATGGGTTGCTAAGGAAGGACGGTCGACTATGCGTTCCTAGTGCGGATAGTATTCGGGAGGAGTTGATGTATGAGGCTCATCATACCAAGTACTCAATCCACCCTGGAAGCACGAAGATGTATAGAGACATGAAGAAATTATTCTGGTGGCCGGGTTTGAAGAAGGATGTGGCACTTTATGTGGCCAAGTGTCGTACTTGTGCATTAGTGAAGGCGGAATGCCAGAAGCCCGGAGGTTTCTTGAAATCCCTTCCTATCCCAGAATGGAAGTTTGACGACATATCTATGGATTTTGTGCACGATTTGTCGAAGTCGCAGAAGGGAAACGACGCCATTTGGGTGGTCGTAGATAGGTTGACAAAGGTGTCTCACTTTATCCCAGTGAAAAAGGAGGATCCGGTGGAAAGGTTAGTCAAACTCTACGTGGATAGTATTGTATGATTGCATGGTGTGCCTCGCAGTATTGTGAGTGATCGTGATGGACGCTTCACGTCAAATGACTGGAGGTTGGTGCATGGTCTGTTGGTTACTAAGCTAAAGTTCAGCATAGCCTTTCACCCGCAGACAGATGGCCAAACCGAGAGAGTCAACAGGACTATGGAGGACATGCTTCGCATGTGCGTCCTAGATTTCGGGAAGCATTGGGAGGATCACCTGTACATGGTGGAGTTTGCTTACAACAACAGCTTTCAGGCAAGTATTGGAATGGCGCCTTTCGAAGCCTTGTACGGGAGGAAGTGTCGCACGTCGTTGTCTTGGTTGGAGGCAGGCGAATCAAAGTTGTATAAACGGCAAGCGGTGGAAGACGCCACTTTAATGATACGGACAATTCAGGAAAGGCTGAAGATTGCTCAGGATAGACAATCAAAGTATTACAATGCCAAACATAGAAATGTGGAGTTCAACGTTGGCGACATGGTATATTTAAAGATCAAGCCGTTCAAGGGTGTATCGAGGGTTCGACGCTTGAAGAAGCTGAGTCTGAGATACCTTGGACCATTTGAAATTCTGGAGCGTGTTGGCGAGGCGGCGTATAGGTTGAAGCTGTCGACGGAGTTGAGTGGGCTGCATGATGTATTCCACATATCGGTGTTGCGTAAGGCAGTGCAAGAGCCTTTGCAGATCGTTGCGGACAATCAGGTACCGGTTGATTATGAGTTAACAACAAGGATCAAGCCAGTGCGAATTGAAGATGTTGTAGTCAAACGACTCCGCAACAAGGAGGTCAGAATGGTTAAAGTCCGTTGGGATAATTGCAGACGTGAGGAGCTTTCTTGGGAGCGAGAGCAAGCTATGTTGGAGTAATACCCCGAGTTATTCCACTCAGGTATCATTTAGCTTTTGTGTACCTTTACTTAATTTCGGGACGAAATTACTTAAGTGGGTGAGATTTGTAACGCCCCGAAAGTTGTGTGCGAGTCGGTCGCGAAAAAAAGGGTTTTTGGTGCCTGTAGGGGTACACGGCCTAGGACACGGGCGTGTCCAAGGCCGTGTCTAGCTGGTGATTTTTGGTCGTTTTCAACCCGAGAAGGACACGGCCAGAAACACGGTCGGATGACACGGGCGTGTCATCTGATACGGGCGTGTGCCAACCCGTGTCCCTACCCGTGTCCTGATGGGTCGTGTTCGTTGTCGTGGCGGTTATGCGTGACACGCCCACGAACACGGGCGTGTCGAGGAACCCGACACGGGCGTGTCAGGTCAGACACGGGCGTGTCTTGGCCCGTGTGCGTTTCTCAGTTCGACGATCGTGCCTGGATCGAGGCACACGGCCTAGGACACGGCCGTGTGCCACGCCGTGTTCGGCCCAGGTCTGGAGAATTTTGGGTAGATCCGAGCCGTTCGTTTTCTTTAATTTAGATCCGACGGCTCAGATGAGTCCTTGCTCTATTTTAGGCCGGGAATAGGAGGTTAATTCCCCATTTTCTCTCCAAAGTTCTCCCCTTCCAAAGTGAGAGAGAAGAGGAAGAAGAAGGAGTTTTCCGGCCGCCGGCGGAGCATCGGAGCACCGTTTCGAAATCGGAGAGCGGATCCGTGGAGGGAAGGTCATTGCGAAGAGTTCTAACCGCGTAGTTTTTCCATGGCGCCAAAACGGACTACAAGGGTAACGATTCTCAACTTGAGCATTTGAAGCTCTTTCTTTCTGCATAGGGAATCCCGCTCCTGCGAGTGTGCAGTGAGTGCGTGGTGTTCCTTGGGGTTGATGTGAATAGTCCCCCTTGTGTTGCATATAGAGCCCGGAATCGTAAGTACGGGCATAGGCATTGTGTGTGAAGCCTACCCGGACGTGTTTTGTCTGGATCGGTGATGTTGCATTTGATGTGGTTTTGCCGGAGAAGACTCTGTGCTTTGGATTTTTCGGGTTTCTACGCGGTAGATTGCAGCAGGGATCCTTGGAGGTTAGCTTCAAGGCGTACCCGGAAAACTGAGTGGAAACGTGTTCTGCTAACTTGGTGGTCTGGGAACCGGCCTTGATCATAACTGGGTTATGAGATTGTTTTGGAAAATTTGGGATCCGAGAGAAGCTTGGCCCGTGCAAAGGACTTAAATTGGACATGCGGCGTGAGCAACGGGCAAGTGGAATTGGACCTAGGCTATGTGGTTCGGTGCGAGAGACCCGAAGACGGGGACTGGCCGTTGGCATAGTCGGAGCCTTAGACGGTGGTCAGAAAGGCTAAATGCTCACATGTTGTTGCCATCCAGGGGGTGGTGGTGAATGCACTGATGGGTCAGGGTTCACCATGAATGTGCCCTGAGTGCACGGGGTGTTTGGCCGTGCGAGCCTACACCTGTGGCGAAATATAATTGCGCTATATATATTGTTGGGCTAATGTTATGAAGGGAAAGAGCACCGCCGTCCCGAGTAAGGGGCGGGGTCGTTATAATTTGGTCGGCTTTTAGCTGACCGTTGCTTTATTTGCCACCGTGTGGTGGTATGTGCTTGCAGGTGATGCGGAGCCGAGCGCCAAATAGCGGGCTGGAGCCCATGTTGCTGTGCTGGCCCTAGAAGGCCGTAGAATAGCTGTTTTTTTTATATTTATCATGTGTGGCCGGCCTGCAAGCCGATGTATGTAAAACACTCTTTATTAAGTGAACATTTGTAAGGCCATAAGGCCATGTACCCGTTTCTGTGTATTTGGGATTTCTTTCTTGTTGTTGTAGCTGTGGACATTCATATTGATGGATTTAATTTTGGGTTCTTTCAACTTTAAAATCTTCCGCTAGAATGCTCTGTGATTAGGACGAGTAGTCTTAATTGGTTGGTTTGATTATTCATTTAGTATCCCTTCCGACTGTCTGTGGTATATGGTGTCGGGTTTCAGCTGGACCTTCTGTTATATGCCATGCGACAGATGGGAGTGTTACAGCATTCATGGCATCTACACTTTCCTTGTTGTCTTTCAAACATTCTAGGCATCGTATCTCTCAAGTGAGAGGGATTCGAGTTGTCATAGTTCAAGAAGAGCCATCGGGTCGATTGTGTCCGTCCCCGATATGTTATTGCACTAGAAATCTGCTCCATTTGTGGATTGGGCATTGTGTGTGAAGCCAAAGTCGTGACCGCTAGTCCAACTCGGTGATGTTGCATTGCGAGCCTTAAGGATTTTGTAGAAATCCATTAGCGGCAAGATGTCGTCTTTGATGATGTTGTATGTCCCCCTCTTATTCTGCGCGAGTATGCGTAATCGAAACCGGACAAGGTTAGCTCTGTTGTGATGGTAGATGGTTTCCTTTGGGCGTGGGACCAGACAAGGTTAGCTCCGATGTGATGGTAGATGGTTTCCTTAGGGCACGGGACCGGACAAGGTTAGCTCCGTTGTGATGGGAGATGGTTTCCTTGTGGCACGACACCGGATAAGGTTAGCTCCATTGCAATGGTAGATGGTTTCCTTGGGGCACGGGAACGTTACGGTACGTACGTTGGATTTGGGTGGGAAAGGCTTGGGATTGTGATGTGCTAAGGCGTGATTTGTCTCTGCAGTCGGCTGGCTAGCCCGTGACGTTGCAAAGCCATGTGTGGATAGTATCCTGGCGAGACAAGTCCATCTTTTGTGGAACTGACAAGAATGCCGAGCTATGGGCAAGCCTGGACGATTACAGCTGGGTCCCGTTGGGTCTCCTTCGGTGGTCTTGATCCCGATATTGGAGTCGGACCTGGGACGTCACGAACGGGTGGGGTCTAGCAAGGTTTCTTATCGTTTTGTTTGTGTGGCGGCTTGTATGCCGTTTGGGGGAATTAGAGTACCCTTGTGTTTGTAGTTTGTATGCCATTTGGGGGAATTTAGAGTACCCTTGTGTTTGCGGCTTGAACGCCGATGGGGAAATTGTTAGAAGCATACGCTTTAGGGTGACTTTAATGCAGGCTCTCACGTCGACACCGTAAAACCTACGGACTAAACATGATTGGCTCTCCACGATCAAATTCTACACTCACACAAAACTACAATGCGGCACACACGTACTACAATTATATCAATTAGATGCTAACGTACGGGTAGCCAAACCGATTAGGATCGAATAAAGGCTATAAGCCAATATTCTTTCCATCTAAAAGGACATACACGGTACGATCGAGCGATGGTTGTACCAAAAGAGATCTACCAAAATTTACAAGTCGGAAAAACAGTAGATCTCTCCCAACAAAAAGAAAACGAAGGTTCGCCAAACCTCTCGAACTTAAATAAAATAAGGATGAACAACAAAATCAATCGAAGAAAACCACGATGAAAATAATGCTATCAAGAATCAACGCCACGGTATTCCACCACAAAAATTAATCTAGAGGGAAAACACGCAAAGTAGCAATGTTTTCGTTACCCAATCATAATGGATGATTCTGATTCACTATTCTCTGGATCGTTCTTCAACAGCTCCGCCGGAGTCACGCCGGATGGAGAGAAAACTCATTCGCCTTTATCGCTTCACGCCTGAGTTGGAATCATAAGGAGAGATCTTGGTGTCTTGGTCGAGTTTCACCAAATAAAGATGAGGGTGGTCGGGATTGGTTATTGGTGTGGGGCTACTCCGATTTTGGGAGTTATGAGGGTGGTTGGCTTTGATGGTGGAGAGGGAGGAGGGTGGCCGAGTGTAGCAAGGGAGGGGAGAAGTGGGTGGCGGCTAGGGTGGTTGGCCGAACTAGATGACCAAGGAGGGGGTCGGTTTTTTTTCCTTGGAGATGAAAGGAGATGGAGGGGTGGTGGAGAGGAGGCCGAGTAGAGAGAGGGGGGATAGTGGCCAGCGGCCAAAGAGAGGGGAGGAGGATAGGAGGAGCCGAATTCTCAAGAGGGAGAGAGGGGAAATAGGGGGAAAAGATCTCAAGAAAGATTTAGGGATTCAAATTCTCATCATTCTTTCTCTAATAAAAATACATGGCTATATATAGCCTACACCACTCAATTTCCTCCATTCAAAATGAAACTATGATGGTTATAGGCACCCATCATTACATGAAATTTAAACAATACAATAAAATGCAACATAATAAAATGCATGAAATAAAATATTTTAAAATAAAATTGCTAAAATAAAAAAAATGATAAAATATATAATTATAATTATGTAATTTATAATTATATATTTTATTTAATGGCGGTGGCTGCTGACGTCGAGCAAAACATGTAGCTGCGGCGGCGTTAACATGTAGTGGCGGCGTTAACATGTAGCGGCGGCGGCGTTGGCGTCGTGGTAGAATCCCATCATGATCTTGCGGCATAGATCATCCCAATCCACGAACTCTCTCAGACGGGGATCAATGGCAGCTGCATCAGCAACGTCTCCATCAATCCTCCCCCACTCAAAAGCACTCATCACCGATGAGTGGCCTGGAAGGGGAAAGTAGCAGAAAACAGCATCAGCAGGTGGCAAGTCAGGCTCAGAAATCCAAGTAACAGAAGTACAGTCATCACCCATCAACCAAAACCTATCAGACAAAAAAATTGGTCCTGGAAAACCTGGGAAAAGCATTAGGCAATAAAGAAGAAAAATTTTATCATCAACAATCAACGTACCTCCATTGGAGAACGATGGAGATAGCGATCCAGAAATAAGCTCACCCCCCCCCCCCAACCCACTAGAAAATGCAGTAGAACTAAACGGACAGGCAGATAATTCAAGTGGTGGAGAAACATATAGTGTTAAATCAGAAACATTAAAAATAGGATAAATACCCCAATCAGTGGGTAACTTCAAAAGATATGCATTTTCTCCTAATTTATTTAATATCCGAAATGTTCTAGCTCATTGATTCACCAACTTTTTTAAAGGCCCGAAGGCATCCGTTCAGGGAGGAGACGCACCAGAACTAAATCGTCAACCTTAAAGTAAGATGCTATTTTATGTATGTTAGCATGAAATTTATAAGATGTATAATGTGTGGTTAGCGCTTCACTAATGTGCTTATATGAATTTTGAACATGAGAGGCAAAATCTTGTGGGAATTGACTTGACCTATAATATGGGGGTAACGAAATCAAGTCAAAATGCACTGGTGTTTTATATCTGTGCACGATCTCATTCGGTGATGAACTTGCATGTAAGAAATAGGACGCAAAGTGAGTGATTAATTTTTCAAATGGGCGCCTAAGTATCTTACTACCGTGAGGATTGAACCCATATGCTACGTGACTTAACCCAAATATGGAGGATAAGAGGGTTAAGTTAGGTGGCACGGGAACCTTATAATCAGAGATGATTTTAATGGGCTCGAATTCAAAGTTTTAATTTTATGTTTTAAATACTCATGCTTGGCGTGAAGATATGCCAAGGAGAACTGCTCATCTTGAAAAATAGAGTTGGACGCTCCCTGATGTGAAAATAAAGATGTACGAGCGATACAGCTCAAGGGACCCAACTAAAGTCACTAACGTGGGGAAATGAGGGTCATCAAAAGGCGGTGGGTAAATTCGTGCGACCGGGTGTGGTATATAAATACGTATAGGGGACATCGCACCAAGAGGCACAATTGCCAAAGAATCAGAATCAGTCATAGTAGAGGACGGAACTGTAGTCAGACACGTAGAAAAATGAGCTGTCAAAAATAACGCGTAGTCACGTATATGAGGTGCGGTGAAAAGTCCAAATACTAGTGCACTCAACATAGTGATATCTATACACTGATACAATGCCATTGTAGGAACTAATAAAGTGGGTGTGACACAAAAACTCGGACTAGGTCTGCCGGTTCCACGTCCCAAAAAGTCAACTAATGTGGGCAAATAAATAGGGTGAAGGGTCGGTCTAATCAAACCCGAGATAAAATCCGAATCAGTGAAAATTTCACCCAACGGTGACGACATCAAAGAACTCTCATCCGGGTGTACAACAACAGTATCGTCCAAAATTACTCTTCCCTTAAATCGTAACTCATCCATAATAATAGGAACATCCTCACTTTCAGACTCCATAGATAACTCAGATACAATCTCAGTGGGTGTAATCGTAGGCTCTAACACGATGGGGATCGTATCCTGGAGAGGGCACTCAATAATAGGTTGAACAGATACAACGCTAGTAGGGCACGTAATAGGCAACGGAATACTCTCACATATTAGAATATCATCATCCCAAACATCATCTTCCAAATCACTAGGTATTCTTTCAATTTCAGACTCATCAGAATCGTCGGGCATTAACGTACATGTCGAAATACTCTCACCTACGGGGTCAACCTCAGAATCAAGAGATACTACATCTACATCAGAATCCTCATTGGTTTCAATCACAATCTTAGGAGGCATAGTCGTCGAGGCTAACGGAGGCAACACCCTAGCAGTAACATTTTTAGAGTCCAAGACATAAGACCTATTAGGAATGGTTTTCCTAAAAGTGGGTGGTGGTCCTAAGACGGACTCTCCCTTCTGAAACGAGCGAGTCTTATTCTTATGAAGATTATGCTTCTCAATATCCAATGCAACATTAAAAGTGGTGTTTAGGTCTGTGTAACCATAACACAGTAATATACACTGGATGTAGGGGTTTAACCCCTTACGAAACCTAGAGAGGGTGAGCTCTGGCACCTCCTTCACACCACATATAATCATCATATCCTTCAGAAGACTCCATACTCAAAGACTGACTTATTCTCTTAATTAAGGGTAGCCAAATCATCTAACATTTGTGTTTGATGGTATGTATGGATGTATTGTTCTGTCAGTATGGCCTTCATGTCTGCCCAACAAATAAGTAATTTACTGTTCTCGGTTCTCAGATGTCGTTCCTCATTCAACCAGGATATCTTAGATCTACCTAACAACTTTATTCTCGCCACTCGCACCTTATCTGCGTCAGTCGATTTGTACCACTAAAAGTAGCACTCTATTTCCTTAACCTAATCTAGGAAAATTTGGGGACACCCTAAACCATCATAAGTAGGTGTCTCACTTCTAGTTAGAGGATAAGCGTGGGGACGGTTGGTATTCCTATGGTATGAAGACAAGGTTGGGGTATGTTTAGCCACGACTTTAGCATGCAAATAGTCATAACCGTCATAAGTGGGTATCTGTCTTCTAGCATACACGTCATAGGCCATTTTCTAGTGGTGACGGGATAGAAAATTCTACTCTAATCTGGTGCACATGCAATGAAATATGAACTAGACTCACTAAACTCTAGGAATGACTGAATTGTTCCCGCTTAGCAACTAGGGTAATAAATAAATGGTTTTGATTTTCTTGCTGAATTTATTATGAAGATTATTAAATAATTTTTTTATTATTTTTTTCAGAAAAATAAAACTATAGGCCGGTATTTGCAGACCAAAATTTAAAATTTATAATGACTTAATAAAAATAATGATTTAATAAAAATAAAATATTTTTTTGATTTCTTTCTAATAAAATGATGGAGAATTTCCAAAATTTAATATTTTTGAATTTTGATAAAAACTGAGAATTTTAAGTTGTTATTGGCAGACCAAAACTAAAAATTTTGTTTTATTATTTTGACATAGAAACATGCAAGTGCATGTCAGCGAAATAATAAAAGGGGGAGGGTGCCGATTAGAATAGTGATGTGAGCCTCCCTCTGATACCAAATTGATGCAGGCTCTCACGTCGACACCGTAAAATCTACGGACTAAACACGATTGCCTCTCCACGATCAAATTCTACACTCGCACAAAACTACAATGCGGCACACACGTACTACAATTATATCAATTAGATGCTAACGTACTGGTAGTCAAACCAATTAGGATTGAATAAAGGCTATAAGCCAATATTCTTTCCAGCTAAAAGGACCCACCCAGTACGATCGAGCAAAGGTTGTACCAAAAGAGATCAACCAAAATTTACGATTCGGAAAACGGTAGATCTCTCCCAACAAAAAGAAAACGAAGGTTCGTCAAACCTCTCGAACTTAAATAAAATAAGGATAAACAACAAAATGAATCGAAGAAAACCATGATGAAAATAATGTTATCAAGAATCAACGCCACGGTATTCCACCACAAAAATTAATCTAGAGGGAAAACACGCAAAGTAGCAACGTTTTCGTTACCCAATCAGAATGGATGATTCTGATTCACTATTCTCTGGATCGTTCTTCAACGGCTCTGCCGGAGTCACGTCGGATGGAGAGAAAACTCATCCGCCTTTGTGGCTTCATGCCGGAATTGGAATCACAAGGAGAGATCTTGGTGTCTTGGCCGAGTTTCACCAAATAAAGATGAGGGTGGTAGGGATTGGTTATTGATGAGGGGCTACTCAGATTTTGGGATTTATGAGGGTGGTCGGCTTTGATGGTGGAGAGGGAGGAGGGTGGCCGAGTGTAGCAAGGGAGGGGAGAAGTGGGTGGCGGCTAGGGTGGTTGGCCGAACAAGATGACAAAGGAGGGGGTCGGTTTTTTTCCTTGGAGATGAAAGGAGATGGAGGGGTGGTGGAGAGGAGGCCGAGTAGAGAGAAAGGGGGATAGTGGCCGGCGGCCAAAGAGAGGGGAGGAGGATAGGAGGAGCCGAATTCTCAAGAGGGAGAGAGGGGAAAAAGGGGGAAAAGATATCAAGAAAGATTTAGGGATTCAAATTCTTATCATTCTTTCTCTAATCAAAATGATACAATACATGGCTATATATAGCCTACACCACTCAATTTCCTCCATTCAAAATTCAAAATGAAACTATGATGGTTATAGGCACCCATCAATACATGAAATTTAAACAATACAATAAAATGCAATATAATAAAATGCATGAAATAAAACATTTTAAAATAAAATTGCTAAAATAAAAAATTTTAATAAAATATATAATTATAATTATGTAATTTATAATTATATATTTTATTTAATGGCGACAGCGGACGTCGAGCAAAACATGTAGCGGCGGCGGCGCAAACATGTAGCGGCGGCGGCGGTGGCGGCATCATGGTAGAATCACATCCTCGAGCTTGCGGCATCGATCATCCCAATCCACGAATTCTCTCAGATGGGGATAAATAGCGGCCACATCAGCTTCAGCCTTGGGTGAAACTCGGGATTGCATTCATGCTGCATTGTAGGCCTCTTTTATTATATGCTCAACATAGAAACGTGTTTGCCGTATGAGACATCCAAACCTGTTTTACAACTCTACATGTTATTGTATTTTGCATACGAAGTGCTGACCTGCAGGGTGATAGAGTGCCCCGGGGTCCGCTAGGGACGGCCGGGAGGAGATGTGTTGGTTATACAGTTGAGATCAGCTTTTGCTGACCCACGTTACAAGCAAATTTTTACAGGGAAAGGATCACAAGCGGGAGCAAGCTCGCCGGCTAGGAAGGCCTAAGCTTCATGAAGTGTTATAAGATGTGTTATAGTTGTGTTTTGCGGAATGTGATGCTTTATGTTCTATGATTCCGGCTTGCATGCTGAGGTAGCCTAGGAGTGCTTATACACGTTGCTTTTGTGTAATGTTGTTTCAATCTCCTGGACTATTAGATATTGTAAGGCCTTAAGGTCATTTGGGATACTTCTATAGTGGTGGATAACTTCTAGTTTTGTTTGTTTGTTTCTGCTGTTTTATTCTGAGTTTTGAGATTGGTAGACTTATTCATCTTTTAATGCTTAAGTTGTGGCGTTTGTATGTTGTGGGGCCCCGGCCGGACCCATATTATACAGTCATTATAGTGGAGGTGTACATAACAAACCAAGCACTTAAGGAAGAAACTTAAAGAAAGTCACAAGATACCAATAAACCTATTCACCCCCCCCCCCCCCCCCGAAATTGCAAGTTACCTTGAAAACAAAGACTTTCTGTTAGCATGTGTGTCAACGCTACCGCAAGGCGGCTGTTCTGGGCATAAGACTCCCCTCGGTCGTGATTTGTGTTCCGGGAGGGGGGTCTTACACTTTTCTTATCTTCTCTACAATCTGCAAAATCTGCATCTTAATACCCAATTAGTTCAAATTCATTATTCTTAGGGTACCATAGACCAAGAACGGGTATGCCCTTGAGATATCTCATAATTCTTTTTACTGTAGAATAATGAGACTCTTTAGGGCTAGCCTGGTGATGAATCCGATTTATATAGGGTCGTTCGGACTCATCTGGGCTTATTTTCATGCTTGTGCACTACTATTTCAGTAGAAAATGTCATATATTTGATTAGGTCCTCACTTAGCCATTATGCACTGTTTCAGCCAATTTTGATTTGTAAATTGCACCGGGATGTCGGGGGCATGTACTGGGGTACTCCCCTTATATCTTTGGATATTTTTGTTGTATATTTGGTGTTGGGAGCTTTTGCTCCAGCTTTGGTTTTGCTGTGTAGGTGGTCAGTTTTCCCCCAATTCTGGAATTCTGACTTGTGGAAAACGCACGATCATGCGATTCCTTAGCTCATGATTTCCACCGAATCGTGCAATTTCTACACGTTTTCTCTGGATGGACTGACCAACACATGCAATTTCTTCATGCACGATTTCTTCGGAACTGTGTGCGAAGGAGACGCACAGTTTACCTATTGCATTCTGATTTTATAGCGTTCTGTGGCCAATCGTGTGATTTGTTCACGCACGTACAGAAGTTCCCGTGCGCGAGTAAAATGCACGGTTCCACCTGCTTGCCATGAATTTCATCGCTATGTGGTTACCCGTGTATTTTCCTTCACGCACGGGCGGAAGCGCCCATGCGAGAGTAAAACGCATGGGTCAACGCATCTTCTTCTGCAATCTTGGCCTGGAAGTTAATATCGCACGGTTAACGCACGGTCATGCGCCAAACCATGTGTGACCTTTTTTCTGACCTGTTTCTATTTAATTTTAGGAGTTGACTGGAGACAGGATCAGTCCGCCATTTTCACTCCTCTGAGTGTGAAATCCTTACCCCAGCCGCTTTTTCCTCTCTCCTTGAAAAGTCATCTGGCCACCATTCTTCCTCCAAACTTCACCACAAGCGAAGATCTTCCATTGTTTTTCGCTTCTCCATCTCAAGAGGAGCATTTTGAGCTCTTTCTCGCCACCATTGAAGAGTTTTCCGGCGACTTCTAGCCTTCACGGAACATGAAGGAGACGGGGAAAAGGCCTTTGATATTGGTGACAGCACTTCAAGCTTCCTTGGACGTCAACCATCAACCCAGCCCGGACGAAGACCGACAACCTTCGACTCCGGCTGAGAATCGTGGCTAGCCTTCACGCGTTGGGTTGTAAATCTCCTTCTTACTCTGATTTGGACTCTGTTTCTAAGCTTGGGATGTTAGATAAACTTGCTAGGACTATTAACAATGTTCATGTTGTGTTATTATGGTAAATAATATTGTGGTTCATAGCTTAGTGTTCCTTCCTTTGCTTGCTTTGTGTTGATTGCTTGGTGTTACGCAGCACTAACGAGTGTTAGGGGCTGGCTTGGTGAAGAGGTGTTTTAGACCCTCAACGGTTACAACCGCACGCCCTAATACTCATCAGAGTATTCCACCCTTGCGAAGCGGTGAAGGCAACCCGCATAATTACTTTTAGTTGTTCTAAAACACCCCCAACCTTTATTGCGTTTGCATTCATTTTTCGACATGGAAGATCACACTCCAAATCTGCACTCCTCGAGAGATTCGATTCGCGGAGGATAACTCCCCTAGTTTATTACTTGATAACAATCGGTGCACTTGCCGAGATTGCATCAAGTTTTTGGCGTCGTTGTCGGGGAGTGCAACTGTTGTGTGAAATTTTTCTTCGTGTGAAAGATGATTGTTGTTTGACCATTCTATCGTCTTCTTTATTCATTCTATTCTGTTCAATTTTGTCCATGGCTAATACAAAATTGAGGAACCTTGGCTAGCTTCAAACCACAATAAGGACAACTTTGAGCTATCCACGGAGCTAATCAAGTTTATCTCGCAGCATTGTTTGTTTCATGGGCTCCGTAGAGAGGATGTCGAGGCTCATATTGATAGCTTCTTGGAGATTTGTGGCACCTTTTGCTATGTTGGAGACATGTAGGACAAGGCTATGATTCGGCTTTTCGCATTTTCTCTGGCTGGAAAAGCGAGACTATGGTATAGGGATATTATCCAGAGCAAGCTAACTTCATGGAAGTGTGTTGAAGTCCAATTCCTCAGAAAGTGATGTTCATGTATGCAGTCGACGCGGGTGAATTTAGATTTGGTCACATTCGTGTAGATTCCTGGCGAGTCTCTCTGTGAGGATTGGGAAAGGTTTTGGTTGCTGCAAGCCCGGTGTTCTGTTCAGGACACGTTTGGAATGTCATTTTTGCAAACATTTTATTTCGGTATTCATGAGCAGTTTCGATACCTGTTTGATACCGCCACTGGAGGCGCCCCTTTTAATTGGAATATGGCTGACGCTTGGTGGATTATGGATGACGTGTTGTGCTCCATTAGTATGTGGAAGATGCCTCCTGTGCCTGATGTCCTAAGGGACTCTCAGTTCATATTTAGCAATACCGGGGAGAGCGATCAGTTTATCCATCGTTTTATGGTATGTGTTGGAAAGTGGTGATGATCTCAAGTAGTAATATTGCAATGGTTACAAGATATTATTTCCACCGTCGGCAAAATGTTGGATTGGTGGGTCTGCCATCCTGCTGAGACAATAAATGCTATGAACCTCAGAAGCAGTAGGGAGGTGGAGAATTGTGCACATCGAGAAGACCAACCTTCTGAACACTTGGATAAGCCAAGTGCTGAGGAGTCTCCCAAGGAACCCTCGCTGGCTATTACAACTGACGTCCAACTCCAGTAGGCTAGGCCCCCATTTCCGCATAGGCTACAAAAAATCAGAAAAGAAAGGCAGCGGCAAAAGTTTCAGGATATTCTAAAGGGTGTTCAGGTGAGCATTCACATGGTCGACCTACTAACACACGTGTCGCACTATGCGAAGTACTTGAAGGATCTTTTGGAGAAAAATCGGGCTTCCGAGTTATGCGGCAGCGCTTCGACCTGGGAGGATTGCCCAGCTATGGCGGTGCGGCATTGGCCCATAAAATAAAAGGATCAAGGGAGTTTCACGATCGCATGGACCATTGGGTGATCCGTGCTTAGTCATGGTTGTGTGATTCTGGTGCGTCCATCAACCTCATGTCGTTATCTATAATCCGTGAGGTAGGTTTTAGTGTTCTTTGGCCCACTAATGTTATTCTGCAGCTGGCTGATCGATCAAGGAAGAAACCGATTGGAGTGGTCAAGGATCTCACAGTTGTTGTTAAAAAGTTGGCCTTTTCGGCTGACTTTATTATCCTCGATATTGAGGATGCGGTTGGGATGCCTATTATTCTAGGGCGTCCGTTCCTTACCACTACTAGAGCCATTATCAATGTGGAAAAGGGTTTGTTGATGTTGCGCCTAGGATCAGAAGAGACTATTTTTCATATGTATAAGGCGTCAAGAGGAGATAGTCGTGCGGAGCTGGGTACCATAGAATTTGAGGGGATGAAGATTGACGAAGATGGGACTTTTTAGCCGGATGAGTATGAATGTGAGTTATGTGACCCCGATATAGATATTCAGGAAGGGTCGTGTGAGGCGCAGGTTGGAGACTCCAAGCTTCTGGTAGTGCCCTATTTGATTCAGATTGATCTAGCGAACTCAAGCCACTCCCTAGCTATAACACCTCCCCTGTAATGTTTGTACAATATGGGTCCCTCTGGAGCCCCACAACATACAGACGCCATAGGTTTAGTGTTAAAAGATGATATTAACTACCCAATCTCATAACTCAAAATATAACAACAGTGGAAGCCGAAAACATGACCAGAAGTTATCCACATTCATAAGAGTATCAAACGGCCTTAAGGCCTTACAACAATAGAGAGTCCAAAACTCAAACGATAACATCAAGAATCAACATGCATAAACACTCCTACACTACCCCGGCATGCAAGCCAGAAAACTAGAGCATCAAACATACAATGCCACGAATAAAGCTAGTTCAAAACTTGTAACACTTCATGAGGCTTAGGCCTTTTTGGCCGGCGAGCTAGCTCCTGCTTGCGATCCTTGCCCTATAAAACTTGGTGGTAACGTGGGTCAGCAAAGGCTGACCTCAAACTGTGTAACCAACACATCTCCTCCCGGCCACCCATAACGGACCCCGGGGTACCCCTCCAACTTGCAAGTCAGCACTTCGTATACCATATACATAAACATGTAAAGCTCTAAAGGAACAGGTTTGGATGTCTCAAATAACAAACACGTTTTCTATGTTGAGCATATAATAAAAGGGGGGCCTACTATGCAGCATGTATGCAAAATTCGGGCTTCACCCAAGGCACCCTATCGCGTATGCAACTAGCACATCATCAAAACATCTGGGTACTCCTAATTTCCCCATTGGCGTTAAGTCACAAACAAAAGGGTACTGCATTTCCCCCAACGACATAAAAGCCGCCACACGAAAATCTTGCTAAGTCCCCACCCGCTCGTGGGTCTTGGCCCCGGGCTTGCCTACAAATTCTGACTTCTCGCATCAGGATTCCGTCTCATACACAAACCAATTTTAAGAACCCTTGTTGGATCCCACCTGCTCGTGGCTTCATTGCCCGGGCTTGTCCTATGCTTGGCGTTCTCGTCAGTCTCACAAAAGGGGACTAGTCTCGCCGGGACACTCTCCCCACATGACTTGCATGTTGTAACACCCCCTATCCTTCGCATAGCATATAGCAGTAGGTCCGGCTGGGGCCCGGCGCCATATACCACAGACAGACCGGGTGGTTACTCAATGGAAACCATCCAACCAATCATAACGTCCTACACAGAGCATTCTAGCAGAAGCAGTTTTATAAGTTGCAATAAAAAGAACCCAGCAACAAGCGTGAATGTCCACTAACAAGCAAAATAGAAATGAAGTACATACACCAGTACTGGCCTTAAGGCCTTACAAATGGTTTACTCAAATTACATGTTTTCCATACCACGGCACGTAGGCCGGTCATACATGAACAAAAGCAAGTAAACATTCCAATTAATCCTTCGAGGGTCGGCTTCGCAATTTGGGCTTTAGCCCGCTATTGACCGCTTGGTCCAGCAGCACCTGCAAGCAACAAACCACCACACGGTGGCAAATAAAAGCAACGGTCAGCAATGCTGACCAAATTGTAATGATCCCGCCCCCAATTCGGGGCGGTGATGCTCCTTCCCTGCACTTATTAGCATAACCAAGCAGTGTATATATATATATATATTTCATCACAGGCGTAGGCTCACACGGCCACACACCCCGTGCATTCAGGGCACATTCTCGGTGAACACGGTCAAAGCTTGTCGACTCACCACCGTCCCCAGGACGGCCCAACAATGAGCAATTTGTCTTCCCGGCATGGGTCACGTTAATTTAAACCATAGACCGTCGAAGACCCTCATCTATGCCAACGGCTCTAATCCGAATGACATAGAACGAGTACGGTTCCATCTAACCCGTGCTCACATCGCAACGATAATTTAAAACATATGCGCAGGTCAAACTTCTCCCGAGTCCCGTTTCCATCACAAAATCACATAACCCGGTTATGTTCAAGTTGGCTCACAGGCCACCAAGTTGGCAAGATCACGCATCCGCCCCGTTTTTCGGGTGCACCTTAGGGTTAATCCCCAAGGCTCCCTGTTGCAATCTACCACGTAGAAAACCCGAAAAACAAACAATCGCACGGAGTCTTCTCCGGCATTTATGCAATGCAACATCACTGATCCAGACCAACATGTCCGGATAGGCTTCACACATCATGCATATATCCGTTCTCGATTGCGGACTCTACACAACGGGGACTTCATATATCTACCTGAAGGAACACCTCCAACTCACCGCAAACTCGCGAGAGCGGGCTTCCTATGCAAAAGAAGTAGAGCTTCACATGCTCAAGTAGAGAATCGTTACCCTAGCGTTCTTCCTTGGCGCCATGGAAATGTACGCTGATGAAAAGCACCGCAATCTCCTTGCCTTCGTAGATCCGAAGTCAGCTCGCGATTTGGAACTCTAAAACTCCTTCAAAGACTGGATCTAAGCTTCTTCTTACTCCTTTGCTCTCCCCTCTCTCTAGGATTTAGACAGAGAACACGGCAGGAGAAATAAGGGTTCTGAAACCCTTCTCTCGGTTATAATCTCTTCGGGATTAACCACAGCCATCGGATCCCACAAAAAGGGATGCACGGACACGATCCAGGTCTGACCTGGACAAATGGGGTTAAACACCGCATGGTTCACCAATCCAAAGCAAGACACGTCCGCGACCAATTAAATGTGTCAGGACATCTAGTCAACTCCCGCCAAACTCCTGTGTCGACACTCCGTGTCGACAGAGTCAAACACGCCAAGAATGCGCCCCGCGCTCGACGATTGTCGAACCAAGATCGTTGACCGCTGCCAGATCGTCAAACGAAGATCTATAGCCCGATAGTCGAGCGCAACACTCTGGCCAAATCGTCGAACGCGCGGCCCGATCATCGAACCCACGGCCGGATCGTCGAACCCAGAAAATTGCATGTTCGACGAACACGCAGCCCGATCGTCGAACCCAGAAAGCTGGCCCGATTGTCGAACACAGAAAGCTGGCCCGATCGTCGAACACAGAAAGCTGGCCCGATCGTCGAACACAGAAAGCTGGCCCGATTGTCGAACACAGAAAGCTAGACCGATCGTCGACCGCTGCTCGACGATCGTCGAACCCAGATTTCTGCCGGATCATTTTTTTTGCCAGATCTTCGAACTACCTCGACACGCCCTGGGACACTCCCGTATCCCAGGTCGTGTACCCCTGCCAAATTCCAAATTTGGTACAAATACGTCACCCGTCGCTCTTTTGAGTTTCGGGGCGTTACAGCTCTCCCCCTCTTAAAAGATTTTCGTCCACGAAATTACATAAAGGAAAGATAAGTACAAAATTAAAATGTACCTGAGTCGAACAACTCTAGATACTCGTCAAGCATAGTCTGCTCTCGTTCCCAAGAGAGCTCCTCTCGACCGCAATTGTCCCATCGGACCTTGACCATCCTGATCTCTTTATTGCGTAGCCGCTTGACCTCCGAGTCCTCAATCCGCACAGGCTTGACCTTTGTCGTCAACCCAATATCAATCGGCACTTGATCGATCGCGATCACTTGCATAGGCTCTTGCACCGCCTTCCATAGCACCGATATGTGGAATACATCATGTAAACCACTAAGCTCCACCGATAGCTTCAACTGATAAGCCGCTTCACCAATCCGCTCCAGAACCTCAAACGGCCCAAGGTACCTCGTGCTTAGCTTTTTCAAGCGCCGCACCCGCGAGACACCCTTGAACTGCTTGATCTTTAAGTACACTCAGTCGCCCACAGTGAACTCCACGTTCCTGTGCTTGGCATTATAGTACTTCGCTTGCCGGTCCTGAGCGATAAGCAATCTCTCCCGATAAGCAATCACTTTGTATACCATATACATAAACATGTAAAGCTCTAAAGGAACAGGTTTGGATGTCTCAAACAACAAACACGTTTTCTATGTTGAGAATATAATAAAAGGGGGGCCTACTATGCAGCATGTATGCAAAACCCGGGCTTCACCCAAGGCACCCTATCGCGTATACAACTACCACATCATTAAAACATCTGGGTACTCCGAATTTCCCCATTGGTGTTAAGTCACAAACAAAAGGGTACTGTATTTCCCCCAACGGCATAAAAGCCGCCACACGAAAATCTTGCTAAGGCCCCACCTGCTCGTGGGTCTTGGCCCCGGGCTAGCCTGCAAATTCTGACTTCTCGCATCAGGATTCCGTCTCATACACAAACCAATTTTAAGAACCCTTGTTGGATCCCACCTACTCGTGGCTTCATTGCCCGGGCTTGTCCCATGCTTGTCATTCTCGTCAGTCTCACAAAAGGGGAATAGTCTTGCCGGGACACTATCCCCACATGACTTGCACGTTGTAACACCCCCTATCCTTCGCATAGCATATAGCAGTAGGTCCGGCTGTGGCCCGACGCCATATACCACAGACAGACCGGGTGTTTACTCAATGGAAACCATCCAACCAATCATAACGTCCTACACAGAGCATTCTAGTAGAAGCAGTTTTATAAGTTGTAATAAAAAGAACCCAGCAACAAGCGTGAATGTCCACTAACAAGCCAAATAGGAATGAAGTACATACACCAGTACTGGCCTTAAGGCCTTACAAATGGTTTACTCAAATTACATGTTTTCCATACCACGGCACGTAGGCCGGTCATACATGAACAAAAGCAAGTAAACACTCCAATTAATCCTTCGAGGGTCGGCTTCGCAATTTGGGCTTTAGCCCGCTATTGACCGCTTGGTCCATCAGCACCTGCAAGCAACAAATCACCGCACAGTGGCAAACAAAAGCAATGGTCAGCAATGCTGACCAAATTGTAACGATCTCGCCCCCAATTCGAGGCGGCGATGCTCCTTCCCTGCACTTATTAGCATAACCAAGCAGTGTATATATATACATTTCATCACAGGCGTAGGCTCACACGGCCACACACCTCGTGCACTCAGGGCACATTCTCGGTGAACACGGTCAAAGCTCGCCGAGTCACCACCGTCCCCAGGACGGCCCAACAATGAGCAATTTGTCTTCCAGGCATGGGTCACGGTAATTTAAACCATAGACCGCCAAAGACCCTCATCTATGCCAATGGCTCTAATCCGAATGACATAGAACGGGTACGGTTCCATCTAACTCGTGCTCACATCGCAACGATAATTTAAAACATATGCGCAGGTCAAACTTCTCCCGAGTCCTGTTTCCATCACAAAATCACATAACCCGGTTATGTTCAAGTGGGCTCACAGGCCACCAGGTTGGCAAGATCACGCATCTGCCCAGTTTTCCGGGTGCACCTTAGGTTTAATCCCCAAGGCTCCCTGTTGTAATCTACCACGTAGAAAACCCGAAAAACAAACATTCGCACGGATTCTTCTCTGGCATTTATGCAATGCAACATCACCGATCCAGACCAACATGTCCGGATAGGCTTCACACATCATGCCTATGTCCGTTCTCGATTACGGACTCTACACAACGGGGACTTCATATATCTACCCGAAGGAACGCCTCCAACTCACCGCAAACTCGCGAGAGCGGGCTTCCTATGCAAAAGAAGTAGAGCTTCACATGCTCAAGGAGAGAATCGTTACCCTAGCGTTCTTCCTTGGCGCCATGGAAATGTACGCGGATGAAAAGCACCGCAATCTCCTTGCCTTCGTAGATCCGAAGTCAGCTCGCGATTTGGAACTCTAAAAGCTCGCGGATGAAAAGCACCGCAATCTCCCCTCTCTCTAGGATTTAGACAGAGAACACGACAGGAGAAATAAGGGTTCTGAAACCCTTCTCTCGGGTATAATCTCTTCGGGATTAACCACAGCCGTCGGATCCCACAAAAAGGGATGCACGGACATGATCCAGGTCTGACCTGGACAAATGGGGTTAAACACCGCATGGTTCACCAATCCGGAGCAAGACAAGTCCGCGGCCAATTAAATTATGTCAGTACATCTAGTCAACTCCCGCCAAACTCCTGTGTCGACACTCCGTGTCGACAGAGTCAAACACGCCAAGAATGCGCCCCGCGCTCGACGATTGTCGAACCAAGATCGTCGACCGCTGCCAGATCGTCGAACGAAGATCTATAGCCCGATCGTCGAGCGCAACACTCTGGCAAATCGTCGAACGCGCGGCCCGATCGTCGAACCCACGGCCCGATCGTCGAACCCAGAAAACTGCCTGTTCGACGAACACGCAGCCTGATCGTCGAACCCAGAAAGCTGGCCCGATTGTCGAACACAGAAAGCTGGCCCGATCGTCGAACACAGAAAGCTGGCCCGATTGTCGAACACAGAAAGCTGGCCCGATCGTCGAACACAGAAAGATAGCCCGATCGTCGACCGCTGCTCGGCAATCGTGGAACCTAGATTTCTGCCTGATCGTTTTTTTTGCCAGATCTTCGAACTACCTCGACATGCCCTGGTACATGCCCGTATCCCAGGTCGTGTACCCCTGCCAAATTCCAAATTTGGTACAAATACGTCACCCGTCGCTCTTTTGAGTTTCGGGGCGTTACAGCTCTCCCCCTCTTAAAAGAATTTCGTCCACAAAATTACATAAAGGAAAGATAAGTACAAAATTAAAATGTACCTGAGCGGAACAACTCCGGATACTCGTCAAGCATAGTCTGCTCTCGTTCCCAAGAGAGCTCCTCTCGACCGCAATTGTCCCATCGGACCTTGACCATCCTGATCTCTTTATTGCGTAGCCGCTTGACCTCCGAGTCCTCAATCCGCACGGGCTTGACCTTTGTCATCAACCCACTATCAATGGGCACTTGATCGACCGCGATCACTTGCATAGGCTCTTGCACCGCCTTCCATAGCACCGATATGTGGAATACATCATGTAAACCACTAAGCTCCACCGATAGCTTCAATTGATAAGCCTCTTCGCCAATCCGCTCCAGAACCTCAAACGGCCCAAGGCACCTCGGGCTTAGCTTTTTCAAGCGTCGCACCCGCGAGACACCCTTGAACGGCTTGATCTTTAAGTACACCCAGTCGCCCACAGTGAACTCCATGTTCCTGTGCTTGGCATTATAGTACTTCGCTTGTCGGTCCTGAGCGATAAGCAATCTCTCCTGATAAGCAATAACTTTGTATACCATATACATAAACATGTAAAGCTCTAAAGGAACAGGTTTGGATGTCTCAAACAACAAACACGTTTTCTATGTTGAGCATATAATAAAAGGGGGGCCTACTATGCAGCATGTATGCAAAACCCGGGCTTCACCCAAGGCACCCTATCGCGTATGCAACTAGCACATCATTAAAACATCTGGGTACTCCCAATTTCCCAATTGGCGTTAAGTCACAAACAAAAGGGTACTGCATTTCCCCCAACGGCATAAAAGCCACCACACGAAAATCTTGCTAAGGCCCCACCCGCTCGTGGGTCTTGGCCCTGGGCTTGCCTGCAAATTCTGACTTCTCGCATCAGGATTCCGTCTCATACACAAACCAATTTTAAGAACCCTTGTTCGATCCCACATGCTCGTGGCTTCATTGCCCGGGCTTGTCCCATGCTTGGCGTTCTCGTCAGTCTCACAAAAGGGGACTAGTCTCGCTGGGACACTCTCCCCACATGACTTGCATGTTGTAACACCCCCTATCCTTCGCATAGCATATAGCAGTAGGTCTGGCTGGGGCCCCACGCCATATACCACAGACAGACCGGGTGGTTACTCAATGGAAACCATCCAAACAATCATAACGTCCTACACAGAGCATTCTAGCAGAAGCAGTTTTATAAGTTGCAATAAAAAGAACCCAGCAACAAGCGTGAATGTCCACTAACAAGCCAAATAGGAATGAAGTACATACACCAGTACTGGCCTTAAGGCCTTACAAATGGTTTACTCAAATTACATGTTTTCCATACCACGGCATGTAGGCCGGTCATACATGAACAAAAGCAAGTAAACACTCCAATTAATCCTTCGAGGGCCGGCTTCATAATTTGGGCTTTAGCCCGCTATTGACCGCTTGGTCCAGCAGCACCTGCAAGCAACAAACCACCGCACAGTGGCAAACAAAAGCAACGGTCAGCAATGCTGACCAAATTGTAACGATCCCGCCCCCAATTCGGGGCGGCGATGCTCCTTCCCTGCACTTATTAGCATAACCAAGCAGTGTATATATATACATTTCATCACAGGCGTAGGCTCACACGGCCACACACCCCGTGCACTCAGGGCACATTCTCGGTGAACATGGTCAAAGCTCGTCGACTCACCACCGTACCCAGGACGGCCCAACAATGAGCAATTTGTCTTCCCGGCATGGGTCACGGTAATTTAAACCATAGACCGCCGAAGGCCCTCATCTATGCCAACGGCTCTAATCCGAATGACATAGAACGGGTACGGTTCCATCTAACCCGTGCTCACATCACAATGATAATTTAAAACATATGCACAGGTCAAACTTCTCCTGAGTCCCGTTTCCATCACAAAATCACATAACCCGGTTATGTTCAAGTTGGCTCACAGGCCACCAAGTTGGCAAGATCACGCATCCGCCCAATTTTTTGAGGGCACCTTAGGGTTAATCCCCAAGGCTCCCTGTTGCAATCTACCACGTAGAAAACCCGAAAAACAAACATTCGCACGGAGTCTTCTCCGGTATTTATGCAATGCAACATCACCGATCCAGACCAACATGTCCGGATAGGCTTCACACATCATGCCTATGTCCGTTCTCGATTACGTACTCTACACAACGGGGACTTCATATATCTACCCGAAGGAACGCCTCCAACTCACCGCAAACTCGCGAGAGAGGGATTCGTATGCAAAATAAGTAGAGCTTCACATGCTCAAGTAGAGAATCGTTACCCTAGCATTCTTCCTTGGCGCCATGGAAATGTACGCGGATGAAAAGCACCGCAATCTCCTTGCTTTCTTAGATCTGAAGTCAGCTCGCGATTTAGAACTCTAAAACTCCTCCAAACACTGGATCTAAGCTTCTTCTTCCTCCTTTGCTCTCCCCTCTCTCTAGGATTTGGACAGAGAACACAGCAGGAGAAATAAGGGTTCTGAAACCCTTCTCTCGGGTATAATCTCATCGGGATTAACCACAGTCGTCGGATCTTACAAAAAGGGATGCACGGACACGATCCAGGTCTGACCTGGACAAATGGGGTTAAACACCGCATGGTTCACCAATCCGGAGCAAGACATGTCCGCGGCCAATTAAATTGTGTCAGGACATCTAGTCAACTCCCGCCAAACTCCTGTGTCGACACTCCGTGTCGACAGAGTCAAACACGCCAAGAATGCGCCCCGCGCTCGACGATTGTCGAACCAAGATCGTCAACTGCTGCCAGATCGTCGAACGAAGATCTATAGCCCGATCGTCGAACGCAACACTCTGGCCAAATCGTCGAACGCGCGGCCCGATCGTCGAACCCACGGCCCGATCGTCGAACCCAGAAATTTGCCTGTTCGACGAACACGCAGCCCGATCGTCGAACCCAGAAAGCTGGCCCGATTGTCGAACACAGAAAGCTGGCCCGATCGTCGAACACAGAAAGCTGGCCCGATCGTCGAACACAGAAAGCTGGCCCGATCGTCGAACACAGAAAGCTAACCCGATCGTCGACCGCTGCTCGACGATCGTCGAACCCAGATTTCTGCCTGATTGTTTTTTTTTTTGCCAGATCTTCGAACTACTACGACACGCCCTGGGACATGCCCGAGTCCCAGGCTGTGTACCCCTGCCAAATTCCAAATTTGGTACAAATACGTCACTCGTCGCTCTTTTGAGTTTCGGGGCGTTACAGCTCTCCCCCTCTTAAAAGAATTTCGTCCACGAAATTACATAAAGGAAAGATAAGTACAAAATTAAAATATACCTGAGCGGAACAACTCCGGATACTCATCAAGCATAGTCTGCTCTCGTTCCCAAGAGAGCTCCTCTCGACAGCAATTGTCCCATCGGACCTTGACCATCCTGATCTCTTTATTGCGTAGCCGCTTGACCTCTGAGTCCTCAATCCGCACGGGCTTGACATTTGTCGTCAACCCACTATCAATCGACACTTGATCGACTGTGATCACTTGCATAGGCTCTTGCACCGTCTTCCATAGCACCGATATATGGAATACATCATGTAAACCACTAAGCTCCACCGATAGCTTCAACTGATAAGCCGCTTCGCCAATCCGCTCCAGAACCTCAAACGGCCCAAGGTACCTCGGGCTTAGCTTTTTCAAGCACCGCACCCGCGAGACACCCTTGAATGGCTTGATCTTTAAGTACACCCAGTCGCCCACAGTGAACTCAACATTCCTGTGCTTGGCATTATAGTACTTCGCTTGCCGGTCATGAGCGATAAGCAATCTCTCACGATAAGTAATCACTTTGTATACCATATACATAAACATGTAAAGCTCTAACGGAACAGGTTTGGATGTCTCAAACAACAAACACGTTTTCTATGTTGAGCATATAATAAAAGGGGGGCCTACTATGCAGCATGTATGCAAAACCCGGGCTTCACCCAAGGCACCCTATCGCGTATGCAGCTAGCATATCATCAAAACATCTGGGTACTCCCAATTTCCCCATTGGCGTTAAGTCACAAACAAAAGGGTACTGCATTTCCCCTAATGGTATAAAAGCCGCCACACGAAAATCTTGCTAAGGCCCCACCCGCTCGTGGGTCTTGGCCCCGGGCTTTCCTGCAAATTCTGACTTCTCGCGTCAGGATTCTGTCTCATACACAAACCAATTTTAAGAACCCTTGTTGGATCCCACCTGCTCGTGGCTTCATTGCTCGGGCTTGTCCCATGCTTGGCATTCTCGTCAGTGTCACAAAAGGGGACTAGTCTCACCGGGACACTCTCCCCACATGACTTACACGTTGTAACACCCCCTATCCGTCGCATAGCATATAGCAGTAGGTCCGGCCGGGGCCCGACGCCATATACCACGGACAGACCGGGTGGTTACTCAATGGAAACCATCCAACCAATCATAACGTCCTACACAAAGCATTCTAGCGGAAGCAGTTTTATAAGTTGCAATAAAAAGAACCCAGCAACAATCATGAATGTCCACTAATAAGCCAAATAGGATTGAAGTACATACACCAGTACTGGCCTTAAGGCCTTTCAAATGGTTTACTCAAATTACATGTTTTCCATACCACGGCACGCAGGTCGGTCATACATGAACAAAAGCAAGTAAACACTCCAATTAGGCCTTCGAGGGCCGGCTTCGCAATTTGGGCTTTAGCCCGCTATTGACCGCTTGGTCCAACAGCAGCTGCAAGCAACAAAAAACCGCACGGTGGTAAACAAAAGCAACAGTCAGCAATGCTGACCAAATTATAACGATCCCGCCCCCAATTCGGGGTGGCGATGCTCCTTCCCTGCACTTATTAGCATAACCAAGCAGTGTATATATATACATTTCATCACAGGCGTAAGCTCACACGGCCACACACCCCGTGCACTCAGGGCACATTCTCGGTGAACACGGGCAAAGCCTGCCGACTCACCACCGTCCCCAGGACGGCCCAACAATGAGCATTTTTTTTTCCCGGCATGGGTCACGGTAATTTAAACCATAGACCGCCGAAGACCCTCATCTATGCCAACGTCTCTAATCCGAATGACATAGAACGGGTACGGTTCCATCTAACCCGTGCTCACATCGCAACGTTAACTTAAAACATATGTGCAGGTCAAACTTCTACCGAGTCCCGTTTCCATCACAAAATCACATAACCCGATTATGTTAAAGTTGGCTCCCAGGCCACCAAGTTGGCAAGATCACGCATCCGCCCAGTTTTCCGGGTGCACCTTAGGGTTAATCCCCAAGGCTCCTTGTTGCAATCTACCACGTAGAAAACCCGAAAAACAAACATTCGCACGGAGTCTTCTCCGGCATTTATGCAATGCAACATCACTGATCCAGACCAACATGTCCGGATAGGCTTCACACATCATGCCTATGTCCGTTCTCGATTACGGACTCTACACAACGGGGACTTCACATATCTACCCGAAGGAACGCCTCCAACTGCAAACTCGCGAGAGCGGGCTTCCTATGCAAAAGAAGTAGAGATTCACATGCTCAAGTAGAGAATCGTTACCCGAGCATTTTTCTTTGGCACCAAGGAAATGTACACAGATGAAAAGCACCGCAATCTACTTGCTTTCGTAGATCCGAAGTCGGCTCGTGATTTGGAGCTCTAAAACTCCTTCAAAGACTGGATCTAAGCTTCTTCTTCCTCCTTTGCTCTCCCCTCTCTCTAGGATTTAGATAGAGAACACGGCAGGAGAAATAAGGGTTCTGAAACCCTTCTCTCGGGTATAATCTCTTCGGGATTAACCACAGCCGTCGGATCCCACAAAAAGGGATGCACGGACACGATGATAATACGTTTGCAGTCAATTTTATTAGGATATTTTCGGGGTTTTAAAGCCAATCATGTCTTGTAAAGTACTTGTTTTGATTCCCCTTTGTATATATTTTTGTCGCTAATGCATTTTTTCTGCTTTTTGCAGGTTTTCACGGCTTTCAGCCGAATTTTGCTGTGACACGCCCCAAGGTCACGCCCTACCAGGGCGTGTACCTAGGGCGTGTAAACCAGAGGAATGAAGCAATTGGTCCGAAACTGCATTCCGTGGAAACTTAGTGTACACGCCCTCGGTCACGCCCGTGACACACCTGACACGGGCGTGTACTATAGGCGTGTCCCCAGGTTCCGAGGAATCGCCGCAGCGTGCTCGTCTTTCCCGCTCCACCGCCGCACCGAAAGTGTCACGCCCCAGGGTCACGCATGACCCGGGCGTGACATATGGGCGTGTACTTCAGCAATTTCGCCCGTCACCTCCAGCATTCAATTTCAGCTCCCAAAGTCACGCCGCAAAGAACACGCCCCAGGGTCACACCCTACCAGGGCGTGACCGGTGGGCGTGTACCGCAACAACTCCGTCAGAATTCAATTCCTGCCCGAAAAAGTCGCGCCGAATGTGTCACGCCCCAGGGTCACGCCCGACCAGGGCGTGACAGGGGGGCGTGACCCGACCCGAAAAATTCTATAAATAGAGCCCAACTCTAGGGGTTTTAGGACAACTTTCGCTTTGAGAGGGGAGGTTTTGTCCTTTGTTTTTCTGAACTTTTTAAGCATGTATTTTCATTTCTAGTTCGTAGCTCTAGCTTTATGCTTTCCCTGTATTAGCTCCTAGCTTCTTTCTATAGTATGATGCTAATGATAGTGTAGTTTCCTTTTCATGTTCTTGTAATCTCTGGTTTTCAAGCTGTAAGATCACTGTTTCTATTAATAAAAATTGTTGTTTTCTTTTACGTTTCTGCTCCATTTTCAGTATTTTTCTTCTACTCATCCCCCCTCTTCCACCTCACCATGATTAACTAATCCTCCATGTACTCGATCTTAATGATCCGAGGTTCGAGTGATTAGGTTATGATGCTTTGAATCTTACCTTTTCTTTTTAGGGTTGAGCTTTGAATTACTCTTGATTTATCACGGGTTGGAGGTATATTATCGATATATACTCTCCACCTTTGCTTTCATTCTGGGCTAGCCGAGAGGCCGAAAGTTTGAAATGAGCACTCAAGAGTAAAGGGAGTTGTTCGCACCCCTCGAGAGAGGCAGACGATCAAATCTCCCGGATTGGAGTAAAGTCCATTAGAGGGGTTCACCGCGTAAAGCGAGTTTTAGGCCTCCGATTTAGGCGAAAGTCGGTCGGACCTTCCTAAACTCAGTTAGGCACGACCTTCGAGAGAAGCGTGTCAATATTCATGGAACCTCCACGGTCAAAGACCTTTACCCTAATTAGCTTAGGTTTATTTATCGTATTTTTCTAACCACTCTTGCCGAGGTGATTTCTGATCGAGTGCATTTTCCCTTCATCGTTACTAAGCTTAAGTTAATCGCTCTTTTAGCTCTCTTTATCTTTTCATACAAGTAGTTCTCTTCTTTTAGTACATTTAGCCAAACCTTATTTTGCCGTCGATAAAATAATAGATTTCGTGTGAGTAAGCTTACTCAACTGTTCCCGGATTTCAATACGACACTTGTGTCCCCTAGCTGCATTTCGATAGGTATACTTGCCTTGATGAATTGTTAGTTTGGTATTTTCTCCTTGCAGATATCTCGGAGACAATCAAGTTTTTGGCGTCGTTGCCGGGGAAGCAACGCTTGTTGATAAATTGAAAACGCGAATATATTAATTTTATCACTTCTCTTTCTCAGCCTCCTTCTTAAATTTTTTCCGCCTACTCACTTGAGTTAATTGGCTGGATTTTGTTAAGTGTGCGTATTTTTAATTTTTTCGCCTACTCACTTGAGTTAATTGGCTGGATTTATTTCAGTAGAGTGTGCGTATTTTATTTTTCCGCCTACTCACTTGAGTTAATTGGCAGGCTTTATTTCAGTAGAGTGTGTTTACTTTCTGTCGAGTGGGTGTGTTTTAATTTTCTGTCGAGTGCGTGAGTATAGCTTTTAATTTCCGCCTACTCGCACAGAGATAAATGGCTGGATTTTAATTACCGCATTCGTAATAGAAACCCACATCACAAAATTTTCTACACCACCTAACTCTCTCGAAAAGGGCAAAGTGGCTCTAAATGCCACTATCTTGTCTAGTACCTTGCGAACCCTTCACCGGGTAGCCCTTGGGAAGTTCGGGAGTTAAAACATAAAAAAATCTATTTCAAAAAATTTTTCCAACTTCATTAGCTCTTTTTCTTTTTAGTCTTGCTTCTCCTCTTTTCTTCTAGTGTATGACCCGCGGTAGTCCGTCGGTTGCTTTGGACCTGGACCACGAAATTGAGCGTACTCTTCGGAGAAGATCGCGATTTCAAGGCCCTACTACCCAAGTGCCGGTTGAGGATTCCGAGTCATTTTCTACCTTAAGAATGGCAGAACCCAACGTGGAGGAAGTCGTGCAAAGGCCTATGTCCTATTATGCACGACCAAATCTCGAGGGTACAGAAACTAGTATAGTTCGCCCTGCAATAAATAATAATAATTTTGAACTGAAGCCTAGCATAATTCAAATGGTGCAGCAGTATGTGCAATTTGACGGGCTTCAAGATGAAGACCCGAACGCACACATAGCCAGCTTTCTTGAGATTTGTGACACCTTCAAGATAAATGGTGTCACAAATGATGCTATTAGGCTAAGATTATTTCCTTTCTCTCTTAGAATTAAGGCTAAGCAGTGGTTGAACAACCTTCCTAAAAATAGCATAACTACTTGGACGCAATTAACTGAAAAATTTTTGGCCAAGTATTTTCCGCCTGCTAAAACTGCTAAACTTAGGAATGATATTTCTGCCTTTGGACAAATAGACTCAGAGACCCTTTACGAAACCTGGGAAAGATTTAAAGAATTATTAAGACGATGCCCACATCACGCTCTGCCTGTATGGTTGCAGGTGCAGACGTTTTATAATGGGCTAAATCAAAGCACGAAGCAAATGATAGACGCAGCTTCTGGCGGTACTTTAAACCATAAGACCCCGGAAGCAGCTCTTGAGCTGTTTGAAGACATGGCCATGAACACTTACCAGTGGAATGTGCCTAGGTCCCGCCCAAACAAACCTGCAGGTCTCTTTGAAGTGGACAACGTCTCACAACTCGCACTGCAAGTTGAAATATTAAGCAAAAAAATTACGGAGATGACTGCTGCCTCCGCCCCTCAGGTATGGGAATCTGCAACTCCTCCCGCCGAACATTTGGATTATGTAAATAATATGCCTAGAACTGCTTTTAATAATTTTTCTGCTGCGAATTATCATCCTCCTGGTTTTAATTTTCCGAATAGTTATAATCCTGCGTTAAGAAATCATCCGAATTTTTCATGGAGCAATCCATCGAATGCTGTGCGCCCGCCACCGCAAAGTGATTTTTCTGCTCCACCACCACCTCCTCAAAGTTTTCCAAAACCTCCAAATTTGGAGGAAGTGTTTTCAAAATACATGAATGCTAATGACGCTACGATTAGGACCTTAACCGGAAGTGTTAAAAACTTAGAAAATCAGGTAGGACAGCTCGCTAAAATGATTTCTGAGCGACCCGTAGGGTCTCTTCCTTCCAATACCGAGCCCAACCCGAGAGAGCAAGCGAAAGCTATAACTCTTCGGAGTGGGAAGAAAGTTCCTGGTATGGTAAGTGAAGAACCCGAGGCAAGCTCCGCTCCAGTTTTTAAAAATCAAAGCTCCGCTCCCGTTTTTAAAAATCAAAGCTCCGTTCCCGTTTTAAAAATTCCACCCTCTGCCGAAGAAATTATCACCCCTATCGTAGAAAAAGAACTCACTCCACCACCCACCTTTAAAAATAATCCATCCCCGCCATACCCTTCTGAACTTAATAAACAACGACAGGATGATCAATACACCCGTTTTTTGGAAATGTTTAAGCAAATCCACGTAAATCTGCCTTTCCACGAAGCCATATCCCAGATGCCGAAGTACGCAAAATACCTTAAGGACCTCCTAACTAACAAGAAGAAGTTAGAGAACCTTTCTCATGTCACGTTAAATGCCGCGTGCTCGGCGGTTTTGACAAACGGATTACCGAAAAAAATCAGTGACCCGGGTAGTTTCTCTATCCCGTGTGTCTTTGGTGATCTCTTTGCCAAACACGCTTTAGCCGACTTAGGTGCGAGTATTAATCTTATGCCCTTCTCGTTGTTTAAAAAGTTAGGAATTGGTAGTCTCAACCCCACACGCATGAGTATCCAGCTCGCCGACAGGTCAGTCAAATACCCGTTAGGAATAGTGGAGGACGTCCTAGTCAAAGTTGACAAGTTCATCTTCCCGGTGGACTTTGTCATTTTAGACATCGAAGAAGACGTCGAGGTTCCCCTGATCCTTGGCCGACCCTTCCTGGCCACCTCCCGAGCTATCATTGATGTAAGCAATGGTAAGCTCTTCCTTCGAGTGGGCGACGATGAGGTAACTTTCTCTATCACCCCCTCGATGAAGAACACACTAGCTAATGATGACTCCTGTTTTTTCATGGATACCATAAGTGAAGAATCCTTCTCTCCCACCTCTGATTTTGACAAAGAATTTTCCAATTTTTGTTCCTCTCCTACTCTTCCAACTGAATCTCTACACCTAAGTGAAGAATCCTCCACTCGCCCCTCTGATTTTGAAAAAGAATTTTTTGATTTCTGTTCCTCTTCTACTTTTCCAACTGAATCGCTGCACGAAGCCTCCATGGCCGCTAGCAACACCCCTTTTAATTTTACATATAAAAAAGTGTACGAGGACATAGTTTTTGAAAGAGAACAAATTTCCAAGACCTCGTATGATGACCCCCCTACCTTGGAACTGAAAGAACTACCAGAGCACCTTCAATACGCTTTCTTAGAAAAGGACTCTAAGCTGCCTGTCATAATTTCGGCCTACCTCACGGATGCACAAAAAAATAAACTTCTTTCAATTTTACAAAAGCATCGCCAAGCTATTGCTTGGCAGATATCTGATATCAAGGGCATAAGCCCATCTTTCTGCACTCATAAAATCTTAATGGAAGATAATTCTCGTTACTCTATACAACCTCAGCGTCGTATAAACCCAAACATGAAAGACGTAGTTAAGGGCGAGGTTATGAAATTGTTAGACGCAGGAATTATCTATCCTATATCCGACAGTAAGTGGGTTAGCCCAGTACAGGTAGTACCAAAAAAGGGAGGGATAACGGTCGTAAGTAATGAAAATAATGAATTAATCCCGACTCGGACGGTGACCGGATGGCGAATGTGTATAGATTACCGTAAGTTGAATGACGCCACCCGCAAGGATCACTTCCCCTTGCCGTTCATTGATCAAATTTTAGAACGACTTTCCGGACATAGCTTTTATTGTTTTCTCGATGGCCTCTCGGGGTATCTTCAAATCCCCATCTCCCCCGAGGACCAGGAGAAAACTACGTTTACTTGTCCCTTCGGCACCTTCGCCTACCGAAGAATGCCGTTTGGATTGTGCAATGCGCCGGCTACATTCCAACGATGTATGCTCGCCATCTTTGACAAGTACGTAGAAAGCATTATGGAAGTCTTCATGGATGATTTCTCCGTCTTCGGGAATTCCTTCGATAGTTGCTTAGAGAACCTCGAAAAAGTCTTAGAGCGATGCGAAGAAACTAACCTCGCCTTAAATTGGGAAAAATGTCATTTTATGGTAAGGGAAGGGTTAGTTTTGGGACAAAAAATTTCTGAAAGGGGTATTGAAGTAGACATTGCGAAAATAGAAGTTATCGAGAAACTGCCGCCACCTACGAACATAAAAGCCATAAGAAGTTTCCTGGGTCATGCGGGTTTCTACCGCCGCTTCATAAAGGACTTTTCCAAAATCACCAAGCCCCTTACCCATCTCTTAGAAAAAGACGCCCCATTCATCTTTGATGACCTCTGTCTAGCTGCCTTCAATTTAATAAAAGAAAAATTAGTTAATGCGCCAATCATGATAGCTCCGGTGTGGGATCTTCCATTTGAAATAATGTGTGATGCGAGTAGTTATGCGGTGGGAGCCGTACTAGGTCAACGTATTTCCAAAAACTTCCACCCCATATATTACGCTAGTAAAACACTCACATCTGCACAGGAAAATTACACCACAACCGAGAAGGAGCTCTTAGCGGTAGTATTCGCATTTGACAAATTTCGCCCTTATATTACTCTTTCGAAAATTATTGTTTTTACGGACCACTCGGCCCTCAAATATCTTCTCTCTAAAACGGATGCCAAGCCTCGCTTGATTCGCTGGGTCTTACTCCTCCAGGAGTTTGACTTAGAGATCCGTGATAAGCGAGGTGCCGAGAACTTGGCCGCCGACCACCTTTCGCGCCTAGACAACCCGTTTATAGAACAATTAGACGAAAATTCTTTTCATTACTATTTCCCTGATGAGAAGCTTTTCATAATTAACACATCTACTTCTCCTTGGTTTGCCCGCATCGCCAACTATCTAGTGGCTCGTGTGCTCCCAAAAGAGTTTTCGTCTCAGCAAAAGAAGAAATTCTTTTCTGAGTTGAAGAACTACTTTTGGGAGGACCCGCATCTTTTTAAAGTCTGTGCAGACCAAGTGATCAGGAGGTGTGTTTCCTTTGATGAAGGATTAGATATTATTAAACATTTGCATGAAGGACCGACAGGTGGGCACTATCAAGCTGCTCGCACCGCTCACAAAGTGTTAAGCGCGGGTTTTTACTGGCCCAGCCTGTTTAAAGACGCGCATGCCTTTGTGAGTAGGTGTGATAGTTGCCAACGGTCGGGGAATATTTCGAATAAAAATGAAATGCCACAAAATTATTTCCTCGAATGCGAAGTTTTCGACCTCTGGGGGATTGATTTTGTCGGCCCTTTTCCTTCAAGCTTCGGGAATAAGTATATTTTAGTTGCCGTTGATTATGTTTCACGTTGGGCCGAAGCCCAAGCTCTTCCTACGAATGACGCCCGAGTTGTAGTTAATTTCCTAAAAAAATTATTTTCTCGATTCGGTACGCCGCGCGCTATCGTTAGTGATAGGGGTTCCCATTTCTGTAACGCACAATTTTCAAAAATCCTAACTAAATATGGCGTTACTCATATGCTTTCCACTGCCTACCACCCCCAAACTAACGGACAAGTCGAAGTAGTGAATAGAGAAATAAAACGAATTTTAGAAAAGACTGTTTCCACATCTAGAAAAGACTGGTCAGCCAAATTAGACGATGCTCTATGGGCCTACCGAACAGCGTACAAAACCGCCCTCGGATGTACGCCATATCGGTTGGTTTATGGAAAATCGTGTCATTTACCCGTAGAGTTAGAACACCGCGCCTTTTGGGCCTTACGATTTTTAAACTTCGATCCCCACTCTGTCGGCGATTTTAGAAAATTTCAACTTAACGAACTCGACGAGTGGCGCTCTTACGCATATGAAAATAACAGACTTTATAAAGAGCGGACGAAGCGTTTACACGACCGACATCTTAGGCACCCAAAAATCTTTAAGCCAGGCGACCAAGTGCTTCTTTATAACTCTCGTTTACGTTTATTCCCGGGTAAATTAAAATCACGTTGGTCTGGGCCTTTTACTGTTTTAGAAGTCTTTTCTTATGGTACTGTTTTAATTTCTCACCCTGATAAGGGTACTTTCAAAGTGAATGGTCAGCGTCTTAAACTGTATTTCTGTGATGATGTCAATCTCAACCCTGTTAACTCTATCTTTCCGGTCCTGACATTTGATTAATCTGAACATTATTTTACTCACAAACTTTGACATTTATTCGAACTTATTTTTAAAATAATATTTGGGACAATCTTATTTTGATGCGTCGAGCTCAAACGACGATTTAAACAAAGGGCGCTCTTGGGAGGCAACCCAAGTTATCTTTTTCTGTTTTCTTTCTTTTACACTTTTTGCCCCGACTGGCTCCGGCAAGCTGAAACTTCTGCGATCGCCTGCTCCAACAGTTCTGCTTCCATGCCAAAGTCCGCCGGACGACGTTTCATGAAGATCCACAGCACAGGCATGGAGGAGCGGTATCACTCAACTTGCCCTGCAAAATAAAACCGGGGAAGTACCTGCTTTTCAATTCTGTCTTTTATTTCTGTACTTTACTTTTCTCTCGTTCTCCGACCTCCTTCTCCATTGCGGACAATGTAGATTTTAAGCTTGGGGGAGGACTTCCTCCTTCTTTTTGTTTTCTTTTTGTTTTGTAAAAATCCCAAAAAAATCCAAAATTTCAAAAAAATTTCAAACAAAATATTATATATATAGCTGCATTTTGGTATTTCAATAAGTACCACATGTTTATGTTTTGTTTTTCTCAAACTTCTTTATAAACAACGTAGTTAATTATAATTTTTCTAATCATTCTTTTTAATCATATTTCACAAGTAAAATGTTGGCCATGCTGTGTTTCTAATTCACGGTAGCATGTTAAGGTAAAATATTTCTCTAAACCGTGCATTTCTATTATGGTTTTCCGTTCTTTATTTTCTTTACTTTCTCTAAAAATTTATCATCCACTATTTTCCTTTTCATCTTTAGATGATTTTTGTAAGAACATATTTTGAATAACGTAGTAGATATGAACGATCCAAGTGACATATTATTTTTATTTTCAAGATAATTTCATCAATCTTCTTTTATTATCTCGAACTTGCTTTTTGAAATTTATCGACTCTATGTTTTAAATAAATTTAAAAAAAAAACGCGTGAAAATGATTTAGGCCATTTTTGTTTACGTTTGAGCTTTCCTGCCAACCTAAACTCTTTTACCACTAGTTAGCCGCTTTTGAGCCTTTTTTCCAAATTCATTTGATAAACTCCACACACCATTTCATTTTCACCAAAGCCCAAATTCCTACCTATCTAATCACGCTAATTTTGTTTGATAGGAAATTTTGTCTTATCTGTGGAGATATTGTTGAAAAAGGTGTACTCAAAAGCAATAAATTGAAAAAAGAAGAAGAAAACAAAAATGAATGAAAATAAGAATAAAAAAAAAGAGATAAATAATCATAAAGAGAAAAAAATAAATTTATTTATACATATTTTGTTTAAAATAAATTTATTTTTTTTTGAAACTCGTTGTTTTGGTTTAGTGTGATTTTTAAGCCTCCATGTTTATATTTGAATTCCACTCCTATTCATATTCCTAAACCAAACGTTTCGGTCCTATTAAGTCCTTTTGATTCACGCCCTTTTTTTTTAATTTTATTTAACAACTAAGAAAAGAAGAAAAGTAAATCAGTTTTAGTTTTGGATTTAAACTTAGATTTTTGTTATTTAATTGATATAATTATAATGCGTTGCTTGGATCTAGTAATAACTCAATACGTTCTTTTCATTTTCATTGCCTTACTTAAATCTATTTAAAGAATTTCGTCAAAATTCTGGATGATTTATTTTTATTAAGTAAAGTTTATAAAAGTTAAACCATACCTAAATAATTGTTTTAGATTTACGTTTTACATTCTCCCTACCTAGAATTTCGCATAGTACTTGTGTGAGTATGATTAAAACCTTTTGAATTAGTCACTTTTTATGATTAGCTTGTCTTTATATCTTTGCTTGGGGACAAGCAAAACTTAAGCTTGGGGGAATTTGATAATACGTTTGCAGTCAATTTTATTAGGATATTTTCGGGGTTTTAAAGCCAATCATGTCTTGTAAAGTACTTGTTTTGATTCCCCTTTGTATATATTTTTGTCGCTAATGCATTTTTTCTGCTTTTTGCAGGTTTTCACGGCTTTCAGCCGAATTTTGCTGTGACACGCCCCAAGGTCACGCCCTACCAGGGCGTGTACCTAGGGCGTGTAAACCAGAGGAATGAAGCAATTGGTCCGAAACTGCATTCCGTGGAAACTTAGTGTACACGCCCTCGGTCACGCCCGTGACACACCCGACACGGGCGTGTACTATAGGCGTGTCCCCAGGTTCCGAGGAATCGCCGCAGCGCGCTCGTCTTTCCCGCTCCACCGCCGCACCGAAAGTGTCACGCCCCAGGGTCACGCCTGACCCGGGCGTGACATATGGGCGTGTACTTCAGCAATTCCGCCCGTCACCTCCAGCATTCAATTTCAGCTCCCAAAGTCACGCCGCAAAGAACACGCCCCAGGGTCACGCCCTACCAGGGCGTGACCGGTGGGCGTGTACCGCAACAACTCCGTCAGAATTCAATTCCTGCCCGAAAAAGTCGCGCCGAATGTGTCACGCCCCAGGGTCACGCCCGACCAGGGCGTGACAGGGGGGCGTGACCCGACCCGAAAAATTCTATAAATAGAGCACAACTCCAGGGGTTTTAGGACAACTTTCGCTTTGAGAGGGGAGGTTCTGTCCTTTGTTTTTCTGAACTTTTTAAGCATGTATTTTCATTTCTAGTTCGTAGCTCTAGCTTTATGCTTTCCCTGTATTAGCTCCTAGCTTCTTTTTGTAGTATGATGCTAATGATAGTGTAGTTTCCTTTTCATGTTCTTGTAATCTCTGGTTTTCAAGCTGTAAGATCACTGTTTCTATTAATAAAAATTGCTGTTTTCTTTTACGTTTCTGCTCCATTTTCAGTATTTTTCTTCTACTCATCCCCCCTCTTCCACCTCACCATGATTAACTAATCCTCCATGTACTCGATCTTAATGATCCGAGGTTCGAGTGATTAGGTTATGATGCTTTGAATCTTACCTTTTCTTTTTAGGGTTTAGCTTTGAATTACTCTTGATTTATCACGGGTTGGAGGTATATTATCGATATATACTCTCCACCTTTGCTTTCATTCTGGGCTAGCCGAGAGGCCGAAAGTTTGAAATGAGCACTCAAGAGTAAAGGGAGTTGTTCGCACCCCTCGAGAGAGGCAGACGATCAAATCTCCCGGATTGTAGTAAAGTCCATTAGAGGGGTTCACCGCGTAAAGCGAGTTTTAGGCCTCCGATTTAGGCGAAAGTCGGTCGGACCTTCCTAAACTCAGTTAGGTATGACCTTCGAGAGAAGCGTGTCAATATTCATGGAACCTCCACGGTCAAAGACCTTTACCCTAATTAGCTTAGGTTTATTTATCGTATTTTTCTAACCACTCTTGCCGAGGTGATTTCTGATCGAGTGCATTTTCCCTTCATCGTTACTAAGCTTAAGTTAATCGCTCTTTTAGCTCTCTTTATCTTTTCATACAAGTAGTTCTCTTCTTTTAGTACATTTAGCCAAACCTTATTTTGCCGTCGATAAAATAATAGATTTCGTGTGAGTAAGCTTACTCAACTGTTCCCGGATTTCAATACGACACTTGTGTCCCCTAGCTGCATTTCGATAGGTATACTTGCCTTGATGAATTGTTAGTTTGGTATTTTCTCCTTGCAGATATCTCAGAGACAATCAACGATCCAGGTCTAACCTGGAGAAATGGGGTTAAACACTGCATGGTTCACCAATCCGTAGCAATACACGTCCGCGGCCAATTAAATTCTGTCAGGACATCTAGTCAACTCCCGCCAAACTCCTGTGTCGACACTCCGTGTCGACAGAGTCAAACACGCCAAGAATGCACCCCGCGCTCGACGATCATCGAACCAAGATCGTCGACCGCTGCCAGATCGTCGAACGGAGATCTATAGCTCGATCGTCGAACGCAACACTATGGACAAATCGTCGAACACGCGGCCCGATCGTCGATCCCACGGCCCGATCGTCGAACCCAATAAAATGCTTGTTCGACGAACACGCGGCCCGATCGTGGAACCCAGAAAGCTGGCCCGATCGTCGAACACAGAAAGCTGGTCCGATCGTCGAACACAGAAAGCGGGCCCGATCGTCGAACACTAAAAGCTGGCCCGATCGTCGAACACTAAAAGCTGGCCCGATCGTCGAACACAGAAAGCTGGCCCGATCGTTGACCGCTGCTCGACGATCGTCGAACCTAGATTTCTCCCTGATCATTGTTTGCCAGATCTTCGAACTACCCCGACACGCCCTGGGACACTCCTGTGTCCCAGGCCGTGTACCCCTGCCAAATTCCAAATTTAGTACAGATACGTCACCCGTCGCTCTTTTGAATTTCGCGGCGTTACACACGTCACAGGATAGCCACCCGACAATGGAGACAAAGCCGCAACTTAGCACATCATAATCCATAATCATCCCCACCCTAATCCATCATTTGTACTGCAACGTCCCCGCGCACCAAGGAAACCATCTACGGCCAATGCGGAGCTAACCTTGTCCACCAAGGAAACTATCTACCGCCAATGCGGAGCTAACGTTGTCTTGTTCCTGCTACACGTACTCACTTGTGAAAAGGGGGAAAACACATAAATCACAAACGGCATCTTGCCGCAACGGATTTCTACAAAATCCTTAAGGCTCGCTATGCAACATCACCGAGTCGGACTAACGGTCGCGACTACGGCTTCACCCACAATGCCTAGTCCACTAATGGAGCGGATCTCTAATGCAAAATCATGTCGGGGATGGACTCAATCTTCCCGGAGGTTCCTTTTAAACCATGGCGACCCAAACCCCTCTCATTTGAGAGATTTGGTGTCCAAAAGCTTGAAAGAAAAAGATGTTATGCACGCATACTAGAAATCGAGAGGAGAAGTGTCGTTACCTTACGGCCCCTCTTCCTAGCCATGGGAACATAGTCGGATGAAAACCACCGCAACGGACTTACCTCTGCGGATCTGGAATCGGCTCGCGATTTGGGGCTCCGAAGCTTCTCTAACAGCCGGATCTCTCCTTCACCTTCTTCCTTGCTCTCCCTTCTCTCTCAAACTTTAGAGAGAGAAAACTTGATGAGGAATGAGGGTTTCAAACCCTATTCCCAGACGTATCACAGCAAGGATAGCTCTGGACCATCAGATCTCATTAGAAGGCATCGGACAGCCACGATTCGCACTTAAAACCAAATTCCTGGGCCGAACATGGCTTGTGACACGCCCGTGTCCAAGGCTGTGTGTCTCAATCAACGCCAAAACCTTCGCACCCAGAACAGGACACGGGTTCTGGACACGCCCGCGTCAAACTTGATATGCCTGTGTCACTCAGTACACGCAGGTATAGCTTTGCGTGTTCCTCCATCGACACAGGACCAAACAAGACCCGAAGAGAACACGGGTCCTCGACATGCCCGTGTCAATTTTGACACGCCCGTGTCAGGCTAAACACGCCTAGGATACAGGCTGTGTTCCTCCCCCGATACAGCCCGGCTAACATCCCGAGCAGGACTCGGCCGGGGACACGCCCGTGTCTCAGGCTGTGTTTGTCACCTCGACGATCGTCGACTGCATTCTCGTCGACCACTCGAAAAATTCGTCGAACCCGAGCACAATATGGCCCTAGACACGCACGTGTCCTAGGTCATGTTCATTATCTCGACACTTCGTCTTGTACAGTTTGTCGGCCACTCGGGTTGTTCGTCGAATCCGATCACGACACAGCCCTGGACACGCCCGTGTTCCAGGCCGTGTGACGCTAACCAAGACCCAAACTTGGCTCTAAACGATGTTCGTCCCTCTTTTTAGTTTCGGGGTGTTACAACTCTCTCCCCCTTAAAAAAATTTTGTCTCGAAATTATAGAAAATAAAAGATACACCAAACTTAAATGATACCTGAATGGAATAACACCAGATACTCCTCTAGTATGGTCTGTTCTCGCCCCCACGAGAGCTCCTCAAGACTGCAGTTGTCCCATCGGACTTTTACGAGTTTGACCTCTTTGTTCTGCAGCTGCCAAATTTCTGAACCCTCTATAGTAACTGGACGAACTCGCGTCCTCAAGCCCTCTTCTATCGGCATTGATGCCGATTCAATCACCACACTAGCCTCTACTAAGGCTTTCCTCAAGATGGAGATATGGAATACGTCATGTAATCCACTCAGCTCTATGGATAACGCTAACCGGTACGCTGCTTCTCCCACCCATTCTATAACCTCGAAAGGTCCTAAAAACCTCGGACTTAACTTCTTGAGTAGGCAAATCCACGAAACACCTTTGAACAGCTTGATCTTTAGATAGACCCAATCGCCTACCGCAAACTCTAGCTTCCAGTGGCGAGCGTTAAAATATTTTGCTTGCCGATCTTAAGCCACCTTCATGCGCTCTTGAATGGTTCGCACCAACTCACATGCATCAGCTACAACTTCTTTTCCCAAACGTTTGGTGTCTCCCGCCTCTGTCCAAGATATCGGTGTTCGACACTGCCTCCCATACAAAGCTTCGTATGGCACCATCTTTATACTTGCTTGGTAACTGTTGTTATAAGCGAACTCTACCATGAAGAGGTGATCCTCCCACTTCTTGCCGAAGTCAAGAATACACATCCTCAGTATATCCTCCATTATACAGTTCGTTCTTTCGATTTGCTCGTTAGTTTGAGGATGGAAAGTCGTTCTGAACTTGAGCTTTGTGCCCAGACTCTTCTGAACCAACCTCTAGTCCGTGGACGTGAAACGTCCATCGCGATGACTAACTATACTCTTAGGAATCCCATGTAGTCGCACAATGTTGTGAACATACAACTCTACCAGCTTCTCCACGCTGTCCTCCTTCCGATTTGGGATGAAATGAGCCACTTTGGTTAAGCGATCCACAATCACCCAAATCGCGTCGTTACCCTGCTGTGATCTAGGTAACCCATGTACAAAGTCCATGGAGATATCATCAAATTTCCACTCGGGAATAGGAAGAGGCTTCAGGAACCCGCCCAGCTTCTGACACTCGACCTTCACCAAAGCACAAGGTTGGCATCGATTCACATACAAAGCCACGTCCCGCTTCAGTCCAGGCCACCAAAAGGATTTATTCATATCCAAGTACATTTTTGTACTGCCCGGGTGAATGGAGTACTTTGTGAAGTGGGCCTCAAACATAAACTCCTAACGGAGCTTGCTGAACTACGGTATATAGATCCTTTCGTCCTTCCTCAGAATCCCATCAATTAACTCACAGGTGCTACTCTCGCACTTTGGAGCTTCCACCACATATGGCTGGAACTCATCATCCAAATGGGTCGCTTCCCGAATATGATCCGACAAATCATTCTGCATTTCAATCCAGTTCAACTGAGCCATGCTAGACTCTCCCCTTGCTACGCACTCCAAGCCGTAGGACTCCCAGTCCAGCACCAACCGCTCATCATGAGCTTCGATCCAATTCCCTTGCCCAGAGTATTTTCTACTCAAGGCATCTGCCACGACATTGGCTTTGCCTGGAGTATACTGAATCGCCACCTCGTAGTCTCCAAGGAACGCGACCCACCTGCACTGCAGCATATTCAAGTCCTTCTGATCTAGAAGATACTTCAGGCTTTTGTGATCCGTGAAGATCTCCGCGTTCACACCATAAACATAGTGCCGCCACAATTTCAACGCAAAGATTACCGCCGCCAATTCCAAGTCATGGACGGGGTAATTCCTCTCATGAGGCTTCAGCTGCCTAGACACAAGGGCTATCACACTGTCATGTTGCACCAAAACGCAACCCAAACCGCATCTCGATGAGTCACTAAAAATTTGAAATCCTTCGGTCCCTTTCGGTAGACTTAGGATTGGAGCTATCATCAGCCTTTCCTTCAGAGTATCAAACGCCTGATTGCACTCCTGAGTCCACACAAACTTCTGATCCTTATGAGTTAGTGAAGTGAGGGGTAAAGCTATCCGCGAAAAGTTTTCTACGAACCTTCTATAGTACCCGGCTAGCCCAAGAAAACTTCGGACTTCCGCCACGGTTCTCAAAATCGGCCAATCTCTGATGGCTTCCACTTTTGTTGGATCTACTGGCACCCCATCCCCACTAATCACATGGCCCAAAAATGCCACCTTATCTAGCCAGAACTCGCACTTCGAGAACTTTGCATAAAGCTGGTTCTCTCTCAACACCTGCAAGACTACTCTCAAGTGAGTCTCATGCTCCACCTCCGATTTGGTGTAAACCAGAATGTTGTCAATAAAGACAACTACAAAAGAGTCCAAGTACTCCCAAAATACTCGATTCATCAAATCAATGAATACGGATGGTGCGTTTGTTAGCCCGAACGGCATCACCGAGAACTCAAAGTGACCATACCTCGTACCAAATGCTGTCTTGGGTATGTCCTCGTCTCGAATTCGCAACTGATAGTATCCTGACTTCAAGTCTAACTTTGAATACACCACCGACCCCACCAACTGGTCGAACAGATCGTATATCCAAGGAATCGGATACTTATTCTTGACAGTCAATTTATTCAACTCTCGGTAGTCTATGCACGACCACATGCTACTGTCTTTCTTCACGAACAACACAGGCACGCTCCACGGTGAAGAACTGGGTCTGATATACCCCTGTTCTAATAGTTCCTACAATTGTACCTTGAGCTCGGCCAACTCTTTTGGTGTCATCCTAAACGGAGGACGTGATACCGACCCAGCCTCTGGCACTAACGCAATCGAGAAATCAATCTCCCGTCGAGGAGGTGCTCTAGGAAGTTCATCAGGAAACAAATCCTCGAACTCTGCCACTAAGGGCACTTCCCCAAGTGATAACTTGGAAAGGAGAACCTCCAATAATGCTACAAGAGCTACTCCCCCTGGTTAACTATCTGTACCAACTGCATGGCTAAAATCAGGGAACAGGCCACTCCATTAAGGTCCTCAAACTTGACTTCTGCCTGCCCTTCGATTCTTAGGGTCACCACTTTGGATAGGCAGTCAATACTGGCACGCTACTATGCTTGCCAGTCCATTCCCAATATCACATCAAACTCAACCAACGGCAGGACCACTGTTATCAACATGAAGTCAACTCCGTCTAGCCTCCAACAAATGCGCCCTTTTTCTCTGTTGGTCATGAAGGACCCATTGGGCATGCGCACCTTCAGCTCTTCATCCTCCGAGAACGACTCAACTCCAATACTTCGGATAAAGCTTTCCGCAAGAAAAGAGTGCGACGCTCCCATATCAAACAATACCCTAGTGGGGTATCCGGAAACTAACACAAAGCCTAAAATAGAGGCATCAAACATAAACGGTTTGAAAGTATGAAGTATAAGGTTAAATTTAAACTTTCTCATACCTGTCACCACATCGGGTTGTAGGATCGCTTCCTGCTTCCCAAGGTTGTAAGGCCTTGGTTGCACCAGTTGGAACCGAGAAGCGCTAGACTCCGCCATCTTCCCTTTCTCTGCGGCAATGGCGTCGGAGCACACAGTCTGCTCCTGCCTTGGCTCCTGCTCGGCACCTCCTTGAGTACAAAAATGAGCTATGTTCCCCACCTTGCCATAATTAAAGCACTTAGGTGGTCCCTTAGAGTGAGACCCTCCGGACGTCCATTTGCTTTTCTCACCGGACTTGAATGGGTGAGGCTTTTTCTTCCATCTATTCCCTTCGAACTTCCCTTGGGATTGAGAGGGCTTCCCTTCCCCTGCTTGGGTGTGAAACCCTTACGACGTTGGGTTCGCTCCAGATCACTCTCCAACATTCTGGCAGCCTCAACCAACTCTTTGAAACCAGCTCTCCTCATGGTCGGCCATTGTCGTTCCCGCATAATGACCCAGCCGATTGAACTCCTGTCCATACTCATCCACCATCTTGTCGCGCTGCATCAAGTGCAGAAATTGCCTTTGGAGGGCCAACCTTGTCGACACAGGAATGTACTTCTTTAGTAAAGCATTCCCAAACTCTTCCATGGACAGGGTGCGTCCGGGAAACTAGCGGCCGCTATGGCTCACCCACCACAACTTCGCATCTCCCTCCAATATGAAGGCCGCAAACTCAGATTTCTTCTCCTCTAGCGTCTCTACCACCCTCAGAAGTTCTTACATCTGTGCCCACCAATCCTCCGCATCAGTCGGCTTACCAACTCCCTTAAACGTGGGAGGATGGAAGCTCAGAAAATATTTCATCTGCCCGTCCCCATGCCCGACAACCACCCTTTTGGTCAACAGCTCTGCTCGTCTGGCTTCTCCGCCCGGCACGGCCATCGCCGTATCCGGGGTAGCAGGGGTTGCTACCTGAGCAATAGGGATTGCTACTTGAGATATCATTGTAGCTTGGGCTGCCACCATTGCTTCTGTAAGCATGCGATACAAATCGGCCGGGTTTACACTCATGCCCAAAGGACCCTGAGCAGTGACGTTGCTCGCCGAAAGTTCTTCTCTTGGTCTCTACATACCCCCTCGTTGCTTGTACTCTTAATAAAAGTAAGATAACAAGGAATCAGTGTCTAATCACAAGACTCAAACGTAAGGACACACATGGTCCCGCAATACTCCTATGTAGATAACTTCTATACGTGATCCAATTACGCTAAATCGACCGCTAAACCTAACCTTGGATGTAAACCTCACTCTGATACCAAATTGTAACACCTCCCCTGTAACGTCCGTATAATATGGGTCCAGCCGGGGCCCCATAACATATAGACGCCACAGCTTTAGCGTTAAAAGATAATATTAACTACCCAATCTCATAACTTAAAATATAACAACAGCGGAAGCCAAAAACATGACCAGAAGTTATCCACATTCATAAGAGTATCAAAATGGCTTTAAGTCCTTACAACAATAGAGAGTCCAAAACTCAAACGATAACAACAAGCATCAACATGCATAAGCACTCCTAGACTACCTCGGCATGCAAGCCGGAAAACTAGAGCATCAAACATACAATGCCACGAATAGAGCTAGTACAAAACTTGTAACACTTCATGATGCTTAGGCCTTTTTGGCCGGCAAGTTAGCTCCTTCTTGCGATCCTTGCCCTATAAAATTTGGTGGTAACGCGGGTAAGCAAAGGCTGACCTCAAATTGTGTAACCAACGCATCTCCTCCCAGCCGCCCTTAACGGACCCCGGGGTACCCCTCCAACCTGCAGGTCAGCACTTCCTATACCATATACATAAACATGTAAAGCTCTAAAAGAACAGGTTTGGATGTCTCAAACAACAAACACGTTTTCTATGTTGAGCATATAATAAAAGGGGACCTACTATGCAGCATGTATGCAAAACCCTGGCTTCACCCAAGGCACCCTATCGCGTATGCAACTAGCACATCATCAAAACATCTGGGTACTCCCAATTTCCCCATTGGCGTTAAGCCGCAAACAAGTGGGTACTACATTTCCACTAACGACATAAAAGCCGCCACACGAAAATCTTGCCAAAGCCCCACCCGCTCGTGGGTCTTTGCCCCGGGCTTGCCTGCAAATTCTGACTTCTCGTGTTAGGATTCCGTCTCACACACAAACTGATTCTAAGAACCCTTGCTGGACCCCACCCGCTCATGGATTAATTGCCCGGGCTTGTCCCATGCTTTGCGTTCTCGTCAGTCTCATAGAAGGGGACTAGTCTCACCGGGACACTCTCCCCAAATGACTTACACGTCACGGGATAGCTAGCCGACCACGGAGACGAAGTCGCGCCTTAGCACATCACAATCCATAATCATCCCCATCCTAATCCATCATTTGTGCTGCAACGTCCCCACGCACCAAGGAAACCATCTACCGCCAATGCGGAGCTAACCTTATCCACCAAGGAAACCATCTACCGCCAATGTGGAGCTAACCTTGTCTGGTTCCAGCTACACGTACTCACTCGAGAAAAGGGGGAAAACACATACATCACAAACGGCATCTTGCCGCAATGGATTTTCTACAAAATCCTTAAGGCTCGCTATGCAACATCACCGAGTCGAACTAACGGCCACGACTACGGCTTCACCCATAATGCCCAGTCCACTAACGGAGCGGATATCTAATGCAAAATCATGCCGGGGACGGACTCAATCGACCCGGAGGTTCCTCTTGAACCATGGCGACCCAAACCCCACTCATTTGAGAGATTTGGTGCCCAAAAGCTTGAAAGAAAATGATGATATGCACGTATCCTAGAAACTAAGAGGAGAAGTGTCGTTACCTTACGGGCCCTCTTCCTAGCCATGGGAACTTAGCCAAATGAAAGCACCGCAATGGACTTACCTCCGCAGATCTGGACTCGGCTCGTGATTTGTTGCTCTGAAGCTTCTCCGGCAGTCGGATCTCTCCTTGACCGTCTTCCTTGCTCTCCCTTCTCTCTAAAACTCTAGAGAGAAAAAACTTGATGAGGATTGAGGGTTTCAAACCCTATTCCCAGACTTATCACATTAAGGACAGCTCTGGACCATCAGATCCCATTAGAAGGCATCGGACGGCCACGATTCGCACTTAAAACCAAATTCCTTGGCCGAACACGTCTTGTGACACGACCGTGCCCAAGGCCGTGTGCCTCAATCGATGCCAAAACCGTCTCACCTAGAACAGGCACGGGTTCTGGACACGCCCGTGTCAAACTTGACACGCCCGTATCACTCAGTACACGTCCGTGTAGCTGGGTGTGTTCCTCCATTGACACAGGACCAAACACAACCCGAAGTGAACACGGGTCCTCGACATGCCCGTGTCGATTTTGACACGCCCATGTCAGGCTGAACATACCTGGGCTCCAGGCCGTGTTCCTCCCCCGACACAGCCCGGCTAACATCCCGAGCAGGACACGGCCTGGGACACGCCCGTGTCTCAGGACGTGTTTGTCGCCTCGACGATCGTCGACTGCATTCTCGTCGACCACTCGGAAAATTCGTCGAACCCGAGCACGACACGGCCCTAGATACATTCATGTCCCAGGCCATGTTCACTGTCTCGACACTTCATCGAGTGTAGTTCGTCGGCCACTCGGGTTGTTTGTTGAACCCGAGCACGACACGGCCCTGGACACGCTCGTGTCCCAGGCCGTGTGACCCTTACCAAGTCCCAAACTTGGCTCTAAACATTGTCCATCCCTCTTTCGAGTTTCGGGGCGTTACACTAGCACGTTGAAGTATGTCTTTCTAGGAGAGAAAGAAACTCATCCTGCCATTATTTCTGCTCTTCTGACTGCTGATCAGGAGTCCCGTCTCGTGGAAGTGTGAAGTTACATAGAAAACCTTTGGGTGGAAAATTTCAGACGTTAAAGGAATTAGCCCCACGATGTACATGCACAAGATATTGCTGGAGGATAACTTCAAGCCTTTAGCTCAACCGCAGCATAGATTGAATCCTATGTTGCAGGAGGTCGTGAAGAACGAGATTATCAAGCTTTTGGATACCGGTATTTTTTATCCCATAAGCGACAGCGAATGGGTGAGTCTGGTGCAGTTGGTGCCCAGTAAGGGAGGAATCACAGTGATCCGTAATTAAAACGGCGAGCCACTTACTACGAGGCCTGTCATTGGATGGAGAGTTTGTATCGATTATCAAAAGCTTAATGCGGCAATCAAGAAGGACCACTTCCCGCTATCGTTCATGGACCAAATGTTAGAAAGGCTGGCCGGGCATGGTTACTAATGTCTCCTGGACGGCTACTCGGGCTACTGTCAGCTGGCGATTGCCCCGGAGGATCAGGAGAAGATGACGTTTACCTACCCGTCAGGGACTTTTGCTTTCCAGCGACAACCTTTTAGGTTGTGTAATGGGGTATCTACCTTCCAGCGATGCATGACCGCGGTTTTTTGTAAGATGGTTGGGGATTTCTTGGAGGTGTTCAGGGATGACTTCTCCTTGTTTGGTGATAGCTGCGATGAAGCGCTGCACCACCTCACTTTGGTCTTGCAACATTGTGAGGATACTAATTTAGTGCTCAACTAGGAGAAGTGTCATTTTATGGTGCGCAAGTGGATCGTTCTAGGGCATAAGGTTTCTCAGCAGGGGCTAGAGTTTGATCCAGTGAAGGTAGAGGTGATTAGAAACCTGCCCCCTTCATCGACACTTCATGGCATTTGTAATTTTTTGGGGCACGCTGGATTCTACTGGTGCTTTATTAAGGACTTCTCGGCTATAGCTAAGCCCTTATATAATCTACTGGCAAAGTATGTCAAGTTTGTGTTCGACGATGATTGCAATCGGGTGTTTAATTGCTTGAAGGATCGATTAGTTTCAGCCATGATTCTTTCATGCCCTGAATGGACAGTACCTTTCGAGTTGATGTGTGATGCTAGTGACTTCGCGATGGGGGCAGTGTTGGGGCAGCGTAAAAATAAGATATTCATATAATTTGAAAGTTAGGGATAAATCTTAACTTACACTAGTTAGAGTTATATCTATACTCTAAGAATAAGAAAATCACAGCACAAAAGTAAGGAACAGATGACCAAGCAACACAGAAGACACAAGGATATATAGTGGTTCCCCAACCTGGGTACATCCACTCTTCTACCACCCTGGTAGGAATCCACTACAGGTTTTGATCAGGTGACTGCCACCAATGAGCTTTTGATCAGGTGCTCAAAAACCAATCCTCAAGTCTTTTGATCAGGAGACTTGCAACCAAGGGGGTTAACTTTTGAAGGGAGTTATAACCCTTTATACAGTTGGGGGATGAGAGATGATTTTATCTTCTCTTTCTCAATGTACAACTGAGAAGACTTAAGTGGATATGATGTTAGCAAAAGGCTCCCCCTGAGATGTTGAATGGCTCAGGGAGATTGAGCTTTGCTTTAGGGTGAGTAGGCCTTCAGATTGATGATGTCTCCAGCAAGATTCTTAGACTAATATTGATTGTGTGTCTCTTGAGAAGCCTGGAGCAGATGAAGAACTCTATGAGTATATTGATTAATGCAGAGTTCCTCCTTCTCTATCAAAGGAAAAAACCTTCACTGTATCTCTACATTCTGCTATATTTTTTGTTGTCTTTCTATTAATCTCTTATATCAAGTTCAAACATTTGAATTCATTTATCTTGATGACGGCGGGAGCATTCCCGAGAGTAGAAGATGCCTTGGGAATTATTCCTCAATTAACTTCTGAAACAGCCCCATTTAATGTTGTCTTTGAACGGCCATTAGGAATGTTCAACATTAAATGGTCTGGGCATTGACTGTAATTCTGACTATAATTAATCCTTAACTAAATCTGCCAACAGTAAATGATTACACAGAATTCGTCGAGCTCAGTTTCTTATTTCGTCGAGCTGTATTGAGTTCAGCGATCGTCGACCTGAGCTTGGAGTTCGTCGAGCTGAGACAACAGTTCTTCTTTAACTTCTGGTGTCGACACAGCTTCTGTGGAATGTGTCGACACAAGTCTTGTGTGTCGACACAATGGCTTCTGGTGTCGACATAGTTGGTGTCTACAGATATTTTGGGTGTCGACACAAGTCTCATGTGTGTCGACACAATCTTGCTTTTGGTGTCGACGCAGTTGGTGTCGACAGATGTTCTGGGTGTCGACACAAGTCTTCTGTGTGTCGACACAATCTTGCTTTTGGTGTCGACACAACCTTTCCCAAGTGTCGACACAGTCTGGTTTCTGGTGTCGACACAACTACTTGAGTCTCTAACAGTCTGTTGAAGGCTGGTCCATATGATGTTGATTCTAAGGACTTGGCCTAAACTCTAGAACACAACCATGACCCTGGCTATACATGATGGGTCAGTCTAAATAAACCTAATAGTGATCCTTGCCCAAATCATAACTGGGGTTCCAACAATCTCCCCCTATTTGGGTGAGGACACTATGTAAGACCCCCCCCCCCTCCCGGATCCCAAAACACGGCACAAAGGGGGTCTTATGCCCGGAACAGTCACCTTGCGATAGCATTAGCGCACTTGCTAACTTGTACCACAAGACGCCTATTCCGCCGGCTACAACTAATATCAATATCACATGCCAACCCAACCAAAATATAAGCAAGAGAAGTCAAATCCACACTAAGTAATAATGTCCAAATCAGTACCACAAAAGAGAGAAGCTAAAACATGCTTCTATATATCAGAGTACAGCTATAGAAATTTCCCAAAAAGGGGCTACACCAAAACCTCTCAACACTCACATCTGTGACTGACGGTATCGACGGCACTATCACTTCAGGCCCTGTCGTCCTGGCCTAGTTGTCCTGCTACGTAGTCTGCGGCTGCTCTACCTGTGGCGTGATCTCCTAAAAAGGAAGACGTAGAAACCGTTAGTCGAAATGACTAAGTGGCTTCACATCCGCTCCCCCGGTGACTCCTCGGCACCAGGCGGAGAGAAGGAACAATAGTAATATATATATGTAAGTAAAGAAGTACAAGCAGGTGGCAATAGTGAAGAGTAATAGTATCATAATCTAACAGATATTTAAGAGCTATAGCAAACTAACAAGTATAAGTAACAGCAGGAAAGTAACTTAACTTATAAGAATGCTCATACAAGCTTATAAGTTAAGTATCGGGTTACATAAAGATAACTCATCGTATAAGAGTGCCCATACAAACTTATACGATGAGGATCTTGTTGTGCAATGTTATGAAATGCTATGTATGATATGCAATGACTGACCCATGATCACACACATGCAATTGCTATGTCGACGCAGACTGTAGTTCCCACTTTTCGAGCAGGTAGCTAACCTCTCAGGCATCAACCGTCGTGGCCAGGCGGTGACAGTAGAACGGGCACTTCTACTACTAGGCGGGCCTCCACACTGCTTCACCTAGGCCTCCGTATGCCTCAACGCTAAGAACACAATAGCGGAGCCCATGCGTACTATGGCCCAGCGGGGTCTTGGGTAGATGTGCACCAAGAACACAGCCCGAACTGGCCTTGAGTGACCCGGAAGGGGCCTCAGAAGTAAGCACGAGGACACAGCCCAATCGTTCACTTAGCACAGAAGGGGCCCTGGGACGTGAACACCGAGGACACATCCCAACCACCCAAAGTCTAACTGTCAACTCTTATCGGTGTGACGACTGGAGAGCCTATATACCTGCCACACTATCCTTAACCCAGGATTACGACACCGCGTGTCGACTCACACCGCATGCAAATGCCACATCGACATAGCAAGGAAGGCGCCTCGAAAGTAAGCACGAGGACACAGCCCAACCATCCGTCTATACCTCCTTTCAACATTAACCCAACAAGTGACGGTCGTCGCCGCACTTACATCCTTCCACAATACTACCCGGAGGGAGACTACACTCTAATTATTGGACTACTAAACTCACTCCATTAATCAAACACACTCATGGACATAGTTTTTTCTTCTACGTGACTTTCCAAATGATATCAACTTATTATAAACATGATGCGCATATAAAGATCTATCAATCTTTCCAAATGATAACAACTTATTATAAACATGATGCGCATATAAAGATCTATCAATCTTTCCAAATGATAACAACATATTATAAACATGATGCGCATAAATAATAATCTACCAAATTTCTAACAAGTCAATTCGTTTAAGTAAGCTTGCTTCACAATTGGATTATATGAAATCTGATTAATAAACTCCATCAATCATGAAACTAAAATGATTAATCATAAAAGAGTTCATCCAAGCCAAGTAACTTGCAATATTAATTCCATCGAATCCAAATCCATATTATATAAGCCCAGAATTTAGGTGCAGAGTAAATCTGGGCAGCAAATTCAACCGGAGATTCCCGAAGCTACAGGAATCTGGTGAAGACATGTAACCCCTCGATGGAAAGGTCTTTACATGGGCTACAACGTTCGTATTCAGACCTCAACCCAGATTTGAATGTATCCTATTAGAAACCAGCCTTGAAGTCCGCTGCGTACAAAACACAATTTCTGCATGCAGGATTTATTGAACAACAGTTTCGTTCAGACTTTCCCGTGGCTACAGACATCTCCTGAAGTCGTGCAGCTAGTCGTTGGAAAGGTATTTTCAAGGGCTTCAACTTTCGTGTATAGTCGAAATCCATCGTGCAGCTAGTCATTGGAAAATGGCTTAGAAGATCGCTGCGCGCAGAATACAGATTCAGCATGCATCTTGAGGCGAAACGAACTACATCGGTTCATATTCCTCCTCAAGTCGATCCTCTCAAATCTCCTCCAGAAATTTCCTCCACCCTTATTCACCCTCATGAGGCCTTTACTCTTCACGAAACCGTCCCCCATCTCCACATAGAAGATCAGAGAAGTTGAGGACACGACTAACCAAGGGCACAAGCCCTAGATCGGCCTCATCCTAGAGAAAAACATCTTCTCACAAGTCATGACTCCACCGAGTTAACATCTTTCCTATATATCTACAGATCTAGCACCAAGGGAGAGGGTAGGAAACTCACTTCGGTTCCAGCGGTACCACCATTTCCGGCAATGGATTATGTAGTCCTTCGCGGCGGCATCTTCTCCTTCACGGCGATGACGGATTTTCCCTCCCTAGAACTTGCTCCTGCAGCTCTCTTTCTACAGAAGTTTTCTCAGAAAATCGGGCTGGAAAGAGAAGTGAAACTGCTAGGGTTTTCTAAGCCCTTTTAAAGTGAAACGCCATCAGTCATGTCAATGGTCACTCCCGTGACATTGGGCGTGACCCCTATCAACTACCGAGAATTTGTCGAACTCAACTAAAGTCATCGACCGGAGAATACGCCCTGGTCACGCCCATGGTCACGCCCATGGTCACGCCCGTGACACCGGGCGTGACCCCTATCAACTACTCGAGGATTCGTCGACCTCAACCACAATTGTCGACCGGAGAACATGCCCCGATCACGCCCATGGTCATGCCTGTGACACCGGGCGTGACCCCTATCAACTACTCGAGGATTCGTCGAACTCAACCAAAAACATTGACCTGAGAACACGCCTCGGTCACGCCCATGGTCACGCCTGTGACACCGGGAGTGACCCCTATCAACTACTCGAGTATTCGTCGAACTCACCCACAATCGTCGACCAGAGAACACGCCCCGGTCACGCCCATGGTCACGCCCGTGACAGGGGGCGTCTCCCGTGTTCAACTACTCGAGTACTCTACAACTACTCGAGTACTCGACAACTACTCGAGTACTCGACAATAGACTGGATAGTCACGGGCATGGTCACGCCTGTGTTGGACCGGTCACGCCCGTGGCATGGGCGTGAAACTCACTATGTCGAGAATTCACTACTCGTATCCTGCTCTGGACAACTCGAGGGCTGGTTTTTCCTACATTCCCAAGTGCAGCCCAATTTCCAGCACTTCCCTGGACCCAAGTCAGCTCTCCTGACTCAAAAACGCGCACAAGGGGCCTAGTGCGAATCAGAACGTTACAAATCCTATAAACAAAATAAAATATTTTATCCCAGAAATCAGGCTTGGGCAAGGGGAGAAAAGCATAACAGGAAAATCAGCATATGCTTTTAAATAAAATTACCTTGAGCAAACAACTCCGGGTATCGTTGCTGCATCAAATCCATTGGCTCCCATGTATATTCCTCCTTCCCATGATTAGACCATAGCACTTTCACCAAGGGAACACTTTTGCGATGCAACATTCTTGTCTCGCTATCTACGATCCGCACCGGCTCCATGCGCACCGACCTATTAGACGCCACAGTACCAACAGTTGTGAGGATGTATTGATCGGGCTGCAACAACGCCTTCCGAAGCGACGACACATGGAACATGTCGTGGAGGTTCTCTAGCTCTGGCGGTAACTCCAACCGATAGGCCAACGGGCCAATCCTTTCCAATATGGTATAAGGCCCAACATACCTGGGCTGAGCTTTTTCACACCACGCACACGTGACACTCCATGCATCGGTCGGATTTTCAGGAACACCTTATCACCCACTTGGAACTCCACTATCCGGTGCTTTGCGTTATAGTACTTCGCCTGCCGACTTTGAGCCTCCAACATGCGATCCTGTATTAATCTGATCGCCGCATTAGTATCATCTATATATTCATTTCCCAATGCCTTCGGATCTTCATCCTGCACCCAAGACAAGGGAGTCCTGCACCTTCTTCCATAAAGGGCTTCATGGGGCACCATACCGATGCTCACCTGATGGCTATTATTGTAGGAGAATTCTACTAGGTGCAAGAGTCTTTCCCACGGCTCTCCTTTGTCCAGTACTAAAGGTTAGGTGCGAGCCCAAATATGCCTGCACCGCCTTCCACTCCTTGGAAGTAAACCGACCATAACGATCCGAAATAATTGTCTTGGGCACGCCATGATACCGTACGAACTGCTCCACAAAGAGGCGTACCAAAACGTCCACGTGTGCTTCCTTCTTCATTGGAATGAATCGGGCCACCTTTGTCAGTCGATCAACAATAACCCACATTGAGTCATTCCCGGAGCGGGAGCGAGGTAGCCCATGGACGAAGTCCATGGAAATATCCTCAAACTTCCACTCAGGGATGGACAACGACTGCAACAAACCACCAGGACTCTTACATTCGACCTTCACCCTTTGACAAGCTTTGCAATGTGTAACATAGTAACGAACATCCTTCTTCATTCTCGGCCAGCACATGGTCTTCCGTAAACCGGCGTACATCTTGGCAATACCCGGGTGTACTGAATATTGAGAGCTATGTGCCTCTCTCAAGATATCTTCCCGGATTTTGCCGCCCTTGGGAATATAGAGTCGGCCACGGAAATAAACAAGGCCGTCTTTTAGTGTGTAATCATCAGTAGTCCCATCTTCAATTGCCTGCGGGGGCCAAGGCCGCATCCATTCCTTGCTCCACCCGAATCCGGTCCTGGATATCACAAACTATGCTCATGCCTGCCAAATACTCTGCATACTCTGCCGAAGGAGCCCTGAATACCAAAGTAATATCCATCTCCTAAATCATCCGAGCCAACTCCATAGTCATCAACCGAGACTCTGGGCTAGAGCCTGGCACTTTTCTACTTAATGCATCGGCTACCGAGTTCGCCTTTCCGGGATGATAGTTTAAGGTCAACTCATAATCGCACAGAAACTCTAACCATCGTTGTTGCCTCAATTTCAACTCCTTCTGTGTATGAACATACTTCAAGTTTTTGTGGTCTGAAAAGATCTCGCAGTGGACGCCGTATAGATAGTTCCTCCAGGCCTTCAAAGCGAACAACACTACTCCCAACTCTAAATCATGGACCGGGTAATTAATTTCATGTTTCTTTAACTGTCTAGAAGCATATGCGTTCACGTGCTCGTGCTACATCAGTACCGCTCCCATCCCTTTATATGATCCGTCGGTGTAAACCTGAAATCCTTCCTTCCCAGATGGAAGTGCAAGGATGGGGGCGGAGGTAAGCCTATCCTTAAGCTCTTGGAATGCCGCTTTACATTGGGGAGTCCACTCAAATGGCACACCTTTCTTCGTCAAAGAAGTAAGAGGAAGGGCCATCTTGGAGAATCCTTTCACAAACTTGTGGTAGTACCCAGCAAGTCCAAGAAAGCTTCATATATCGGCCGCCGACTTCAAGGGAGACCACTCCTTCATGGCTCGTACCTTTGCTGGATCCACTGCTAATCCTGCTCCACTGATCACATGCCCCAAGAAAGCAACCTCCTTAAGCCAGAATTCACAGTTGCTAAACTTGGCGTATAAGGTGTGCTCCTTCAATTTCTTCAACACCAAGGTAAGGTGCTCGACATGCTCCTCCTCCGTCTTTGAGTAGACCAAGATGTCGTCGATGAAAACAATGACAAAGATGTCCAAATATGGCTCAAACACCTTGTTCATCAGACTCATGATGGCCAAAGGGGCATTTGTGAGCCCAAACGGCATTACCGTGAACTCATACAAACCATATCTTGAACTGAAGGCCGTTTTCCGGATGTCCCCTTCTTGTATCCTCAACTGATAGTATCCAGAGCGCAAATCCAGTTTAGAAAACCAATGTGCTCCCACTAGTTGATCGAACAACTCGTCGATCCGAGGTAGCAGATAAGTGTTCCGCACCGTCAACCGATTGAGTTCCTGATAATCTATGCACAAACGGAGGGTTCCATCCTTCTTCTTCACGAACAGTACAGGGGCTCCCCAGGGTGACAAACTGGGGCGAACGAACCCTGACTCCACCAGTTATTGCAATTAAACTCTAAACTCTGTGAGTTACTTTGGGGCCATTCGGTAAGGGGCCTTAGATACAGGCTTGGCACCCGGTACTAGATTAATCTAGAAATCAACTTCCCTATGCGGGGGCAATCCTGGTAGTTTCTCAGGAAATACCTCGAGGAATTCCCGCACTACCCATACATCTTTTACTTCCAATGCTACCTCCTTCAACTCGAACCAGATCATGAAGACCTCATCCCCTTTATATGGGCTTTTATAGCCTGTATGGAAGATAGCATCATACGAGGCGCGAAGCAAATACCTTGGAAGATGACGTCGGAGTCTCCATGTCTCAAATAGATTCGCTTCTCTGCGCAATCGATCCTCGCGAAGTGCCAGTCCAACCATGCCATGCCCAAAATGATGTCGAACTCCGCCATTCTTAGGACCGTGGCCGGCGTATCAAAGGCCTTTCCATCAATGAATAACTCCAACTCGCACTTGGCGGTTGCGATCATCTCCGAGCCGTCCGGAAGGCGCACTCGTCGGGCTATTTCAGTGAAATATTTCACACCCTCTATGCCTTTAATGAAATCCTCGGACACAAAGGAGTGTGAGGCACCGGTATCGAATCGAGTGTAGGCCGGTTTCTCACTAACCATTATGCCTAGGCATCAAAATTGTGAAGGCTCAAGCCAGATTCCTAGAAAAACTTAGGCAGACTAAGGACGAATGCTTAATTTCTTCCTCGTAGTCCTCGTCCTTGAGCTGGGTCCTGCTTCAATTACTCCTTCAGCGAGTCTCTTAACGCTTGTCTGAACACCCAAAAGACCTGCTTCCAACCACTTTACCATATCCATTATCTCCACCAAGCTCAAGTCTCCTATAAACAAAAGTGGTTGCCCTAGGAAATCTGCCATGTCTATTATCTCTGTTAGATTCAAAATCCGCTATAAACAAAAGTGCTTGCCCTAGGGGATCTCGCAAGACTTTATACCATAGTTTTACATACTTGGGGTCGTCCAAACTTGGAAGATCGACGTATAAAGGTATGTACCTAAGGTTAGGTTGGCTAATCGTAGGGTCAAATTTGGACATACCTAGTGTGAATTACATATGGGCACACCACTGCTTCCGCTAAGTCAGTTTGTCCGCAAACTGACTAATCGAATGGGGTGATTCCATTGTTGAAAGACTTCTTTAGTTGAGGATCGTGGCAAACTGATACCATTTGTAAGACCCCCCCCTCCCGGAACCCAAAGCACGGCACGAAGGCGGTCTTATGCCCGGAACAGTCGCCTTGCGGTAGCATTAGTGCACGGGCTAACCTGTATCACAAGACGCCTATTCCGCCGGCTATAACCAATATCAATATCACATTCCAACCCAACCAAAATATAAGCAAGAGAAGTCAAATCCACACTAAGTAATAATGTCCAAATCAGTACCACAAAAGAGAGAAGCTGAAACATGCTTCTACATATCAGAGTACAGCTATAGAAATTGCCCAAAAAGGGGCTACATAAAAACTTCTCAACACTCACATCTGTGACCGACGGTATCGACGGCACTGTCACTTCAGGCTTAGTCATCCTGGCCTGGCTATCCTGCTGCGTAGTCTGCGGCTGCTCTACCTGTGGCGTGACCTCCTAAAAAGGAAGGCGTAGCAACCGTTAGTCGAAACAACTAAGTGGCTTCACATCCGCTCCCCCGGCGACTCCTCGGCACCGGGCGGAGAGAAGTAATAAGAGTAATATATATGCAAGTAAAGAAGTATAAGCAGGTGGCAATAGTGAAGAGTAACAGTATCATAATCTAGCAGATATTTAAGAGCTATAGCAAACTAACAAGTATAAGTAACAGCAAGAAAGTAACTTAACTTATAAGAATGCTCATACAAGCTTATAAGTTAAGGATCGGGTTACATAAAGGTAACTCATCGTATAAGAGTGCCCATACAAACTTATACGAAGAGGATCTTATTGTGCAATGTTATGAAATGTTATGTATGCTATGCAATGACTCACCCATGATCACACACATGCAATTGCTATGTCGACACAGACTGTAGTTCCCACTTTTCGAGCAGGTAGCTAACCTCTCAGGCATCAGCCGCCGCGGCCAGACGATGACAGTAAAATGGGCACTTCTACTACTAGGCGGGCCTCCACAATGCTTCACCTAGGCCTCTGTACGCCTCAACGCTAAGAACACAACAGTGAAGCCCATGCATACTATGGCCCAGCGGGGTCTTGGGTAGATGTGCACCAAGAACATAGCCCGAACTGGCCTTGTGTGACCTGGAAGGGGCCTCGGAAGTAAGCATGAGGACACAACCCAACCATTCACTTGGCACGGAAGGGTCCCCGGGACGTTAACACCGAGGACACAGCCCAACCGCCCAAAGTCTAACTGTCAACTCCCGTCGGTGTGATGACTGGCGAGCCCGTAGACCTGCCACACTATCCTTAACCCAGGATTACGACACTGTGTGTTGACTCACACCGCATGAAAATGCCACATCGACATAGCAAGGAAGGCGCCTCGGAAGTAAGCACGAGAACACAGCCCAACCATCCGTCTATACCTCCTTTCAACATTAACCCAACAAGTGACGGTCGTCGCCGCACTTACATCCTTCCACAATACTACCCGTATGGAGACTACACTCTAAGTATTGGACTACTAAACTCATTCCATTAATCAAACACACTCATGGCCATAGTTTATTCTTCTACATGACTTTCCAAATGATATCAACTTATTATAAACATGATGCACATATAAAGATCTATCAATCTTTCCAAATGATAACAACTTATTATAAACATGATGCACATATAAAGATCTATCAATCTTTTCAAATGATAACAACATATTATAAACATGATGCGCATAAATAATAATCTACCAAATTTCTAATAAGTCAATTCGTTTAAGTAAGCTTGCTTCACAATTGGATTATATGAAATCTGATTAATAAACTCCATCAATCATGCAACTAAAATGATTAATCATAAAAGAGTTCATCCAAGCCAAGTAACTTGCAATATTAATTCCACCGAATCCAAATCCATATTATATAAGCCCAGAATTTAGGTGCAAAGTAAATCTGGGCAGAACATTTGACCGGAGATTCCCGAAGCTACAGGAATCTGGTGAAGATGTGTAACCACCTCGATGGAAAGTTCTTTCCATGGGCTACAACTTTCGTATTCACACCTCAACCCAGATTTGAATATATCCTATTAGAAACTAGCCTTGAGGTCCGCTACGTACATAACACAATTTCTGCATGCAGGATTTGTTGAACAACATTTTCGTTCAGACTTTCCTATGGCTACAGACATCGCCTGAAGTCGTGCAGCCACTCGTTAGAAAGGTATTTTCAAGGGAGTCAACTTTCGTGTTTAGTCGAAAGCCCGGATCTGGCCATATCCTTCATGAAAATGGCCTAGAAGATTGCTGCATGTAGAATACAGATTCAGCACGCATCTTGAGGCGGAACGAACGACATCGGTTCATCTTCCTCCTCAAGTCGATCCTCTCAAATCTCCTCCAGAAATTTCCTCCACCCTTATTCACCCTCATGAGGCCTTTACTCTTCACGAAACCGTCCCCCATCTCCACATAGAAGATCAGAGAGGTTGAAGACACCACTAACCAAGGGCACAAGCCCTAGATCGGCCTTATCCTAGAGAAAAACATCTTCTCACAAGTCAAGACTCCACCGAGTCGACATCTCGCATATATATCTATAGATCTAGCACCAAGGGAGAGGGTAGGAAACTCACTTCGGTTCCAGCGGTACCACCATTTCTGGCCATGGATCGTGTAGTCCTTCGCGGCGGCATCTTCTCCTTCACGGCGATGGCGGATTTTCCCTCCCTAGAACTTGCTCTTGCAGTTCTCTTTCTACAGAAGTTTTCTCAGAAAATCATGTTGGAAAGAGAAGTGAAACTGCTAGGATTTTATAAGCCCTTTTAAAGTGAAACGCCATCGGTCATGCCAATGGTCACGCCCGTGACATGGGCGTGACCCCTAACAACTACCGAGAATTTGTCGAACTCCACTAAAGTCATCAACCGGAGAACACACCCCGGTCATGCCCATGGTCACGCCCATGGTCACGCCCATGGTCACGCCCGTGACACCGGGCATGACCCCTATCAACTACTTGAGGATTCGTCGACCTCAACCACAATCGTCAACCGGAGAACACGCCTCGAATCACGCCCATGGTCACGCCCGTGACACCGGACGTGACCCCTTTCAACTACTCGAGGATTCGTCGAACTCAACCAAAATCGTCGACCGGAGAACACGCTCCGGTCACGCCCATGGTCACGCCCGTGACACCGGGCGTGACCCCTATCAACTACTCGAGGATTCGTCGAACTCACTCACAATCGTCGACCGGAGAACACGCCCCGGTCACGCCCATGGTCACGCCCGTGACAGGTGGCATGTACCGTGTTCAACTACTCGAGTACTCGATAACTACTCGAGTACTCGATAATAGACTGGATAGTCACAGGCATGGTCACGCCCGTCTTGGACCGGTCATGCCCGTGATATGGGCATGAAACTCACTATGTCGAGAATTCACTACTCGTGTCCTGCTCTGGACAACTCGAGGGCTGGTTTCTCCTACATTCCCAAGTGCAGCCCAATTTCTAGCACTTCCTTGGACCCAAGTCAGCTCTCCTGACTCAAAAACATGCACAAGGGGCCTAGTGCGAATCGGGACGTTACACACTATTTACATAAAAATAAATAAAATACAAAGCCAAAACAATCTGCCTGAATGATAAAGTTTTTCAGCAGATGTACAAGAGTGCTTTGGGAAATAAAATAAATAAACTGTTGTTACAACTTGGACAATTTCCTTTAGATAGTCTCCCCCTATTTTCATTTCCTTACCCAAATCTGATTAGAATTTATAACTTAGTAGAGTACATACCCTCTCTCTGTTGTTGTAGCCTTACAAACAATTTCTCATTATATAGCCACTGATATATCCTCTATATTGGCTGAGACTGAAGTCTTTTCCTGCAAAGAGATGTTAGAAGTTCTGGACCTAGATTATCTTGGGTCCTATTTTTCTTTCACAATAATAAATTGAAATGAAAGTGCATACAGGTTGATCCTTGTATCCAAGTGGATGATATTTCCTATGAGGGATTATCCACTCAGTAAAAGGATTTGTAAGATGTTGATTATGATTTTGAAATAAGCCAAAATTTCTGATTTGAAATTTTGAGTTCGACTAATTAAGGTAATTTCGTCGACCTGAGTTCGACGAATGGCATTGAGTTCGTTGAGCTCTGTTCACAGAGTGATGATAGTTATTTTCTATATTCCATTTTTGTCGATCTCGGTTCGACGAAGTGTATTTATTTCATCGAGAATAGATTCCTGAACAGTTAAGATTGAAATCTTTGTTCATAGTTCGTCGAGCTTTGTTCGACGAATGGTGTGGTTTTCGTCGAGCTCGGTTCGACGAATTTTTTTGAGCAAAAATTTTCTGAAGATTTTTAGTTTGATTTGGTAAAACTTCTGTTTTTTTGTCTATGTTCTCTAACTTATCTTTTTCTTTAATTGATTCCAAATGACTTATTTGTTCAAGAGCATTCTTCAAATCTTCTTTGAGTTTTGAATTTTCAGAAGATACATTATTTAGTTTCTCTCCGAGAAGTTTTAGTTCCTTCTCAAATTGAATTAAGTCTTTACACAATAATTTAAAATCAGTTTTAAATTCTTCTGATGAAAGATCAAGGGTAGAGATCACCTGATCTGCTTCTGATTCACATTCTGATTCTGCATCAGAGTCTGATTCTTCATCAGGATTGCTGCAGGAAGCATTTATTGCCATTAGGCAAAATTCTCTAGCTCTTGACTCTTCTTCATCTTCACTTGCACAAGATAAAGCTTCAAATTCAGAGTCACTCCAAGTGTCAGTATCAAATATTCTATTTTTAGCTAATCCAGCAACCGTAGCTGTGAGGGAGTCCCACATGTCTTTTGCAGATGAACATTCAGTAACTTCCTGAAAAATGTCATCAGACATTGATTGTGCAAGAATGTTCATTGCTTGTGCATCAGAAATCTTCAGCCTTTTCTTGGCATCTGTCCATTGAGATGATGGAACAGCATTGATACTTGTTGTTTCCAGAGGTTGAGTTGGTCCTATCAAAATGGATTTAAAAATGTTTTCATCAATGGAGTTCATATAAAACCTAATCCTTGTCTTCCATAGTGCAAGCTTATCAAGATTGCACATATGAGGTCTGGTGCTTGAAATATCTTCATTTTGTGTCATGATAAACTCTAAAGATGTATAAGATCTATCAGATTATTTTGGTTCAGTTGTTAGCTAGTATAACTAAGAAAACCGGCTCTGATACCAATTGAAAGTTAGGTATAGATCTTAACTTACACTAGTTAGATTTATATCTATATTTTAAGAATAATAAAATCACAGCACAAAAGTAAGGAACAGATGACCAAGCAACACGGAAGACACAAGGATATATAGTGGTTCCCCAACCTAGGTACATCCACTCTTCTACCACCCTAGTAGGAATCCACTACAGGTTTTGATCATGTGACTGCCACCAATGAGCTTTTGATTAGGTGCTCAAAAACCAATCCTCAAGTCTTTTGATCAGGAGACTTGCAACAAGGGGGTTAATTTTTGAAGGGAGTTATAACCCTTTATACAGTGGAGGGATGAGAGATGATTTTGTCTTCTCTTTCTCAATGTACAACTGAGAAGACTTAAGTGGATATGATGTTATCAAAAGGCTCCCCCTGAGATGTTGAATGGTTCAGGGAGATGGAGCTTTGCTTCAGGGTGAGTAAGCCTTCAGATTGATGATGTCTCCAGCAAGCTTCTTAGATTGATATTGATTGTGTGTCTCTTGAGAAGCTTGGAGCAGATGAAGAACTCTGTGATTATATTGATTGATGCAGAGTTCCTCCTTCTCTATCAAAGGAAAAAACCTTCACTGTATCTCTACACTCTGCTATATTTTTTGTTGTCTTTCTGTTAATCTCTTATATCAAGTTCAAACATTTGAATTCATTTATCTTGATGACGGCGGGAGCATTCCCGAGAGTAGAAGATGCCTTGGGAATTAATCCTCAATTAACTTCTGAAATAGCCCCATTTAATGTTGCATTTGAACGGCTATTAGGAATGTTCAATATAAAATTGCCTGGGCATTGACTGTAATTCTGACTGTAATTAATCCTTAATTAATTCTGCCAACTATAACTGATTACACAAAATTCATCGAGCTCAGTTTCTTATTTCATCGAGCTGTCTTGAGTTCATCGATCGTTGACCTGAGCTTGGAGTTCATCGAGCTGAGACAACGGTTCTTCTTTAACTTTTGGTGTCGACACATCTTCTGTTGAATGTGTCAACACAAGTCCTGTATATCGACACAATGGCTTCTGGTGTCGACACAGTTGGTGTCGACAGATGTTCTGGGTGTCGACGCAAGTATTCGGTGTGTCGACACAATCTTGCCTCTGGTGTCGACACAGTTGGTGTCGATAGATGTTCTGGGTGTCGACACAAGTCTTCTGTATATCGACACAATCTTGCTTCTGGTGTCGACACAGCCTTTCCCAAGTGTCGACACAATCTGGTTTCTGGTGTCGACACAACTGCTTGAGTCTCTGGCAGTCTGTTGAAGGCTGGTTCATATGATGTTGATTCTAAGGACCCTGCCTAGACTCTAGAACATAACCATGACCCTGGCTATACATGATGGGTCAGTCTAAACAAACCTAATAGTGATCCTTGCCCAAATCATAACTGGGGTTCCAACATAATTTCCTATGCATGTCGGACATTGAACGATGCACAACTGAATTATACCATGACCAAGAAGGAGTTTTTAGCTGTCGTTTCCTCCTTCGAGAAGTTCCACTCCTACTTGATTCTCTCCAAGGTGGTGGTGCATTCGGATCATGCGGATATTCATTTTATCATGCACAATAAAGATGTTAAGCCGTGGCTCATGCGTTGGATTCTATTATTGCAAGGATATGATATCGAAATTCAGGATTGCCGTGGAGTTGACAATGTGATTGTTGATCATCTATCTAGACTTGAAGGGGGAGAAAGCGAGGGATCACGGAGAATTATTCGATGGGGGTAGCCACTTCTCCTTACTTGATTTGTAATTTCACGATCATTGTGCTATTAGGATGTTTAGGCTAAGTCTGGCGGGGAGATTTATGCGGGTTACTCACGCACATGCATTAAATCACTGTCATGCTAGAAGAATATTTTCATTTGCTGTTATTGATTGGCATTGCATACCACTACATCACACTTGAGCGGTTGCTTGAACAGGAGCACGTCGTGAGTTTTATCGTCACTAGTGTGCGATTTGGAACATTTCGGCGCTGGACGAAGATTGCGAGGCAGAGTAAAATGTTGACTCCCGTAGTGCTCCTAATCGAGTGCTCACGTCTCATTTAGGATTGCGTATAGAATTAGATACTTTTTATGCTTATAGCGTATATTATTTCTATTGGCGTAAATCTTTTTTATTCTACTCGTCTACTTCGAAACTGATTTGAATCAAACCGTAGCGTAGGCATGTGTGTCGACATCGCTAGCCTCGTATTACTCGAGTTGGGAGGAGCGATTGTCTTTCTCTGGGGCTAAGAACTTGCCCCTAGCTACTCTCGAAGCATGGGTACATGGTTAGTCAAGTGCCCAAGTGATGTAGGCCATCACTTTGTCTAGTTTGAGCCTTGTACCATTCCCGACGTCTATTCGTTGCTATCCTCGTTGAGCATGTCCCTTCCTTTGATATCCATACGCCTTGCTACCAAAGCCATATAGCCTTTCCTACTAGCACACCCAAATGTGGTCGCTCAATTGGTTTGTTTTATTGTAGTTTGTATATGTTATGTGTGGCAGTTATGTGGGTGTTTGTGCAGCTTGGGTGTTGCTGTGTTTTCGACTAGTTTTGGTTATTTGGTTAAAAGAAAAGAAAAGAAAAAATAATAAAAGAAAAAAAGAAAAAGAAAAGAAATGAAAAAATATTATTGTAGAGTTGTGTTTTTATGTTTGTGAAAGTTGGTTGTATTGTGATCGTTATGGGCGTGCACTCACTGTTAAAAATACAAGTCTGGTGGTGCGCTGTGTGTGTTTGTCATTGAGTATAGTTGTTATTGTTTTCGAGCGGTCTCATTTTGGGTGTGCGTATTTGTCTTGTTTATCTTTGTATACCCCACCTTCGCCTGAGCCTCCATTATATTCCAACTCCTACGGATTCGCGCTTAAGTCAAACTAGTACCATGGAGAGAGTGTGAACATGCAAGCATATGGTCACCGACATTGGTGGATTCCTTTTGAGGTTATCCCGATCTCTTGCTTTGGCAATGCTCCACTTAGTGATTGTCTGCTTTCTCCTTGCACGTGACCGAATGATTCCCCTCGATTCTATAGTAGAGTAGTAATAATATTTTAATACGCCTTTAGAAATATATAGGTTATTAGTGCATAATTAGAAATTCCTTCTACGGTATTCCTAAGAGCATGAGAATGCGATTTCACATGGTACTCTGCTATGCAGTTATAGGCCAGCTATGTTATTTTACTCATCCGCGTTAGGCATGATTTGCTCAGGACGAGCAAATGTTTAAGTCTGGTGGTGTGATGAGTCCGATTTATATATGGTTTTTCGGACTCATCTGGGCATATTTTCATGCTTGTGCACTACTATTTCAGTAGGAATTGTCATATATTTGATTAGTGCCTCACTTAACCAATGTACATTGTTTCAGCCCATTTTGATTTGTGAATTACACCGGGATATCAGGGGTATGTACTGGGGTACTCCCCTTGCGGCTTTGGATATTCTTTGTTGTATATTTGGTGCTGGGAGCATTTGCTCCAGCTTTGGTTTTGCTGTGCAGGTGGTCAGTTTTCCCATAATTCTGGAATTCTGACTTGTGGAAAACACACGGTCATTCGATTCCTTAGCACACGATTTCCACCAAATCGTGCGATTTCTATATATTTTCTCTTGATAGACTGACCAACCCGTGTGATTTCTTCACGCACAGTATCTTTGGAACCGTGCGCGAAGGAGACGCACGATTTACCTGTTGCATTCTGGTTTTATAGCGCTCTGTGGTTAATCGTGTGATTTGTTCATGCACTGGCAGAAGTGCCCGTGCGCGAGTAAAATGCATGGTTTGTTGGATCCCTTGTTGGATTTGGGCTAGGTTCACTAACTAGGATGATTGACCGACCATGTATAGCCAGGGTCATGTCTGTGTCCTAGAGTTTTGGCTAAGTCCTTAGATTCAACCACACATGGACCAGCCAACTGAAGACTTCAGAATACTCAAGACTTAGAAGAAAAGCAAGTTCAGAAAATGAGTTCGACGTTCGTCGAACTCAGCTCGACGATAGTCATGCTCCACTCGACGAACTCAGATTCAATTATATGAGTTGAGCTCGACGATATTCGAGCTCAGGTCGACGAACTCTGGAAGTTCAACTTCAACACATTATGTCCAGAATACTTTCTCTGAACTCAGGTCGACAAAGATAGATTCTCAGCTCGACGAACTTGGACCACAGAATTGACAAGTTTATTTACAGAATGCGGTTCTCTGAACTCAGGTCGACGAACTTGGATCTCAGGTCGTCGAACACGAATTCTCAGGTCGACGAACATGATTTTTCCGGTCGATGAACTTTGATCTCAGGTCGACGAAATCTGTTCTCTGGTCGACGATTTCTGTGTAGTTCCATACTTAATATTTCCATCAATTTCTGCCCATATTCCATATTATCTAGTAATATTTTCCTGAGTAATTAATGCATATATTCTCTGAATATAGTTGTTAGTGGATGCATTGATTATGGTCTTCATCAGGTTAAATATTTGCTTAATTAATTGGGACAATTGAGGAAATTCATTAATGCAAATATTCTCTCCAGTCGTATTTCATTCTCCAGGAAGTAAGCATTCAATGCAATGGAATTCAAAATTCAAATGAGAATTTGACTGAAGATATAAAAGAGTTTTTCTTTACATTCTGGATAGGACACAGAGAGATATATAGTATACAGAGAAGTTCTATAGCAACAACATTCTGAACCTTCTCTGTACAGAAAACAGTTTATTTTCTCCTTGACCTTGCAGAAGAAGAAGAAGAAGAACAATCACCACAAATCAAGAGTCTTCTTCAACCTTCTCTCCAGGAGCTTTCAAGGACAACATATTCAAATCAGTCAAAAGTTCCTGGACATCATTTTTAAGTCAAGGCTGAAGACTGAAGACTTACACCCTGTGCAAGATTCCAAGTGACATTGAAAGGAGTTCTTGACAACAGAAAATCCACTAGTCTTCTCTATTGAATAGAGAAAGAGAAGACACCATCAATCTCCCCCCCTCTATATAAAGGGTTTATTAACTCCCTTTAAAAGTTTATTTTGGTTTTTGAGCACCTGATCAAAAGCTCACTGGTGGCAGTGACCTGATCAAAACCTGCTAGTAGATTCCTACTAGGGTGGTAGAAGAGTGGATGTACCCAGGTTGGGGAACCACTATAAAATTTCTTGTGTTGTCTTGTTGCCCTTTTTTCTTATTGTTCTTGTTGTGGCTGTGATAGGGTAGTTGTGTTGTGATATATCTATATGCTATGTTAGATTAGTTTTGCTTAGATTATCTCTTCTCTATTATTATTGGTATCACATTTATTTTCATTACTCTAATAATATTTATAACAGTAAAAAGTTTTTAGATTACTCTATTCACCTCCCCCCCCCCCCCACCCTCTAGAATAAATCAGGTCTAACCCCATCTTTCAATTGGTATCAGAGCGGTTTCCTTTGGTTGTACAAGCTAATCCTTGAACCAAAAAAATCATGTGTTAGATCTGATCTCTATTTCTCTTAGGATTATTTAGTTCACAGCATGCCATAGAATAAGGACTATGCAAGCACCAGACCTCCAATTTGCAATCTGAACAAGTTTGCAATTTGGATGGCAAGAATTAGGTTGTATATGAATTCAATTGATGAGGACATCTATAATTTCATTTTGATAGGTCCTCCTCAACTAATAGCATCTACATCTACATCATCATCAAGCACTTATGTTGTTCCACCACCTGAGTGGACAGATGTACAGAAGAAGGCAAAGATTGTAGATGCTAAAGAGATGAACATATTGGCTCAAACCATGTTAGATGACATCTTCCAAAAACTGGCTTAATGCATATCTGCCAAGGCAATCTGGGACTCTCTCAACTAGATGGTTGCTGGCTCAGTAGATGAGACAAAAGATAGAAGATCAACTCTCATTTCACAGTATAAGAACTTCAAGAAAGATGAAGCTGAATCTGTTAGTGACATGTACAACAGATTAAGCTCCATTATCAGTGAATTGAAGACCTTGGACATAGACATCTCTCTCACTGAGGTGAATGATAAAATCCTCATGTGCTTCCCAAGCTCATGGGATTCCAGGATCTGGCCAATCAAGGAGGCCAGAAGTCTTAATGAGATTTCCACAGAATCTCTCCTAGGAAAGCTCAAATCTTATGAGCAGTTAATCAAATCCATTGAAGCTGCAGAACAAGGGACTCCTCCATCAGTAAGAAATGAGCGGAATATAGCCTTCAAAGCTGCTGAAGAAACTGAAGCTTCAACATCAAATGAAGAACTCCTAAGTCTCTTAGCCAAGAGATTCTACATGATGGCTAGGAAGGACTTCAGGAGAAAGTCATCCAGGAAGGATGACAAACAAAGGTATGATAAAACAACCACTAAAGAAATAGTGTGTTTTGGGTGCAGGAAACCAGGACACTATATCTCAGAGTGTCCAGAGAATCAGAAGAAAGAAAGAAGAAGAGAGATGGACTCCAAAAGACAGTAATATAGCAGGCCTTCCTCCAGCAAGCACAAAAAGAAGGAGAAGGGCTTTGTGGCTGAAACCTGGAGTGACACAGAAGATGAATCCACATCCTCCAGCTCCAGTAAAGAGGAAGAAGAGGCAAAGGCAAGAGAAGTCTGCCTCATGGCAATCAATGTCACTTGCAGCCCATCAGATGCTGAAGAATAATCTGACAATGAAGAATCTGAATCTGAATCAGATCAGGTACTATCTTCATTTGATTATAGTTCTGATAATTTTAAAATTGAATTTAAATCCATGTGTATAGACTTAATAAATTCTGAAAAATAAATTAAGACACTTAGAGAAAAATTATCTGAACAAGAAAACCTTATTTCAGAACACATTAAACTTAAAGATGAACTAACATTAGCTCAAGAGCAAATAATTTCACTAAAATCTGAATTGGATGAGGCTAGGAAACTTGAAGAGTCCCTAAATGGGAGAAGCATCAAGTTTATGGACATCACAAGCATGGTAAATGCGGGCTTAGGTGCATCATCAAGCCACCCCCCACTAATTCAGAAAAATATACTAACTACTCCTATAAAATTGTTTCTGAAAAGGGAAAAGAGAAGATAGAAAATAATTCTAATCAAACTGAATTGAAAACTAAGAATAAGAAAAGGAAAAATAAAAAGAAAAATCCTAACTTTAACATTGTTCAATAGATTTCATCGAACGCAGATCGACGAAATGTGTACAGTTCGTCGAACTCTAATCGACGAACTCTGAACGCAGATTTATATTATAATTATTCATTGACTACGATCGACGAAACTAGTATGGTTCATTGACCAGAGATCGACGATTTTGGGGCTCATAAAATGACTACCTTCATTCTCTGAGTGGAGTTCGATGAACTCATCCCAATTCGTCGAACTTAGGTCGACAAACTCGCCAGAAGTCGTTGAACGCAGTTCAGTATAACAAAAATTTTAATTCTTATAAAACTTATAACCAACCAAGAACATTTAATAATCAATTTAATCAATGGATCATTCCACCTAGAAGATACCACCCCTTAGGTTACAAATGTCAACCTGAATATTCATTTATTTCCAGTTTTAACTATGTAAAGAAAGAAGGACACAAAGTAATCTGGGTCAAGAACCACTAATCTTTTCCTATGCAGGTAAAGAGCTGTCTAGCTTTTAATCAACAATGGTATCTAGACAGTGGTTGCACCAAGCATATGACTAGCAGCAAGGACAATCTAAATAATTACAAGTCCAAGCTGGGACCAAAGGTGATCTTTGGTGACTCAAATTATGTCCAGACTGAAGGCTTTGGAGAAGTTAAGATTGGAGCAGACACTTTCAAAATGGTTGTATATGTAAGTGGACTGAAACATAACCTCATCTCCATAAGTCAACTATGTGATGAAGGTTATCAGGTATCTTTTAACTCAAGCTCTTGTATTATTTCCTCTAAAGAAAATCAAACTGTTTTAATTGAAAATAGACAAGGCAACATATATGTAGTTAATTTTCAATCTGCAACATCAGATATTTATTTATTTAATCTTGTTAGCAATCAGAATGATTTATGACATAAAATATTAGGTCATGTTAATCTGAAAAATATTGTTAGGTTATCTAAAGACAACCTTATTAAAGGATTAGATTTTGGTCCCTATAAGAAGGAAGGCCTCTGCAGGACTTGTCAATTAGGCAAACAAACTAAATCTAGCTTTAAATTAGTTAATAAGAGTGATTCACCTAGGATCTTGTACGTGCTACACATGGACCTTTTTGGCCCTATTGATGTACAAAGCCTAGGAGGGAAATCTTATACTCTAGTTATTGTAGATGACTTCTCAAGATTCAGTTGGGTATTATTTCTGAGATCTAAGTCAGATACATTCATGGTTCTTACAGATTTTCTCAAGACCATACATATTGATTACTCTACTCAAGTTGCATTTATCAGAAGTGATCATGGTACAGAGTTTGAGTCTCTTTTGTTGAGATTATATTAGCCAACATGACACGTATGTGTGGGACAGCGTATTTGGCTTCCCCATCGCATTCTAGGTCTGGGTGTTGACCCTGGTGGGCCCCCTTGTGGCGGAATATCCCCATGGTTCTGTGGTTGGGGTTAATCCCACACCGCCTGCAGTCTTCTCCCCTTTGTGTTCATGTACCCCGCCACCCTTCATCTCAACACTTGGGTTTTGAGATGAACTAATGGGTTGGCAAGTTCTAACTTAGTATCAAAGCAAGGTTTTCCTGCTGTGGGGGTGTGTTGAGATTATATTAGCCAACAGGACACGTGTGTGTGGGACCGTGTATTTGGCTTCCCCATCATGTTCCAGGTCTGGGTGTTGACCCTGGTGGGCCCCCTTGTGGCAGAATATCCATGCGGTTCTGTGGTTGGGGTTAATCCCACACCGCCTGCAGTCTTCTCCCCTTTGTGTTCATGTACCCCGCCACCCTTCATCTCAACACCTGGGTTTTGAGATGAACTAATGGGTTGGAGGGTTCTAACTTCTTCTTATGCATGAGTTCTGTGAGAAGGAAGATATCAGGCACTGCTTCTTAGCTCCTAGAACACCTCAACAAAATGAGGGTGCTGAAAGGAAGAATAGGACCATAATTGAAGCTGCAGACACATTACTTGCAGATGCTTATATGCCCCTATCCTTTTGGGCAGAGGCTGTGAGAATAGCAAACTATGTACTGAATAGAAGCTTAATACATAAACTTAAGAATAAGACTCCCTATGAATTGCTTAAAGAGAAGAAACCTAAAATCACCTATTTTAAAATATTTAGTTGCATATGATATATTCATAACAATGACAAGAAATATATTAGAAAGTTTGAAGCTAAGGCTGCAGAGGGAATTTTTCTAGGATATTCCCAGGTCAGCAAAGCTTATAGGGTATTTAATAAATCTACTTTAAAAATTGAGGAATCTGTTCATGTAACTTTTGATAAAGCTAACATGTCTTATAAGCAGAAAGAAATTTCTACCAATAGCACATTGCAGGTACCTCACTTGTGTGAGAGATTGGATGATCTAATCCTCACCCAAGAGATTCCAATACATCCCTCTCCACAAGTTGAAGAAGAAAGTTTAGAGGTGGCTGAAACCTATCCAACAGCTAATGAAATTCCACAAGAGGAATTAAATTCCCAAGCTGTTGAACAACCAACTCCACCCACTGAATTTATCACACTTAGGGATCACCCTGTATCTCAAGTGATTGGAGACATTTCATTTGGTGTGCAGACAAGGCATCAACTCAACCAAGACTTGATGCATGTCTGCTTCATATCTCAAATTGAGCCCCCATTCCATTAAAGATGCAGAGCAAGATCCCCACTGGATTGTTGCAATGCAAGAGGAGCTCAATCAATTTGAGAGATGCAAAGTTTGGGATTTAGTTCCAAGACCAAAAGACTACACAGTCATTGGAACTAAATGGGTATATAGAAACAAGCTGGATGCCCAAGGTGTCATCATAAGGAATAAAGCTAGGCTTGTTGCTCAAGGTTATAGGCAAGAGGAAGGGATTGACTATGACCAGACTTTGGCACCTGTTACAAGGTTGGAAGCAATCAGGATCTTCCTTGCATATGCTGCCTACAAGAAATTCAAGGTTTATCAAATGGATGTCAAAAGTGCTTTTCTGAATAGAGAACTTAAAGAAGAGGTTTATGTTGAACAACCTTCAGGTTTCATCTCTCCAACTCATCCCTCATATGTCTTTAAATTGCATAAAGCTCTCTATGGTCTAAAGTAAGCTCCAAGAGTTTGGTATGAAACCTTAGCAAGCTTTCTCATAGAGCATGAATTCTCTAGGGGCATTGTAGATAGAACATTATTCACTAGGCATCATAAGGATCAACTTTTGTTAGTACAAATTATTTAGATGATATTATTTTTAGGTCTATAGATTCCAGACTATGCAAGAGGTTCTCTGACCTCATGTATTCAAAGTTTGAAATGAGTAGCATGGGTGAGCTCTCCTACTTCCTTGGTCTCCAAGTGAAGCAGCTACCTGATGGCATCATATCCTAGGCTAAGTATGCTAAGGATCTTATCAAAAAGTTTGGGATAGCTGATGCCTCAGTAAAGAAAACACCTATGGCCATTAATGTTGTGATTGACACTGATGAACATGGCAAGCCTGTTGATCAGAAATTATATAGGTCCATTGTTGGGTCCTTGTTATACCTTACAGTAAGCAGATCAGATATAATGTTTGCAACATGTCTTTATGCTAGGTTCCAAGTGAACCTTAAAGAATCTCACCTAATTTTCTTAAAAAGGACTTTGAGATATATAAAGAGTTGTCCTAGTCTAGGACTTTGGTATCCCACTAAGTCAGAGTTTGAGTTAACTGGATACTCAGATGGTGACTTTGCTGGATGAAGAGTAGACAGACAATGTACCTCAGAAATATGCCAGTTCCTTGGTATGAGATTAGTCTCTTGGTTTAGTAAGAAGCAGTCATCTGTGTCCACTTCAACTGCTGAAGCAGAATATATAGTAGCTGGCAGTTGCTGTTCCCAGATGCTGTGGATTCAGAACCAACTTCTAAACTATAGGTTCAACTTAAATAATTCAACTCTACTATGTGACAACACAAGTGCAATTTCCATTGCATAAAATCCAGTCCATCACAGTAGGACTAAGCATATAGACATTAGGCACCATTTCATTAGAGAGTGTGTAGACAAAAATAAAATTAATCTTGTCTATATCTACACTGATTTGCAAAGAGCAGATATCTTCACCAAACCTTTGGATGAGAGGAACCATCTGTTCTTCATAAATCAGCTTGGTATGATATGTTGGATCCCTAGTTTGATTTGGGCTAGGTTCACTAACTTAGGATGATGTGACCCAACATGTATAGCAAGGGTCAAAGTTGTGTCCTAGAATCTAGGTCAAGTCCTAAGAGTCAACATCACATCGACAAGCCAACATCAGACTGCCAGAGACTCAAGACATAAAGTTTTTCTCAAGATTCAGAGAATTCTAAAGATACTAAGTAAAATGAGTTCGACGTTCGTCGAACTCAGGTCGACGATAGTCGTTCTCAGCTTGATGATCTTAGAGAAATATTCTCTAAGTTGAGCTCGACGAACTTCAGTCCAGATCGACGATCCTTGGATTTCATCTTCAGAATTCTAAGTCCAGACTGTTCTCTTGACTCAGGTCGACGAACCTAGTTCTCAGGTCGATGAACTCCATTCTTTGATCGACGATCTCTGGACTCAGTCTTCAGCATTTCAAGTTCAATTGATTCTCCGGACTTAGGTCGACGAACTTAGTTCTCTGGTCGACGATCACTGGACTCTCTACTTCACCTTTCTGATTCCAGAAATTATAAATTTGGCTAAGTCCAGAATCATTCTCAGCTCGACGAATACAAGGTTCTCAAGACATAGCTCGACGAACACCATTCTTCGGTCGATGAATCTTTGGAGTATCACAGCATTCTATCGACACCATGTTCTCCAGTCTCAGGTCGACGAACCCTATTCTCTGCTGGACGGATTCTTGAACTAGAAGAGTTATGTCGACAATAGAAAAACTTATGTAGACACCAAGATCATAAATCGATATTGTGGAAAGGCTATATCGACACAACACAAAAGATTTGTGTCAACACACAGTAGCAATTGTGTCGACACAGGATATTTGACAACTCCAGAATAATTGATGAACTCCAGTCGACGAACATATTTACCAGCTCGACGAATAGTCAAAGATCAAAAGATACTGCAGTTCAGTTCTCAGTTCGACGATCATGGAACTCAGCTCGACGAACAGAAGATGTCTGGTCGACGAATACAATGTCCCAGCTCGACGAACTGTGAACTCAGTTCGACGAATTCTACTATCTGCTCGACGATTCTAGACTTAGTCATTTCTGGCCTTCTGTCTCCACTCTAATGCTATAATTCCTGGGTAATTAATACTCTAACATTCTCTGAATGTATCTGTTAGAATGAGCATTAATTATGGTCTTCTCCAGGACTATTGCTTGTCGTTTTTCCACAGGACAGTTGGGGAAATAAATCAATGTCGATTATTCTCAAGGCTGTCAGCATTAATTACAGAGAAATTCAAATGTTTGAAATATACAAAAGAAGAGAATAACAGACATACAGATAGATACACAGAAATTAATCAAGAGAGACACAGAAAAAGCTTCATACAGAATACTACTGACTAAGAAGCATACAGAAAATTGAAGAAGAAACAAGAAGAACACATTTTTGAAATCAAGAGTCTTCATGTTCTTCTTCTCCAGGACCTTGCTAAAGACATTCAAGCACTATCAGTCTAAAGCTCCTGGATTAAGTCTCTCAATTGAAGGCCTATCACCCTGTGTAAAGCTCCAGTTCTCATGTACCCTTTTTCATCTCAGGGGGAGCTTTGACAACATCATTGAATCCACATAGTCTTCTTATTGTGATTGAGAAAAGAAGACTTCCATCACTCTCTCACCCCCACCTCTGTAAAGGGTTGTCATCTCCCTTCAAAAGTGATTCCTTGGTTGCAAGTCTTCTGATCAAAAGACTTTGGTTGGTTTTTGAGCACCTGATCAAAAGCTCATTGGTGTCAGGCACCTGATCAAAAATCTAAGTGGATTCCTACCAAGGGTGGTAGAAGAGTGGATGTACCCAGGTTGGGTAACCACTATAAAATTCTTGTGTCATCTGGTTGTCTCCTTTTCTTTTATTCTTGTTGTGCTTGTGATTTAGGTTTATTGTTTGCTGGGCTATTAATTTCTGCACTTTTGGTTTACAGCAAAAGCTGTAATAGTAGTTAGGAAATTTTAAATACTCTATTCACCCCCCCCCCTCTAGAGTATTTCTGATCTAACACTCACTTTCAATTGGTATCAGAGGAGGTTTCTTTGGTTGTACAAGTTAAATCTTGAACCAAAAGATCCTTTGTTAGATCTACACAGTATTTTATCTTCATTTAAATTATAAACACAGCATGGCACAGAACAAGGATTATGCAAGCATCAGACCTCCAGTTTGCAACCTTAATAAGTTTGCCATCTGGAAGGCAAGAATTAGGTTATATATGAATTCCATTGATGAAGACATTTATAATTCCATTTTGACAGGTCCCCCATAGGCATCCACAGCTACAACATCTTCCAGCAACAATGTAGTCCCACCACCTGAGTGGACTGAAGCTCAGAAGAAAGCAAAGATTGCTGATGCCAAAGCCATGAACATATTGGCGCAAACTATGTCAGATGAGATCTTTTAGAAGGTGGCTGAGTGTACCTCTGTAAAAGAAATCTGAGACTCATGCAATCAAATGGTTGCTGGCTCAGCAGATGAGAGGAAAGATAGAAGATCACACCTCATCACACAATATGAAAACTTCAAGAAGGATGAGGCAGAGACAGTTGAAGTGATGTACAACAGGCTTAGCTCCATCATCAGTGAGCTAAGGACCTTAGATAAAGAAATCACTTTGACTGAAGTTAATGACAAGATCCTAATGTGTTTCCCAAGCTCATGGGACACCAGGATCTGGCCCATCAAGGAGGTCAGATGCCTGAATGAGATTTCAACTGAATCTCTATTAGGAAAACTAAAGTCATATGAGCAGCTAATCAAGTCCAGAGAGGTAGTGGAACACAGAACTCCTCCCCCAGCAAGGAAAGAACAATCCATTGCATTCAAGGCTGCTTAAGAAACTGAAGCCCCAATAGTAAATGAAGAGCTGATGAGTCTCTTTGCCAAGAGATTCTTCAAACTGGCAAGGAAAGACTTCAGAAGGAAGTCGTCCAGAAATGAGAGGCAGCCAAGGTATGACAAAACCCCCACAAAAGAGGTGGTGTGTTATGGGTGCAGAAAGCCGGGACATTTCATGTCTGAATGTCCTGGAAATCAAAAGAAGGAAAGAAGAAAAGAAAAAGAATCAAGAAGCAAGCACTACAGCAAGCCCTCTTCCATCAAGCACAAAAAGAAGGACAAAGGTTTTGTGGCTGAAACATAGAGTGACACAGAAGATGAATCTACATCTTCCAGCTCCAGTGAAGAAGAAGAGGAGGCCAAGGCAAAGGAGGTGTGCCTCATGGCAATTTGTGCAAATAGCCGCAGATCAGATACAGATTAATCTGATGATGAACAAAATCTGTCAGCTGAAGATCAGGTAATAGCTTCTTATTATTTTGAATCTGATGAATTTAAATTTGAATTTAAAAACTTATGCTTAGATTTGATAAGCTCTGAGAAGGAAATCAAACTTCTCAGAGATAAATTGAATGACCTAGATAAAATCAACTCTGAAAATACAACTCTGTCTAGTGAACTAAAATCTGCAAATGAACAAATCAGTTTTCTGAAATCAGAACTCAGCAAAGCTAAGATGTTATAAGAATCATTAAATGGCAGAAGTTTGAAATTGCTAGATATAACCAGCACATTTAATGCTAGAACAAATAACTGTAGATTAGGATTAGGAGCCACATCTAGTGAACCAACCCTAATCCAGAGGAACCATCTTTCAAAACCAGTAAATTTCATCTCTGATAAAGGAAAGAAAAACACTGAACAAGTAAATAAAGTTAATAAAATTCTAGAACAAATTGAAGCTAAGGATAAAATTAAAAATCAGAAGAATGATAAAACTAACAATGTTCAGCAATTATCGTCGAGCCCAGATCGACGATATCAGAACAGATCGTCGAACTCAGAACGACGATCTCTGAACGCAAACTACAATAATAATCATTCGTCTAACTGCGATCGACGAACTTTGTATGGTTCGTCAAGCAGAGGTTGACGAACGTGGGGCACAGAGAATGAACATGTTCATTCTCTAGGCAGAGATCAACGATCTCAACCCAATTCATCAAACTCTGGTCGACGAACTTACAACAGTTCGTCGAACCCAGGAAGACCTAATCAAAATTGTAACAGCAACTCACATGTTCCTAAGAAACCATTTAATCCACTAGCTGATTGGGTCATCCCACGTAGGAGATATCACCCCCTAGGATATAGGTCCCAACCTGAATTCTCTATCATTTCTAGTTTTTCTTATCAGCCATACAAAGGACCCAAGGTAACCTGGGCCAAAAACCATTAACTGTCTTTTATTGCAGGTGAAGAATTGTCCTGTGGTAAATCAAACTTGGTACCTGGACAGTGGCTGCTCCAAATACATGACTGGCAACAAGGACATATTAATCAACTACAAGTCCAAGATGGGGCCAAAAGTTAGCTTTGGTGACTCCAAATGTGGTCAGTCAGAAGGATTTGGAGAAGTGAGAATAGGAGCTGTCACATTCAAAAAGCTGATATATGTAAGTGGACTCAAGCATAACCTCATCTCCATAAGTTAGTTATGTGATGATGGTTATCAGGTACATTTTAACCCATCCACTTGTTCTATTATTGATAAAAACAACTAAACTGTTTTAACTGGAAGTAGACAAAGCAACATAAACTTAGTAAATTTTCTTTCTGCCAAAACTGATATCTGCTTACTTAACTTAACTAGTAATCAGAATGACTTATGGCACAAAAGACTATGTCATGTAAATCTGAAAAACATTGTTAGGTTATCTAAGCACAACCTTGTTAGAGGTCTACCTTCTGGTCCCTACAAGAAGGAAGGTCTCTGCAGGGCTTGTCAATTAGGCAAGCAAACTAAAACTAGTTTTAAATCTATTAATAAGAGTGATTCACCTAGGATTTTGCACTTGCTACATTTGGATCTCTTTGGACCCATTGTTGTACAAAGCCTAGGAGGGAAATCCTACACTTTAGTTATAGTGGATGACTTCTCCAGGTTTAGTTGGGTATTCTTTCTGAGATCAAAGTCAGATACATTAAAGGTTCTTACAGACTTTCTCAGGACCATACAGATTAAGTTCTCTACTCATATTGCATTGATCAGAAGTGATCATGGCACAGAGTTTGAATCTCTTCTTATGCATGAGTTCTATGAGAAGGAAGGTATCAGGAATTGCTTCTCAGCTCCTAGAACTCCCCAACAAAATGGGGTAGCTGAAAGGAAAAAAAAGGACACTTATTAAAGCTGTATGTACATTGCTTGCAGATGCTTACATGCCCCTAACCTTTTGGGCAGAGGCTGTCAGCACAGCAAATTATGTCCTGAACAGGAGCTTAATTCACAAACTAAAGAACAGGACTCCCTATGAATTGCTCAAAGGGAAGAAACCTAAAATAAACTATTTTAAAGTATTTGGTTGTACCTGTTATATACACATTAATAACAAGAAATACATTAGAAAGTCTGAGGCTGAGGCTGAAGAGGGAGTTTTTCTAGGATACTCCCAAGTAAGCAAGGCCTATAAGGTTTTTAACAAATCAACATTGAAAATTGAAGAGTCTATTCATGTTTCATTTGATGAGACTAATATGTATTGCAACGAGAAAGAAGTTTCTACCAATAGCAACTTGCAGGTACCCCACTTGTGTGAGACCTTGGATGGACTAAACCTCACCCAAGAGGTATCAACTCATCCCTCTCCACAAGTCATTGAGGAAAGTGAAGAAGAAGTTGAAGATAATGAATCTCTACCAACAGCACATACAATTCCACAGGAGGAATTAATTCCAAATGTTGTTACACAACCAACTCCACCCACTGATCTTGTCACACTTAGGGATCACCCTAGATCTCAAGTGATTGGAGACATATCAGCAGGTGTACAGACAAGGCATCAACTTACCCAAGATCTGATGCATGTCTGTTTTCTCTCTCAGGTTGAACCTTTTTCTATTCATGATGCCGAGCAGGATCCCCACTGGATTCTTGCAATGCAGGAGGAACTAAATCAATTTGAGAGATGTAGAGTTTGGGATTTGGTTCCAAGACCCCAAAACTACCCAGTTATTGGAACCAAATGGGTTTACAGAAACAAGCTAGATGCTCAAGGAGTTATTGTGAGAAACAAGTCTAGGCTTGTTGCTCAAGAATATAGGCAAGAAGAAGGAATTGATTATGATCAAACCTTTGCACCTGTTGCAAGGTTGGAGGCCATAAGAATATTCCTTGCATATGCAGTATACAAGAAGTTCAAGGTCTTTCAAATGGATGTGAAGTGTGCTTTTCTGAATGGAGTACTACAAGAAGAGGTTTATGTAGAACAAGCTCCAGGTTTTATTTCTCCAACTTACCCTTCTCATGTTTTTAAATTGCATAAGGCTCTTTATAGTCTAAAGCAAGCTCCAAGAGATTGGTATGAGACCTTAGCAAGTTTTTTATTAGAGCATAAATTTACAAGAGGAACTGTAGATAAAACTCTTTTCACTAGACATCATAAGGACCAAATCTTGTTAGTACAAATCTATGTGGATGATATTATATTTGGCTCTACTGATTCCAAATTATGCAAGAGGTTCTCTGACCTCATGCATTCTAAATTTGAAATGAGTAGCATGGGTGAGCTTTCCTACTTCCTTGGTCTCCAAGTAAAGCAGCTCCCTGATGGCATCTTCATCTCTCAAGCAAAATATGCTAAAGAACTTCTAAAGAAGTTTGGGATGGCTGATGCCTCAGCAAAGAAAACTCCCATGGCTACCAATACTGTTGTGGACTTTGATGTACCAGGGAAACCTGTGGATCAAAAACTTTATAGGGGCATTGTTGGGTCCCTATTATACCTCACAACAAGTAGGCCTGACATTATGTTTGTCATATGTCTTTGTGCTAGATTCCAAGTGAACCCTAAAGAATCTCATCTAATTTTGCTAAAAAGGATTTTAAGATATATAAAGAGTTGTCCTAATCTAGGCCTATGGTATCCTGCTGAATCAGAATTTGAGTTAACTGGATACTCTGATGCTGATTTTGCTGGATGCAGGGTAGATAGAAAAAGTACTTCAGGAACTTGCCAGTTCCTGGGTATGAGATTAGTATCTTGGTTTTATAAAAAGCAGACATCAGTGTCCACCTCAACTGCTGAAGCAGAATATATTGTAGCAGGCAGCTGTTGTTCACAGATGCTTTGGATACAAAATCAGTTACTAGATTATGGGTTCAACTTAAATAATTCAACTCTACTCTGTGATAATACAAGTGCTATAGCCATAGCCCAGAATCCAGTTCACCATAGTAGGACAAAACATATTGATATAAGACATCATTTCATTAGGGAGTGTGTAGACAAAAATAAAATCAAGCATGTCTATATCTACACTGATTTACAAAGGGCTGATATATTCACCAAACCTCTGGATGAGAGAAATCATATGTTCTTTGTGAATCAACTTGGCATGATCAATGGAGAAGACTGTATTTGATTTCTATCTGCAGTCGACGAATTTTCCAGAATTCGTCGAACGGAGTTCGACGAACCGTGAAAAGTTTGGGAGACATTCGCCGAACGGAGATCAACGAACTCTCTGTGAGTGAAACAATATTCGTCGAACGGAGTTCGACGAACTTGCTTCAGAATATATTCGCCGAACGGAGTTCGACGAACTATTTTCAATTCTTCGGGCAAAGATCGACGAATTATTTCAGTCAAACTTATTTCGTCGATCTCAGCTCGCAGAATTAATTTCATTTTCGTGAACAGAGTTTGTCGATTCATATTCTTGAAAACCTTATATCTAGGTTTTCTTCGACCTCCATCCCGCGCTTTTTGTTCTCTTGCACTTGGTCGTTGTTTCTCTCTTTTGCAGGTGATTCAATGGCGATTCCAGCAGGAGCTCTCGCCCCTATGAAGTTTGACACTTGCTTTTATGTCGACTTCGAATCGTTCCAGCACTCGGACCCAATCTTCTTGTATATTCTGGAACTTCTGGAAGAACAGAATCTAAAGAATTTAATGACTACGAGGATAAAGCTGGCAGGACTAGAAATCAGGGAATGGGTGTACACCTCATCCACTTCTGAGGACAATACCATGACAGGATCAATTGCGGGTACCACTGTGTCCTTAACTCACGCGGTTTTAACTGAAATCTTTGGTTTAACAAATGGTGAAGAGGACTTAGAAATTGATTCTGAAGAGTTTAATATGATGCTCAATCTGATGGGTTATGCTGGTGAAAACCCAAATAAACTGTTGAAGAAGCATTTGTCTGCAGCATACAAGTTCCTGGCAGACATTGTTGGGAAGGTCCTGTTTGGCAAGCATACTGCCCATGACTACATCACAAGACATCAGTTCTTGGTCATGTATGCAGTCATAAATAAGAAGCAAGTTGACTGGGGTCAGATCCTCTTTGATCTGATAAAGAAGAAAAATAGCAAGATATAAGTGTGTTTTGGAAGGATCCTAGGGATCTTCCTCAAGGAAAAGGCTGTTGATTCCCTGGTCTCCCAGACCATATTCATTAATGCCAGTAAAAGGCTTACCTGTGCCTTATTTGGCAGGTGGAAGAGGACAATTACAAAGCCCACTAAGGCTTCTACCTCTTCCACCCCAGCTTCTAAAGGCACCAGGACTGTTAAAGCTACTCCCCTACTTGCTGAAGAGCTTCATCCCACACCACCATCTCTTTCAGCACCCCTTCCAGCAAAACAACTCATTTCTTCTCCAATTATCTCTTCTACACCACAACCCCAACAACATACTCATGTTCCTACTCCACCTCCATCTCCACATGCTTCCCCAGCTTTATCTCCACCTCTTGATCTCACTGACATTCCATCTTCCCCTTTTCAAGAACCACAACAACCACCATCTCCTAGTTCCCCCCATGACACTTACATTCCTACACCACCACAATCTCCTCTTCCCCCACATCTATCTTCCATACCATCTTATCATCTACCAACAACAGACACCATCATGCCAGATGCCATCCATCCCTCCCCATCCACATCTACCATCCCTCCAGATGTTCAACTACCTGATGCTCCACTCTCTATCCCTCCCACAGCTCCCACTTTTACATCTTCTACAACACAATCTACCATTCCATCATTGGATCCCTCCACCATATCTTCCATCCTTTCCATCATCACTCCCCTCCTCAAGTCCCTTATAGCATAGGCCATTACACCTCTTGCTACCACCATATCTCCTCTCTCTGACCAAATCTCTGCTCTTACTGCTGCCCCCTCCTCAGTCAGGGGCATGGCTTCAGGCCCTACTGAAACCATGCAGGGGGAGATGCATGTTGATGAAGCAGCAGCTCCAGCTTCAGCTCCAGCTCCAGCACCAGATGATTCAGCTACATCAACAGCAGCAGAATGTACAGAATACATAGATATATATTTGATTGATAAAGATTTGATTGAGTTTATCGATTCTGATATGTATTTTGAGTCAGAAGAACCTAATACTGTTGGTGATTTCATTCTTAATCCCACAGTTAATTTAGAAAAATTGTTGAGTATTTTTGATACTGTACATATACATTGTCTTCCAGCTGAGATCACTAAGCCATCCTTGGCTATTATACCATATACTTCCCCCGTCTCTTCCAAAGTTGTTAAGCAAATTAAGGACAGTCTTGTTATTACACAGTAAGAAATTACTTCACCTCCAGAAGTAGTAGTTGTTCCCTCTTCCTCAATAGTATCTTCAGCACCAACTTTTGTAATGGATGACTCTCCAATGCCAGATCTAGATGACTTGATCTTGGCTGATATTGTAGAAGAAACTAAGGTAGCAGCTGAAAGCTCTGTCCAAATCAGTTCTGATTTATATGTAGCCTCTCCTCCTGTTCCTGCTGAAACTCCAGCTCTTATTGCAACTCCTGCTCCTGCTCCTGAAAAACATGTTATCTCTGCTAAAGATTTGAAGGCTCTGGATGGTCTATATGATAATCCTCAGGATTCTGACAATGAGGATGATGATTCAGATGAGGAGGATGCAAAGAAGAAGAAGCAAGCTTCAAAGAAAAGGAAAGCTACTCCTCCTGCTCCCAAGCCCAATCCAAACAATGACACCCCTTACTATATTCTTCAAAAGATAACTCCATACAAAGGGATGCCAGCATGGATATGGCTCTCTAAGAATCAGCAGAAAGAAAGGAAGAAGAGTAGAAAGTACTCTCCTCCACCAGTTCAAAGGTATAGGAAAGATCCACCTCCTCCTCCTCCTGCAGCTGGTACTTCCGGTTCTAGTTCTCAAAGATCTGCCCCTATACAAACATATCAAAGACATCAAGGGAGATCTCATCATGAAAGCAGCCAACACAGGCAACAATCTTCAGGAAAACAACATCAATAGCAACAACATCAATAAGTTGAAAGTCCTAAAAGGCCACTCTCTCCTCCTGTTCCTTATGAAGATCCTGAAACAGCCAACACAGCTAAAATGGCCAGGTTCTAGGAACTGTTAGGCCTCTCTATGATCAATAAGGCAAAGGCTGAAGGAAAGGATACTTCTGAATACAGGAGAGAAGAACTGAAAAGGTTTGATAAGGCTAACAAAATTTTTAATGTTGATGATTATATGAAATTGCATCCTGAAGCAGTGGTCCCTAGAGCTACATCTTTGAAGATTATAGGGGCTGCTGACATGACAATGACTATGGCACAAGCTTTAAATCCAAACAGGGAAATAGTCTTCACCAAGCCAGGAGATAAGGGCAAGGACATAAAGCATCAGGAGAAAAAGCAAAAGAAGTGAAAGATGAACTATTTTATTTCTGTATTTATATCTTAAACTATCTCTTATTGTCTGAACAAAGCTTTTATGTAAATATATCTGCTGCATGTGTTAATTATCCTTGCCAGATATATCTTTTCCCTGCTTTGTTTGCCTTATATTTTTATTTTGAGTCTATTAGTGACCTCACCCAAATAGGGGGAGATTGTTGGATCCCTAGTTTTATTTGGGCTAGGTTTACTAACTTAGGATGATGTGACCCAACATGTATAGCAAGGGTCAAAGTTGTGTCCTAGAATCTAGGTCAAGTCCTAAGAGTCAACATCACATGGACAAGCCAATATCAGACTGCCAGAGACTCAAGACATAAAGTTTTCCTCAAGATTCAGAGAATTCTAAAGATACTAAGTAAAATGAGTTCGACGTTCGTCTAACTTAGGTCGACGATAGTCGTTCTCAGCTTGACGATCTTAGAGAAATATTCTCTGAGCTGAGCTCGACGAACTTCAGTCCAGATCGACGATCCTTGGATTTCATCTTCAGAATTCTAAGTCCAGACTGTTCTCTTGACTCAGGTCGACGAACCTAGTTCTCAGGTCGACGAACTCCATTCTTTTATCGACAATCTCTGGACTCAGTCTTCAGCATTTCAAGTTCAATTGATTCTCCTGACTTAGGTCGACGAACTTAGTTCTCTGGTCGACGATCACTGGACTCTCTACTTCACCTTTCTGATTCCATAAATTATAAATTTGGCTAAGTCTAGAATCATTCTCAGCTCGACGAAAACAAGGTTCTCAAGACTTAGCTCGATGAACACCATTCTTCGGTCGACGAATCTTTGGAGTATTACAGCATTCTGTCGAGACCATGTTCTCTAGTCTCAGGTCGACGAACCCTATTCTCTGCTCGACGGATTCTGGAACCAGAAGAGTTATGTCGACACTAGAAGAACTTGTGTCAACACCAAGATCATAAGTCGACATTGTGGAAAGGCTATGTCAACACAAAACAGAAGATTTGCGTCAACACACAGGAGCAATTGTGTCGACACAGGATATTTGACAACTCCAGAATAATTACTGAACTCCAGTCGACGAACATATTTACCAGCTCGACGAATAGGAAAAGATCAAAAGAGACAGCAGTTCAGTTCTCAGTTCGACGATCATGGAACTCTGCTCGACGAACAGAAGATGTCTGGTCGACGAATACAATGTCCCAGCTCGACGAACTGTGAACTCAGTTCGATGAATTCTGCTATCTGCTCGACGATTCCAGACGTAGTCATTTTTGGCCTTCTCTCCCCACTCTAAGCTATAATCCCTAGGTAATTAATGCTCTTACATACTCTGAATGTATCTGTTAGAATGAGCATTAATTATGGTCTTCTCCAGGTTTATTGCTTGTCGTTTTTCCACGGGACAGTTGGGGAAATAAATCAATGCCGATTATTCTCAAGGCCGTCAGCATTAATTACAGAGAAATTCAAATGTTTGAAATATACAGAAGAAGAGAATAACAGACAGGCATATTGATACACAGAAATTAATCAAGAGAGACACAGAAAAAGCTTCATACATAATACTACTGACTAAGAAGCATACAAAAAATTGAAGAAGAAACAAGAAGAACACATTTTTGAAATCAAGAGTCTTCCTGTTCTTCTTCTCCAAGACCTTGCTAACGACATTCAAGCACTATCAGTCTAAAGCTCCTGGTTTAAGTCTCTCAATTGAAGGCCTATCACCGTGTGCAAAGCTCCAGTTCTCCTGTACCCTTTTTAATCTCAGGGGGAGCTTTGACAACATCATTGAATCCACATAGTCTTCTCATTGTGATTGAGAAAAGAAGACTTCCATCACTCTCTCACCCCCACCTATGTAAAGGGTTGTCATCTCCCTTCAAAATTGATTCCTTGGTTACAAGTCTCCTGATCATAAGACTTTGGTTGGTTTTTGAGCACCTGATTAAAAGCTCATTGGTGTCAGGCACCTGATCAAAAATCTGAGTGGATTCCTACCAAGGGTGGTAGAAGAGTGGGTGTACCCTGGTTGGGAAACCACTATAAAATTCTTGTGTCGTCTGTTTGTCTCCTTTTCTTTTGTTCTTGATGTGCTTGTGATTTAGGTTTATTGTTTGCTAGGTTATTAATTTTTGCACTTTTGATTTACAGCAAAAGTTGTAACAGTAGTTAGGAAATTTTAAATACTCTATTCACCCCCCCCCTCTAGAGTATTTCTGATCTAACACTCACTTTCATGATAAATGAAGAAGCCTTAATTTAATTTCTGTCTATGGTCGACGAATTTTTCAAAGTTCGTCGAACGGAGATCGACGAACAGCGAAAAGTTCTAGATAAATTCATCGAACGGAGGTTGACGAACTCTCTCTAAGTGAAGCTATTTTCGTCAACTGGAGATCGACAAATTTGCTTCAGAAAAGTTTGGTCGAACTGAACTCGACAAAATGTTTTCACATCTTCTGACTAAGATCGACAAATTCTTTTGACTATAAAATATTTCGTCGACCTCAGATCAAAGAATTTTTATTATGCGTCGAACGGAGTCTGCCAGTTCAAATTCTGAAAATCTTATATCTAGTTTTTCTTCGACCTCCATCCCACGCTTTCAGTTCTCTTGCACTTGATCTCTTTGTTTTTGTTGCAGGCAAACTCATGGCGATTCCGGCAATCGCTCTTTCCGCAATGAAGTTTGATATAGGATTCGATATTGACTTCGACTCTTTTCAACATTCTGACCCAATCTTTGTCGAAATTCTGGAACTGTTTGCAGAGCATAATCTGTAGAACTTCATGACCCGCCGCATCAAGATTGCAATGACTGAAATAAAAGAATGGGTATATACATCTACAACATCAGAAGAAGATAATATGACGGGAATAATTTCTGGTAATCAAGTTTCCCTCTCCCCTACTGTACTAATCGAAATTTTCGGTCTACTGAATGGTGATGAAGAGATAGAAATGGACAATGAGTAATATAATAATATGTTGATTAAAATGGGTCATTCTGGAGATAACCCAAACAAGCTGCTGAAGAAGAACTTGTCTGATGAGTAGAAATTTTTAGCAGATGTAGTTGGGAAAGTGCTGCTGGGCAAACGCACAGCACATGACTACATCACCAGGCACCAATTCTTGGTGATGGGTGCCTTGGTTGAAAAGAAAGGAGTAAAATGGGGCAAGTTATTGTTTGACTTGATTAAAAAGAAGAACAACAAGAAAGATGTCTGTTTTGGAAGGTCTTGGGGATCTTTCTGCAAGAAAGGGCATCTGAACATCTGGTTTCCACAACAGTGTTCATAAATGCCTCCAAAAGGCTAACCTCTACCCTGTTTGGCAGATGGGAGAGGAGAATCACAAAGCCATCCAAGGCTTCCTCATCTTCAAGAACTTCTGAGAGCACCAGGGCTGTCATAGCAGCTCCTCCACCTCCAGAAGAAGTTCCCTTCTCCTCCCACATTCCTTCACCTCAACCTCAACCACAACAACAAATTCATCTTCCAACACCTGTTCCATCTCCTGAACCCTCTACACCTCCACCATCTCCACCTCCACCTTCTCCTCCAAGAAATATCTCTGCAATACCATCCTCCTTAATTTAGGAACCCACCTTTCACCTCCATTCATCTCCACATCAATCTCCACATTCATCTCCACATCCATCTCCACATCATTCTCCAATCCAGGAACCCATGTCCTCCCCCCCATAACATCAATTCCCCTTTCTACTACTGTTACTCCATTTATTCCTATCCCTCCAGCCATCCAAACTGATTGTCCACATATGGAGTATACACATACAGATTTCCCAAATGCTTTCTCTATATGCTCTAATTGTGGTCATCACAATCCATATTCCACCTCTTCTACGGAACTCCTCTACCTAAACTTCTCTGACATTGCCAAATACCTGCTAGCATTCATCTCTCCCACCCTTACCAGGCTTATACCTAATGTTATAGCTCCACTTACTGATTCCATCACATCTCTTTCTGCCAAAGTTGTTGTCTTATCTCATGTCCCTTCTTCTGGGGGACTGGCTTCAGGACCCCCTACAGCCAGTCAGGGGGAGATGCTCCATGATGAAGAAGCTCCAATAGCAAAAGCAGCAGCACAAGTAGTAGCAGAAGCAGCAGAAGCAGTAGAAGAAGCAGCAGCAAAAGCAGCAGAAGCATAAACAGATTCAATGATGTCAAATTCTTCAGAGGAAACAGTCACTCCTACTAATATAATAGAATTAATTAATTCAGATACAGATATGGATGAGCCAGTTATAGCTGAAATTGAAACTGTTGGTGATTATATTCTAAATCACACAGTTAACTTGAATTCTTTATTAGACTTATTCAATTTTATCTACAGAGATATTCTGCCCAGCTCTTATCATCAGCAATCCTTGGCTATAGTACCATACACTGCACCAATAAGCCCCACAGTTGCCAAGTAACTTATGGCCAAACTTGCAGTAATAGAGTCACAAAGTGTACCATCCCCCTCCAAGAACACTTCTTCTTCAGAAGCTATTTCAGCTCCAACATACAAAATGGATGACAGTACCCTCCCTAATTTAGATGAAATCATCATGGCTGACATTGAAGAAGAAAAGAAGTTGATGTCTGAAAATTTATTAGCTGCTAAAAATGTTCCTGAAACAGTTACTCCAGCTCTTCCAGAATCTCAAGCACAGCCTCATGCTGAAAAGCCAATTTCTAAAGATCTTCTAAAAGCTCTTAATGATCTATATGATAATCCTTAAGAATCTTCTGATGATGAAGATGAGGATGATGATTCTGATGATAGCTCTACTGTAAAGAAGAAGATTTCCAAGAAGAGAAAGGCTGCTCCCATTGCTGCTCCCAAACCAAATCCCACACATGACACTCCATACTACATTCTACAAAAACTCACTCCATATCCTGGGATGCCAGCTTGGATGTGGCTTTCTAAAAATGAACAAAAAGCTAGAAAGAAAAGCAGGAGGTACTCTCCTCCCCCTCCTCAAAGAGACTGGAGAGATCCTCCTCCTCCTCCTCCACCTACTGCTGGTGCTTCAGGAAGCAGTTCTCAGAGGTATACCTCCTATACTCAAACTTATCAAAGACATCAAGGTAGATCCTCAAGATATCAAGAAAGCAGCCAGCAGAGGTATTCCTCCAGCAAGCAACATCAGCAACACCAACATCGACAACAGTAACAGCAACAGCAAGCTTCTGAAACACAAAAAGCTAACAGTCCTAAAAGGCTGGAGTCTCCACCCATACCATTTGTGGATCCAAAAACTGAGACAACTTCTAGAATGGCCAGGTTCCAGGAACTTGTTGGACTTTCAATGATCAATAAAGCTAAAGCTGAAGGGAAAGATCCATCCCAATATTCAACAATGTCTACATACAGAAAAGAAGAGTTAAAAGGTATGAAAAAGCTAATAAATTCTTTAATGTAGATGCTTACATGAATCTACATCCAGAGGCTATTGTACCTAGAGCTATATCTCTTAATATAATTGGAGCTGCTGATATGACAATGTCCAAGAGGCAAGCAGCTAATCCAAATAGAGAAATCAGATTTACATAGCCTTTTGAGAAAGTGAAAGATGACAAGCAAAAGGAAATGCTGAAGAGGAAGAAATGATACATTTTGATTAGTTTCTATTTGTCTGAACTCTTTATTTATTTACTTTCACAAAGCTGCTATGTAAATATCTGCTGCATATTTCAATTTTTTGCCAGATATATTTTTCCTGCTTTGTGAATGTCTTTATTTCATCTGTATTAGTGACCTCACCCAAATAGGGGGAGATTGTTGGATCCTTAGTTGGATTTTGGCTAGGTTCACTAACTAGGATGATTGACCCACCATGTATAGCCAGGGTCATGTTTGTGTCCTAGAGTGTAGGCTAAGTCCTTAGATTCAACCACACATGGACCAGCCAACTGAAGACTTTAGAAGACTCAAGACTTAGAAGAAAAGTAAGTTCAGAAAGTGAGCTCGACATTCGTCGAACTCAGCTCGACGATAGTCGTGCTCCACTCGACGAACTCAGAGTCAATTCTTTGAGTTGAGATCAACGATATTCGAGCTCAGGTCGACGAACTCTGACAGTTCAACTTCAACACATTATGTCCAGAAAACTTTCTCTGAACTCAGGTCAACGAAGATAGATTCTCAGCTTGACGAACTTGGACCACAGAATTGACAAGTTTATTCACAGAATGCAGTTCTCTGAACTCAGGTCATCGAACATGGATCTCAGGTCAACGAACATGAATTCTCAGGTCGACGAACTTGATTTTTCTGGTCGACGAACTTTGATCTCAAGTCGACGAAATATGTTCTCTAGTCAACGATTTCTGTGCAGTTGTAGACTTAGTATTTCCATCAATTTTTGTCCTTATTCCATATTATCAGCAATATTTTCCTGAGTAATTAATGCATATATTCTCTGAATATAGCCATTAGTGGCAGCATTGATTATGGTCTTCATTAGGTTAAATATTTGCTTAATTAATTGGGACAGTTGAGGAAATTCAATAATGCAAATATTCTCTCCATCCATATTTCATTCTCCAGGCAGTCAGCATTCAATGCAATGGAATTCAAAATTCAAAGGAGAATTCGACTGAAGATATAAAAGAGTTTTTCTTTACAGTCTGGATAGGACACAGAGAGATATATAGTATACAGAGAAGATCTACATCAACAACATTCTGAACCTTCTCTGTACAGAAAACAGTTTGTTTTCTCCTTGACCTTGCTGAAGAAGAAGAAGAAAAATCACCACAAATCAAGAGTCTTCTTCAACCTTCTCTCCAGGAGCTTTCAAGGACAACATATTCAAATCAGTCAGAAGTTCCTGGACATCATTTTTAAGTCAAGGCTGAAGACTGAAGACCTACACCCTTTGCAAGACTCCAAGTGACATTGAAAGGAGTTCTTGATAACAGAAAATCCACTAGTCTTCTCTGTTGAATAGAGAAAGAGAAGACACCATCAATCTCTCCCCCCCCCCCTCTGTATAAAGTGTTTATTAACTCCCTTCAAAAGTTTATTTTGATTTTTGAGCACCTGATCAAAAGCTCGTTGGTGGCAGTCACCTAATCAAAACCTGCTAGTGGATTCCTACCAGGGTGGTAGAACAGTGGATGTACCCAGGTTGGGGAACCACTATAAAATTTCTTCTGTTGTTTGGTTGCCCTTTTTTCTTATTGTTCTTGATGTGGCTGTGATAGGGTAGTTGTGCTGTGATATATCTATATGCTGTGTTAGATTAGTTTAGCTTAGATTATCTCTTCTCTGTTATTATTGGTATCACATTTATTTTCATTACTCTGATAATATTTAAAACAGCAAAAAGTTTTTAGATTACTCTATTCATCCCCCCCCTAGAGTAAATTAGGTCTAACCCCATCTTTCATGGTTCCACCTACTTGCAATGAATTTAAGCTCTCTGTGGTTACCCATGCATTTTCCTTCATGCACGGGCGGAAGCGCCCGTGCGAGAGTAAAATGCATGGGTCAACGCATCTTTTTCTACAATCTTGGCCTGGAAGTTAATATCGCACGGTTAACACACGGTCGTGCTCCAAACCGTGCGTGACCATTTTCTGACCTGTTTCTATTTAAGTTCACGAGTTGACTGGAGACAGGATCAGTCCGCCATTTTCGCTCTCTAAGCGTGAAATCCTTACCCCAGCCGCTTTTTCCTCTCCCTCCTTGAAAAGCTCATCCGGCCACCGTTCTTCCTCCAAACTTCACTACAAGCAAAGATCTTCCGTTTTTTTCTGCTTCTCCATCTCAAGATGAGCATTTGGAGCTCTTTCTCGCCACCATTGAAGAGTTTTCCGGCGACTTCCAGCCTTCATGGAATGTGAAGAAGACGGGGAAAAGGCCTTTGAAGTCGGTGATAGCACTTCAAGCTTCCTCGGACGTCAACCACCGACCGAGCCCGCACAAAGACCGACAACCTTTGACTTCGTCCGAGAATCATGGCTAGCCTTCACGCATTGGGTTGTAAATCTCCTTCTTACTATGATTTGGACTCTATTTCTAATCTTGGGATGTTAGCTAAACTTGTTATGACTATTAACAACGTTCATGTTGTGTTATTATGGTAAATGTCGTTGTGGTTCATAGCTTAGCTTTCCTTCCTTTGCTTGCTTTGTGTTGATTGCTTGGTGTTACGCCGCACTAACGAGTGTTAGGGGCTGGCTTGGCGAAAAGGTGTTTTTGACCCTCAACGGTTACGACCGCACGGCCTAATACTCGTCAGAGTATTCCACCCTTGCGAAGCAGTGAAGCTGACCCGCATAATTACTTTTAGTTACTCTAAAACACCTCCAACCTTTGTTGTGTTTGATTCACTTTCCGACATGGAAGATCACACTCCCAATCTGCACTCCTCGAGAGATTCGATACTCGGAGGATAACTCCCCTAGTTTATTACTTGACAACAATCGATGCACTTGCCGAGATTGCATCACATGGTATCTAGCACAAACACATGTAGTATATATGATGTCTGGCCTACTTGCAGTTAGATAGAGGAGAGAGCCAATTATACAATACAAGGTTTCATCAACAGGTTTCCCAATCTCATCCTTGTCTATTGACACACTTTACACCGTAGGAGTTTTCATTATGTAGGCACTCTCAATTCCAATCTTTTTGATTAGCTCCTTGGTGAACTTAGACTGAGAGATGAATAGACCATCCTCTGACTTTCTAACTTGGAGGCCCAAAAAGTACTTGAGTTTGCTCATACTGCTCATCTCAAACTGCCCTTGCATAATTTTAACAAACTTCTTGCAGAGGCCATCATCAGTAGACCCAAAAATTATGTCATGTACATAAATTTGGACTAGAATGATCTTACCCTTGACTTCCCTAAGAAATAATGTCTTATTAACCTTTCCCCGGGCGCGATTTTTTTCAACGGGCGCAATTTTTGGCCCGGGCGCAAATTTTTGGCCCGGGCGCAAATTTTCTCGCCCGGGTGCGAATTTTCCGCCCGGGAGCAAATTTTCCGCCCTCGGACAATTTTTTGCTCGGGCAAGATTTTTCACCCGGGTGCAAATTTTTTCGCTCGGTCATGATTTTTCCGCACCGATGCTAACTTTTCACCCAGCCACGCTTTATTCGCCCAGACGCGATTTTTTTGCTCAAGCCTAATTTTTTCTCCCGGGCCTGATTTTTTTGCCCGGCGTGAATTTTTTCGCCCAAGCGCAGTTTTTTCTCGTGGGCCTGATTTTTCAAGGCACCATTTTTTCATCCGGCCGCGATTTTTTCGCTTGACCGTAAAATTTTTTACCTAACCTCATTTTTTGGTCCGAGCATGTTTTTTTGCCCACATGAGATTTTTTTCGCTCGGGCTCAATTTTTCCCTCGGGCGAAGAAATCACGCTTAGGTGACAAAAAACTGGCTCGGGCGATAAAATTATGCCGAGGCAAAAAATGCAACCGAGCGAAAAAATTACAGCATGTGAAAAATTGCGCCAGTGAGAAAAAACCGCGCTCATGAGAAAAAATCTCGCCCGGGCGAAAAAAACTCGTGTCCGGGCAAAAATATCGTTGTCGTATGAAAAGTCGTGGCTATAATATACATTCGTTTATAGTAATTTCTTCATAATATTTTTCAATTTTATATTGAATTTTATTTAACAAACGAATAAAAGAATTGATCAATTACACAATATTCAACAATATTCTTTATTAGGCGAACACTGGAATTGTAATTAGTGACCAATATTTAATTCCATTGTTGAAATCAAAAATCGGCTTCTGTGGAGTTCGAAACCTTGAGGAAGGGGTGATCTCGCACTTCTCCCTCACAAACTCAGACAGCTAAAGACTTAGAACAAGAAACGGACCCAAGGCTCCAGCACGGAGGTCCCACCACACACCCGAAAGATCTTAGGCTCCGTTTGGCGTGGCTTATCGCGACTTATTTGTTCCGGTGAGGTTGGACAAAAATGTCATTGTCATATCAAAATCTTATGCCCCAAACTTGTTTCTTTTTTGATAATGGTGGCAACATTTGTCATAGCAAACATACAATGACGCTTTTGTCCAACCTCACTAGAGCAAATAAGCAGCGATAAGCCGCGCCAAATGCAGCCTTAGACTGCTTCCCCTCCTTAGCCAAGTACTGAGCTAAGGATACCTCAGAAAGCGCAAGAAGACCAGGGCACAAGTAAGCACGCCTTCTAAGGTACCCCCTTGAGTATATTTATAGTTTTCTGAAAATAATGTGCCAACAGCCAACCTCCATTATTCTAAATAGCTATATGCAGTCCAGATTGGCATGCCAACAGTGTAACTCCGCTGTTCTAAAGGGATATGGGCAGGCTAGTGGAGTTAAAATGCTAAAAATACATCATACAGTACTGGGTGTGTGGCCTTTGAAAACCTCCACTCGCATGGGGTGGCGAGTGCTCGATGTTGCTAGCACTCGCAGCCTCCTTATAGCCCTGGGCGAGTGTGCTCCAAAAATGCTCCACTCGCCAATTGACTGTCGAGATCCATGGGCGAATGCAAGCCTGATGCTCCACTCGTCAACTATTCGGCTTCACCCCACCTGGGCGAGCCGACGGTGCTGCAAAAATCTCACTCAACGTCAAGAAAGAGGCATTGAGTGTTTAGGCTCCACTCAACGCTAAGGAAAGAGGCGTCATGTGAACAAGCCTCACTCAATGACGAGATCAAAAAGCGTAGAGTGGGTTCGCCTCACTCGACGCCAGGGCGGAAGGCATCGAGTGGACTCGATGTCAGGGGCCAGGCTCGCCTAAGACTAGAACATGATGACTTGGCTCTCTGGCTCCTATCAATCCCCACTCACTGGATATGGGGTTGTACACAATCTGCGCTCTTTGCGAGGTTTCTACAGGCTCATAAAGAAACATCCAACCCCGCAAAATGTGGCTAGCGCGGTAGGAGCCTGAGAGAATCTTTTGGTGGGATCCACCAACGGCTATATATGTTGATGCAGAAATGGGGCACCAGCAAATAACGTTGTTCGATCTTAATGATATGATGGAGGAGGTTGATAAGGAACTGTCAAATAGCCGGTTACTTTGACGGTTAGGGTTTAAGGTTGATGTCGAGAGAGGAGAAGAGATGAGAAGAAGAGAGGCCGCTTATAGCGACAATAGCAAACTTTGCCCGTCGCGGCTTGAATGCCACTCTTGCAAAGGGCTTTCCTTTGATTATGAATCAGTGTTAAAACTTGAGTTGCTACTTTATATGAAAAATATAAAGGGTACGAGGGGAAGCTGGCGGCTAAGAGGAAGTAATTACTAGAGGCCGCGCGGGCTGAGCAAGCAAGTCGGTAGACCTCGCGGTGTCACAACCCGCATTTTCTCAAACATTTAAATCATATCAGAGCAAGAGAAAATACGTGTTATGATGCCATGCCGTGCAGGGGATAACTGCATGCGCTCAGGCAAAACCCATACTCTAGTTCGTTAAATAAAATCATAATTTAATAAGAAAGAAAACCAGTTAAGTTTGATGGGCGTATCCCTCGGCACAGTGGATCAGCTAGTCCACAATAAACAAATATATATTTATACGCAGCGGAAAATACTTGGTTAAGTTAATTTGACATCCTACATGAGTGTAAACGTCCCCAAAGGACAAATCCTAGAATGCAGGACTCTAGATTTATCATAGTATAAGAAAAACTGAAATCCCATGTCTGTTGATCACATGGTTTAAAAACGAAACCTGAGGCAACCAAAATTCGCACTTACTCAACTTGGCGAACAACCTATGGTCCCTCAAAGCAGATAAAACCAAACGCAGATGTTGATCATGCTCCTCGGAATTGCAGGAATAGACGAGAACATCGTCGATAAGCACAACTACAAACTTATCCAGAAAGTCTTTGAACACTCGGTTCATCATATACATAAAGGCTGAGGGTGCGTTGGTCAAACCAAACGACATTACTAAGAATTCAAAATGCCCATGCCTTGATCGAAAAGTAGTCCGTGGGATATCTGACTCACGGACCTTAAGCTGATGATAACCAGAACAAAGATCAATATTAGAGAATACCGAGATACCGCGCAGCTGATCAAACAAATCGTCAATCCTCGGCAGGGGATACTTGTTCTTAATAGTGACTTTATTTAGTTCTCGATAATCAATGCAAAGCTGCATCGACCCATCTTTCTTCTTAACAAATAGAACAGGTGCACCCCAAGGCGACGAACTTGGTCTGATAAAACCCTTTTTTAACAACTCATCCAGTTGGATACGCAACTCTGCCAGCTCTCGCGGGGCCATCCGGTATGGCGACTTTGCAATAGGACGCGTACCCGGCTCCAAATCTATCACAAACTCAACATCTCTGTCAGGAGGAAGACCAGGAAGATCATCAGGAAAAACGTCTTAAAACTCGCGCATAATAGGAATCTCTTCTAAACGCGGCAAACTACCAACGGTCTCCAAAACTGAGACCAAACAAGCAAAACAGCCGGAAACTAGCAACGTCCGAGCACATACCGCAGAAATAGCTGGAGAATCCTGGCGCAAATCACCATAAACACTCCCAGGTTGACCGTTGTCCTTTCTGAAGTCCAAGCGCTTACCCTTGCACTGGATCATAGCATCATACCTCGACAACCAGTCCATGCCTAAGATAACATCAGAGTCTTCCAAGTCAATTACCTTCAGATCTGCCTTAGCTAAGAAATCCCCCAACACAATCGGGCAATCCAAAATGCCCCAGTCTGAAACCACAGAATCACCAGAAGGGAACTTGATGCAAAAGGCATCCCCCACTCGATCTGGTTCCAAACAGTACTGGTCCACGAAGTCTCTAGCCACAAATGAGTGGGTAGAGCCAGATTCGAAAAGAACACGCACCCCACGGTTCTTTACCTTAAATTTTCCTAAAAAGGTGCATATGTATCTAAGAAAACAATGAGTAAAGCTATACTTACGAACTAAGTATTAGAACTAGGGAGAAAGTCTAACCTGATACAACCTGAGTTGAGGTCTGAGCGTCCTCAGAAGAAATCAGTTCAGCTTTCCTTTGACTTTATCCAATCGCTGAAGTAGTGGCAATGCCTGGAGTGGCACTGGCTGAAACACAAGTTGAAACTGCGGGCACTGAGTCTTGATGTGCCCCTTTTGTCCACACTGATAACAAACTTAATCTTTTGACCAACAACGGGCAAAATCATGCCCCTTCCTCATGCACAACGTACACTCCAATTCCCTCTTAGGAGCACCCTGAATTGCATGAACCTGCTCCTTCTTCTGAACTCCTAACCTCTTGAAATATTTCTCGAAGGGGTGGCCTGACCGGCCACAGAAGCTACAAACATCTTTGCTCTTCTTCCTTGAAGCAGTATCAGGCACCTGAGGGATCTTCCCTTCCACTAACTTCCGCTTATCTTTCCTCATCCACTGCCCTCTTTGCTTAGCATTTTCAATTGCCTCAACTCTCAAAGCAGCTTCCACTACAGCAGCATAGCTTGCTGCTCCATATGCACATGCTAGCTGTTGCACATCATTTCTTAGGCCACCAAGAAAACGCTTAACTCGATCCACCTCAGAAGTTACCATCCCGGGGGCAAACCGACTCAGTTTGCTGAACTCAATCTCATACTCACTAACTGTGAGCTGTCTATGCTTCAGATGTAAGAACTCATTCATCAAGCGATCCCGCTCGACCGAGGGTAGAAACCTCCTTAGGAGTATCCCCTTAAAAGACTCCCAAGAGCATCCTTCCATCAAGCTCTCCTTTTCTCGCAACCACCAACTCTTTGTTAACCCCTTAAGCTGATATGCGGCGATCATCACTCTCTGATCATCAGTGATGCCAGAGTAGGAAAACATCTCCTCAATTGCTATCAACCAATCATCCAACACCATGAAATCCGCTTTTCCATCATAAGTAGGTGGTCCAAGTCGCTGAAACTGGGAGATAAATGTCATCTCGGGTGGAACCACTACGGGAGGCACCAGAGGAGCAGAAGGGGCCAGAACAGCTGAACCCACAGCAGTGTTCTGCACCCTCGGAGCAAGCCCAGACACCACGGAAAACATAGACTGGATCTAGGACTGCACATCCACCATCTGTCTTGCCAAGGCCTCATTACTATATCGCAGACTCTCCATAATTGCATTGTTCTGTGCACCCGAAGACTTGCCCTCAGACTGGGGAGTCTGCCTCATCACAGGACGCTTCGACATCCTATAATTAAATCAGCACGAATCAAGACCTAGCTCAACTGCTAGCACAAAATGACTTGGTACAGACACACATACTTACATATGAACTTCAACTGCTAACTTGCTCTGGGGGTTTTCAATGATGATGTTATGCCTAACCTATGATGAGTCACCCTCATCGCACTAACTCATGTGCCTAGACCATGAATGCATGAATTTATATTCCTTTTTGACTCAAAACCATGTGTGTACATGTGTCATCATGTAAATCTTTAGCTTGGCACGTTGTTCTTATGCAATGTTATGATATGCATGTTGTACTATGCATTCTAAAAAGGCCTTAATGCATGTCATGGGCGGCATACACATGAAAATGTTATGCATCCCATACTACATAACATTTGCATGCAATGAAAATGAAAATGTGTTAGTCGCAGCCATGTGGTGAGGTTATGCATCTCATACTACATAACCCACACATGTTGCCCCTATGGTGGATCCATATACAAACACATATTATACATCCCATACTATATAATATGCCTCGTATACTTCTTGTATGCTTATGAGTGTAGTGCTCATGCTTTAGCCAAGACATACTGATGACACCTCAGTGTGTATATGGTATGCCACGAAATAGCTAACACTAAACAAGGAAAGGTTGCCCGACCAATTGTCAAGCAAACCTCCCTCTGATACCAACTGTCACAACCCGCATTTTCTCAAACATTTAAATCATATCAGAGCAAGAGAAAATACGTGTTATGATGCCACACCGTACAGGGGATAACTGCACGCGCTCATGCAAAACCCATACTCTAGTTCGTTAAATAAAATCATAATTTAATAAGAAAGAAAATCAGTTAAGTTTGATGGTCGTATCCCTCGGCACAGTGGATTAGCTAGTCCACAATAAACAAATATATATTTATACGCAGCAGAAAATACTTGGTTAAGTTAATTTGACATCCTACATGAGTGTAAACATCCCCAAAGGACAAATCCTAGAATGCAGGACTCTAGATTTATCATAGTATAAGAAAATAAACCTTTACGTACTTGAGAAGTAGTTCTCTAATTTTAAAATCATGACATGCATGAGATACACATAGTAATACTTTTAGGGTTTCAAAATACCTAACATGCATCCTGGCATAAAACATTCCCAGAAGCAAGTAAACAACCGCCAAAAAGGCAAAACTAGCAGTACTCATTTCATATTAAATCATTAAAAGTAAGCCACCAGTAGGCATCAACAACCTGACACGAACTCACTGGAGAGTATGTATGTCTACACAGAAATAAGAAAACTATCTCGCCAAATCGAGGAACAGCAACCTCAGCTACCCCGGAGGCCACAAGCAAGCTCCACCAAAAAGAACATTAGCCGCTCAATCGGCTATCACCTGAACCTGAGTCATTCAAAGAAAGAATACCTCAGCAAGTATATAAGGAGAAGAAACGGAGCATTAGATCCATAAGTAAGAAAAGAGGGCTTACCAACCCCACAACCAATGATATTAAATGAGCAAAAGGGAACTGAATAGAACAGTAAAGTTAACACACTGCCCAAGCAGGATCAAGATGCACCAAGTGTGAGAGATAATCAACATATCCTGCTAAAATCTGCAGGAGCAATAAGGCAAGCATATGCCAAAATAACAAAGGAACGAGCAGTACTAACTTATGAATATTAGCAGTGGTAAAGCCATAATACTCAAGGGTTTAACGGTTGCAGCCCTAAGGTGCAACACACCAAAAAAAACAGCCCATATCGGGGTCAAAAGGTGCTCTCTACACCATAAAACAACCAGCCCAAATCGAGGCCAAAAGTGCTCTCTACACCATAAAACAACTAGCCCAAATCGAGGCCAAAAGGTGCTCTCTACACTATAATGGTGGCCACCAAGGCTTTACACCACACCACCCCTCACAGAGCGATCAAACAAAACCACCTGCCATAATTCACAACTCGGCCGTCAGAACAAGCCGATAAACACCATTAACCTGAAATACCCCATCTTATACTCACTCAACGTCAAAAGACTTAACCACAATTCCCTACGTTCCTATTTCTACCTGGCTACAGCCATGGTTTGGACACAAAATCAGCAACCCTAACTTCTACAGGAAATTTACCACACAACTAGCAATAAATTATAAAAGTAAAGGAAAACTTGGCAAGGGCAAAGAGCACCACTTGCCTCAACCTTCAAGGCACAACAGCCTCTTTCTCAGCTTTAGCACAGCTAGGTAAGATCATCCATAAAACCGCAAAACCTGAGGTGAACAAAATAGAGAAAAACTGAGAACTTTGACAGCCCATAACTTTTACCCTAGCCCAAAATCAAGGAAACATTACCTAAGGAGCAAAATCTAGGTGAGAGCAGCTGGTTGCTCTTTCCTTCCCCTTGCTCTCTCTCTCTCTCTCTCTCTCTCTCTCTCTCTCAGAAATGGGGAATGCGAAGAAGAAGAAGAATGAAAAGGATAAAGACTCATTTTCAGCCTTATTACCTAGGGAAAAAGTCTGGTCCCTTAGATAAAAAAATAAAGAAATTGAACGGCTGAAAATTTCTGAAAAACTCGCTATTCGGCCCTGACGCCCTGTGACACACCCGTTGTTGGGTACATTGGTTTAAATGTACCTGATTTGAAGAAGCCTCACCCTACTCAATGATATACATCAAAATGTATTTGATGTGTTTTGAGTTTAGTTGTGCAGGTTAAGTGTTTGCAGGGAAAGCTGAAAAGTTTCTAAGTCCATGTGTCGACACCCAGAAGGAAAGTGTCGACACTTAAGAAGACTTGTGTCGACACCCAGAGAAGCAGTGTCGACACTTGGAGTAATTGTGTCGACACCATGGATGTAGAGTTGACACCAGACAGAAAGTGTCGACACATGAAGGCTGTGTCGACACTCAATGAAGAAATGTCTAGTGAAGAAGTGTCGACACTTAGAAGCAGTATCGACACCCAGAGGAACTGTGTCTACATCAGAAAGTGTCGACACTTGGAAGCTGTGTCGACACTCAGCAAAAGTCAGCAGAGTCTAAGTATAAGTGTCGACATAATAAAGAATGTGTCGACACTCAGCAGAAGACTCAACACATGAAGAAAGTGTCGACACAATGAAGAATGTGTCGACACACAGCAGAAGACTCAATACATGAAGAAAGTGTCGACACTGGGAGGCTGTGTCGACACTCAGCAAAGTTCAACAAAATTCTAAGTACAAGTGTCAACACAAAGGAGATGTGTCGACACTCAGCAAAAGTCTTAACATATGAAGAATGTGTCGACACAAGGAGCTGTGTCGACACTCAGCAAGTATCAACATAGAAGGCATGTGTCGACACCAAGAAGATGTGTCGACACTGAACAAGTTCAACACATAAAGATGTGTCGACACAAAGGAGTTGTGTCGACACTTACAAGAATTCAACAAAGTACTGAAGAACAAGGAGTTGTGTCGACACACAATATCAGTGTCGACACATGATGAAGAAGCAATGTCGAGATATAAATTCTACAACACAAGGAGTTGTGTCGACACCTTGAAGGCTAGTGTCGACACTTAGTCTACTTGTGTCGACACTTAGTCTACAAGTGTCGACACTTAAAGACAGACTGTCTCGACAATTTCAGACAGTTACAAATATTTCAAGAAGTGACTGGATGACATGACAACTGCCATTCCAGCCGGTCTACTGCAACTGTCAGAGATGTCAGAAAGTCGTTAGAAACCGGATCAGCCGGTCACCATGAAGAAGGCCTATATAAAGGCTTATACTGTCAACAGAAAGAGATTTATGTTGGGCTTCTCTATGAGGATGACACAACACTTGTGCACGCAGCGGAAGAATAAAAACATCAAGAAAAACCCAAAAGAGATGGGATCGGGCCATGGTAGTTGAATCAAGAAGTTAACATACAACTAGGCAAAAATTACCTCGGTGGCGTTGAGTCACAACTCAACGGAGATGCTCCAAGCTTCGTGTTCTTGCTGGTGGCGAGTTCTATATGGAATGATACCCAATGGTAGTAGAAATACCCACCTCTAGCCATGAAACTCATGGGTCCACATACATCACTATGTACAACACCCAAAAGATCCTCAGCCCTCTCAGTATAACCAGTGAAAGGAGCTTTAGTCATCTTGCCTAACAAACAAGATTTGCATCGCTCAAATGATTCATAATCAAATGAGTCCAAAAGTCCATCTCTATGGAGCTTGGATATGCGCTTCTCGTTGATATGGCCCAAATGACAATGCCAGAGAAATGTAGGGTTCGAGTCATTTGTTCTTAGTCTTTTATTATTTTCTACATTACAGATCAGATGGTCCAAGTTCAAAACATAAAGACCATTAAACAATTGGGCTACAGCATAACAAACATCATTCTTAAATATAGAACAACAGTTGTTCTTAATTATAAAAGAAAATCCAATCATGTCCAAACATGAAATAGATATAATGTTTCTAGTTATGGCCGGAACAAAATAACAATTATCTAGTTCTATTACAAGCCCACTGGGCAAAGAAAGACGGTAAACCCCTACGGCTACAGCAGCAACTCTTGCTCCATTGCCGACGCGGAGGTCCACCTCCCCTTTACTCAGCAATCTTCTCCTTCCCAGTTCCTGCACATTTGTACAAATGTGAGAACCACATCCGGTATCCAATACCCAAGATGAAGGAGCAGAAAGGTTTATCTCTATAACGTGAACATTTGAAGCGGAAGTCATACCTCCCTTCATTTTCTGCAGACCTTCAATGTATGAAGGACAGTTCCTCCTCCAATGACCAGCCTTGCCACAGTGGTGGCATTTCCCTTCCTTCACCGTGCTTTTCTTTTTCATCAGTGCAGATGACTTGGGCTCAAGATATGACTTAGGTCTCACCTTCGTCTTCTTAGAGCCCTTGGCCTTGCCCTTGCCCTTATGCACCATCAGTATGGGGCTGGCAGGTTTGGCCTTCTTCATATTGATTTCGGCAGTTCTCAACATGCCTAGGAGTTCGGGCAGTGTCTTGTCTATTTCATTCATGTTGTAGTTCAAGACGAACTGCTCATAACTGTCTGGCAACGATTGCAGGATCAGATCTGTGGCCAACTCTTGACCAAGAGGAAAACCCAGCCTTTCAAGGTTCTCTATATACCCAATCATCTTGAGTGCGTGAGTCCCTACAGAGTCTCGAACTCCCATCTTGCACTGAAACAACGCTTTTGTGACGTCGAACCTCTCTTGACGAGCCTTCCCTTGAAACATTTTCTTGAGATGCTCGTCAATCTCCTTGCACCCCATGTTCTCATGTTGCTTCTGAAGCTCAGAGTTCATAGTGGCAAGCATAAGGCATTCGACATCTAAAGCATCATCAGTATACTTCTTATAAGCATCCTTCTCAGCACGGGAAGAGTTCCCGGTCGGCACCTCGGGGGCTTCTTCTTCCAAGACATAGAGCTTTCGCTCTTTCCTGAGAACAATTCTCAGGTTCCTGTACCAGTCCATGTAATTAGTCCCACTGAGTTTATCCTTCTCAAGGATGGCTCTCAGAGACAACGTGGAGTGTGAAACACTTGCCATGGAATTCTACAAGAATTTATGCAGAATAAAATCAGTACCAAAATTTCAAATACAATTTATTTTAATTTGGACTTCAATTAAAACACTCCCACTATTTTATTCGAAATGATAGCCCTCACTAATAATTCGGAGAGTTCATGCGAGCTACTCTCTTAGTGGACAAGATCTGTATTTCACCAACACAATGAGTCAGCTTTGGCTTTCCTCTCACGATGCGGTTATTTAGGTAGGCAACGCTTGCCAATTGCATCCTCATGCAATTCTTGTATGGTTGGTGAATAACTCCTTACTCGCATCCATCATATGGTGCATGCCAACCCTATGCCTCTAGGCACTCAACCTTTGAGGTCACCTAGTTAAGCTGTACCGGATGTCGACAGTGGGATATCACAATTATCCGCTCGCACCCTTACCAAGATAGATTAATGCACCTTGCTTTGGCAAGCCCACACTTCATCGATCGAGGCAGGAAGAGTGTCATCCATCGGAAGGCATCCGAACACTTAATATTTGATGAAGGGATTTTGATTATAGGTTAACAGTTTACCATGTTCAACATTTGATCAATGTGCACATCCAAAGAAAAATAATTTTTCTAAAACCACATGCATCCCTTATGTGCACAACCTGACACCATCAACATTTGATAGAAGGAATGGCTAAATCTGAACATCCAGAAACTTCCAAATCCTCAGATTTACATGCATTGGACAAAAGCAAAGACAACTCAACTTAAAGCAGTAGACAAGCTCATCTCTCTATATTGGATTCAAAATCCAAAACAATCTCGAGGGATGGTTACTGCTAAGGAGACTACAATTTCTAATAATTAAAAATTTCCACAAAATCCCAGACGTTCTTGGCGGGGTACCAAGACTAAATCTAGACATTTAGAACACTTCTAAATCCCTAGGTTTACACGCACTGGAATAACAAAACTTCCAATACAACAATCATGGCCGAAACCTCCCTCTGATACCACTGTTGGGTTTCTCTATGAGGATGACACAACACTTGTGCACGCAGCGGAAGAATAAAAACATCAAGAAAACCCAAAAGAGATGGGATCGGGCCATGGTAGTTGAATCAAGAAGTTAACATACAACTAGGCAAAAATTACCTCGGTGGCGTTGAGTCACACCTCAACGGAGATGCTCCAAGCTTCGTGTTCTTGCTGGTGGCGAGTTCTACGTGGAATGATATCCACATCTCTGCAGAAATCCACACGAGCGGGAGAACACCGATTTTTTCGTCGCACGGATAATCGGGAAGGAGAATGACCACACCTTACTTTTCCACGGACTGCTAGGTCCGCGCCAGGGATAGCAACACCAGCGACAATCGCCGGAGAGGAGGAGGTCGACGGAGCGAGCACGGCGGCGGAACCCTTCCGTCGGAGGGATTCGGCATCGGCGGAACGAACGAAGAACGGCGGAGCAATCCTTCTTGATTCGATCAGAGAGAGCTCATTCCCGAAAACCCTAAGTATCTATTTATACCAAAGGCATAAACAGACTTAGGAATATCGCAATCCGCAGACCACCCAGAATATTAGGGTTCCAGAATCGGCGAGAATCACCTAGCAGATTCGGTGAGTATCAATCGGCGAGAATCACCTAGGATCGGCGAGAATCAGTCGGCGAGTATCAGTCGGCGAGAATCAGAATACAATACTCGACGATTCACGTCGAACGTGGGTTGACGATAATCATCGATCTGCGGTCAACGATCGTCGACCTTGCGGTCGACGATAGTCGACCCGCGGTCGACGATACTCATCGACCCGCGGTCGACGATACTCGTCGACCCGCGATCGACGATACTCGTCGACCCGCGGTCGACTATTCTTACCAATCCTTCAAGGCAACATTTGCCCAACCCGACGATCCTTTAAGGCAACCTTTACCAACACAGTCAATCATCCAACTTCTCCACATCTCTTATGTGCGACCCTGCAGGCTCATATCGCGTTGGCAGTGAGATTACATGTTTGACCACTTCTAGATCACCATGGTAACTCCAATAATTTACACAAGTCTAAGTGATTAACAACAAGAGATCAACAATCAAAGAAGAAGATCTAGCTATTCATTGAAAAATCAAGTGAAGATCTAAGAAGTTGGAGAGAGAGAGCTCCTTCCAAGAAGACAGCCGTTGGAACCAGGCTGTAAAGAAGGGTTCAGACCTAGTTCTGAATCTTAAGTTGCAGTGATTGAAGATCAGCTATAGAGAATCAATCCTATTGTGTTCTACATTCAAGAAGCTTTGAAGAAAGCCAAGTGAGGTTGATCTCAGCAGAGTTTTTCTAAGAACTCATCAAGAACCTGTCAACTCATCTCTCTTTTCTGAGTTGTTAGGTATATACTTTGTATTCTAAATTTCTTGTAGGATCCTTAGGGATCTGAGTTGTAAGCCTGTAATTATAAAGGTTGAGTGGTAGGGCTTGTGTGCCTGAGTGTAGGAGATCTATTTCTCTGAGTGTAGGTCTGTTGTGGCTGAGTGTAGGCCTTGTGGCTGAGTGTAGGTCTTTGGAGAAGACTGAGTTGTAGGGCCTTGGGCCTGAGCTATAGGAACCATTTGGGGTTCTGAGTGTAAGATCTGAGGATCTGAGAAAGTGGAGGAGTTTGGCCGAATCTAGTACACTACTAGATAGGCGAAGGGGGAAAGTGGATGTACCCAAACCTTGGGGAACCACTATAAATCTATGTGTTCACTGTGTACATGTTTGATTCTGTGATTGCTGATTGATTTCTGTGAAGAAGTAATTATAACTCTGTGATATAATCTGTAATCTGCCTAAAAAGTCTAAAAAGATTTAGTCACCTATTCACCCCCCCCTCTAGGTGATTAGGGTATAATTTCTTTCAAGTGGTATCAGAGGGAGGTTACTCAAAAAGGACTTAACTGTCTGAGTAGATCCTGTTGGCAGATTCAGTATAAGTAAAGTGCAGAATCAAGAAAATTAAGAAACATGGGTTCAACAGAGAATCATAAGAAACTTGGATCCATGAAGTTGCCCATTTGCAGAAAAGAGATTTTTGGCATCTAGAAAGAAAGGGTGAGACTTTTTATGGAAGCTTCAGACCCTAGAATATATATCACTATTAAAGAAGGGCCATATGTGCCTATGAAGGTTTCAGTCCTGGATGCAAATCAGAGAACACCTAAGGACTTCTCTGAAATGACAAAAGATGAGATAATTCTAGCCACAATGGACAAGAGGGCTCAGAATATCATTGTGAGTGCCATAGATGATGCTACCTTTTAGAACTTGATACACTATAAGACATCTAAGGAGATGTGGGATACTCTTATAGTGTACATGGAGGGTTCAGAAAAAGTGAGACAGGACAGAAAGTCTTTGTTAAACCAAGAATATGAAAGTTTCAAGCAAGGTAGGTCTGATAATATAACAGAATGCTATAAGAAATTCTATAGGATTGTCAATGAGTTGATGTCTTATGGAAGAGAATTCAGCAACTATGAGTTGAATGATAAGTTCTTGAGGTCTCTAACAAAGGATTGGGACACCAAGATCTGTGTCATAAGGGAAATGGCCAAGTTAGCAGATATCCCTCCTCCAACATTATTTGGAAAACTGCTATCCTATGAGATGCAGTTGATGGTGAGGAAAGAAGAGGAGAAGACTACAAGAAGTGAGCATAAAGAAAGAATAGTGGCATTCAAGATAGAAGCCACCAGGAAATACAAAAGTAAGTCTCCATCTCCACCTCCAAGGGTTGCTGGAACTGAGTCAAATGATTCAGAAAGCAGAAAGTCTGAAAGCAGTGAAAGTGATGAAGACTTTGCAGCATTCACAAGACACTTTCAGAAGTTTCTAAAGAAGAAATAGTGGAGGTCAAAGCCATCCACTTCACAGGGAATAGATGACTATTATCAGAACAAGAAGTCATCAAAGAAAGACAGAAGAAAGACAAAGTCAAGCAAAGCAACTTTATCAAAAATTGTTTGTTATTGCTGTAACAGACAAGGACATGTTATTGCTGACTGTCCTGAGAAAAGGAAAGAGTTTAATGATAAGAAGAATAGTCAAACTAAGGGCAAAAAGGAAAGGTCCTTTGTTGCCAAGAAAGACAAAAGCCTGTCAGACATATCTTCTTCAGAAACTGAGTCAGAAGCTGAAGCATACATAGGACTATTTGCTGAAGAAGAGGAAGAGGAGTTCATCCAGATAATGAACTCTATATATGAGCAAGAGGACATTCAGTGCAAAGGACTGATGGCCTTAACAGAAGGTGACAAAATCCAGGAGCAGCCTGGACCTAGTAAGGTACAAAATTGTTCTTTAAGTTCAATTTCTTGTGCTAGTTCAGATTCAGTTACATCAGCATCAAATGATGCCAGTGGATCTGAATCTGAAGGGGATATTCATCAATTGTTTGATGAATATAGAGTTCTGTTGCAAGCCTTTAAGAAGAGCAAGTCCCTAGCCAAGAGTCAGGCAAATGAGATTGCTAATCTTAAAGTTGCTGGAACTGATTTTGAGAAGCTGATTGATCAAAAGTTAAATGAAATAGCCAGACTGAAGAACATAACTATTATTCAGATGGGAACTATAACATTCAAAAATGATCAAATCAGAAATCTGGAGATTAGTCTTCAGAAGGAGAGAGACATTGTTGCAAGGTTTTCAAAACCTAAGTCTGTTCTACCTTTGATTGATGAATTTGTACATCAAAAGGGTAAAACTGGATTGGGGTTTACTAACCCTGCTAGGACTGTAAAGTCCAAGTCTAAGGGCAAAGCCCCAGCTCTCAATAAGCCAGCTGTAGATAGAACAGCTATGATTGTACCTAAGCAAAGGTACAATAGATTTGAGTGCTGGTGCTGTGGCAAGGTAGGCCACTTTGCCATGGACTGTTGGCACAATTCAAGTGCCAAAGTGAGTAGCAAACTGCCTGTTGGAAAATCTGCAGGTAGCTTTGTTAAGAGGCAGACTAACCAGCACCAAGGACCCAAGAATTCTTTGGGTTCTAAGGTCAACTAATCTGTTTTGCAGGTGAGTCCAAGTGGCCATGCCCCAATATGGTACTTGGACAGTGGATGTTCCAGGCACATGACTGGAACTAGGGGATTGCTAAACGACTAACACCCATCAAGGATGGTCCTAAAGTCACCTTTGGTGGTTCTGAAAAAGGAATCATCAAGGGTTTTGGTAACATTTCTAGCACCGATATTACAATTACTCAAGTGGCTTATGTTAAAGGTTTGAAACATAACCTTATTAGTATAAGTCAACTGAGTGATTTAGGATATGACATCTCATTTGTCAAAGATGGTTGTCATATCAGGAGGTCAAATGATCAAGAGATCATTTTGACAGGTTACAGGAAAAGAAATGTCTATTGCCTAGACATTATGTGTGAGAACAATGGTTCTCCAGTGTGTCTTGTAGCTGATGAGAAAGTCTCTCATTGTGTCAAATGGCACAAGAGGCTAGCCCATCTCAACTACAAGACAATTGGCCAACTCTATAGCAAAGAGTTAGTGAGGAATGGTCCTCAAGTTAAGTGTATTAAAGATGGAATATGCTCAGCTTGTCAAAAGGGAAAGCAGACTAGACCCACCTTTAATAGCATTGAAAACAAAGATGTTGTGAGGTGCTTATACCTCTTGAATATGGATCTCTTTGGTCCTATGCCAGTTCACAGCCTAGGTAGGAAGGTCTATACCTTTGTGGTTGTAGATGACTACTCAAGGTTTTCCTGGGTGTTCTTCCTTAGACAGAAAACTGAAACACCTAGTGTCTTCTATAGTTTTGTCAAACAAATTCAGAATGAGTTAGACAGTACAGTGGTCAAGATAAGAAGTGACCATGGTACTGAATTCCAGTCTGATAGTATGACAAAACTATGTGAAGAATTTGGGATATTTCAGGAATTTTCTTCACCAAGAACACCTCAGCAAAATGGCATTGCTGAGAGGAAAAATAGAACCTTGATTGAGGCTGGTAGAACCCTATTAAGTGACACATCTCTCCCAGAATATTTCTGGGCTGAGGCAGTTAATACTGCATGCCATGTAATTAATATGGCTACCATTACTAAAAGCCACAATAAGACCCCCTATGAGATTGTGAAAGGCAGAAAACCAAATCTATCATATTTTAGGATCTTTGGTTGTAAGTGCTTTATACTTAACAATGGAAAGTCTTACTTGACCAAGTTTGCTGCCAAGTCCCAAGAGGGGATCTTTGTTGGGTACAGCAACAATAGTAAGGCTTATAGAGTCTACAACTTGTCTACTCAAGTTGTAGAAGAGTCTGTACATGTAGTATTTGATGAAGCTAGACTTATTAACAATGAGTTGTCTAGAAGTATTTGCAGCTCCACAGGTGTGACTAAGAAGATGGACAAGCTCACTATTGAAGAAGAATCTACTACAAGTCAGCATGTAGATGATAGTGGCTTTTGTCTAGGGGGAGTACTACATGTACCTAATGCAGAAGAAGACCAAGGAGTGCAGCAAGATGAAGAAGCTGAAGGAGTTCAACCTGAAGTCAGGCTGCCTCCAGCTAATAGACATCTAAGAGATCATCCAGCAGGTCAAATCATTGGTGATCTAAGACAAGGGGTACAAACAAGGAGTAGAAATCTGAGTGCAGTACTCTACTCCAGTTTTCTATCCCAAGTAGAGCCAAAGAAGTTTGAAGAAGCCATCCTAGACCCACATTGGATTGAGGCAATGCAAGAAGAGCTGAATCAGTTCAAGAGGTGCAAAGTCTGGGAGCTTGTTCCTAAACCAAAAGACCACAACATAATTGGAACCAAGTGGATCTTCAGGAACAAGATGGATGAACATGGAGTAATTATTAAGAACAAAGCAAGATTGGTTGCTAAGGGATATAGGCAGGAAGAAGGTATTAACTTTGATCAAACCTTTGCTCCAGTAGCCAGACTGGAAGCCATAAGGTTGTTCCTGGCCTATGTAACCTATCAAGGATTTAAAGTATACCAAATGGATGTTAAGTCAGTCTTTCTGAATGGTAATCTAAAGGAAGAGGTCTATGTGGAACAGCCATCAGGTTTTGTTGATTCAACTCAACCTAATTATGTCTATAGACTTAGGAAGGCTTTGTATGGGTTAAAATAAGCCCCTAGGGCTTGGTATGAAACCCTGTCTAGTTTCCTCATTGAGAATAAATTCACAAGGGGAAAAATAGACAAGACTCTATTCCTTAGGGAATCCAGAGGCAAGATAATACTAGTCCAAATATATGTAGATGACATCATATTTGGGTCTACTGAAAGTAGTCTTTGCAGGAAGTTTGCAAAACTTATGCAAGGACAATTTGAGATGAGCAGTATGGGGGAACTTAAGTTCTTCTTGCGTCTCCAAGTTAGACAGATTGAGAATGGTTTATCCATATGCCAGTCTAAGTTCACCCTAGAACTGATAAGGAAGTATGGTATGGAATCTTCCAGTACCATGAAAACTCTTATAGGGTCAAGTATGTCTCTTAGTAAAGATGATGCAGGGAAACCTGTAGATGAGACTTTGTATAGAGGGATAGTTGGCTCCCTTCTATATTTGACTGCAAGTAGACCAGATATCATGTATGCTACATGTGTCTGTGCTAGTTACCAAGCATGCCCTAAAGAGTCTCATTTGACAGCAGTCAAAAGAATACTGAGATATCTTAAGGGCACTCCTTATCTAGGCCTTTGGTACCCTAGGAATGGAGACTTTGAACTGACAGGTTATTCAGATGCAGATTTTGCAGGCTGCAAAGAAGATAGGAAAAGTACAACTGGTACCTATCAATTCCTAGGTGGAAGACTGATCTCATGGAGTCGCAAGAAGCAAACAAGTGTGGCTATCTCCACAGCAGAATCAGAGTATGTGGCTGCAGGAAGTTGTTGTGCTCAACTTTTATGGATACAACATCAGCTAGTAGACTATGGTATTCAACTAAGTAGAACAACACTATTTTGTGATTCTACTAGTGTTATATCTATTGCAAACAATCCTGTTTCTCATAGTAGAACTAAACACATTGAAATAAAATATCATTTTCTAAGGGAACATGTAGAAAAAGAAGATATTTCACTAGAATATGTAAATACAGATAATCAACTAGCTGACATGTATACTAAGCCTTTAGAAGAAACCAAGTTCAATAGGTTTAAAATTGAATTAGGTATGATAAACTTAGAATAAGTTTACAGAAATGGCTAAGTAAAATAGTGTCGACACACAGAGTTGTCTGTGTCGAGATAGAGAATTAGGGTCGACACTTCAGAGAAAAGGTGTCGACACATCTAGGAAGTAGGTGTCGACACTTCAGAAAATTAGTGTCGAGACATTATATGTCTGTGTCGACACTTTTCAACAGTGTCGACACAATTTGAGTTTGTTGACGCGTCCTTTCATCTTCAACTTTAGAAAGGTATAAATAGGGTTTCAACATTGTCTGTCGACACGCTCACCAAAGTTTCGAGACCAAACTTGTGTGTCGACACCTCTCTTATCTCAATTCAAATTCTTCAAACCCTAATGGCGCCCAAGCTCGAGGAGAACGTAAATGAAGGATATGAACTGGTGCGGGACGCGTTTGATGACGCAGAACTAGAGATCAAGGATGTGGTAACCCTAGTTGCAAACTCAGGGTTAGATTTTCTTGTTTCAGAGCCAACCAAAATCTGGAAGAAAGAAGTTCTAGAATTTCTGAATGGAGCAACCCTAGATGAATCTGGGCTCAAGATAAAGTCAAGAGTTCATGGAGAAAAGGTGAAGGTCTCACCTAAGAGTTTGAGAAAGGTACTAAACTTACCAAGGACTAAAGAAGAAGTTGAAGTTTCTGCTTCTAAAACCAGAGAAGCTTTAACATGGTGTGGACTGGATTCCAAGATGAAAATTGGATCAGTATTCAATAGAAAGGGAATGAACAGCCAAGGAAAATTTCTCTCTGAAATTGTTGGCAAGGTGATCCTGTGCAAGTCTGGAGGACATGATAGGATTTCAGCATATATGTTCAATTTAATGACAAGGTTAATCTTCCAACTAAACATTGATTGGTCTGGAGTAGTGTTTGAGAAGATTAAGGAGAGCCTGAAGAAGCCTAATTTGGGTAGGATACTAAGTCTTTACTTGGCTGGTAATATACCATAAGTAATGAGCCGAGCTTCAGGATCAAAAATCAACCACATGAGGAAGATGGACATGAGGATCCTCTCAAGGTGGGATAGGGTCTTTACCAAGGAATTGCCAACACCTGAGAAGGTAACACCCCAAAAGAAGAAGAAGAAGATAGCCCCAGTGGCTCAAGAATCATCTAGTAGCTCTAAAGAGCATGTTGTCTTTACACCAGATGATGAACAAGAAACTGAAACTGTTGGAAAGTCTCCAGATAGACAAGTAGCTGCAGACAGGCAGGGGGAGCTACCACAGGCTAGCCCTCTTCACCAGGATTCTATCCAGGGGCAGTCTCTACTGGTTGAAGAGCCAACTCCTCTAGAAAGTGAAAGAGCTACACAAACCATACTTGAGGTAATAACTGAAATCAACCAATTAGATTTCCTTATTGAGAGTGCAGTTATAACTGACAAGTTATCTGATGTTAATCAGCAATCTCAGATTCATAGTCAACCCCAAGATGTTGTCATGGAGGACACATCTGTTGCAGATCAAGTAGTGTCTGATCAAGTAGTTGATGAGATCAGGAATTCTCCACCCCCGCATCAACAAGAGTTTACTTTGGAAGAACTTTTCCCTGATCTTCTCCAAACAGACTTTGAGAAGGAAAGTGCTGCTGCTGAGGGGGAGAAGGCCCAAGTTGAGGGGGAGCAAGTGGAGATTCTAGAAGAAACTGCAAGGAAAGAGCCTGAGAAGCCAAAGGATGTTGAGGAGCTACCTAGGGAGAGGGTAGAAATAGCCAGCACATCAGCTTCTGAAGATGAGGAGGCTGCAAGTGCAAAGAAAAGGAAATTCCAAGTCTTTAAAAGAAGGAGCCAAACTTACAAAAAGGCTTTCCAAACCATTGCCCCACAGCCTACACCACAGCCAGCACCATCTGTAGATTACAGTTCTTTGATGATTGTAATGCAAATAAATCTTGATGAGCAAAGGAAAGCAATAGAAACATATATGGATGAGGGGCATAAGTCTTTACAATTTGATCTGGCCCAAGACATTAAATCTATTAGATTTGAGATGAATCTAAATAAGAAGGAGATGACTGACTGCTTCCACAAGGGAGGGAATGCAGTAGTCTATCTAGCTACTCATCAAGAGAAAATCAAAGCTCAAGTGGATGAACTTGAAGTAAAGCAAGGATATGTACTGGAGAATCAAATCAGAATGAATGATAACTTGATAGCTTCTCACAATGCAATTGTCACTGAACTTAAGAATATAGCCACTGCCCAGAATGTAGCCCTGACCACTGCCAAAGAGGAATTTGACAAAGAATTGCAAGAAAGCCTAACTGCTGTAACTTCTGCAATTCAAGATTCTCAGAAGCTCCTCACTGAAAAGCTCCAAAGGTTGAAACCTTTTTACAAGGATGGAGTCAATTACCTAAATGCCCAAATCAGATTTCAGAAAGATGATCTAAGAGATCACATAGAAAGAGAAGTCATAAAGGGGGAGAGGGTGTTAGTTAAAGCAGGCTCTGATCATGCAAAATGGATTTCCAATTCCATCAGAGCCACTCTTGGTTATCCTCCTTTATGTGATGATGATAATGTTGCAAAGTCTGGGATTAATCCTGCCTATCTTGGAGGTGAGCAAGCTGAAGTAGCTCAGGTGATCTATCCTCCACCAGACTTTGATATGGTACAAGCAGATATACAGTCCATGTATAGCCCACCTGAGGGAAAGCAAAATGTCATCATAGAAAAAGTGGTTCAGCCAGTATCTGAGGCTATACAAGAAGCTATACTGAAAGAACAAGAAGCCAGATTGTCTAAGAAGAGGTTCAGAGAGCAAGCTGAACAAAGGCCTGATTTTGAACAGTGGAGCCCCACCTCTAGGAATATTATCTTAACTGCATGGAAGGCTGCCAAAGACAATATTCAAGATAGAAACAAGTGGTTTTCTGAACTGGAGTGGCGGAAGCATGAGAATAGGCAAGAAGCCATTGTGCAATATAGAAGAAAGGCTAAGATGGGAAAGCTACCTCCTACTGCCCAGGAGCCTAGCAAGTACTTTCCCAAGCCTTATCATTACTTTGAGAGGCAAAAGATCAAAGCTGAAGAGCTAAAGAAAAAGGATCTTAAAGGCAAGAAGCCTGCTGCTGTTGAAGATGCTGAAGCCCCTGTGCAAGCAAAGATACAGTCTGGGAAGGGCATAGTTATCAAGGAAGCTGAGCAAAAATAGAATAGAATTATCTTTAGTTTACAGTTGTAATCTTTTGATTTTAAACACTCTGTAAACTTTTGTATAATGAATATGACAAAGTTGTTAGAACAATGTGTTGTGTGAAAAATCTATTACATAATTGTTCTGAGATATATGTGTGTACATGTTTTGTTTAATACATGTTTATGTACTTTCCCTGATTGCATAATCCTGTTTTACATCATTCTGTAATTTTATTATGTATGGTGTATATCATTAACTAAGGGTTATGACTTCTCCAAATAGGGGGAAATTGTTGGGTACATTGGTTTAAATGTACCTGATTTGAAGAAGCCTCACCCTACTCAATGATATACATCAAAATGTATTTGATGTGTTTTGAGTTTAGTTGTGCAGGTTAAGTGTTTGCAGGGAAAGCTGAAAAGTTTCTAAGTCCCTGTATCGACACCCAGAAGGAAAGTGTAGACACTTAAGAAGACTTGTGTCGACACCCAGAGAAGCAGTGTCGACACTTGGAGTAATTGTGTCGACACTAGGGATGCAGAGTCGACACCAGACAGAAAGTGTCGACACATGAAGGCTGTGTCGACACTCAATAAATAAATGTCCAGTGAAGAAGTGTCGACACTTAGAAGCAGTGTCGACACCCAGAGGAACTATGTCTACATCAGAAAGGGTCGACACTTGGAAGCTGTGTCGACACTCAGCAAAAGTCAGCAGAGTCTAAGTATAAGTGTCGACATAATAAAGAATGTGTCGACACTCAGCAGAAGACTCAACACATGAAGAAAGTGTCGACACAATGAAGAATGTGTCGACACACAGCAGAAGACTCAATACATGAAGAAAGTGTCGACACTGGGAGGCTGTGTCGACACTCAGCAAAGTTCAACAAAATTCTAAGTACAAGTGTCAACACAAAGGAGATGTGTCGACACTCAGCAAAAGTCTTAACATATGAAGAATGTGTCGACACAAGGAGCTGTGTCGACACTCAACAAGTATCAACACAGAAGGCATGTGTCGACACCAAGAAGATGTGTCGACACTGAACAAGTTCAACACATAAAGATGTGTCGACACAAAGGAGTTGTGTCGACACTTACAAGAATTCAACAAAGTACTGAAGAACAAGGAGTTGTGTCGACACACAATATCAGTGTCGACACATGATGAAGAAGCAATGTCGAGATATAAATTCTACAACACAAGGAGTTGTGTCGACACCTTGAAGGCTAGTGTCGACACTTAGTCTACTTGTGTCGACACTTAGTCTACAAGTGTCGACACTTAAAAACAGACTGTCTCGACACTTTCAGACAGTTACAAATATTTCAAGAAGTGACTGGATGACATGACAGCTATCATTCCAGCCGGTCTACTGCAACTGTCAGAGATGTCAGAAAGCCGTTAGAAACCGGATCAGCCGGTCACCATGAAGAAGGCCTATATAAAGGCTTATACTGTCAACAGAAAGAGATTTACACAAGTCTAAGTGATTAACAACAAGAGATCAACAATCAAAGAAGATCTAGCAATTCATTGAAGAATCAAGTGAAGATCTAAGAAGTTGGAGAGAGAGAGCTCCTTCCAAGAAGACAGCCATTGGAACCAGGCTGTAAAGAAGGGTTCAGACCTAGTTCTGAATCTTAAGTTGCAGTGATTGAAGATCAGCTGCAGAGAATCAATCCTATTGTGTTCTACATTCAAGAAGCTTTGAAGAAAGCCAAGTGAGGTTGATCTCAGCAGAGTTTTTCCAAGAACTCATCAAGAACCTGTCAACTCATCTCTCTTTTCTGAGTTGTTAGTTATATACTTTGTATTCTAAATTTCTTGTAGAATCCTTAGGGATCTGAGTTGTAAGCCTGTAATTATAAAGGCTGAGTGGTAGGGCATGTATGCCTGAGTGTATGAGATCTATTTCTCTGAGTGTAGGCCTGTTGTGGCTGAGTGTAGGCCTTGTGGCTGAGTGTAGGCCTCGTGGCTGAGTGTAGGTCTTTGGAGAAGACTGAGTTGTAGGGCCTTGGGCCTGAGCTGTAGGAACCATTTGGGGTTCTGAGTGTAAGATCTGAGGATCTGAGAAAGTTGAGGAGTTTGGCCGAATCTAGTACACTACTAGATAGGCGAAGGGGGAAAGTGGATGTACCCAAACCTTGGGAAACCACTATAAATCTGTGTTCACTGTGTGCATGTTTGATTCTGTGATTGCTGATTGATTTCTGTGAAGAAGTAATTATAACTCTGTGATATAATCTGTAATCTGCCTAAAAAGTCTAAAAAGATTTAGTCACCTATTCACCCCCCCCCCCCTCTAGGTGATTTGGGTACAATTTCTTTCACCCGTGTCACAGGGCGTGGACCTTAAGCGGCACACAACCCGACCATTCGTGCTTATCCAGAATGAATACAGCCATGAGACATGCCCGTGTTAGCCCAGTCACGCCCGTGATTCAGGCGTGTAACCCCTTTACTCGACATTCGACATTCGTCGAGCGAACTTCGTTGACCGAAGTTCGTCGACCAGCAAGACACGCCCTGTGACACGCCCGTGTCACAGGCCGTGTACCCCTTCTCTCGACAATCGTCGACCTCAACTCATCGACCTCAATTCATCGACCTCAATTAGTCGACCTCAAGTCGTCGACCTCTTGACACGCACCCTGTCACGCCCGTGTCAGCGGGCGTGACACCCCCGAAAAATTTCGTCGACCGAAATTCGTCGACCACGCGGCCATCAGCACAACCCGAGCCAGACACACCCTGTGACACGCCCGTGTCCCAGGCCGTGTCACTCAAATTTTGCAAATTTCCAGGATTTGCAATGTTACAACTCTCCCCTGCTACAAGAAATTTCAACCATAAAGTTGCACCTAGGGAGGAAACCAGAAACCAATAAGTTATCACCACATATTCATATGTTACAACTTCTTCTTAACCATGTTATTCCCGAGCAAAACGATCCGGGATCGAGCAAACTATCTCGGAATGTAATGAAATTCACACCCACGCTACGAACCTAGTGGCGAAGTCGAAATCATCATCCGACAAACAAAACTTGGGCTAACCTTGCCCGAAGCCAAAACACAAGCATTCCCGAAAAGGCACCACTAAGTCACCACAAAAGGCTCCGGCTTGCTAGGGAATCTTGCAAACAGGCTACCAAACCAGCCACTAAAAGGCCTAAAGAGCGAAGATCACGCCCTAACAACGGTAAAGGACAAGAATATGCCAACGTAACGCCAAACAAAAATTACACAATCGCCGAAAAAATCGGGGGTGTTACATGTGGGCTGCTAATCCCATAGCTCGTAGCCTTAGGCCAAGCGGAATACGTGATCAGCCAGTGAAGGTTGATTAGGTTGCACGGACGGGGGAAAGCCAAGAGGGATGTTCGCGCTGGTTAAAGGCACAATTTGCCCGGCCTGGCGGGCAGACCGCTAATCAAGGCCGGCGGATAGGAAATTTGTGGCCGCAAGGTTTGATGTGATGGTTGTCCCTGGGGGTCGTCCTCCCCAAATGAGAGGTATGCAGGTCTATTTATAGGCTGGAGGAGGTGACGTCCAGAACTAGGCTCGATGACGTCACCCCGATGATACGGACGAGCTGCCTTAATGTCCACGACATGCTGCGGTCTGAAGATGAGCTCGCCTACTGCTGGGAGAAGTCGATGCTGGGATGCTGGTGCTTTTAGTAGCCTTCGTACAGAGTTTTCCTAGTACACAACAGACTGGGCGAGTCAGTAGTTGGATGAGACGAATCCACCTTCTGGAGGGCTACCTAGAGGCAGATCGTCTTCTGTTAGGTGAACTGGGGACAAGTCGCCTACTACTTGGAATAGGCGTCCACCACCCTAAGGTAGACTGAAGTTTTGTCTGTGCCATACTGTGCAGAATGATGAGGAGATGGCTTACTCCTGCTGGAAGCGAGTTTGCCACCTGCTGCGGGCTGGCTGTCCTTTATTTGTTAGCGGACTAAGACCGAGTCCTCCACCTTTGGGTGAACATGGATTGAGTCTGCCTACTGCTAGCGGAGTGAGGTGGAGTCTGCCTCATGCTTAGGTGGTCCACTGCCAAGCACTGTCGAGAGGGTTTATTGCGGACTGGAATGCGAGTCCGCCTCTCGCACGCGGACTAAAGAGCCTTGGTCTAGGAAAATTCATGCTCGTGGAGACCTGGAGAAGGGTGAGTTCTTCTGGGCGACCTGGAGGCAGGTCGCCTGCTGCCGGGCAACCTAGAGGCAGGTCGCCTATCGCTGGGTAACTTGGAGGCAGGTTGTCTATTGCTGGGCGACCTGGAGGAGGGGGAGTTCTTCTAGGCAACCTGGAGGCAGGCTGCCTGTCGCCGGGCTACCTAGAGGCAGGTCACCTTCTTTTGAAGGGTCAAAGGTTGTATCCGCCTACTCCTTGGCTGACTTAGATGGATTGGAAGGGCTATCCGCACCTGTAGAAGAGATAATTCTACTGCGCGGTTAGCCGGACTAACCGCACGGCCTGTAGTGATGGACTGTGGAAGCAGTCTGCACCCCTGCAGAACACAACTGTTGCGCGACCCGGGCGGTCAGACCAGGGAGACCGCCCTAGCCGCGCGGCCTGAGCGAATAGAGAAGTCTATCCGCCTAACCAAAAAATTGGGCTGAGTCAGGTCGTGACCTCCGAGGGGGACTTGGAGCAGGCCGCAACTTGCGAGCTAGCTACTTTTGGGTGGGATCGCCGATTTTTGGGTTAACATAATCCCCATACTTTTTAAGTCCCGAAGGGAACTTTGAAAAAGTAGGAGACCCACGAAGATCATGATCCACCCCTCAAAAAACTAGCCAAAAAGAGTGGAGAGGGCAAATACCTGATGTCTCTTCTCAGAAAGGTCTGATAACACTTACTTTTTCTTCTGCAAGGATGGGGTTGTAAGTGAAAAAAGGCACATCTTGTGTGTACCTGAATTGTTCTTGCAAAGTGAAGAAGACTTGTGAAAGCCTTCTACTGAGCTCTACAAAACAAAGATGAAAGGAAGTATAGAAGAACAATAGCTTGCAAGTACCTAAAGGGAGCTTGCAAGCATTTGCTAATCTCTTCAATGAAGAAGGGTAAGAATCAAATATAAAAGGAAATTAACTTGCATGTACCTGAATGGAACTTGTTAATAATTGCTAATCTCTGCAAGAACAAGAGTAAGAAGCCGATATGAAAGGAAAATAATTCGCAAGTACCTGAAGAGAACTTGTTAATATATGTTAATCTCTGCAAAAAGAAGAGTAAGAAGCAGATATGAAAGGAAAATAATTCGCAAGTACCTGAAGAGAATTTGTTAATATCTGATAATCTCTGTAAAAAGAAGAGTGAGAAGCAGATATGAAAGGAAAATAATTCGCAAGTACCTAAAGAGAACTTGCTAATATCTATTAATCTCTGCAAAATGAAGAGTAAAATGCAGATATGAAAGAATAATAACTGGCAAGTACCTGAAGGGAACTTACAAATGTTAACTGTTGATATGGTAAGGAAGATATAATTAGATAGCAGAAGAAATGTTCGACAAACTCTGCTATTAGCCAAATAAAAAACTGAGTAGAATCGAATAAAGATCAAATCACAATAATGATCTTCTTGTGTGATCAGATATGATGTCCTTGATATGAAATCCAGATCAGCCAGATGAAACCATCTTGATTAGACTTCAATAGCTTGGCTTGTCAAGAAATAGACCAGATTCTTTGATTGAATAATAGATGCCAAGAATAAGCGTAGTCAATCGTCAGTGGATAGAGCTTCATGGAAGACGAGTATATAAAAGGAGTATAAGCGAGAAGTATAATGCCATAAATCCTTTGGAGAGGTTGAATTTAACCTGTTAACCTGAGTGAAGGTAGTTTGCACAAAAGCGGACTAACCGCGCTCCCTTGGAAGGGCACAAAAAGGAAAAAAATGTGGACGAACCACGCTCCCTTGGAAAGGCTCAAAAAGTAAAAAAAAATGCAGATGAACTGCGCTACCTTGGAAAGGCTCAAAAAAGAAAACGCAGAAACCTAAGAAGGAACGATGGACACACTGCTCTCATGCCTTGGGCTACAAGCTACGCTGATCAGTTAGGCCAGGTGTGCCAAGTGGTCTATAGCATTGCTCGCCTGAAAGATCAACGATGTTGTGGGTCCCCCGAAGGCACGGCTTGAGAGTACCTTGGAGTGTTCGACCATTACAGTTGTGAGATGATCGTAGAGACAAGGTTACACTTGAACGCCATTGCTTGCCAAGCAACAATCATCTTAACTATAATGTATCCCTAGTGGAGCACAGCAGAGCTAGCACACTGGGACCTCCCTTGATGCACATTGTGTGTTAGATACCAGCTAGGATCTAAAGCCCTGAAGTCCGCTTGCATAGATTTGACGGCTCTCACTGCACATATGCAAACACTCCCCGTTATATGTGGTCATCGTGGTGTTATGCCAGAAAACAACCTACGGGGGAACGAGCGAGACTTGGCGATATCTCGTCGGTTCAGCGATCCCTTTGGCAAATAGAAAATAGAGAGGAAACACTCAAAAAAGAAAAGTATCAGTACGGGATCTCTGATGTAAAATTTATTGAAATGAATGAAAGAGAGTTTTGAAATGTGCTGAGCATATGTAAGAGAAATGTTCAATATGGAGAACAAAACCGATCAGCCATAGTCGTGAAGAGCTTTTTGAACTTTGTTATGTCCTTCTTCGCCTCAGAATAGATTTCCAAGGGTGCCGACATCATCGGCATCGATGCACTCGTCAATATTGAGGCTAGCGTAATTGTTGATTTGGCTCACTCCCTTTGAGCAGCAAGGAATGTCTGCTACTTCTTTTCCTTTTGAAGTAGCAGAGTGGTCATCCTTCGAGAACAAGTCACACATCTTACCCTGACTCAGCATCTCCTGCACCAGTTGACGAAGTGCTCGGCAATTTTTAGTTGGATACCCTTTCTATTTATGGAATTCGCAGTAGGAATCCAGGTCTTTAGATCTTTGATCAGCTGGTTGGTAAGGCCTTTTATAACTTGTCTTGTCTTTCATGACTTGGGCTACTTCCTGCATGACCTGGTCTAGTTCAGATTCTGGCAAGTCATCATCCGACTGCTGATAAACTAAAGCTGCCCGCAGAGCTAGTACTGGATCATGAGGAGGGGCCGTCAACTGTAATCTTTGATTCTGGAAGTGATCTTGACTTGGGAAGAGGCGTTGATGTCATCGAAATTTCCTTCCTCTCTTTACTCATGGTTTAAAATCCCTTGGGGGAGACTTTGGAGGTTGCTCGTATGAGGAAGAAGAGTTTTTCTTCGTTACAAGCCTGGAGATGTAATTGGGTTTACTCTTTTCACCACATATGTATAATTTGGCAAGACTGATCATCTCTTGATACATCCTTAGCACTCAGACGTTAGCCTTAAATTTTAGTGGTCCTTCTCTTAAACAACTTATCAGAGGGACTCGGTACATTTCTGGATCGACATTTTCAATGTCAATAGTCTCTCTCTGAAAACGATCAACGAAATGTGCCCAAGTCTCATTTTCTTGCTGCCTGATCTCATACAGGGCTTCAAGATCGCCTTTCCTCTTGGAAGAGGTAGAGAATCTGAGCAGAAGTTCTCTTTACAGATCGGTAAAGTAAGCGATGGACTGAGAGCGCAGTCCATAGAACCACTCCCTCGCTTGTCTATCAAAGGACATTACAAGGAGCTTGCACCTGGTAGCATCTGTAAGGATCTTGAGAGCGATGGTTGATTCAAAAGCTTGTAAGTGTGTCATCGGATCAGACTCCCCAGTGTAAGTTGGTAATCGTGGCTCTCTGAAGTTAGCTGGAGTTGGCTATTGTCACACACTCTCTGCAAACGGCGATGGCCCTTCCTGCTCCCCTAACATATAAGGGAAAGGAAAGAATGGAGCATAAGCTGTAGTTGAAAAAGGAGCGGCAGGATCAGAAGGAAAGGTTATTGCGGGAGGAGCAAACGCAGGAGCTGAAGAGTATGGGTGACTTCCCTGAAAATTGAGAAATCATGCTGGGCTTCCTTGGGAAGCTTCCCGGAAGAAGTTTTGACGAGCTATAAAGTCGTCATTTTGAGATCGTAAGGGAGTTGCGGCCTGACCTTGTGGATAGGTTGGTGGATACATGGGAGGATAGACCAGCGGATAGGCCGGAGGATAAGTTTGTGGATTCTCCAATGTTGGTGTTGGATTGATTGGAGGAACAGGTGTTATTGCAGATTGTACCTCTAATCGTTGTGTGATAGCAGCTAGAGTACAGTTGATTGCCTGAAATTATTGGGCGGTTTCCCGTCACGATTGCTCCAAGGCTTCCCAGAGAGGATCCTCATAAGGACTTGGATGAACAAGGTTCCCGACAAGTCGATGATCTTTCATGACTAACTATTGGTTTTCACCTTCTATTCGAGATCTGAAGGTCGCGTGTTAACTGTTGATGTGAAAAGGGCACACCAGCAGATAACGGTGTTCGATCTCACTAGGATGATGGAGGAGGTTGATGAGGAACTCTCAAAAAGCCGATTACTTTGACAGTTAGGATTTAAGGTTGATGTCGAGAGAGGAGAGGAGAGGAGAAGAAGAGGGGCCTCTTGTAGCAGTAATAACAGACTTCGCCCGTCCTAGCTTGAATGCCACTCTTGCGACAGGATTTCCTTTGATTATGAATCAGTGTTACAGCTTGAGTTGCTCCTTTACATGAAAAATATAAAGGTTACAAAGGGAAGCTGGCGGCTAGAAGGAAGAAATTGCCAGAGGCTGCACGAGCTGAGTAAGCAGGTCAGTAGACCGTGTGGGTTGTTGATCACGCAGCTCGCGGCCTTAGGCGGACTGTGCGATCAGCCTGTGAAGGTTGATTTGGTCGCGCGGACATGGGAAAGCCAAGAGGGCTGTTCGCACTGGTTAAAAGCAGAATCTATCCGGCCTGGTGGGCAGATCGCAGATCAAGGCTAGAGGATAGGAAAGTTGTGACTGTAAGGTTTGATGCGGTGGCCATCCCTGGGGGGTCGTCCTCCCAAAATGAGAGGTATGGGGGTCTATTTATACGCTGGAGGAGGTGACATCTAGAACTGGGCTCGATGACATCACCTTGATGATACGGGAGAGCTGTGATAGAGTCTGCGACATGCCGCAGGCTGAAGAGGAGCTCGCCTACTGCTGGGAGAAGTCGATGCTGGGAGGCTGGTGCTTCTAGCGGACTACGTACAGAGTCCGCCTGGTATACGGTGGACTGGGCGAGTCAGCAGCTGGATGAGACGAATCCACCTTCTGGAGGGGGACCTGGAGGCAGGTCGCCTTCTGCTGGGTGAACTGGGGACAGGCCGCCTACTACTTGGAAGTGGCGTCCACCACCCTAAGGTGGACTGAAGTTGAGTCTGCGCCATGTTGTGTGGACCTATGAGGAGATGGCTTGCTCCTGTTGGAAGCGAGTTTGCCACCTGCTGCGGGCTGGCTATCCTTCATTTGTTGGCAGACTAAGACCGAGTCCTCCACCTTTGGTTGAACAAGGATTGAGTCTGCCTACTGCTAGCGGACTGAGGTGGAGTCTGCCTCATCCTTAGGTGGTCCACTACCAAGCAATGTCGAGAGGGTCTCTCGCGGACTTGAATGTGAGGCCACCTCTCGCAGGCAGACTAAAGAGCCTTGGTCTAGGCCGATTCATGCTCGTGGCAACCTGGAGGAGGGGGAGTTCTTCTGGGTGACCTGGAGGCAGGTCGTCTGCTGTTAGGCAACCTGGAGGCGGGTCGTCTGCTGCCGGGCGACCTGGAGGCAGGTCATATATTGATGGGTGAACTGGAGGCAGGTCTCCTATTATTGGGTGACCTAGAGGAGGGGGAGTTCTTCTGGGTGACTTGGAGGCAGGCCGCCTGTCGCCAGGAGACTTGGAGGCAAGTTGCCTTCTTTTGAAGGGTTGAAGGTGGTATCTGCCTACTCCTTGGCGACTGAGATAGATTAGAAGCATTGTCCGCACTTGTAGAAGATAGAGATCTACTGTGTGGTTAGCCGAATTAACCGCGCAGTCTGCAGGGATGGATTGTCGAAGCAGTCTGCACCCCTACAGAACATAGTTATTACGTGACCTGGGCGGTCATACCGGGGAGACCGCCCTAACCGTGTGGCCTGAGCGGATAGAGAAGTCTATCCACCCAACCCAAAAAGTGGGCCGAGCCAGGTCGCGACCTCCAAGGGGAACTCGGAGCAGGCCACGACTTGAGAGCTAGATGCCTCTATCCAAAGAGCTCCAAGAGAGGTTGGAGCGCACCTGCAGGCTCAATGCCACTCGCACTACCAGGCTGGTCGTTGTATCTCCCAGTGCCTTGCCAGGCGAGTCTCCAAATCCTCAGCCTGCCAAGAAGGCTAAGTCAGCTCCAAAAGCTACCGAGTCGGTCTATCATGGTCTGGCCTCCACCCCCGACCATAGACTCGCTTCTTCCTCTTGGACATCTCCCGAATAAAAAGGAAATGGGAGCATTGAGATTCCTGCCGACCCAAGCAGTCATCAGATCGACGGCAAAGCCTCTACGCCGTGAGTCGACTCCCCCATGATGACTCGAGGCCTCAAACACCTCATGCTACTCTCCTACAAGACCCATCCCCCTTTGGGACCACAGGGCTGGACTCGTTGAGGCCAAAGTCTCTAGCTCTCGCGCCTTCTCAGCAACCCACTCCTGCTCCTACACTCGCAGGGGAGATGTCAGATTCATCCCAATTCGGAGCTTTGAGCTCATCTCCCCAAGAACTCAACTTTTGGGTCGCGGTAAGAACCTTGTCTTACCCCCTTCATATACCCTCCAAGGGAAGCTGAGCTCATCCCGTAAGCTCCACTTTTATAGGACCATCTTGCATAGTTCTTTTGAATCACTCGCCTATTATACATTCACCAGGATTAATTGTCCTTGCAGGTCTCCCTGAACAATCTGGGATTAATTGCATGCTCGTCATTCACCACCTCCTTCCCCCAGCTTTATGGAAAACTTCCTGCATGCCTCGCTAGAACCTATCGAGCTAAGGATACGAACAATTGAAGTCCTGAAAAAGCAAGGACTCGCATTGCGCAGGATCCAGGAGGAGAATGATCTCAGCAAGCAGAAGTTGTAGGCACTAGAGAGGGACTATGTGTTGCTCGCAGATGAGGTGAAGGGTAGCTCAGCAAGCGGGATGACATCCCCCACCCCGCTGATGGGCAGGATCAACGAGAACATGTGGTTCATCCACCAGGATCTAGAGCTAGTCCGCGAGTTCAACAACCCGTGCCGACCTCTGGTGATGGGGACGTGAGGCCAGGGTAGATGGAAATGGCTCCCTAATTGAGCCTACTTGCACTCGCCCCTTAGCCCCCAGCTCGTGCATGTTGAAATAACCGTTCGGCTTATTGAATTTTACTTCCCTGAATTGCGAGCTCCACTGACTGTAATAACTTAAAACCAATTTTTAGATCTTAATGTCTGTTGATTCTGTATGATGTGTTGTTCTGCTTTTTTAATTCAACTCGCCATAAGGTAGAATAGTTTGCAGGGGTTGATGAGTCGGGTGGGTTGGCGAGCCAGACTAACCGGTTGGCTCAGCCATTAATTCAATATTCTATAAAAAGGCCCTCTCACCTAACCCCGGACCATTGCCTTTACTGCAGACATATATACCCCTTCTTACTGCCCTCCTCTCCACTTGCACTCGCGCCGAGACCTTTGAAACAATGGGCAAGACGAGACCTGATGCCAACGGAAGGTCCAAATGTGCTAGACAATTTGTCGAGTGTAGCATCTATGAGGGAAACAACACCGAGCAATAACTCGCCAACTTCATTACCGACTACGTCCCTGCGGGCTTCTCTACGCATCGACCCGTAGTTGGCGAGGCCATCAATTCATTCTTTGAGTATGAGCTCCCCTTCCCCATCTCGCACTTCGAGGTGGGATTGCGCCTCCCCCTATGGCCAGAGATTAGCCAGATCCTGAAATATTACAGGGCGGTCCCAGCTCAACTGAATCTGAATGCCCTCGCCAAGATGGTGGCATTCGTCTGCTACCTCCACCGAGAGAGAATTGAGTTCAATCTGGCGGTCTTCATGAAGCTCTTCATATACCACGTGACCAATAACGGGGTCGCCTTCCTGGCTGGCTCGCAATTCAAGGTCCGTGAGACGTCTAACAAGAACCGCAATTGGTTCTCGAAGCTCATATTTATCAAGGGTGAGCTCGGTAACATACCCTTCTTGCCTCGGTAGAGAAGCCAGGAGGTGTACCGACCCTCGACGGTGATAGGAAATGATGCCGAGTTGCACAAGTTCTTCCTCGGCAAGGACTTCGAGGTCATCATCCTTCGAAGAGGCCTCGACTCACTCCCCCTGGTTCTTTCTGGCAAAGGTATAGCTCTTTCCCTTCTTTCCTTATTGGGCTCACAACAAATCAATTTTTTTCTAACTCTAAATTATTTTATGCATGGGAGCAGCTGATCCCCGAGCACCCTCTATTTGTGGACTCGGGGCTGCACCTAGACCCACTCGCACGCGAGAGGGCAGCCGTCGAGGCCTTCCGGAGTGAGTTAGGTCTTGTCAATATGTTTTGATCTAGAATGATGCACTGGATTATATGTCAAGTCTATGGCACTCTTGTTGTCACACCTAAGTGTAACATTCCTACAAGTTAAGCCAAAGTCTTCTAATGTTTGGGACATCCACAGTGCTTGTGCGCAACAACTTCATAATGCATTATATTCGGCCTCAACGGTAGACTGTGCAATAGAATTTTGTTTTCTACTTGATTAGGAAACTAATGCATGCCATAGGAAGTGACATGTACCACTTGTGCTCTTGAGATCCATGTGAGCACCTGGCATAGTCCTAGTCTGAGTACTTGTGACGTGTGAAATCAGTGGTATGTGGGTACCAAAGTACAACGTTTTGTGTGCCAATCAGATACCTAAAAATGTGCTTTACGGCTTTCAAGTGTGACTCCTTAGGGCCGGCTTAATATCTAGCACAAAGACACACCGCGAATGTGATATCGGGCCTAGAGGCACTCAAATATAGCAATGACCCTATCATACCTATAAACATGGTCTGATCGACAGAAATGCCACTTTCATCTTTTCTCAATTTAAGAGAAGCACTCATAGAAGTTTTGACTTGTTTAAGATTCTCATACCCAAAACGCACAAACATATCTTTGATATATTTTGATTGACTTATGAAAATCACGTCTTTGCATTGAGAAATCTGACATCCTAGGAAATAGGTTAGTTCTCCAACTAGGCTCATTTTGAATTCGGATTTCATTAAGGTGACAATTTCTTCACACATCTTTTCATTTGTGGCCCCAAAACTGATATCATACACATAGATTTGTAAGATAATTAGATCGGAATTCTTGATCTTCACAAATAATGTTGTGTCCGCACTACTCATCCTAAAGCCATGATCTAAGAGAAAAGTAGTGAGCCTATCGTACCAAGCACGGGGTGCCTGATTTAGTCCGTACAGGGCCTTCACCAACTTTTATACGTGGTTTGGGTAGGCGATATTCATGAAACCGGGTGGTTGCTCGACATATACCTCTTCTTTAATATATTTGTTTAAGAAAGCACTCTTGACGTCCATTTGGTACAATCTAATTTGCTTATACCTTGCAAATGCCAAAAACATACGAATGGACTCAAGATGAGCAACCGGGGCAAATGACTCCATAAGTCCACACCCTCTATCTGAGAATACCCTTGAGCCACCAACCTAGCTTTATTTCTTGTTATCTTAGATTCACCATCAAGCTTATTTTTGAAAACCCATTTTAAGCCTATGACTGGATGGTTATCTGGTCATTCTACTAACACCCATACCTTACTTTGCTCGAATTGGCTCAGCTCCTCATTCATCACCAAGAACCATGATTCATCTTTCAAGGCTTCTGAGATGTTCTTGGGTTCAATATCGGATAGGAAGCACAAGTTTGAGAAAGACTCATGAAGTGCGGACCGAGTTCTAACTTCATGAGATGGCTCTCCTATGACTAGATCACGAGGATGTTACTTTGAAAAAATTAAGTTGTTAGGAGTCGTATATCCTTGTTCAAGAGATTGAGTCTCACTCTCCACGATCTCTCCTCACCTTCACCCCCTATCGGTACACTCTCTTCAACCTCCTATTCATTCGTCTTGGGCTAGTTAGATGGGGAATTTTCATCGAAATGCACATGAGCCGATTTTTCAACCACTAAAGTCCTCTTATTGTAGATCTTATAGGCCCGACTCTTGCTCGAGTATCCTAAGAAGACTCCTAGATCGGATTTTTCGTCAAATTTTCCTAGATGATCCTTGGTGTTTATAATGTAGCATTGGCAATCAAAGACCCTAAAATACGATACGGAGGGTTTCTTCTTGAAATACAACTCGTATTGAGTTCGCTTTAAAAGTGGATGAAGCATGACTCGGTTCATCATGTAGCTTGTCATGTTAACCACTTCAGTACAAAAAGATCATGGTAAGTCGAACTCGGCGAGCATAGTGCGGACTAATACTTGGAGAGTGTGATTCTTTCTTTCTACAACCCCATTCTGCGAGGGGTAGAGAATTCGTGCTTCATTCCTAAAGTGTCACACAAGTTTGAGAAGTCCTCATTCTCCAACTCTCCTCCATGATCTGATCTAATACATTTTATCTTTAACTCCTCATTTTGAAGTCGCGTGCAGAGATTGGAGAATTTGCTAAAGGTGTCAGATTTATTTGCTAGAAATATCGTCCAATAATAATGTGAATAATCATCTATGATAACGAAGATGTATCATTTTCCACCTAGACTACACGTACTTAGAGGTCCAAACAAGTCCATGTGAATGAGTTTGAGTGGGCTAGACGTGGAAACTTCAGTTTTGCTTTTGAAAGAGGTTTTAACAAATTTTACCTTTTGACACGGACCACATAAGACATTTAAACTACCTCTTAAGTGGGGAAGTCCCCTATGAAGTTTATTTTTCGATAGTTTTATAATAAGCTTGCTACCAGTATGTCCTAGTCTCCTATGTCAAAGATCTAATTCCTCATTCTTAGTAACTAGGCATTTCAAATTAGATGCAGAAATATCATCAAAACTAACAGTGTACACATTATGATTTCTGTGAGCTACAAGTAATACACTAGAAGTTTTGGCATCAATAATCTTGCAAGTGTTTGTAGATGACTCAAATAAGACATTTAGACCTTTAGCACACAGTTGGCTAATAGAGATGTGATTATGCTTAAGTCCATCCACATACAACACATTAGAAATAGAGAATGCATTGTTACCTATAGTGCCTCTTCCAAGTATCCATCCTTTGATGTTGTCCCCAAAGGTCACCATGCCACCCTTCTTCTTCTCCAAGCTAAGGAACTTATTTTTATCTCCTGTCATGTGCTTGGAGCAACCAGAGTCCAAGTACCACACATTCCTTATGTCCTTAGCCTGCCAACAAACCTAAAACGAAGATGAGGGTAAAGATCTGGTTACCCAAGTTGTCTCACCCATATGATAGGTAGTAGACTTTGGTAGCCAGACTTGCAAATTCTTTTTAGCACCTTTCCTCAGGCACGAGCCAGAAGTATGACCAAACTTATGATAGTTTGTGCACATAATGTAAGCAGTAGACACTGCCTTTATCGGTTTGCTCGAGCTCTTGCTTGAGGATGGGGATAGCCTTCCAGAATTCCTAACCTTATCTTTTGATTTATTTAAGTTGGATTTAGGCTTGGAGTGATAGCGATTCCCGCTTGGTGGTGATGTTGGACTCACATTGAAAGTCCACCTAGTGTCAGGTATGTGCACCTATGGGGGGAATAGGTGACGAGTAGCGCTTTTGCGGAATATACGAACGTACCTGCACAATAAAAATACAAAGCACAGCACACAGAAAACACAGCAAATTTATAGTGGTTCCCCGACTTGGGTACATCCACTTTCCCCCATCGACCTATCTCCCCAACAAGGGACGACTCGGTCACTTCTCCAACGGGATTGAAATCCAATCCCTGCACTAACGGAAGGAGCCCTTCCACACGTGAGAGTCAACACTCCCACAAACCGGGTTGCACCCAACCCTTACAACACGGAACAAAAGTTCCTTTACAACAAAATTAAATATAGAATGTACACGTGATACAAACTTCTTTTGGAGACTACGGTGTTCCTCTTGTTCGACGACGTGTTCTTGAAGTCGATGAAGAGTCTACAACCTTGGTCTCTCTTGGAGAGGATCTCCCTGGAACCGGCGGCGGCACACGAGTGGCGGCTAGCTTCGGGATCGGCGGCTACGATGATGAGCGGCTGCTGAACTTGGAGATCCAAACTTCGTAGCGAAGCAAACTAGGTCTACCAACGGTCACTCTAGGATCGGTCGTCTCGATCGATTCGGACGGAGGAATTTTTCCCGGTCAACAAATCGAGAGACAAGAGATCTCTGGATAGACGCGTGAGACTCAAGCCTTGCTTGGCTTCTGTCGCCGGAGATTACGAAGGAATCTCAAATGTTGACGGCGACCAACAATCCCGAGCGCGACGGCGGCGGCGGAGAGAAGTCGCGGAATTAGGGTTACGAGGCGGCTCGGTTTCTTTCTCCGTTTTTTCGTCCCTTTACTGTTCAAAAATACTGGAATATATATACTGTTGAATTCTCAAATATGACCGTTTGCGGGACCCACAAAAGAAATCCCTAAGTCCGGTTCAAACTAGTCCAAAGGCAGAATCCGGTCCAGCAGCATCCTGAGAAAACGCCAAGTGAAAATCGGCGAGAATCGCAGGCGATTCTCGACGAATCGGCGAGAATCACTAAGTGATTCTCGACGATTGGTCGAGAATCGTTAGTGATTCTCGCCGAATCACTTATTGATTCTCAACGAATTTTACTTTGTATGCATGAGCTGCTTGGCCACTGGTTCGGCGAGAATCACTAGTTATTCTCGCCGAATCTTACTTGACACCATTTAGAGGTGGCCAGAAGGAGTCGGCGAGAATCACTAATGATTCTCGTCGATTCGGTGAGAATCACTAGTGATTCTCGCCGAATCGGCGAGAATCACTTGGTGATTCTCGTCGAATTTGCCTTGGACGAATTTTCGTCTTCCACCCAGGAGCTGCTCCTTGATCCTCCATGCTCCTTGTCTTATCTTGCATATGAACGGCCCTGTACTTGAAAGTAAGTGCACTCCAATAGAGAGAGTGCACATAGGCCAACACACTGATCTGCTCAACGAGGGATTACGTCGTGCAGACCCGTGTATATTGACCTACTGCACCTTGACATTGGTGTGCACTTAGCGTGGAGGAACTGCAAGCACAACTTGAAAGAGTTTATCAAATACATAGTCTATTGACCTTAGCTTGTCCAGGGGCTTCTTCAAATCAGGTACATTGTGGATACAATACCCAACAATCTCCCCCTATTTGAAGAAGCCTAAACCCTACAAGCTAAGGTGAATAGAGCAAATGGAAATGAAAGCAAATGAAAGCCATAAACTTAACATTGAGTGGAGTCATCCCTTACCAATACCGATTTCTTGGGAGCGAGCTGGAGCCACCTTAGCCTTGACCCCGAGAGGGTAATCTCCCCCTTTTCGGCTTCGGCAAATCGGGGTCTGTAACCTTTGGCCCTTAGCTCCCCCTCAGTTCTTGCAGCTGTACTCACGCTGGAGTTCCCTGCTCACCCTCAGATCATGCACGAGTCGGGAGCTTCTGTAGTCTTCATGCTTCATAATTGAGCATCCCCAATTCAGTCTTGAAAAGATTGAACTTGGCCTCGTCTAAGGGCTTTGTGAATATATCAGCAATCTGCTTGTCCGTGGGGACATAACAAAGAGAGATGTCCTTGTTTTCCACGTGCTCCCGAATGAAGTGGTAGCGCACTTCAATATGCTTCGTTCTGCTGTGCGAGACAGGATTGTTGGCAATGGCAATTGCACTGGAGGAGTCGCAGTACATTGGAACTTCCTTGAACTGAAGGTTGTAGTCGGCCAACTGATTTCTGATCCAAAGGAGTTGTGCGCAACAGCTGCCTGCTGAGATGTACTCAGATTCTGCTGTGGAGGTAGCCACACAGTTCTGCTTCTTGCTGTTCCATGAGATAAGCCTTCTTCCGAGGAATTGACACGTCCCGGAAGTGCTTTTCCTGTCATCCCTACTCCCTGCAAAATCAGCATCTGAAAAGCCTATTAGCTCGACATCATTGTTTCTCGGGTACCACAAGCCAAGATTAGGAGTACCTTTAAGGTATCTTAGAATTCGCTTTGCAGTGACATGGTGAGATTCCTTAGTGTTCACCTGATATCTGGCACAGACACATGTGGAGAACATAATATCCGGTCTACTGGCAGTAATGTAGAGCAGGGATCCAATGATGCTTTTGTATTTGGTTTCATCGAAAGGTTTACCTTTCTCATCCTTATCCAGAGACATGGTGGATCCCGTTGGAGTCCTCATAGAGGTTGCACTCTCCATACTGAATTTCTTAAGGAGTTCATTTGTGAACTTCGTTTGAGAGATGAAGATTCCATCCTCAGACTGTTTCACTTGAAGTCCTAAGAAATACTTGAGCTCTCTCATACTGCTCATTTCGAACTTTCCTTGCATAAGTTTAGAAAACTTTTTGCAAAGATTGTTGTCCGTTGAGCCGAATATTATGTCATCGACATAGATTTGCACCAGCAAAATCTTGCCTTTGACTTCCCTGAGAAACAATGTTTTATCTATTTTACCTCTAGAGAACTTGTTCTCAAGAAGAAACCTAGATAAAGTCTCATACCAAGCTCGTGGAGCTTGTTTTAACCCATATAATGCTTTATTAAGAAAGTAGACATGATTGGGAATAGTAGGATCGACACAACCTGGGATTTTGAGAGTCATCGTTTTAGTCCCACAGGTAGAGCACATTAGAGGCTCAAGGTGAGTATGCTCAAACAGGTAGCACATCTGTTATTACAGACGCTAGTTCCAAGTTAGTCTTGAGCCACCTACTGTCTAGTTCCCATCATATTGCCGGGAACCTAGACTACCCTGCAAGAGAGAATTACTTTACCTTAGGAACCCAAATCATATTGGGTCCTAGGTTCCTGGTTAGCACACTCCCCCTCGGTTGGTTAACCCTACGAGTGGTCGGTCTCGCATTGCTAACATGGGGAGTCTCGTAGTTCCTTGGATTAAACCAACAAACCACGGCAAAGTGACCGACTTTGCCACAGCACCAACAGTCAAATCTGTTGTACCTCTTCCTAGGCTCCTGCCTTACCCTGGGAACGGTGGGTACTGCTGGGGCCTTGGATCTGGAGGTGGAGCCCTCATGGTGACAACAGTCGCATGACTTTGTCACCTTCTGTATAACAGGCTTGGCTTTTGGTGCCTGCTTTCCATTATGGCCGCTAGAGAACGGACCATAATTTCCTATGTGGATTTCCTCATAAGGTGCCTTGAAGGCACTCTCACCGAAGTTCCGGGGAAAGTTCCAACCGTCATACCGGCTCTTTGGCTTTGCAACCGAGGGCCGGAAATGATGCCCAAATGTTGACTCAAAGTCGTGTTGGTTGCAAGGAAAGCCAGGCTTTCTGAACGCAACAGGACTAAGAGGAGCCTTACCCTTTTCATCAGCAGAGGCCTTCTTGGCGGCCTTATTCTTCCTCTGGTTCTTGTTTCTCCTAGATGAAGAACCAGGTACCCCTATATGCCCCAAGCCAGCTCCTTTGGCCTGAGCAGAGAAGGTATCAACGACTGGAAGAACTGTTTTTGGCATGGAGAAGCTCTTGACGATCTTCCTTTCTGCCGCAAGTAGTTCTTCCAACTTGTCGACTTCCTCCTGCTTTAGATCAAGGAGCTTCAAAGACTCTGAATGCTTGGAAGTCAGGTCAAGGTGTTCCTGTCGGAGAGAAATCAAGCTAGTGACCTCTTCCCTTAGGGATACACATTCACCCTTAAGGAATTTTACTTCCTTCTTCTCAGCCTTCAGTCTCTTTCGGCACTCATCGAAAGTGTTGAGCAGAAGCTCATACTTCTCGAGGAGCTCAGCTTCACGGGCTGAAGGGCCATCCTCAGGTTCATCATCCTGAGACTCAGGATCAGAGTCGGAGTCGAAGAGAGGGGTGTGAGCTTTTACCTTCCCAGTAAAAGGGGGGCATTCTCCTTCTGAGTCCGAGCGACCCACCAGCCCGAAGTAGGCTTCCTCATCATCACTGGAGTCTGAGGAATCAGACTCACTTAGTGTCTTTGGTCTTCTTGTGATGTAGCTCCGCTCCTTCTTCTTATCTCTGGAGGATTTGAGCTCCTCTTCTTTCCCTTTATCTCTTTTGCTTTGATGGCAGTCGGCCACGACGTGACCTGGCTTATTGCATCCAAAGCAAATAATATCAGAAGAACGATGTTTGTTAGGTTTAGATGCATACCTGTCAGAAGAATAATTTTTCTTCTGATGCCTGGAGGAGGAGCTGTCTTTCTTTCTTTGATTCCTCATCTTGAGGAACTTCTTGAACTCTCGGGTGATGAGGGAGAAATCCTCCTCCGACAATTCTGAGCCGGAGGAGCATGGTTCAGAGTCCTCCTCCTCTTCCTTACTCCTCGCACAGTATGACATCGCACCCTTGCCCTTTCTGGAGTAACTGGCTTTTAGGGCCACAGTCTTTTCTTTTGCAGCAGCCTTCTCTGCTTCTTCCTCTGCCTTCCTGGTGTTCAGCTGAAGTTCATAGGACATCAGCTTCCCAAACAGGATTTGTGGATCAGTTTCTGCTAGTCTGCCAAATTCTTTGATGGCGCAGATCTTTGTGTCCCATTCCTTAGTGAGGGACCTAAGGAATTTGTCATTGAGTTCACCATTGGTGAACACTCTTCCGTAGCCCTTGAGGGCGTTGACAATCTTCAGGAAGTTCTCGTATGTGACCCCAATCTCTTCCTTAGGCCCTTGCCTGAAGGCCTCATATTTTTGGTTCAGGAGGGATCTCCGATCATCCCTCACTTCATCCGTGCCCTCCATGAGGATGATCAGGCACTGCCAGATCTCCTGAGCTGTCCTGCAGTTGCTGAAGTTTTGCATCATAGAATCATCAACTGCGCTCACCAGAATGTTTCGTGCCTTCTTGTCCAGTCCCACCAGCACCATCTCGTCTTTGTCCATTTCAGAAAGTGTCTTTGGCACCTTCTTGGTGGGATCGATGGTGGAGGCCTTAGTGGGGACATAAGGTCCCTCCTCTACAATCATGAAGAGTCGAGGATCGACTGCTTCCATGTAAAACCTGATTCTTTCCTTCCAGATCGGAAAGTTGAGTCTGTTGCACACTGGGATCTTGCCGGAGTACTTGAGCCCGTCCATAGTAGATGAATGTCTCCTTGTTGACACTAGTGGCAGGATTCAACTCAAGGTGTTAACCTTTTTGTTGAGTAACCTCGCTCTGATACCACTACGCTTCCGCTGCGCAGCACTCCCACAAACCGGGTTGCACCCAACCCTTACAACACGGAACAAAAGTTCCTTTACAACAAAATTAAATATAGAATGTACACGTGATACAAACTTCTTTTGGAGACTACGGTGTTCCTCTTGTTCGACGACGTGTTCTTGAAGTCGATGAAGAGTCTACAACCTTGGTCTCTCTTGGAGAGGATCTCCCCGGAACCGACGGCGGCACACGAGCGGCGGCTAGCTTCGGGATCGGCGGCTACGATGATGAGCGGCTGCTGAACTTGGAGATCCAAACTTCGTAGCGAAGCAAACTAGGTCTACCAACGGTCACTCTAGGATCGGTCGTCTCGATCGATTCGGACGGAGGAATTTTTCCCGGTCAACAAATCGAGAGACAAGAGATCTCTGGATAGACGCGTGAGACTCAAGCCTTGCTTGGCTTCTGTCGCTGGAGATTACGAAGGAATCTCAAATGTTGACGGCGACCAACAATCCCGAGCGCGACGGCGGCGGCGGAGAGAAGTCGCGGAATTAGGGTTACGAGGCGGCTCGGTTTCTTTCTCCGTTTTTCCGTCCCTTTTCTGTTCAAAAATACTGGAATATATATACTGTTGAATTCTCAAATATGACTGTTTGCGGGACCCACAAAAGAAATCCCTAAGTCCGGTTCAAACTAGTCCAAAGGCAGAATCCGGTCCAGCAGCATCCTGAGAAAACGCCAAGTGAAAATCGGCGAGAATCGCAGGCGATTCTCGACGAATCGGCGAGAGTCACTAAGTGATTCTCTACGATTCGTCGAGAATCGTTAGTGATTCTCGCCGAATCACTTATTGATTCTCAACGAATTTTACTTTGTATGCATGAGCTGCTTGGCCACTGATTCGGCGAGAATCACTAGTGATTCTCGCCGAATCTTACTTGGCACCATTTAGAGGTGGCCAGAAGGAGTCGGCGAGAATCACTAATGATTCTCGTCGATTCGGCGAGAATCACTAGTGATTCTCGCCGAATCAGCGAGAATCACTTGGTGATTCTCGTCGAATTTGCCTTGGACGAATTTTCGTCTTCCACCCAGGAGCTGCTCCTTGATCCTCCATGCTCCTTGTCTTCTCTTGCATATGAACGGCCCTGTACTTGAAAGTAAGTGCACTCCAATAGAGAGAGTGCATATAGGCCAACACACTGATCTGCTCAACGAGGGATTACGTCGTGCAGACCCGTGTATATTGACCTACTGCACCCTGACATTGGTGTGCACTTAGCGTGGAGGAACTGCAAGCACAACTTGAAAGAGTTTATCAAATACATAGTCTATTGACCTTAGCTTGTCCAGGGGCTTCTTCAAATCAGGTACATTGTGGATACAATACCCAACACACATATCCTAATCCAAACTTCCCAGATCCATGACACTATGCTCCCAAAAGCATATCCAATGACTTTTGGCCTATTCCTAAATTTTTAACGGCACAGTTAAGATCATGGATCCTCGCCTTTAAGGAGGTGTTCTCAGTAACTAGCATCACACACCGATTAGCAAATTGTTTTTGCCTTCCTCTATCTTGGCCATAGACATTTGAATTCTTTTCTCCGAGACATTCTTCTCATTGATGAGACTAGTTGTTCTCAATGTTGCCTTGGAGAGACTTGCTTTTAGTTCCTCGATCATTGTCATAGAGTGAGAACACTCTAGACATTCGATCTTCTCTTTGCTAGTTCTAATTACTTCACTTTTTAATTTCTCCAAGTCCTTTTTGATTTTCTTATTTTCGTCTCTCAAGGACTTTTTCTCAGAGATAACACTTTCTAATTTATCAACTAAATTTTCATAGATTTAAAGAAGTTCAGTATAAGTAGGTGGAGTTACCTCAGTGTCACTCTGGACACTGGACTCATCGTCAGATTCTTCTTGATTCTTTCCCATGAGACACAGATTTGCCTCGACTTCACTCCAAGAGTCTGTGGTTCTTGATTCATCAGAACCATCTTTATCCCAGGTGAGCGCCTTCAGCACCTTCTTCTTCCCTTTGTGCCTGCTTTGCTTTTCCTTTTCCTCCTTTTGGAGTCTTGGGCAATCTCTCTTTAGGTTCCCAGGCTTGTGGCAGTGATGGCACTCCGGCTGGGACTTCTCATCATCGCTTTCCATCTCTTTCGATGGCTTGTTCCACCTTTTGCCTTCTCCATCTCCTCTCTTAAGGAATTTCTTGAATTCTCCCTGCTTCTTGGGATTTTTCATGAACTTTTTGAATTCCCGAACATAGAGGCTTTCCTCCTCATCTTCCTCAGAATCTTCAGTAGTTTTTCTCTCCTTTGTGACCTTCAGTGCCAGTCCCTTCTTCTTTCCTTCCCTGGGATATTCCTCTGCTTGAATCTTCAATTCAAGTTTGTGTGTCTTCAGATTGCCGATGAGGCTCTCTATCTCCAGGGTGCTAATCTCATGAGACTTGGTAATAGCTGTCACCTTTGGGTTGAAGCGAGGAGGCAGAGATCGGAGGATCTTACTCACTAGGTCACCATTTGGAAAGTTCTTTCCGAGAGATCTTGAGGCGTTGACGATCTTTGTAAAGCGAGTGTACATGTTGTCCACATCCTCATCAATCGCCATCCGGAACTGTTCATATTCAGATTCGAGTCGGAACAGCTTCGACTCCTTCACCTGCGAGGTACATTCATGAGTGAGTTTAAGAAGACATCATATATCATAAGCAACCTCGTAGTTAAATATTCTATTGAATTCAGTTTTATCCAAGGCGCAAAATAACGAGTTCATAGCTTTGGCATTATTCGTACATTTCAGCTTGTATGCATCATCCCACTTATCACGTGGTTTTTTTAAGACTTTATCACCAACTGTGACAGTGGGAGCAGTGTACTTTGTATCTATCATGGCCCATACGTCCATGCTTTGAATCATCAGAAAGATTCTCATGTGTGTTCTCCAGTGACTATAGTCACTTCCCATAAAGATTGGAGGTCGACTCACACCTTGTCCCTCATTGAACGTGTGAACAGCGTTGGCCATCTTACTTCGAGTTTTTAAGCCTTATTGAAGTAACCTCCCTCTGATACCACTTGTTGGATCTCATGGTCAAACTTACAGGGGGTGGGGTAAATAAGGTTTGGAGCATTATTTGAAATTTAAAATATTACGTCCCAGGAAATCGAGTTCTGGAAGCTACCGATGGGCGTTAGGTAGCTAACGCGCGACGGTAAGACTATAAACACATTTCCCTACGCAGATCTGAGTTCAACCCCTACAAACACACAAACTCACTAAGCAATCACAACACACATCCAGAAATAATCAACACAGAGATAAAAGATTTCATTGCATGATTTCAAAATAATAATAGTTCTAGATGAGTACAAAAAGTGAACTTTGTGATGTCGGAGATCGAGGCGATGAGTAGAAATGATCTTTTGATTTCTATACCAATTCGCTCTACGGACTGGTTGGCTCTCTCCTTTTCCCTCCAGGAAAAGTCTTCGAGATGGCTCTTCACCTCCTCACAAGGATGGGTATTAGAACCCCGCTAGATCCTTCTAATCTAGACATCTTTATCCCCAAGACGATTTCCCACGGAGTCCTACTCGGATTCCGACGACCCTTACCGATCGATTTTCCTCACCACAAGATTTAGAAAAACAAGAAAGATTACAAGAATAAGAGATGTAAATATTTCTAAGATGAAGTTCACTCTCTTAAAGACTTCTCCGTAGAACGATCCTCGATCGGTGCTTGAGATCTCCGTTTTATGGAAACCGGTCGGTTCTTTGTATTTGATATATATCTTGGATCGCTGGAGTCTTTCGATCACGAGCGTGAGGGAGACGACTGTCTTCTTCTTCGACGGAGACTTGTGGAATGGAGCGCAAGGAAGAGCGATCGAACCCTAGAATTCACGAACTCCGTCATTTCCTTTTCTTCGGATATGAGGCACAGAAACCAAGGTGGCCTTTTATACGTCTTCATAAAAATAGGCTACCGTCGGCGGCAAGACTAGCGTCCGGCGGTAGGTTTGCGCGCTTGTTGTGCCAGCTATCGTCCAAATCTGGAATAACATTTAAAACGAATATTTGACATTTAATCAATGCTAGTGCCGCACGGTTACCGCTACCGCCACGCAGTAATATGGAGCACGATGATTCAGAGCCGTTGTGGCTATCCGTCGAGAGGCTAACATGGCGTGGTAACTGCTATCGCCGGCGTTCATCGAGAACCTAGCGCGGCGCGTTAACCTCTATCGCCTGGCAGTAGATTGGTTTCTCGAGACGTCCTTCTTGGCATTCGTCAAAAGGTCCTGCTTGACGTTCGTCGAGAACCTAGTGCGGCGCGGTAATGGCTAACGCCTGCGGTAATTTCCCTAAAGGTTGGCCGAAATAATTACTTCTGTTAGCACATGTGATAGGACTAGCGCGGAGCGGTAACTTCCCGAGAGCTCTATCCAATTAATTCACGGCTACCGCTTGGCGGTACCTTCTACCGCTCAGCGTTAGTGTCCATAGGATTATTCTTCTTCTTCTCTTGCACTTGTCAACCTTCACACTCTATCAACAGAAGACGTGATCAAATACAACCTGTGAGTTGATATTTTCAAACCCAGGGAATCTAAAACATCAGTTCCAACAGGGTGCCCCAGTCAAGAGGCCAAAGTTATTCACCGAGGCGGAGGTCACCGAGAAGCTGTGGGCCAACTCCATTAGCACTGCTGACTATTTCCCGCAGATCATGCGAGACATGTAGGTGTTGACGGAAGGTTGCGAGGAGATGACTGTAAGGGACTTGTTTCCGGAGTTTTTCGCTCCCTCTTCCCCCCTGGCGAGAAGGAGGATAGCTTCAACTCACTCTTCAAAGACATTTCTGGTTTCATGGATGACAATTCTGGAGGGAAGGGGGAGAGCTAGCTCGCCTATCTTCTTTTTTTTGCTTTACTTCTGTAAATCTCTCTCCCCCCTTTTTTGTAACCTTGTCGAGGCGAGCTCCCTTGTAATTAGCAAATTCATCAATGAAAATTTATATTGCAGAAATTTCTTCTCTATACTTACTTCTTTCTGTATTGCACGCACACGCACACCGCCCCCTCACTACGCGACCTCGCTAGGATAGCATTCGTCGTTAGAATGTACTTGAGTTAAGATATGGACCCAACGTCGATACCCTGAGATCTCGCCACCACTTTATAGTAGGGACAGGCTACTCGCCGAGCTGGACCTGCAACCATCCAGCTCGTTTCGGGATTCCTTCCCTTTAGAGACTTGTTATAAACCAAAATTTCCCAAGTAAAATCTCGATATGATAGAGCGTAGTTGTCGAGAACCACCTCGACTCGCCCTTCTTTAGTAGATGCTGAGATCTCGGCTTGCCATTTTTTGACTCTACCTTGCTTAGATAGTGCCACCCCATGGTGGTTGTCGAGACCCCGGCTCGCCACTTCTGGTCTTGATGGGGATTGTCTGGTCTAACCCCAAGTTTCTCTCATGAAATTTCCCCCTGGCCTTTTCCCCAAATTCAACTTCAAATGCCTTATGTTGATTGGCAAAAGCATACCAGGACTTGGTTCTGGAGCAACAACTTCATCAACCGAGGACCTCTGCCCTACCAGCTAGGTGAAAGCATGACATTGGGAGCAGCTCGGGACTTAGCACTAGAGCAAGAACAACATCCACTGAGGACCCCTGCCTTGCCAGCTAGGTGAAAGCCTGACATCGGGTACAGCCCAGGACTTAGCTCTGAAGCGAGAACAACATCTACTGAGGACCCTTGCCTCTCCAGCTGGGTGAAAGCCAGACAACGGGTGCAGCTCAGGACTTAGCTCCAGAGCGAGAACAACATCCACTGAGGACCCCTGTCTTGCCAGCTAAGTGAAAGACTGACAACGGGTGCGGCTCGAGACTTAGCTCTAGAGAAAGAACAACGTCCAACGAGGACCCCTGCCCAACCAGCTAGGTGAAAGCCTGACAACGGGTGCAGCTCGGGACTTAGCTCTAGAGCAAGAACAACGTCCACTGAGGACCCCTGCCCTACCAGTTAGGTGAAAGCCTGACAACAGGTGCAGCTCAGGACTTAGCTCCAGAGCAAGAATAACGTCCATCGAGGACCCCTACCCTGCCAGCTAGGTGAAAGCCTGACAGCGGGTGTAGCTCGAGACTTAGCTCCAAAGCAAGAACAACATCCACTGAGGACCCCTGCCCTGCCAGTAAGGTGAAAGCCTGATAGTGGGTGCAGCTCGGGACTTAGCTCCAGATAAAGAACAACGTCCGTTGAGGACCCCTACCCTGCCAGCTAGTTGAAAGCCTGACAGCAAGTACAGCTCGGGACTTAGCTCCAGAGAAAGAACAACGTCCAACGAGGACCCCTGCCCTACCAGCTAAGTGAAAGCCTGACAATATGTATAGCTCGGGACTTAGCTCTAGAGCAAGAACAACGTCCACCAAGGACCCCTGCCCTACCAGCTAGGTGAATTCTTGACAATGGGTGCATCTTGGGACTTAGCTTCATAGAAATAATAACGCCCACCGAGGACCCCTACCCTGCCAGCTAGGTGAAAGCTTGACAGCGGGTGTAGCTCGGGACTTAGCTCCAGAGCAAGAACAACGTCCACTGAGGACCCCTACCCTACTAGCTAGGTGAAAGCCTGACTATTGGATCCCTAGTTTGATTTGGGCTAGGTTCACTTACTAGGATTATTGATCCAACATGTATAGCTAGGGTCGTGTCTGTGTCCTAGATTTTAGGCTATGTCCTTAGAGTCAACATTGTATGGACCAGCCAACAAAAGACTGCAGAAGACTCCAGACTTCGAGAAAAATCAAGATTCAGGAAAGTGAGTTCGACGTTCGTCGAACTCAGCTCGATAAAAGTCGTGCTCAGCTCGATGAACTTAGAGACAATTCTCTGAGTTGAGCTCGACGAAATTCGAGCTCAGGTCGACGATTTCTGGTAGTTCAACTTCAACATTCTAAGTCCAGAATCCTTCCTCTAAACTCCAGTCGATGAAGTTATGTTATCAGCTTAACGAACTTAGAGCACAGAATTAGCAAGTTTTATCAGAAAGCAGTTAGCTATTCTCAAGTCGACGAACTTAGTGCTCAGGTCGATAAACAGGAATTATCTGGTCGACGAACATGATTTCTCTGGTCGACGATCTCTGGACTCAGGTCAACGAAATCTGTTCTTTGCTCGACGAATTCTGTGCAGATCCAGACTTGGATTTTTCCTTCTTTTGATCTTATTCTATTGCAATAATTCCTGAATAATCAATGCTTAATATTCTCTGAATATAACCGTTAGAAGGAGCATTGATTATGGTATTCATCGGGATTATTACTTGCCGCTTTTCAATAGGACAGTTGGGAAATCCATTAATGCAGATATTCTATCCAGCCGTATTACTCTCTCTAGGCCGTCAGCAATTAATGCAAAAGGAATTCAAAAATTCAAAGGAGAATATTCGACTGATCATATAAAAGAGATTTTTTTAAGGAGAAGATATACACAGGTGAACAAGATAGTCCAGACTAGAAAGAGAACACAAGGCACGCAGAGAAGATCAACAGCAATCACATTCTAATCCTTCTCTGTACTGAAAACAATCTTGTTTTCACCTTGACATTGCTGAAGAAGAAGAAGAACATCCATTCCAAATCAAGAGTCTTCTTCAACCTTCACTCCAGGATTCTTCAAGGACAACAAACTTCTATCAGTCAAGAAGTTTCTGGATCTTCTCAAATCAAGGCTGAAGATAGAAGACCTATACCCTGAAGCAAATCTCAAATCTTCCTGAACAATTCAATATCTCAGGGGGAGCTTTGACAACATCAAGATCCACTTGTCTTCTCAGTTGTTTTGAGAAAGAGAATACACCATAAATCTCTCACCCCCTCACTGTACAAAGGGTTCTTTAACTCCCTTCAAAAGTTATTCCTTGGTTGCAAGTCTCCTGATCAAAAGACTTGAGTTTGGTTTTTGAGCACCTGATCAAAATCTCATTGGTGGCAGTCACCTGATCAAAACCTGCTAGTGGATTCCTACTAGAGTGGCAGAAGAGTGGATGTACCCAGGTTGGGGAACCACTATAAAAGTTCTTGTGTTGTCTGGTTTCCCTCTTTCTTTTTGCTCTTGCTATGGCTATGTTAGTTTAGTCTTGCTGTGGTTGTGTTAGTTTAGTCTTGTTGTGGCTGTGTTAAATTAAATTATCTTAGGTTTCTATTTTGCTTACTACTGATATTAGTTGCTCTACTCTGATAATTTTATTAACGGCAAAAAGTTTTCAAGATACTCTATTCACCCCCCCCCCCCCCTCTAGAGTATATCAGGTCTAACCCTCCCTTTTAATTGGTATTAGAGCAGTGTTCCTTTGGCTGTATAAGCTAACCCTTGAGCTAAAAGATCCTGTGTTAGATCTAATATTTTATTTCTTTTAGGATTATTATCGCAGCATGGCACAGAACAAGGATTATGCAAGCACCAGACCTCCAGTGTGCAACTTAAATAAGTTTGTCATCTGGAAGGCAAGAATTAAACTTTATATGAATTCCATTGATGAAGACATCTACAATTCTATTTTGACAGGTCCTCCTCAACTAACTGCATCTACTTCAATATCAAGCACACATGTTGTTCCACCACCTGAGTGGACAGATGCTTAGAAGAAGGCCAAGATTGTTGATGCAAAGGCCATGAATATTCTGGCTCAGACTATGACTGATGATATCTTCCAGAAGGTGGCTGAATGCACATCAGCCAAGGCTATTTGGGACTCTTCAACCAGATGGTAGCTGGTTCTGCTGATGAGAGGAAAGAGAGAAGATCAACTCTCATCTCCCAATATGAGAACTTCAATACGGATGAGTCAGAATCTGTTGCTGACATGTACAACAGATTGAGCTCAATAATCAATGAGCTGAAGACTTTAGACAAGGACATCAATCTTACTGAAGTGAATGATAAGATCCTCATGTACTTCCCAAGATCATGGGATTCCAGGATCTGGCCAATCAAGGAGGCTAGGAGCTTAAGTGAGATTTCCATAGAATCCCTATTGGGAAAGCTCAATTCTTATGAGCAGCTGATAAAGTCTAGAGAAGCTGCAGAACAAAGGACTCCTCCACCAGTAAGAAAGGAGAAAAATATAGTATTCAAGGTTGTTGAAGAGACAGAAGCTTCAACAGTTAATGAGGAACTAATGAGTCTTTTTGCCAAGAGATTCTAAAAAATGACAAGAAAAGACTTCAGGAGAAAATCATCCAGGCAGGATGATAAGCTAAGGTATGATAAAACTCCCACTAAAAATAGTGTGTTTTGGGTGCAGGAAATCTGGACACTTTATCTCAGAATGTCCAGAGAATCAGAAGAAAGAAAGAAGAAAAGAGAAGGACTCCAAAAGACAAAAATACAGTAGGCCTTCCTCCAGCAAACAGAAAAGAAAGGAGAAGGGCTTTGTTGCTGATACCTGGAGTGACACAGAAGATGAATCCACATCTTCCAGTTCTAGTGAAGACAAAGAAGAGGCAAAGGCCAGGGAAGTCTGCCTCATGGCTATCAATGCCTCTAGCAGCCCATCAGATGATGAAGAAGAATCTGATAATGAAGAAGCTTCAGAATTAGAAGTTGATCAGGTACTATCATCATTTGATTATAATTCTGATAGTTTTAAAATTGAATTTAAAACCATGTGTATATACTTAATTAACTTTGAAAAGGAAATCAAAATGATTGGGGAAAGACTGTTTAATCAAGAGAATTTGATTTCTGAAAATACTAAGTTAAAAGATGAACTAACCCTAGTAAGTGAACAAATTATATCTTTAAAATCTGAACTAACTGAGGCAAGGAAACTTGAAGAATCCCTGAATGGGAGAAGCATCAAGTTGATGGACATCACTAGTACAGTGAATGCAAGACTTAATGGCAAGTTGAACTTGGGTGCTTCATCAAGTCTAGCCCACTCATTCAGAAAAACATATTGACCACCTCAATAAAATTTGTTTCTGAAAAGGTAAGGAGAAAGTAGAAGATAACAATCTTAATCAAACTGAAATTACACACAAGAATAATAAAAGAAGAAAGAATAAGAAAAATAATAACCAGAACAATGTTCAGCAGTTTTCGTCGAACTCCGATCAACGAAACATGTACAGTTCGTCGAACTCCGAACGACGAACTCTGAACGCCAACTATAATAATAGTTATTCTTCGATCCATGACCGATGAAACCAGTGTGGTTCATCGACCAGAGATCGAAGATATTGGTGCCCTGAGAATGAATACTTTCATCCTTCGAGCAGAGATCGAAGATCTTATCCAAATTCGTCGAACTCGGGTCGACGAACGTACCAGATTTCGTCGATCCCAGATCAATCTTACAGAAACTTCAAATCTCATCGAAAGTATTATAACCACCTCAATCAACCTAGGGCAAATATCAACCCATTAACCCAATGGATAATTCCTCCCAGAAGATTTCACCCCTTAGGGTATAAAAGCCAGCCTGAATATTCTTACATTTCAAGCTTTTCTTATGAAAAGAAACAAGGACCCAAGGTGACCTGGGTCAAGAACATCTAAATTGTTTCCTTGCAGGTGAAGAACTATCTTATCACTCAAAATAAGTGGTATCTGGATAGTGGGTGCTCAAAGCACATGACTGGTTGTAAGGATAGCCTAATAAATTTCAAGGCAAAGCTAGGTCCAAGAGTGATCTTTGGAGATTCCAGCTTTGGACAAACTGAAAGCTATGGAGACTTCAACAGTGGAGCTGTCACTTTCAGAAAAGTGGCATATGTAAATGGTCTCAAACATAACCTAATATACATAAGTCAGTTATGTGATGCAGGTTATCAGGTTTGCTTTACTAATTCCAAATGTATTATTTCTTCAAATAACCAAACTATTTTAACAGGTTGTAGACAAGGGAACATATACCTAGTAAACTTATACTCTTCTAATTCAGAACTATGATTATTCAATCAAGTTAGTAATAACAATATTCTTTGGCATAAGAGACTAGGTCATGTTAACCTTAAGAACATCTCTAAGCTATCTAGGGATAACCTTCTCAAAGGATTACCTTCTGGCCCCTATAAGAAGGAAAGCCTATGCAAGGCTTGTCAAGAAGGCAAGCAAACTAAAAATAGCTTTAAGTCAATTAATAAGAGTGACTCACCTAAGATTCTGTACTTGCTACATATGGATCTCTTTGGACCCATTGTTGTATAATGCTTAGGAGGGAAGTCTTACAGTCTAGTTATTGTAGATGACTTCTCTAGATTCTCTTGGGTGTTCTTCTTGAGAAACAAGTCAGATAACTTTAAAGTCCTTACAAACATTCTTAAGAGCATAAGGATTGAGTATTCTACTCCAGTTGTATTGATCAAAAGTGATCATGGTACTGAGTTTGAATCTCTTCCCATGCAAAGATTTTGTGAGGAGGAATGTATTAGGCATTGTTTCTCTGCTCCTAGAACTCCTCAACAAAATGGGGTAGGAGAAAGGAAAAACAGAACCCTCATTGAATCTGTAGGAACATTGCTTGCAGATGCACACATGCCCCTATCCTTTTGGGCAGAGGCTGTGAGCACAACAAACTATGTGATGAATAGAAGTTTGATACACAAACTTAAGGGTAAGACCCCCTATGAATTACTCAAAGGGAAGAAACCTAAAATTGATTACTTTAGAATTTTTGGGTGTAGATGTTTCATTCATAACAATAATAAGAAACATATTAGAAAATTTGAAGCTAAAGCTACAGAGGAAATTTTTCTTGGATATTCCCAAGTTAGCAAGGCTTATAGGGTTTTCAATAAATCAACCTTAAAATGGAAGAATCTGTACATATTTCTTTTGATGAAGCTAACATGTATTATAAGGAGAAGGACTCTTCTACCTGAGATATTTTGCAGGTACCTCACTTGTGTGAGAAATTGGGTGACTTGAACCTTATACAAGAGGTTATATCACCTCCTCCTCCACAAATTGATGAAGACAGTGAAGAAGAATTTTTGGAAGTGGAACTTCCTTCAACAGCAGACATTATTCCACAAGTGAAATTAACTCCAAATGTTTTTGCTAATCTAACTCCACCAACTGACCTTGTCACACTAAGGGATCACTCTAGATCTCAAGTTATTGGGGACATGTCAGTAGGTGTACAGACAAGGCATCAACTCAACCAAGATGTGATGCATGCTTGTTTCATCTCTCAAGTTAAGCCTCAATCCATAAATGATGCAGAACAAGATCCACACTGGATTATTGCAATGCAATAGGAACTTAATTAATTTGAGAGATGCAGAGTTTGGGACTTGGTTCCAAGGCCCAAAGGCTATCTAGTAATTGGAACCAAGTGGGTATTCAGAAACAAACTTGATTCCCATGGTGTAATTGTGAGAAACAAGGCTAGGCATGTTGCTCAAGGCAATAGGCAAGAAGAAGGCATTGACTATGATCAAACCTTTGCACCTGTTGCAAGGCTAGAAGCAATCAGGATTTTTCTTGCATATACTGCCTACAAGAAGTTTAAAGTCTATCAAATAGATGTCAAGAGTGCCTTTTTGAATGGAGAACTTAAAGAAGAGGTGTATGTTGTACAACCTCCAGGTTTCATCTCTCCAACTTATCCTTTATATGTCTTTAGATTGCATAAAGCTCTTTATGGTTTAAAGCAAGCTCCAATAGCTTGGTATGAGACCTTAGCTAGCTTCTTGATAGAGCATACATTTACTAGAGGCATTGTAGATAGGACATTATTCACTAGGCACCATAACGATCAAATATTGTTAGTACAAATTTATGTAGATGACATTATATTTGGGTCTACAGATTCAAAACTATGCAAAAGGTTCTCTGACCTCATGCATTCAAAGTTTTAAATGAGTAGCATGGGTGAGCTCTCCTACTTCCTTGGTCTCCAAGTGAAGCAGCTACCTGATGGCATCTTCATATCCCAGGCTAAGTATGCTAAGGAGCTTCTTAAAAAGTTTGGGATGGCTGATGCCTCAACAAAGAAAACACTCATTGCCACTAATGTTGTAATAGACTCTGATGAACATGGGAAACCTGTTGATCAGAAATTATATAGGGCATTGTTGGATCCCTCTTATACCTTATAGCAAGCAGACCTGACATAATGTTTGCTACAAGTCTTTGCACTAGGTTCCAAGTGAACCCTAAAGAATCTCATCTAGTTTTCTTAAAAAGAATTTTGAGGTATATAAAGAGTTATCCTAGTCTAGGACTCTATAATCCTACTGAGTCAGAGTTTGAGTTAACTAGATACTCAGATGCTGACTTTGCTGGATGTAGAGTCGACAAAAAAAGTACATCAGGAACATTTCAGTTCCTTGGTATGAGATTAGTCTCATGGTTTAGCAAGAAGCAGTCATCTGTGTCTACATCAACTACTGAAGCAGAATATATAGCTGTTGGCAGTTGCTGTTCCCAGATGCTGTGGATTCAAAACCAACTCCCGGACTATGGGTTCAACTTAAATAATTCAACTCTATTATGTTACAACACAAGTGCTATATTCATAGCACAAAATTCAGTCCATCACAGTAGGACCAAGCATATAGACATTAGTCATCATTTCATAAGAGAGTGTGTAGACAAAAATAAAATTAATCTTGTCTATATCTACACTTATTTACAAAGGGCAGATATCATCACCAAACCTTTGGATGAGAGAAATCATTTGTTCTTCATAAATCAGCTTGGTATGATAAATGGAGAAGACTTAATTTGATTTCTGTCTATGCTCGACGAATTTTTCAAAGTTCGTCGAACGGATTTCGACGAACAGAGAAAAGTTTTAGAGAAATCGTCGAATGGAGTTCGACGAACTCACTTTGGGTGAAGCTAATTTCGTCGAATGGAGATCGCCGAATTTGCTTCAGAAAACTTTCGTCGAATGGAGCTCGACGAAATGCTTTCACATCTTCAGACAGAGATCGACGAATTCTTTTGACCATCAAATATTTCGTCGACCTCAGCTGGAAGAATTTTTAATTTCTCACTGAATGGAGTTTGTCGATTCATATTTTGAAAAATAAACCTTATATCTAGATTTTTCTGCAACCTCTGTCCCGCGCTTCCAGTTCCCTTTGCACTTGATCTTTGTTTTTCTCTTGCAGATGCATTCATGGCGATTCCAACAAGCTCTCTCTCTTCCATGAAATTTGATATGGGCTTTGACATAGATTTCGACTCCTTCCAGTTCTCTGACGCCATCTTCATCAAAATCTTGAAGTTGTTTGAAGAATAGCATCTGAAATAGTTCATGACAATGAGGATCAAGATAGCGATGACTGAGGTCAAAGAATGGGTGTATACATCTACAACTCCAGAAGAAGATAATATGACTGGATCAATTTCTAGTAATCCAGTTACCCTCTCCCCTTCCGTACTAACTGATATTTTCGGTCTATTAAATGGTGAAGATGAAATTGAAATGGACTCTGAGGAGTATGCTAATATGCTGACCAAGATGGGTTACTCTGGCGACAACCCTAACGAACTGCTGAAGAAGAACTTGTCTCCTGAGTACAAGTTTTTGGCTGACGTAGTTGGCAAGGTGCTGCTGGGCAAACACACTGCCCAGGACTACATAACCAGGCACCAGTTCATGGTGATGAGTGCTCTGGTAGAGAAGAAAGCAGCAAATTAGGGAAAGTTGTTGTTTGATTTGATTAAAAAGAAAAACAACAAGAAAGAGGTCTGCTTTGGCAGAATTCTGGGGATATTTCTGCAAGAGAAAGCACAAGGACATCTGGTTACTACACCAGTGTTCATTAATGCCTCCAAGAGGCTTACCTCTACCCTCTTTGGCAGATGGGAGAGGAGGATAACTAAGCCATCCCAGGCATCCTCCTCCTCCAGGCCTTCTGAGAGTACAAGGGCTGTTCCAGCCACTCCCCACCCTGCTGAAGATGTTCCACCTCCACCTCCTCTAGCCTCCCCAATTCATCTCTCTTCACAAGTTCATACCACAGTCCATACTCCTACACCTCCATCATCTCCAGTGCATCATCCACAAACTCATATTCACTCTCATATACCAACTCCATCACAACATGGTACACCAACTCCATCACTCCATGGTACACCAACTCCATCACTCCATGGTACACCAACTCCATCACAAACTCATATTCACTCTCATACACCAACTCCATCACCACCCTCATCTCCTCTACCACAACATCTAGCTAACATCCCTCTTTCCAATCTGTCATCCCTACCATCATTCAATCTGCTTTCATCCCCCATTCATACCTCATCTTCCCCAGATGAGCCAATGTCAGATTCTCTACCTTCCCCTCCACCATCATCTTCTATCCACCATTCTGTATCCACTTAGACACCTTCTGAGTCCATGCAACTGGACCCCTCCTTCACTCCACCTCTTCTGGAAATTCTCATTCCCCTCATCAAAAACCTCATAGCAGATGCTATTTCACCTCTTGCTTCTTCGATCTCATCCCTTGCTGCTCAAATTTCTGCCCTCTCTGTCCCTCCTTCTTAAGTTATAGATGAAATAAACACAATTGGTGATTGCATTATAAATCCCACAGTAAATATTTTAAGTCTGTTAAATACTTTTGATACAGTTTATTTAAACTTTCTTCCAGAAGACAGCCCTAAGCCTTCTATGGCTATAGTTCCTTATACTTCTCCAATAAGCCCCAAAGTTGCCATGCAACTCAAGGCCAGTTTTGCAAATATAGAGGCTCCAGTTATTCCATCTCCACCAATAGAAGATTCTTTCATTGTTTCATCCCCTCCCAAAGCCATCTCTCCTCCAACATTCAAGATGGATGATAGCCTCATTCCTGATCTAGTTGAGTTGATCATGGCAGATATTGAAGAAAAAAAATTAGTTGCTGAAAGCACTATTGTACATAGTCCTCCAACTCCAACTCCAGCTCCTCCTCAGGCTGAACAATTGTTGATATCTGCAGAAGCTCTAAAGGAGATTAAAGCTTTATATGATAATCCCCAAGAATCTTCAGATGATGATGATGATGAAGATGATTTAGATGACAGCCCTTCTGCAAAGAAGAAGAAAATCTCTAAGAAAAGGAAAGCCCCTCCAGCTGCTGCTCCAAAGCCAAACCCAACTCATGATACGCCATATTATATTCTTCAGAATATCACTCCTTACAAGGGCATGCCAGCTTGGATGTGGCTGTCAAAGAATGAGTAGAAAGCCAAGAAGAAAAGCAGGAGATACTCTCCTCCTCCGCCTTCTCAAAGATATAGGAAAGATCCTCCTCCTCCTCCTCCACCTACTGCTGGTGCTTCAGGCACTTCTTCTTAGAGATCTACCCAATATCAAACTTATCAGAGACAACAAGGTAGATCCTCTACTCATTATGGAAGCAGCCAGCATAGGTACTCCTCAAGCAGGCAACATCAACAACATCAACATCAACAACCTCAGCAACATCTACAATAAGCTTCAGAATCTCAGAAAGCTGACAGTCCAAAGAAGCCTGAGTCTCCTCCTGTTCCATTTGAGGATCCTGAAACAGCTACTACTACTAGAATGGCCAGATTTCAAGAACTGGTTGGATTATCCATGATAAACAAGGCTAAAGCTGAAGGAAAGGATCCCTCACAGTACTCAACAATGTCAAAATACAGTAAAGAAGAATTAAACAGGTTTGCAAAAGCTAATAAGTTCTTTAATGTAGATGATTATATGAAATTGCATCCAGAGGCTGATGTACCAAGGGCTACATCTCTCAACATCATTGGAGCTGCTGATATGACTATGAGAAAGAGTCAAGTAGCTAATTCAAACAGGGAAATCAAATTCACTCAGCCTGGTGATAAAGTAAAGGATGATAAGCAAAAGGAGATAAAGTGGAAGAAATGAGTATAAACTGTTCAATTTTGTTGTATGTCTTAAATTGTTTATATCCTGTCACAAAGCTACACTGTATAAATATTTGTTGAATGTTTTCAATTTTTCTGCCAGATATATTTTCCTGCTTTGTGATTGTTTTTGTTTGTGTTTGTATTAGTGACCTCATCCAAATAGGGGGAGATTGTTGGATCCCTAGTTTGATTCGGTCTAGGTTCACTAACTAGGATAATTGACCCAACATGTATAGTCAGGGTCATGTTTGTGTCCTAGAGTTGAGGCTATGTCCTTAGAGTCAACATTGCATGGACCAGCCAACAAAAGACTGCAGAAGACTCCAGACTTAGAGAAAAATCAAGATTCAGGAAAGTGAGTTCGACGTTCGTCGAACTCAGCTCGACGAAAGTCGTGCTCAGCTCGACGAACTCATAGACAATTCTCTGAGTTGAGCTCGACGATATTCGAGCTCAGGTCGACGATTTCTGGTAGTTCAATTTCAACATTCTAAGTCCAGAATCCATCCTCTGAACTCTAGTCGACGAAGTTATGTTATCAGCTCGACGAACTTAGAGCACAGAATTAGCAAGTTTTATCAGAAAGCAGTTAGCTGTTCTCAAGTCGATGAACTTGGTGCTCAGGTCGACGAACAGGAATTATCTGGTCGACGAACATGATTTCTCTGGTCGATGATCTCTGGACTCAGGTCGATGAAACTGTTCTTTGCTCGACGAATTCTGTGCAGATCCAGACTTTGATTTTTCCTTCTTTTGTCCTTATTCTATTGCAATAATTCCTGAATAATCAATGTTCAATATTCTCTGAATATAACCTGAAAGTGCAGCTAGATCTGATATACTCTAGAGGGGGGTGAATAGAGTATATGGTGCTTTGAAACTTTTTACAACAATTGTTGTAATAAGAGTGAGCAGGGAAGCAATAATAAATCTAATCACAGAACTAAGTTAATCAAAAACTAATCACAGAAAAATCAAGGCCAGAAACAAAAATAAAAACAAGCAAAACCAGAATACACAAGGAAATATAGTGGTTCCCCTAAACTTGGGTACATCCACTCTTCTACCACCCTAGGTAGGAATCCACTGCAGGATGAGTTGATCAGGTATCCTGGGCACCAATGAGCTTTTGATAAGGTGCTCAAAAACCAAAGCAGATTTTTTGATCAGGTGTCTTGCCACCAATGAGCTTTTGACAAGGTGCTCAAAAACCAATCTCAAACTTTTGAAGGGAGTTTGAGAAACCCTTTACAGAGAGGGGGTGAGAGAGTGATGGAAGTCTTCTCTTTCTCAAACAACTGAGAAGACTATGTGGATTGTTGATGTCAAAGCTCCCCCTGAATCCTTGAGATCTTCAGGAAGAAAAGCTTTGCTGAGGGTGATAGGCCTTCAAAGATTGAACTCCAGCAATAGATGATTTCAGCAATAGCTGAAATGTTGAAATGTCTGGAGTCTGGAAATATGTTGGCCTTGAACACTTTGAAAACTAGAGAGATCTGAAGATTTTAGAAAAGGTTGATCTCTTTGGATGAGTGTTCTTGAGAATTCCTTGAGACAGAATATTTTTGAATGTATCTTTGTAATCTGTGTGTCTCTCTCTGTATTCTATTAGAGACTCAAAAAATTCTGTCTTTTTTTCTCTGGTACTGAACAAAAAATTTTCTGAGAAAAATAGTCGTTGGCCTGCATTAATGGCATCCTTAATTGCAAAATCTCTTCCAGAGGAAAGTCCACAGAAATATTCCTTGAAAAATCCCTTGAAACTTGGTCCAGAAATGAATGAGAACGGCTAGGAAATCTCTGAATTAATTGCAGAATAACTCCTTAACTGATTTGAATTTGAATCTAGAAACATCCTTGAAGTTATCTGAAATCATCGAACTGAGCTCTGCTATCGTCGAGCTGAGCTCAGCGATCTAGAAATATACAGCAGCAAAATATCGTCGATCTGAGCTCAAAGATCGTCGAACTGAGCTCAGAGATAAAGATCCAAAGCGGAGTCAAAATCGTCGACCTGAGCTCACCGATCGTCGAACAGAGTTCAACGATATAATGAAGTTGAGCTCAGCGATCGTCGAATGGAGTTCGACGATCTGTCGAAGTTGAGCTAGACGATCGTCGATCGGAGTTCGACGAATCGTCGTGCTGAGCTCGACGATATGACTTAGTCTCCAAACAGAAAATCTTGGTCTTCAGGGCAGCTTCCAAACCTAGACTTCTAACCCTTAGACTCAATTCTAATTGACCTATAGAGCTATACAGGAGGTCAAGCATTGATTCCTAGAGACATAGTGATCCTGACCCAAATTAGTAATAGGGTGTTCCAACAATCTCCCCCTATTTGGGTTAGGATTACTATTTACAGACTTTGGAAAGATTTAAATAACAACATACAAGCATCAAAACAGAAAAACAACAAGCTAGACATTGCAGAATCACAGAGATATATAGCATCCAGATAGTAATTAGAAATCACAGAGAATGTCACCTTACATTATCATTTCTTCTCTTTGCCCTTAACAAGTTTGATCTCTCTGTTAGGATTGAGGGCTTCTTTGTTTGATCTGGTATCATCTGCTGCACCCAAATATGTTTGCTTTTTAGGCCTGGGAACTACAGCTTCAGGATGCAATTCCATATACCTGTCAGAATCAAAGAATTTACTTGATGCATATCTTTCTAGCTCTTTCTGTCTCTGTTCAGACATTATTGAAATGTTAGATGAATCTTTTCCTTGCTCTCTAGCCTTTTTGATCTGATCCAGTGCAGCTAGTTCCTTTAATCTGGCAGTCCAAGCAGCTGGATTATTCTCGGGATCCTCAATAGGTACAGGTGGCTCATATCTGTTAGAGGGATTGTCTTGAGAAGGCCTGGAAGACACAGTTTCTTTCAGCTTATAAGGGAAAGGACCAGATGTTGTATCAGTTGAAATTTGTCCTCCCCTAGAATATGGGTGTTACTTGGAGTAACCTTTGGAGTAGACTTGGAGATCTCTTTGATTTCCTCTGTATCCTCCTCTCCTTGATTGAGATCCCCTGGATTGGCTTCCCCTATTATAAGATCTAGCATGAGGCTGATAGGGAGCCTGACTTCTGGCTGGGGGTTGAGCTGCAGAGCTTCCACCTGCACCTGCATCAGGAGGAGGTGGTGGAGGAGGATGAGAGTGTTGAAATTGGGAGGAACCCTTCTCATATTTTCTCTTCTTTTTCATTGCCTTCAGCTGATTCTTGGAGTACTGCATCCAGTGCTCAGTAATAGGGCAGTCATGTAGAATGTAGTAAGGAATGTCATTGTTGTCTTTAACCTTGGCAGGAGGTACCCTCTTCATGGCTTTGCTCCTTGCCTTTCTTTTCCTAGCAATGGTAGAAGAAGAGTCATCAGAGTCTGTTCTAAATTCATCACTTTCAGAGCTCTGGTCATCATAAAGAGCATCTATTTTCTTCATTAAATCCTTTTTGAGCTGTACAGAAGCAAATGAGGCAACAGATGGTGTAGCAGCAGGTGTTGAAGTAGTAACAGCAGTGACAGCAGCAGATATTGAAGGTGTTGCAATTGGAGTAGAAGCAGTAACAACAGCAGCAGCAACTATGGGCTCTGGAGAGGTGACAGCAGCAGCAACAGTCTCACTAACAACAGCAGAAACAGAAGGAATATCATCAGAAACTGCAGAAGGCTCAAATTCAGGTGCCTCTGACATAAGAATTTCCTTGGAAATTGATTCAACAGTAAAGACAGAAACTTCAGCAGCAGTATCAGAAAGTTCAGCAGCAGTAGGGGCAACAATATCAGAAGCAACAACAATGCTTTCTTCAGAAGAAGCAGCATCATAAACTGAATTGACAAAGGAGGTGATAATGCTTGGGTCACAGCAAGAAAATGGCACAAGTGCCTTGGATAGATCCTCTGGAGGCTGGACAGCATTGACCTCTGGCAGACAGCTGAAGTAAAACTGATCAAAATTTAATAGCAAAGACCTGAGGTCTATTGTAAGAACTGCAGCAGGAGAACTTTGTGCTTGAGGCACAGCAACAGCAGCAAGAGGAGGAGCTGAAGAAGCAGCAATAACAGCAGCAGACAGGCTTACAGAAATAGCAGTCACAGAAGCAGCAGCAGCAACAGCAGCAGCATGAAGACTCACTTCATATGGCATCTCCCCCTTCCTAGATTCAGACAAGGCTGGATCAAGGCACACTGCTGTAGGGGCTGCCTGAGGGAAGAGGGATGAGAGCCTGGCAGAGAGAGCTGCCACTGACAGGTGTAGTGGAGCCAAGGAGGTCTCCAACAGAAGAGAGAGCCTGGGGGCAAGCAACTCATACAACCTGTCAGCAAGGGCTGGAAGGTCTACTTGCTCAAGGGTGACTGGAGCAGAGGTAGAAGATATAGGAGCAGCTGATGGTGAGGGTAGTGGAGAGCTGGTGAATGGTTGAAGGGATGGCTGAGGTGTTGGTAAGGTGGAAATGGAAGACAGTGGGATGGAGATAGATGGGGTGAAAGTGGGTTGGTCAATGATTTGGTGTAGAAGGTCTTGATAGGAAGTGGAGGATGAGGGTAGCTCAGGAGGAGAGGATGGTGAATCATCCATAAAGGAATCATCAATGAGGGTGAAGGATGGAATGGAGGGTGATGAAGTAACATCTGGTGGAGGGTAGGAGAATAAAGGATGGAAATGTTCTTCTGGTGTTGGAAGAATAGGTACTGGAGATGGTGTGGATGTTGGAGAGGGGCTGGAAATGATGATGGTGGATGGAGCTGTAATGGTAGATGGTATGGGAAGGGATGGAATTGGAGGAGGAGGAGGAGAGGCAACAACAGCAGGCAGGTCATCTGCAGGGTCAGAGACCTGTGGAGAAGTGACTCTTAGAGTCCTTGTGCCTGAAGGAGTGCTGGAGGAGGGCCTGCTGGGCTTGCTGATTTGTCTGTCCCACTTTCCAAAGAGGGCACAAGACAGTCTCTTGGAAGCATTGATATGAATTCCATAGGAGACCAGCAAGGCAGGGCACCTGTGCTGCAGAAACACCCCAATGATCCTTCCAAAGTTTACAAAACTTTTGTTGATTTTCTTTTTGATAAGGTCAAAGAACACTTCTCCCCAATTCAGATTTTTTCTGTCTACAAGAGCTCCCATGAGGCAGAGCTGATACCTTGAAATTGTATCATGGGCAGAGTGCTTAGCCAGTAGCACTTTCCCAATAACATCTGCCATAAATCTGTATTCTACAGACAGGTTCCTTTTGAAGAGCTTGTTAGGGTTGCCCTCTAAATGACCCATTCTGGCAAGCAGATCAGAATACTCTTCTCCAGATAAGTCAGCAGTATCTTCACCATTCCTCAACTCAAAAACTTCTGATAAAATTTCTGGGGTTAAGGGTACCTGAGTTCCAGATATAGATCCAACAATGGTGTTGTTATCTTGATTGTGGGCAGTGTAGACCCACTCCTTTATCTCATCAGAAGCCAGCTTAATCCTTGTGGTCATTATTGCTGTCAGGTTCTGGTCTTTGAATAATCCCAAAATATCCTGAAAAGCCTGGTCAGTTGTGCTGAAGGATTCCATGTCAATATCGAAACCAGCATCAAACTACATGGCAGCAAGAACAGCAACAGACACGTCCATGGGTACCTGCAAAAATTCAACAAACAAAACGACCAAGTGTAGAACTATTTGGAGGGAAAGAAAATTCTTGCAGAGGAATCGAAAGCGCAAAGGAGAACGACGGCGAAAATGAGTTTTATATTAGGGTTCGACGCAGAATTGGAAAGATCGTTGAACTCAGTTCGACGATCGAGGCTTCTAAAGGAATCTGAAGAGTCTTCAACATCGTCGATCTCCGTTCAACGATATTGGAGAGCGTCGAGCTCCGTTCGACGATCGTTCAGAGAGCAAAATCGTCGAGCGTCGTTCGACGATCGTTGACCGGAAGAGATAGTTCATACTATCTGAGAGACGCTGAACTCAGTTCGACGATTTCGAAAATCGTCGAACTCCGTTCGACGATCTTGGGGCAAATCGTCGAGCGCAGTTCAGAGATCAGAAAAATTCTAGACACTAAGAAAAAATCAGGATGTTTGCCTAGTCTTGGTCAATTTTTAAGCTTTCAAAATCTTGGATATTATTTAAGACTTCCTCCATCTAACATTCCTAACTGATTTAGGAAGAAGGTGTGTTTCTTTTGATCCAATGGCTTGGTGAAAATATCTCCCCTTTGTAAATCAGTTGGGATATAGTGTAGTTCAATTTTATTCTTTTCAACATTATCCCTTAAGAAATGATGCCTAATCTCTATGTGTTTTGTCCTACTATGGAGGACTGGATTTTGAGCTATGGAAATAGCACTGGTGTTATCACAAAAGATTTTAGACTTCTCTAAGTTGTAGCCATAGTATAGGAGTTGGTTTTGAATCCACAAGATTTGTGAACAACAACTGTCTGCAGCCATATATTCAGCTTCAGCAGTTGAAGTTGACACAGATGTTTGTTTCTTACAAAACCAAGAGACAAGTCTGTCACCAAGGAACTGACAAGTTCCACTGGTGCTTTTCCTGTCAATTCTGCATCCAGCATAATCAGCATCAGAAAATCCAGTTAAATCAAATGCTGAATCTTTTGGATACCAGAGACCTAGATTTGGACAACTTTTAACATACCTGAGAATCCTCTTTACTAGAGTTAGGTGTGACTCTCTAGGGATTACTTGGAACCTAGTACATATACATGTAGCAAATATTATATCTGGTCTACTAGTTGTAAGATACAGTAAAGAGCCAATCATTGCTCTATATGTTGTCTGATCAACAGGTTTCCCATGTTCATCAGCATCCAATACAGCATTAGTAGGCAGGGGTGTTTTCATACAAGATGTCTCAGACATACCAAATTTCTTAACCAGTTCATTTGCATATTTGGTTTGAGAAATAAAGATGCCTTCAGCATGTTTTTTGACTTGCAATCCTAGGAAGAATGATAGCTCACCCATGCTACTCATCTCAAATTTAGAATGCATCAGGTTGGAGAACCTTCTGCACAATTTGGAGTCAGTAGAACCAAAAATAATATCGTCTACATAAATCTGTACTAGTAAGGTATGGGACTTATGGGTTCTAATGAAAAGAGTTTGGTCTACTCTACCCCTTATAAAACCATTTTCCAAGAGAAAGCATGCTAGGGTCTCATACCATGCTCTAGGAGCTTACTTGAGACCATATAATGCTTTATTCAATCTAAAAACATAATCAGGAAAAGTAGGAGAGATAAAACCTGGAGGTTGTCTGACATATACTTCCTCTTTGATGTCTCCATTTAGAAATGCACTTTTGACATCCATCTGATATACCTTGAAGCCTTTATGTGATGCATAAGCTAAGAATATTCTGATGGCTTCTAGTCTTGCAACTGGTGCAAAGGTCTGGTCGTAGTCTATCCCTTCTTCTTGAGAATATCCTTGAGCAACTAGCCTTGCCTTGTTTCTTACAATTACTCCTTGATCATCCAATTTGTTTCTGAATACTCATTTTGTTCCAACAATGGAATGATCCTTGGGCTTTGGCACTAGTTCTCATACTTTGTTTCTCTCAAATTGATGCAACTCTTCTTGCATTGCAATGATCCAGTGTGGATCTTGCTCTGCATCTTGAATGGACTGAGGTTCAATTTGAGATAGGAAGCAGGTGTGCAACAGGTTTTGGTTGACCTGATTTCTGGTTTGCACACCAACTGAGATGTCTCCAATTATTTGGGAAATTGGATGGTCTCTTGATGTTACTAAATCAACAGGGGGTGTTGATTATTCACCAACCTGTGTTGTTGTTTCCTCTTGTGGTACAACAACTGGCTCTTCAAGTTGTTCTTCAATATGTTGAGCATTTTCTTCATCTTCACTGCTTTCATCCTCTTGAGTAACCTGTAACTTGTTCAGGTCTTCAACTAGAGAATGTTCCTGCAAGGGTTCTATGGTAGAAGAAATCTTCTCCTTGAAAGACATGTTAGTTTCATCAAAAGATATATGAACAGATTCCTCAATTTTTAAAGATGATTTATTATAGACCCTATAAGCCTTGCTGATCATGGAGTATCCCAGAAACACTCCTTCATCAGCTTTAGCTTGAAATTTTGCTAAATATTTCTTGTCATTATTGTGAATGTAGCAAATACAACCAAAGACTCTAAAATAGTCAACTTTAGGTTTCTTACCTTTGAGTAATTCATAGGGAGTCTTTCCCTTTAGTTTATGTATCAGACTTCTATTCAGCACATAGTTGGAGGTGTTCACTGCCTCTGCCCAAAAGGATAGAGGTAGATGAGCATCTGACAACAATGTAGTGGCAGATTCAATAAGGGTTCTATTTTTCCTTTCAGCTACCCCTTTTTGTTGAGGAGTTCTAGGAGCTGAGAAAGTATGTCTGATCCCTTCACTCTGACAGAACTCTTGCATAAGAGGAGAATCAAACTCTGTCCCATGATCACTTCTGATCAGGGCAATGTGAGTATTGAACTCAATCTGTATACATTTGAGAAACTCTGTCAGACACTTAAAGTTATCAGACTTATTCCTTAGAAAGAACACCCAAGTGAATCTAGAGAAGTCATCTACAACTACTAAAGTGTAGGATTTCCCTCCTAGGCTTTGTACTGTGATGGGTCCAAAGAGATCCATGTGTAACAGATACAATATCCTAGGTGAATCACTCTTATTAAGTGACTTAAAGCTGTTTTTAGTTTGCTTGCCTAATTGACAAGCCCTGCAGAGTCCTTCCTTCTTGTAGGGGCCAGAAGGTAGTCCTCTAACAAGGTTGTCCTTGGATAGCCTAGCAATAGTTCTAAGGTTTAGGTGTCCTAGTCTCTTATGCCATAAAATATTTGGTCTACAGACAGAATTGAACAAGCAGATATCTACATCAGTTGAAAGAAAATCTACTAGATAGATGTTACTGAAAGTCCACCTAGTGTCGGCTATGTGCACCTATGGGGGGGGGAATAGGTGACGAGTAGCGCTTTTGCGGAATTTACGAACGTACCTGCACAATAAAAATAAAAAGCACAGCACACAGAATACACAGGCAATTTATAGTGGTTCCCCGACTTGGGTACATCCACTTTCCCCCTTCGACCTATCTCCCCAACAAGGGATGACTCGGTCACTTCTCCAACGGGATTGAAATCCAATCCCTGCACTAACGGAAGGAACCCTTCCACACGTGAGAGTCAACGCTCCCACAAAACGGGTTGCACCCAACCCTTACAACACGGAACAATCGTTCCTTTACAACAAAAGTAAATATGGAATGTACACGAGATACAAACTTCGTTTGGAGACTACGGTGTTCCTGTTCGTTCGACGACGTGTTCGTGAAGTCAACGAAAAGTCTACAACCTTGGTCTCTCTTGGAAAGGATCTTCCCGAAACCGGCGGCGGCAATCCGAGCGGCGGCTTGGTTCGGGATCGACGGCAACGACGATGCGCGGCAGCAGTACTTCTGAGATCCAATCTTCGTTGCAAAGCAAACTAGGTCTACCAACGGTCACTCTAGGATCGGTCGTCTCGATCGATTCGGACGGGGGAGTTTTTCCCGGTCAACAAATCGAGAGACAAGGGATCTCTGGATAGACACGCGAGACTCAAGCTTTGCTAAGCTTCTGTCGCCGGAGATCGGGAAGAAATGCGATCAGCAGCGGCGACGGACTTGCGCGAGCGGCGACGGAGGCGGCGGAGAGATTTCGCGATTTTAGGGTTGCACTCGCTCGGTTCCTTTCTGTCTAGGTATTCCGTTCAAAAATACCCGTGTATAAATACTGTAGTTAACTCCAATATGACCGTTTGTGGGACCCACAATAGAAATCCCCAAATCCCGGTCCAGAAATTTAACAGCGGCAGAATCCGGTTCAGGAAGTTCCGGAAAAATGCCAAGTCAAAATCGGTGAGAATCGAAAGTGATTCTCGCCGAGTCGCCGTGAATCAAAGGTGATTCTCGACGATTCGGCGAGAATCAAAGATGATTCTCGTCGAATTTGCCTTGGTTGCACGCACTGCTTTAGGCCAGGTCGAGACGGCGAGAATCAACCAGTGATTCTCGTCGATTCGACGAGAATCACTAGTGATTCTCGTCGATTCTTACTTAGACGCAGAGGTGCTTGCTTAGATGTTGCTGGATCGAGTTCGGCGAGAATCAACTTCGGATTCTCGACGAATCGGTGAGAATCCCAAGTGATTCTCGCCGAATCGGCGAGAATCACTTGGTGATTCTCGTCGATTATAACTTAGACGAAATTTTGTCTTTCCACCTATGAGATGCTCCTTGACCCATCCTTGCTCCTTGTCTGCTCCTGCATATTTACAGCCATGTGCTTGAAAATAAGTGCACCCCAATAGAGAGAGTACACGTAGGCCAACACACTGATCTGCTCAACGAGGGATTACGTCGTGCAGACCCGTGTATATTGACCTACTGCACCCTGACATTGGTGTGCACTTAGCGTGGAAACTGCAAGCACAACTAGAAGGATTTTATCAAATACATAGTCTATTGACCTTAGCTTGTCCAGGGGCTTCTTCAAATAAGGTACATTGTGGATACAATACCCAACAATCTCCCCCTATTTGAAGAAGCCTAAACCCTACAAGCTAAGGTGAATAGAGCAAATGAGAATGAAAACCATAAACTGAAAAGAGAGTTGAGTGAGTTATCCATTACCAATACCAATTTCTTGGGAGCAAGCTTGGAGCCACCTTAGCCTTAGCCGAGAGGGTAATCTCCCCCTTTTCGGCTTCTACAAATCGGGGTCTGTAGCGTTTTACCTTTTACTCCCCCTCAGTCCTTGCACGGGCCTGGAGCCTCTGTAGTCTTCATTCCTCATAATTGAGCATCCCCAATTCAGTCTTGAAAAGATTGAACTTGGCCTCGTCTAGGGGCTTTGTGAATATATCAGCAATCTGCTTGTCCGTGGGGACATAACAGAGAGAGATATCCTTGTTCTCCACGTGCTCCCGAATGAAGTGGTAGCGTACTTCAATATGCTTCGTTCTACTGTGCGACACCGGATTGTTGGCAATGGCAATTGCACTGGAGGAGTCGCAGTACATGGGTACTTCCTTGAACTGAAGGTCGTAGTCGGCTAACTGGTTTTTGATCCATATAAGTTGTGCGCAACAGCTTCCAGCCGAGATGTACTCTGACTCTGCTGTGGAGGTTGCAACACAATTCTGTTTCTTGCTGTTCCATGAGATAAGCCTCCTGCCGAGGAATTGACACGTCCCGGAGGTGCTTTTCCTGTCATCCCTACTCCCTGCAAAATCAGCATCTGAAAAGCCTATTAGCTCGACATCATTGTTTCTCGGGTACCACAAGCCAAGATTAGGAGTACCTTTAAGGTATCTCAGAATTCGCTTTGCAGCGACATAGTGAGATTCCTTAGTGTTCACCTGATATCGGGCACAGACACATGTGGAGAACATAATATCCGGTCGACTGGCAGTAAGGTAGAGCATGGATCCAATGATGCTTCTGTATTTGGTTTCATCGAAAGGTTTACCTTTCTCATCCTTATCCAGAGACATGGTGGATCCCATTGGAGTCCTCATAGAGGTTGCACTCTCCATACCAAATTTCTTAAGGAGTTTATTTGTGAACTTCGTCTGAGAGATGAAGATTCCATCCTCAGACTGTTTCACTTGAAGTCCTAAGAAATACTTGAGCTCTCCCATACTGCTCATTTCAAACTTTCCTTGCATAAGTTTAGAAAACTTTTTGCAAAGATTGTTGTCCGTTGAGCCGAATATTATGTCATCGACATAGATTTGCACCAGCAAAATCTTGCCTTTGACTTCCCTGAGAAACAATGTTTTATCTATTTTACCTCTGGAGAACTTGTTCTCAAGAAGAAAACTAGATAAAGTCTCATACCAAGCTCGTGGAGCTTGTTTCAACCCATATAAGGCCTTATTAAGAAAATAAACGTGATTGGGATAAGTAGGATCGACAAAACCTGGGGGTTGAGCGACGTATACTTCCTCTTTCAGGTCTCCGTTCAGGAATGCCGATTTCACATCCATTTGATAGACTGTGAATCCTTTGTGTGAAGCATACGCCAGGAACAACCTGATTGCCTCGAGCCTTGCTACTGGTGCGAAGGTCTGGTCGAAGTCAATCCCTTCCTCCTGTCTGTAACCTTGAGCCACCAGCCTGGCCTTGTTCTTTACGATGACACCATGTTCATCCAGCTTGTCTCTGAAGATCCACTTCGTGCCAATCACATTCTGCTTGTATGGTCTGGGAACCAGCGTCCAAACATTGCAACGTTCGAATTGATGTAGTTCCTCTTGCATGGCCAGAATCTATGCCGCATCCTTGTTCGCCTCGTCGAACTTCTTTGGCTCAACCTGTGACAGGAAGCTAAGATGCAATACTTCGTTAACTGTACCTCTTCGAGTTCTGACACCAACACGAGGATCCCCGATGATCTGATCTCTAGGATGATCTCTCACGTGCCAGAGCTCTAGAAGTCTGGCGTCTGGAGCTTCAACTACTTCTTGGGCTTTTCTTTCTTCTAAGAGATTTGTCCCATCTTGATCTTCAACATTTTCAGATGACGTGGAGGTGGAAACTTTGACGTACTTGGGAGCGTCATCTTTAGCGGTCTCATCAAGACTCAGCTGTTCAAGTCTAGCACATGCATCTTCAAGAATACTACTGGAAGAATTGCTGTTAAGCAAACTTTCTTCATCAAATACAACATTTATTGATTCTTCTACCACTAGGGTTTTCTTATTGAAGACCCTATATGCCCGACTATGGGAACTATAGCCCATGAATATGCCTTTGAAGCATTTTTCACCGAATTTAGTATGTGGGTACTTCCCATTATTCAGTACATAGCATCTGCAACCAAAAATCCTCAAGTAGGACATGGTTGGTTTCCTGCCTTTCAGTAGCTCGTAGGGCGTCTTACGATGATGCTTGTTGATCAATGCTCGGTTTTGTACATGACATGTCGTATTGACACCCTCTGCCCAGAAGTATTCCGGGAGAGAAGCGTCTTTCAACATTGTCATACAGGCTTCAATGAGAGTTTTATTTCTCCTCTCCGCAACTCCATTTTTCTGAGGAGTGCGCGGGGAGGAAAACTCATGAAAGATACCTTGTTCTTCACAAAATTCTGTCATTGCACCAGATTCGAATTCTGTTCCATGGTCACTTCTGATTTTGACCACGGAGCAGTTAAATTCGTTCTGAACCTGCTTGACAAAATTAGTGAAGATGTCAAACGTATCTGACTTTCGTTTCAAAAAGAACACCCATGTAAACCGAGAATGATCATCAACTATCACTAGCGTATAGGACTTGCCTCCCAAGCTATGAACTTGCATTGGACCAAACAAGTCCATATGCAAAAGGTAAAGACATCGGGAAGAGTCTTTGTCAGCGATGCTCTTAAAGGTAGCCTGAGTCTGTTTGCCCATCTGGCATGCAGGACATGGGCTATCTTTGATGCACTTGATACTGGGAGCATCCCTTACCAAGTCCTTAGAAAACAGCATACTAATTGTCTTGAAATTAATATGTGCCAATCTCTTGTGCCATTGTTCACAAAGAGATGCACTGCCTGTTGCCACAAGGCATACGGGGGTAGATGAATCTAAACTGAGAAAATCTAAACAAAAGATATTTCTGCTCATAATGCCTGATAATACCGTTTCAGAAGAGGTACGTGAAATTATCAGACATTTATCCTTGCAGAACTTAACGTCATAACCTTTATCACATAACTGACTTACACTGATCAGGTTATGGTTTAACCCTTCAACATAAGCCACGTCGGTGATAGAGATTATACCGTTGGAAATCATACCATAACCTCTGGTGACTCCTCGATCTGACCCTCCAAAGATGACTTTGGGTCCATTCTCGACTGGAGTGTAATCACGCAGCAGGCTTCTTGTCCCGGTCATATGCCGGGAGCATCCACTGTCCAAATACCAGATCGGCGTTTTGGTGGCCTTTGGACATTCCTGAAAAACAAAATTAATTTGCCTTAGGAACCCAATCGAACTTGGGTCCTAGATTCCTGGTTAGCACACTCCCCCTCGGTTGGTTAACCCTACGAGTGGTCGGTCTCGCATTGCTAACATGGGGAGTCTCGTAGTTCCTTGGATTAAACCAACAATCCACGGCAAAGTGACCGACTTTGCCACAGCACCAACAGTCAAATCTGTTGTACCTCTTCCTAGGCTCCTGCCTTACCCTGGGAACGGTGGGTACTGCTGGGGCCTTGGATCTGGAGGTGGAGGCCTCATGGTGACACCAGTCGCATGACTTTGTCACCTTCTGTATAACAGGCTTGGCTTTTGGTGCCTGCTTTCCATTATGGCCGCTAGAGAACGGACCATAATTTCCTATGTGGATTTCCTCATAAGGTGCCTTGAAGGCACTCTCACCGAAGTTCCGGGGAAAGTTCCAACCGTCATACCGGCTCTTTGGCTTTGCAACCGAGGGCCGGAAATGATGCCCAAATGTTGACTCAAAGTTGTGTTGGTTGCAAGGAAAGCCAGGCTTTCTGAACGCAACAGGACTAAGAGGAGCCTTACCCTTTTCATCAGCAGAGGCCTTCTTGGCGGCCTTATTCTTCCTCTGGTTCTTGTTTCTCCTAGATGAAGAACCAGATACCCCTATATGCCCCAAGCCAGCTCCTTTGGCCTGAGCAGAGAAGGTATCAATGACTGGAAGAACTGTTTTTGGCATGGAGAAGCTCTTGACGATCTTCCTTTCTGCCGCAAGTAGTTCTTCCAACTTGTCGACTTCCTCCTGCTTTAGATCAAGGAGCTTCAAAGACTCTGAATGCTTGGAAGTCAGGTCAAGGTGTTCCTGTCGGAGAGAGATCAAGCTAGTGACCTCTTCCCTTAGGGATACACACTCACCCTTAAGGAATTTTACTTCCTTCTTCTCAGCCTTCAGTCTCTTTCGGCACTCATCGAAAGTGTTGAGCAGAAGCTCATACTTCTCGAGGAGCTCAGCTTCACGGGCTGAAGGGCCATCCTCAGGTTCATCATCCTGAGACTCAGGATCAGAGTTGGAGTCGGAGAGAGGGGTGTGAGCTTTTACCTTCCCAGTAAATGGGGGACATTCTCCTTCTGAGTCGGAGCGACCCACCAGCCCGAAGTAGGCTTCCTCATCATCACTGGAGTCTGAGGAATCAGACTCACTTAGTGTCTTTGGCCTTCTTGCAATGTAGCTCCGCTCCTTCTTCTTATCTCTAGAGGATTTGAGCTCCTCTCCTTTCCCTTTTTCTCTTTTGCTTTGATGGCAGTCGGCCACAACGTGTCCTGGCTTATTGCATCCAAAGCAAATAATATCAGAAGAACGATGTTTGTTAGGTTTAGATGCATACCTGTCAGAAGAATAATTTTTCTTCTGATGCCTGGAGGAGGAGCTGTCTTTCTTTCTTTGATTCCTCATCTTGAGGAACTTCTTGAACTCTCGGGTGATGAGGGAGAAATCCTCCTCCGACAGCTCTGAGCCGGAGGAGCATGGTTCAGAGTCCTCCTCCTCTTCCTTATTCCTCGCACGGTATGACATCGCACCCTTGCCCTTTCTGGAGTAACTGGCTTTTAGGGCCACAGTCTTTTCTTTTGCAGCAGCCTTCTCTGCTTCTTCCTCTGCCTTCCTGGTGTTCAGCTGAAGTTCATAGGACATCAGCTTCCCAAACAGGATTTGTGGATCAGTTTCTGCTAGTCTGCCAAATTCTCTGATGGCGCAGATCTTTGTGTCCCATTCCTTTGTAAGGGACCTAAGGAATTTGTCATTGAGTTCACCATTGGTGAACACTCTTCCGTAGCCCTTGAGGGCGTTGATAATCTTTAGGAAGTTCTCGTATGTGACTCCGATCTCTTCCTTAGGCCCTTGCCTGAAGGCCTCATATTTTTGGTTCAGGAGGGATCTCCGATCATCCCTCACTTCATCCGTGCCCTCTATTAGGATGATCAGGCACTGCCAGATCTCCTGAGCAGTCCTGCAGTTGCTGAAATTTTGCATCATGGAATCATCAACTGCGCTCACCAGAATGTTTCGTGCCTTCTTGTCCAGTCCCACGAGCACCATCTCGTCTTTGTCCATTTCAGAAAGTGTCTTCGGCACCTTCTTGGTGGGATCGATGGTGGAGGCCTTGGTGGGGACATAAGGTCCCTCCTCCACGATCATGAAGAGTCTAGGATCGACTGCTTCCATGTAAAACCTGATTCTTTCCTTCCAGATCGGAAAGTTTAGCCTGGTGCATACTGGGATCTTGCCGGAGAACTTGAGCCCGTCCATAGTAGATATTTGTCTTCTTCTTGACACTAGGGGCAGGATTCAACTCAAGGTGTTGACCTTTTTGATGAGTAACCTCCCTCTGATACCACTTGAAAGTCCACCTAGTGTCGGCTATGTGCACCTATGGGGGGGGGGGAATAGGTGACGAGTAGCGCTTTTGCGGAATTTACGAACGTACCTGCACAATAAAAATAAAAAGCACAGCACACAGAATACACAGGCAATTTATAGTGGTTCCCCGACTTAGGTACATCCACTTTCCCCCTTCGACCTATCTCCCCAACAAGGGATGACTCGGTCACTTCTCCAACGGGATTGAAATCCAATCCCTGCACTAACGGAAGGAACCCTTCCACACGTGAGAGTCAACGCTCCCACAAAACGGGTTGCACCCAACCCTTACAACACGGAACAATCGTTCCTTTACAACAAAAGTAAATATGGAATGTACACGAGATACAAACTTCGTTTGGAGACTACGGTGTTCCTCTTCGTTCGACGACGTGTTCGTGAAGTCAACGAAAAGTCTACAACCTTGGTCTCTCTTGGAAAGGATCTTCCCGAAACCGGCGGCGGCAATCCGAGCGGCGGCTTGATTCGGGATCGACGGCAACGACGATACGCGGCAGCAGTACTTCTGAGATCCAATCTTCGTTGCAAAGCAAACTAGGTCTACCAACGGTCACTCTAGGATCGGTCGTCTCGATCGATTCGGACGGGGGAGTTTTTCCCGGTCAACAAATCGAGAGACAAGGGATCTCTGGATAGACACGCGAGACTCAAGCTTTGCTAAGCTTCTGTCGCCGGAGATCGGGAAGAAATGCGATCAGCAGCGGCGACGGACTTGCACGAGCGGCGACGGAGGCGGCGGAGAGATTTCGCGATTTTAGGGTTGCACTCGCTCGGCTCCTTTCTGTCTAGGTATTCCGTTCAAAAATACCCGTGTATAAATACTGTAGTTAACTCCAATATGACCGTTTGTGGGACCCACAATAGAAATCCCCAAATCCCGGTCCAGAAATTTAACAGCGGCAGAATCCGGTTCAGGAAGTTCCGGAAAAACGCCAAGTCAAAATCGGTGAGAATCGAAAGTGATTCTCGCCGAGTCGCCGAGAATCAAAGGTGATTCTCGACGATTCGGCGAGAATCAAAGATGATTCTCGTCGAATTTGCCTTGGTTGCACGCACTGCTTTAGGCCAGGTCGAGACGGCGAGAATCAACCAGTGATTCTCGTCGATTCGACGAGAATCACTAGTGATTCTCGTCGATTCTTACTTAGACGCAGAGGTGCTTGCTTAGATGTTGCTGGATCGAGTTCGGCGAGAATCAACTTCGGATTCTCGACGAATCGGTGAGAATCCCAAGTGATTCTCGCCGAATCGGCGAGAATCACTTGGTGATTCTCGTCGATTATAACTTAGACGAAATTTTGTCTTTCCACCTATGAGATGCTCCTTGACCCATCCTTGCTCCTTGTCTGCTCCTGCATATTTACAGCCCTGTGCTTGAAAATAAGTGCACCCCAATAGAGAGAGTACACGTAGGCCAACACACTTATCTGCTCAACGAGGGATTACGTCGTGCAGACCCGTGTATATTGACCTACTGCACCCTAACATTGGTGTGCACTTAGCGTGGAAAAACTGCAAGCACAACTAGAAGGATTTTATCAAATACATAGTCTATTGACCTTAGCTTGTCCAGGGGCTTCTTCAAATCAGGTACATTGTGGATACAATACCCAACAGTTACCTTTCCTTTTACCTGTCAACACAGTTGTGTTGTCCTCTGACTTGATTTTGCATAAGGCTTTGCTGAAGGTCACCTGGTAGCCTTCATCACACAGCTGACTGATGCTAATTAGGTTGCGCTTCAGTCCTTCCACATAAGCTACCTTCTTGAAAGTTACTGAACCAATCTGGACTGCACCATATCCTTTAGTCTGTCCAAAGTTTGAATCACCAAAGATAACTTTGGGTCCAAGCTTGGCTCTAAAGAAAGTGAGGTTGTCCTTGTTCCCTATCATGTGCTTAAAGCACCCACTATCTAAATACCATTGCTGGTTAGATGTTGGATAGGTCTTCACCTGCACATAAGACAATTCATTTGTTTTTGACCCAGTTTACTTTGGGCCTAGGTTGATAACCTTTAAATTCTGAAATGAAAGACATCCCAGGTTGACTCTTATATCCTTCAGGATGATATCTCCTTGGAGGTATAATCCATTTAGTATAAGGGTTAAAGATTTGGGATGAAGGACCCTTAGGATTGAATTTTGATTTGCCTTTGAAAAAATTTCCAGAGCTCTGACCTCTGTTCGATGATCTTGGAGCTGCGTTCGATGATCTTGGGTCAGATCGTCGAGCTTCGTTCGAAGGTCGACTATGGGTGAGATCAGGTACTTGAGATCGTCGACCTGCGTTCGACGATTTTGGCTGAGATCGTCGATCTGCGTTCGACGATTTTGCCTGAGATCGTCGATCTGCGTTCGGCGATCGTCGATCTCCGTTTGGCGATCGTCGAGCTCCGTTCGACGATTTCTGCTGGGACTTAGTTTTCTGGGGCAGATCAGAATTTTTCCTATCAACCTCTACAACTCCCTTTCCTTTATCAGAAATGAATTTGATTGGAGTTGTTAGAACTATAGGTTGGCTGGATGAAGCACTCAAGCCCAGTGTACTGTTGAATCTGGAGTTCACTGTGCTTATGATGTCCATCAGCTTGATGCTTCTCCCATTAAGGGATTCTTCAAGCTTCTTGGCCTCAGAGAGCTCACTTTTCAGTGAAGCTATATGTTCCCTACAGCACTCCAACTCCTGAGAGAGTTTGAGGTTTTCTGACTTTAAAGTATTGTGTTCAGATAATTGATTTCTGAGAGAGATAATTTCTTTCTCAAACTTTAGCAGGTCTAAACACAGTGCTTTAAATTCAGATTTAAAATCCTCTGAACTAAAATCAAAAGAACCAATTACCTGATCTTCTTCAGGTTGAGTCTCTGAGTCTAACTCTGACTCCTCTTCTTCTGAATTATGCTGTGAGGCATTGATTGCCATCAAGCAGAACTCTTTCTCTTCTGCATCATCCTCATCATCACTGGAACTGGATGAGGCTTCTGACTCTTCTTCAGTCTCACTCCAGGATTCAGCAACAAACCCCTTTCTTGTATGTTTATTTTTGCTTGATGAGGGTTTGCCATTGTCATTCCTCTTGGAGTCTTTCTCCTTTCTTCTTTCTTTCCTGTCCCTTCTGTCCTTGTTCTTGTTCTCTGGACAGTCAGGAACTATGTGTCCTGGTTTCCTGCAACCAAAGCAAATAATGTCTTTATTATTGTTGTTAATGGACTTGTCATACCTTGGCTTATCCTGCTCCTTGTATGATCTCCTTCTGAAGTCCTTTCTGGCCATCTTGTAGAATCTCTTGACCAACAAACTGAGCAGTTCATCATTGTCTGTGGCTTTGTCTTCAGGCAGATCTTCAGTTGCCTTGAAGGCTATGGTCTTCTCTTTTCTTGTGGCTGGTGAGGCAGCCTTCTGTTCTTCTTCTCTATTTTTGATGAGTAGCTCATAAGATTTGAGCTTACCCAATAGAGCTTCAGTAGTGATCTCATTCAGACTTCTGGCATCCTTAATTGGCCAGATTCTTGAATCCCAAGTGCTAGGGAAGCACATTAGGATCTTGTCATTAAGTTCAGTTAGTGAGATCTCTTTATCCAATGTCCTTAGTTCACTGACAATTAGACTTATCCTGTTGTATATGTCTCCCACTAACTCAGTTTCTCCCTTCTTGAAATTCTCATATTGAGAGATGAGATGGGATCTCCTATCCTTTCTCTCATCAGCTGAGCCTGAGACTATTTCTGAGAGTTTGTCCCAAATTTCCTTTACTGAATTGCATTCAGCCACTTTTTGAAATATGTCATCAGACATTGTCTGGGCCAAGATATTCATAGCCTTGGCATCAGCTACCTTCCATCTCTTGATATCAGCTTCTGTTCCTGATGGAGGTAGAACAGCATTTGTACTTGTATTCTCTGGAGGTCTTGGACACACTGTCAAAACAGAGTTAAAGATATCTTCGTCAATAGAATTCATGTACAGTCTGATCCTTGCTTTCCAAAGTGCAAACTTGGATAGATTGCACACTGGAGGTCTGGTGCTAGCATAATCTTTGTTTTGGGCCATGATTTGTGAAAGCAGAATCTAATAATAAAATACAAAAGAAAGCAGATCTAACTTGGGATCTTTGGGTTCAGGTGTTAGCCTGTACAAACAATCAGGTATGGTATGTTTAACCAACCTGGCTCTGATTCCAATTAAAAGTGCAGCTAGATCTGATATACTCTAGAGGGGGGTGAATAGAGTATATGGTGCTTTGAAACTTTTTACAATAATTGTTGTAATAAGAGTGAGCAGGGAAGCAATAATAAATCTAATCACAGAACTAAGTTAATCAAAAACTAATCACAGAAAAATCAAGGCCAGAAACAAAAATAAAAACAAGCAAAACCAGAAGACACAAGGAAATATAGTGGTTCCCCTAAACTTGGGTACATCCACTCTTCTACCACCCTAGGTAGGAATCCACTGCAGGATGAGTTGATCAGGTGTCCTGGGCACCAATGAGCTTTTGATAAGGTGCTCAAAAACCAAAGCAGATTTTTTGATCAGGTGTCTTGCCACCAATAAGCTTTTGACAAGGTGCTCAAAAACCAATCTCAAACTTTTGAAGGGAGTTTGAGAAACCCTTTACAGAGAGGGGGTGAGAGAGTGATGGAAGTCTTCTCTTTCTCAAACAACTGAGAAGACTATGTGGATTGTTGATGTCAAAGCTCCCCCTGAATCCTTGAGATCTTCAGGAAGAAAAGCTTTGCTGAGGGTGATAGGCCTTCAAAGATTGAACTCCAGCAATAGATGATTTCAGCAATAGCTGAAATGTTGAAATGTCTGGAGTCTGGAAATATGTTGTCCTTGAACACTTTGAAAACTAGAGAGATCTGAAGATTTTAGAAAAGGTTGATCTCTTTGGATGAGTGTTCTTGAGAATTCCTTGAGACAAAATATTTTTGAATGTATCTCTGAAATCTGTGTGTCTCTCTCTGTATTCTATTAGAGACTCAAAAAATTCTGTCTTTTTTTCTCTGGTACTGAACAAAAACATTTTCTGAGAAGAATAGTCGTTGGCCTGCATTAATGGCATCCTTAATTGCAAAATCTCTTCTGGAGGAAAGTCCACAGAAATATTCCTTGAAAAATCCCTTGAAACTTGGTCCAGAAATGAATGAGAACGGCTAGGAAATCTCTGAATTAATTGCAGAATAACTCCTTAACTGATTTGAATTTGAATCTAGAAACATCCTTGAAGTTATCTGAAATCGTCGAACTGAGCTCTACTATCGTCGAGCTAAGCTCAGCGATCTAGAAATATACAGCAGCAAAATATCGTCGATCTGAGCTCAAAGATCGTCGAACTGAGCTCAGAGATAAAGATCCAAAGCGGAGTCAAAATCGTCGACCTGAGCTCACCGATCGTCGAACGGAGTTCGACGATATAATGAAGTTGAGCTCAGCGATCGTCGAATGGAGTTCGACGATCTGTCGAAGTTGAGCTAGACGATCGTCGATCGGAGTTCGACGAATCGTCGTGCTGAGCTCGACGATATGACTTAGTCTCCAAACAAAAAATCTTAGTCTTCAGGGCAGCTTCCAAACCTAGACTTCTAACCCTTAGACTCAATTCTAATTGACCTATAGAGCTATACAGGAGGTCAAGCATTGATTCCTAGAGACATATTGATCCTGACCCAAATTAGTAATAGGGTGTTCCAACATAACCGTTAGAAGGAGAATTAATTATGATATTCATCAGGATTATTACTTGCCGCTTTTCAATAAGATAGTTGGGAAATCCATTAATGCAGATGTTCTATCCAGCCGTATTACTCTCTCTAGGCCGTCAGCAATTAATGCAAAAGGAATTCAAAAATTCAATGGAGAAAATTTGACTGATCATATAAAAGAGATTTTTTTTAGGAGAAGATATACAAGAGTGAACAAGATAGTATAGACTAGAAAGAGAACACAAGGCACATAGAGAAGATCAACAGCAATCACATTCTAATCCTTCTCTGTACTGAAAACAATCTTGTTTTCACCTTGACATTGTCGAAGAAGAAGAACATCCATTCCAAATCAAGAGTCTTCTTCAACCTTCACTCCAGGATTTTTCAAGGACAACAAACTTTTATTAGTCAAGAAGTTCCTGGATCTTCTCAAATCAAGGCTGAAGATAGGATACCTACACCCTGAAGCAAAGCTCAAATCTTCTTGAACAATTCAATATCTTAGGGGGATCTTTGACAACATCAAGATCCACTTGTCTTCTCAGTTGTTTTGAGACAGAGAAGATGAAAGTGAGCTGTTAGATCAGGAATACTCTAGAGGGGGGGTTAATAGAGTATTCAGGGTTTATAAAATTTTCTTCTAATTTAATCTAGTGCAGGAACAAAATAAAATAGCAATCCTCACAAACAGCCACAGCACAAAAACAAAAGAAAAGGGCAATCCAGACAACATAAGAATTTATAGTGGTTCCCCTAAACTTGGGTACATCCACTCTTCTACCACCCTGATAGGAATCCACTCAGATTTTTGATCAGGTGCCCGACACCAATGAGCTTTTGATTAGGTGCTCAAAAACCAAACATCAAGTCTTTTGGAAGGAGACTTGTGAACCAGAATAATTTTGAAGGGAATTAAAACCATGTACAGAGGTGGGGATGAGAGAGTGATGAAAGTCTTCTTTTCTCAATCACAATGAGAAGACTATGTGGATTCAGTGATGTTGTCAAAGCTCCCCCTGAGATGTAAAAGGGTTCAGGCTAGGAAGCTTTGCACAGGGTGAGTAGGCCTTCAATCTGCAGCCTTGACCAGAGAAATCTCCAGGAACTTATGAAGAAGGAAGACTTTTGATAGTTGATTGATTGTTCTTCTTCTTCAGGAAGCAGATGTTCTTCTGGTCTTGGGCTTGTTTTCTGTAAGCAGAGTTCTTTGTAAGAAGGAGCAGAGACAGAGAGATCCTTATTTTTCAGACTGATTGTATTTTTTTTCTGTGTGTCTGTCACTCTTGTTCTTCTGTATTCTGTCCTTCTTGCAGGAAGAAGAGAAAATCTCTTTTATATTTCCTGTCAAAATGGTCTTTTGAAATTTTGAAATCCTCTGCAATCAATGCTGACGGCCTAAAGAATAAACAGCATTGAATTATTTCCTCAACTGTCCCATGGAAAAATGATAGGCAATATGTAACGGTCCAGGCCCATCCCATGGGAACCCTCTGGCACCGCCGGCCTACCAGGGTCCAGACCCGGGCCCACCACTGGTAGTCAGCCTTTCACATTCAAGCCTGCAGGCCATGCACCCCAACCCCTCTCCATAAATAGGCGGGTTGTTGAGGCCGGGGATCGAACCCGAGACCTCCTTGATAAGGAGTTTTCAAACCACTCCTCATCACCAACTGAGCTGCAGCTCAGTTGGTGATGAGGAGTGGTTTGAAAACTCCTTATCAAGGAGGTCTCGGGTTCGATCCCCGGCCTCAACAACCCGCCTATTTATGGAGAGGGGTTGGGGTGCATGGCCTGCAGGCTTGAATGTGAAAGGCTGACTACCAGTGGTGGGCCCGGGTCTGGACCCTGGTAGGCCGACGGTGCCAGAGGGTTCCCATGGGATGGGCCTGGACCGTTACAAAAAGTGCACTTTTTATTGTAACGTCCCTAGCCGATCCAACGTGACAGCATCACGGCTCCGCTCTAGGCGACGCTACCGGGCTGCAGCCCAAGCACCCCAACCCCTCTCCATCCACAGGCGGGTTGTTGGTGGCCACAGCCTCCCTTTCATGAGGTAAACTCGATAGTCAAGCCCGCACTACGGGGACTTCCCAAGGAGGTCACCCATCCCAGTACTACTCCATCCCGAGCACGCTTAACTATGGAGTTCTTTCAACTCTCATCACCAATTGAGCTGTAACATCCCATTTCCAACTAGACCCCTAAGTGTGGTTATTGGCCATGACTAGGTCATGACCAAACCCTAGAAAGCCCAAGAAGACCAAGGAAACCTAAGAATGTGGGTGAGACCACTATGGTCTGCAAATAGTAAATTCCTGAACCTTTGTTTAAAGATAACCATGGGGCTTCACCAAGACTTCAAGACCCCACCATGTTCTCATCAAACCATGGTAAGATCCATTAGATCAATAAGGACCCATGGAGGGCAGTCAAAAGGGTTAAGTTGACCCAAGTCAACCCTAACCCTAAATGGGTCAAACCAACCTACTTAGGGTCAATTGACCATCCCCAAGCCAAGTGGACCCCACCCAAGCCCACTTAACCCTAGAGTGAGGTCAATGGGTCACCTAGGACCCATTGGGGTCCACCCAAGAGGCTAAGTTGATCAAAGTCAGCTCTAACCCTAAATGGGTCAACCTAGCCTACATTGGGTCAAACTGGCCTACACAAGGGCCAATTGAAGTTCCCTTAGCCAAGTGGATCCCACACATACCTTCATAACCATAGTGAGAGGCCAACGAGTCACCAAGGACCCATTGGGGCCAACCAAAAAGGCTAAGTTGACCAAAGTCAACTCTAGCCCTAAAGTAGTCAAGGTACCCTACTTAAGGGTCAAGTGACCTCTAAAGGGCCAATACAACCCTACCTAGGCCTCAGAGGAGGCCAATGGGTCACCAAGGACCCATTTGGGCCAACCTCAAAGACCAAATTGACCTAAGTCAACCCTAGCATAGGTTTGGGTCAAGCTAGCCCAAATGGGCTAACTCAAGCTCAAGCCCAACTCACTTGGGCTAACAATATTTTAGTGGATGAAATAAACATGTGGGCTGCCAATATGAGATTTACCAGCCAACTTAGTGACTAGGAGAGAGAGAGAGAATCTCAAAATTAAAGAATAATTTAGGAGAGAGAAAGGGGTATATTTAAGGGTATTTAGTGGAATAAGCCACTTGGACCCATGCCATCAGCCCCCACATGGGCTGGCCGACCCTTGGAAGTCATGAGAAGGAGATGGAATGGAGTGGGACCCACCCATGCATGCATGGTGACAAAAACAAGGCAAACCCTCCACCTCTCACATAGGAATTATCACCCACCCACCTTTATACTTCATCTTCTCACTCTCTCCCTCCCCCCTTTCAGTTTCACCACTCTCAGAACAAGGAGAGCAGCAGCAGAGAGAGAGAGAAACCAAGCTTTGGCCGTGAAAACCAAGGGAGAAGCGCCGCCGCCGCCGCCGCAATGGTTCCCCGCCGCTCCTCACGTCGCAAGGCCGCCGAGAAGGTCCTCCCTCACCTCTCTCTTCATGCTTAGATCTTAGGAATATCTAGGTTATGGTTCTGGATCAAATAAGCTGAGCCCAGCACTTTTTTTTTCGGCCATTAATGGCATTTTTGAAGCTCTCGGGTGAGGTGGCGCCGCCACCTCCGGCCGCCCTAGCCGCCGGAAAATGCTTGCCCCCACCACCGTGAGAGGGGAGCTGATGATATCCGGTGAAGGCACCGCCGGAGGCGGACGGGAAAAGCCCCGTGAAAAGCTCGGGCTGGATTCATGCAATTGGAGAAGATGAGCAGCTGCCGTCCGATCTGCGTCAAGATCCGTGCCATGCATATATATAAATCCTGGAATTATATAAGTAAATGAATAGTGTATTTTGTGTCCTTTTATACCCGACTTTTGAATGTCAGATTTTAGGGCCCTTACAGCCTTTTTCATAAACTGTTCTCAACATGAAAATTGTAGGTCTTGGCATCACCTTTAATTTGACATGTTACACATAATTTTTGGTTAAGTGTACTGCCCTATAGAGCCATTTTCCTAGGGCTGGTCCTAGAGTAGGGCAGAAACTAAAATGGGTGCCCTGCCCAAACCCTAAGTCCAAATGGGCTGAAATTTTGGGCATGTGGCCGAATTAGGTATATCTAGGCCCTACCCAAAAATGGAAATTTTTGGGGAAACTAAGTATATAGTTTTAGCCCAAATATGATAAATTAAATTTTGTTGATATTTAGAGCATATCAACTCCAAAATGCCCCAAATTTTGGTGGCCTGCCCTTAGTAGTATATTAGACCTATGGTAGAAATATTAGACAATTTAACCCTCTGCATGTTGAGATATCTCACATGCAAGATCAAAAAAATTAAATGGCCTTGGGCTGCAAATAGCAAAATGCAGAAATTTGAAAGTGATGCCCAAGCCCATCCAGAGGCCCATATGACTTGAGATTTTGGTAAGTAACTGGTTTAGGGCATATTTAGGCCCTGCCCAAAAATTGGGATTTATTGTAATTAAAATTATGGTGAAATTACCAAATTACCCCTAGGTTTGTTTAGGTGATTCTTGGGTTAATTCAACTCTAAAATGCCCCAAATTTTGGTGGCTTGTCCTTCAGAACATTATAAATATATGTTTTAAATTTCATCAAGTTTGGACCAATGTATGGTGGGTAATCCCACATGCAAATGATGAACATGCTTAGGCTTGGGGTGCCAATAGTAATTTTTGAAATTTTGAGTATTAGGCCCATTTGGATCCTGCTAAATTCATGTAATTAATTTCAGTGGCCTATTAGGATGAGTTTTACCCCTCATTGAAATAATGGGATTTTTGGAATCAAAAAAAAATCCCATTATTTGGAATTATTGAATTAATAGGACTTTTGAAGAATAAATGTTGAAATTAGGTTTGTCACTTAGTTATTTCCCCAAATTTTGTCAAGAATAATATCATGACATGTTTAACTCCTAAAAATTTTATGTCTCTGTTTGAGGAATATTGATAAGAGGAATGTGGAAATTACATTTTTGCCCTTATTTCATTTAATTTAGAATTATTGCAAATACTCAGTAGAAAATTATGAAAAAAATTATTGATGACATATCTGAGTATAAATAGCCTTGATTAATTTTCTCAGCATTTTTGGATGAATCACAAAGTTTTAAATCTTCATAATGGCATTTTGGTAAATTATTTAGAAATAAAAGTTTATAGCCATTGTTACTTGAAAATTAGTGAAATTCTGTTTGTGGCACTCTTTTAACATTATGAGCTTGCTGGAAATTTCTTAGAATTTTTGGAAATGAATTCCTTATACCTCCTTTGAAAAATATCCAATATGTGAATTTTGAATTATTTAGGAGATAAATAGAAACAATTGAAGAGAAAATTATAAAACTTGGCTGACAGTATTATTTTACCATTCTACAACTTATGAAAAATTCCTTGGGTCAGTGGGATCATAATTTAAGATACTTCATGATCAACTTGGCAATAATTGGCATTTGTAAGAAATTATTTAAATAGGAGATTAATTGAGAAAAATATAATATTCTGGAATTAAATCATTTAGGTCATGATAGGACTCCAGTAATAATTCTAGGTCATTCGGATGAAAATTTGAAGGACATCCTATCACGAACATCACTTAGTATAGGTTGGTCTGCAAATAGTAATTTGGGGAAAAGTTGTATTAGGATCAGAGTTGGATTAGTGTAGAGTTAGTCGAGTTGAATGGTTTGGAATGAAAGTAGATGAGTCACCAGTGAAAGTTCTAAGGAGTGCGGGAATCGTGCGGATGTGTGTTAGAAGGTAAGCGAGTTCGACGAAAGATCGTCGTGCCCGCGAGAGTGAAAGGTCTAAACTACCTTAGGATTAGCCTATCGCAATATGAGAAGGTAATGGGTAAAGGAAATCAACCAATAATATTAATAAGTACCTTGCGAAAGGGAACGCTGGGCGTAATCCCAACACAGTTTTTAGTGCCCCTTGAGAGCCCTTCACAGGGAATACCAGGGGCAGTCCTGGGTTAACGTAAACCTTAAAGAACAAATCAAAAGAGTAATTTAGTAAATAGGGTTTCACACTACACTCACTAGTTGGACAAGTATTGGAAATGGTTAAGTTGTCCCGAGGTGTTCAAAGGGGCGCCATCCCGCGGTGTTCAAAGGGATGAGATTTGGAATAAGATACTGACGTTTCGGTCCGGCGAGCTTTGGCTCGGTTGATACTTGTGACGGACGGGATGGTCCGGGGAGCTTTGGCTCGGTTCTGATACGATAAACTTGCATGTGCATAAATCTAGTGGCGGGGCATGCGGTACTGGCCGTTCGTCACACCGATGGCAGTACGGTGCACCAGGCGGTTGTGAGAGTTAGAGGGGCCAGTGGGTTGTTTTACACTGCGGTCTGGAGGACGACCCCCGATAACGCACATCCGACCCAAAAAGACTGACAGGTTGTCAGCAAAGTACGTACGCGAGACTCTAGAGTGCACCTTGGACGTGTACAGAGGCGTATGAGAGGGGTCTAAGGCTTGGTAGTGTGCATACCGGCCTAGAAGCGGAGACGCCCGCTCCGCTGCTGCCGTAGCCACAGCGGTGGTAACCGAGAGTGATGCTAGCTCTCAAAAAGTGGGAACTAAAGGTCTGTGTACACAGAGTCGGGTGTGTGTGTTGCACTTGCATGTCCATCATACCCACTTGCATGTCATAGCATAATCGATTCATTTAACCCTGACACCTAAAGTATAAGTGGTATGGGATGCTTATACATTAGGCCCTGCAAAACGACCCCTTGATCTATAAGCATGTGTGGGCAAGTTTATAAATTAAGGTTATTTAAAAATTTATATACTGCTTGTGATAACCGACACCCCAACGTATAAAGTGGTATGGGACATTTTATACGATGGGAGCCTTGTAGAAGATCCCTTGGCTTATGTGTATTCACATAAGTGAAGGTTATATTCCTTTCTTACTTTACTCATTATAACCTGATTATAAATTGCTACTAGGTCCCCCTATCACCTGTTTTTGATTTCTCTCCTCTTTCACGTCCTTTCCTTTCTTCCTCCCCGCTCGGTGCCTAGGAGCATGGGGGAAGGGGTGGGGGACGATAGGGCTTAGTCTTTTAGACTAATTGTTTTCGAACCACATTATATTAGGGGATCGTGGAGCCGAGTATGGAGAAGCAGCCCAGGAGACCGGTGCAATTGGAGATAGGGCAGTCTAGCTCAGGAGTACAGCCAGCTGAGACCGTGAGTTTTGACTTCTAGTAGTTGTTTTGTTTTGCTTCCGCATGAGAGATCTATAGTGAGGATATTGATGTACCGGGCTTCAGCCCTTTTTATTTCTGTACACTTTACTATTCTATGGACACTCCCTTCGTGGAGATTTTTATATATATATGTGATATGTTGTGGACTTGTCTTCTCTTGTACTGCTACTTCAGCGTCAGCTGCGATCGATTTGGCCGGCAGGATCGGCGTCTTGTAGTGTCGACCTTCCCGGGTGCGAAGGTGTCACCGCAAGGCGGCGGTTCTGGGCCTAAGACCCCGGGGTTTTAAAGGAAAAAAAAGAGGGGGTCTTACAAGTGGTATCAGCGCAAACCTCGATCCAAACGTAACAGTCCACAACCCCTGGGTCACCCCCGCGCGAGTTTAGTTTGGGGACAAACTAAGCAACGAAAGCAGTGGTATGCCCATGTGGGGATCACATATATAATTGTCCATTTTAGTTAAGGTTGAAAAAGTTCTGACGATAAATTTTGTGACGCAACCTCCAGTATTGCCTACACAGATTCCAGAAGTTGCACCACCATCGCCGGTTCCCACTCAATTCCTACAGTCTGACATGGGACAGACTCTGACGGCTATCCTGGAAGCCTTTAGGAACCAACAGGCCCCGGCTCCGCAGCCTATTCCTGGAGCCAACTGACTCAGCATCTTTCGAGGACTTTCTCCCCCGTCCTACTTGGGGACAGAGGGGGTAGTTCGGACAGAGGAATGGCTAGACATCATGGAGGAGATGCTGACAGGGATACGGAGCCTTTAGGAGGAGAGGGTGCCACTGGTTGTTTCCTGCTTGGAGTCCCATGCCAAGCGGTGGTTGAAGACAGTTCTGGAGACTACCTTTGCTGATAGGGAGGCTGCCGAGGTTACGTGGGAGGAGTTCAGGCTCATGCTGTTGGAGCACTTTGTTCCGCAGTCGGCCCGAGATGAGCTGGAGGACCGCTTCTTGCAGTTGAAGCAAGGTTCCAGGATGGTGGTGGAATACCATCGAGAATTCAACCATCTGGCCCGTTTTGCAGACTCCTACCGGCTAGATGAGGCAGCGTACACCAAGAGGTTCTACAAAGGTTTACGGGAAGACATGAGGGATGCACTTCTTTTCGTTTCGGACGGGCCTATCACTCGTATTCTGGAGATGGCAAAAAAAAGGTTAGAGGCAGATTGGCTCGCCACCAGAGGCCGGAAACGGCCAACGGAGGATCAGAGCCGGGGAGCCCGAAACGACCAGCGGCGAGGTCGTGCGCCAGAGGTACAGAAGGTGGAGGATCAGCCTCGACAGGAGGTGAGGCAGGAGCCGAGGGGGCAGGTGACGATGGCCCCTCAGCCTATTCAGATGAGAGATGTGCAGAGACCGGGAGGTGGGGCTTACACTCCGTCGGAATGTTACCACTGCCATCAGGTGGGGCACATCAAGAGAAACTGTCCCGTGAGAGGGATGCCCCTCCAGCACCACAGATTGCCCCACCGACTCAGCATTTTGGAGGCCGAGGACGTGGCCAAGGACGCGGATATCAGGGTAGAGATCGCAGGCCGGGAGGACAACAGATTTATGCACTGGACCTGGCTCAACCCAGGAACCCGGAGCAAGTTATTACAGGTATCGTCTTCATTTGCGGCAAGCCCGCACACACTCCCTTCGACACGGGTGCTTCATACTCGTTTGTGTCGGAGACCTTTATCCAAAGGTTAGGAGGCGTGGAGAGGATAACCTCCCAGATGTTACAGATACGGCTACCTGACGGGTCGGAGCTGTTCGCATCATCCCATTGCAACCTGGAGGCATGGATAGGCGGAAAACCCTTCGAAGCTCCAGCGACAATTCTGTTGCTGCCTCCAAGCCCAGACAGATGGGCAAACAGAGCGCACAAACCGGACACTGGAGGACCTACTGAGACTGTGTATTGTGGACCGTGGAGAGCCCTGGGAGAGGATGTTGCCCCTAGTGGAGTTTTCGTACAATAACAGTCATCAGTCTAGTATACAGATGGCTCCATATGAGGCGTTGTATGGGCGGAAATGTAGGACTCCGTTGTCTTGGATACAAGACGAGGGTCCAAAGATTGTGGGCACGGACTTTATCGAGGATACTGAGGTGCAGGTACGACTGATACGGGATAGAATGCTGGAGGCGCAGAGCAGACAGGCGAAGTATTATGACGCTCGTCATCGTCTAGTGGAATTTCAGGCAGGGGATCGGGTGTTCTTGAAGATCCAGCCGATGCATGGGGTTTCACGAGTACGTGGTCGGCGGAAGAAGCTTAGCCCGAGGTACATGGGGTCGTTCAAGATCCTGGAGCGGATCAGTCCATTAGCTTACCTGTTGGAGCTGTCACCGGAGTTGGCCGGCTTGCATGACGTCTTTCACGTGTCTTCACTCAGGAAGGCTCTACTACGCCCGGAGTTGCAGATTACGGTCACTGATGGGCCGGTAGCTTCGGATCGATCTGTACATTTGGAGCCGATACGGATCGACGACCAGGGGATACGAGTCTTGCGCCGCAAGAAGATCCCGCTAGTCAAGGTCCTGTGGAGGAACCACAGACGAGAGGAGCATACTTGGGAGCCACAGGGCCTGATGCAGGAAGATATCCGGAGCTATTTAGTCAGGTATATCTCACAACCTCTCAACATGTTCATTTTACTTTCCTGTTTTTTTAAACTAGTAAGGCTACTCAAGGAAGAGTAGAGGCTAATCTTTTGTTTATTGGGGTCTTGGCTTTGCCAATTGGGCGAATTGGTCATATATCTAGGTCTTTCCTTTAAACCCCACTTAGCAAACATGGCGTCGAAATGTAATCTTCCACTTCTTATGGAATGTTACAAGTTTCTTTTTTTCGGTAGAAATTCCCGTAGCCCTAACCTGGATTTCGGGGACGAAATCTTTGTTTTGTTTATTGGGATTTGTAACATCCCATTTCCAACTAGACCCCTAAGTGTGGTTATTGGTCATGACTAGGTCATGACCAAACCCTAGGAAGCCCAAGAAGACCAAGGAAACCTAAGAATGTGGGTGAGACCACTATGGTCTACAAATAGTAAATTCATGAACCTTTGTTTAAAGATAACCATGGGGCTTCACCAAGACTTCAAGACCCCACCATGTTCTCATCAAACCATTAGATCAATAAGGACCCATGGAGGGCAGTCAAAAGGGTTAAGTTGACCCAAGTCAACCCTAACCCTAAATGGGTCAAACCAACCTACTTAGGGTCAATTGACCATCCCCAAGCCAAGTGGACCCCACCCAAGCCCACTTAACCCTAGAGTGAGGTCAATGGGTCACCTAGGACCCATTGGGGTCCACCCAAGAGGCTAAGTTGATCAAAGTCAACTCTAACCCTAAATGGGTCAACCTAGCCTACATTGGGTCAAACTGGCCTACACAAGGGCCAATTGGAGTTCCCTTAGCCAAGTGGACCCCACACATACCTTCATAACCATAGTGAGAGGCCAACGAGTCACCAAGGACCCATTGGGGCCAACCAAAAAGGCTAAGTTGACCAAAGTCAACTCTAGCCCTAAAGTAGTCAAGGTACCCTACTTAAGGGTCAAGTGACCTCTAAAGGGCCAATACAACCCTACCTAGGCCTCAGAGGAGGCCAATGGGTCACCAAGGACCCATTTGGGCCAACCTCAAAGACCAAATTGACCTAAGTCAACCCTAGCCTAGGTTTGGGTCAAGCTAGCCCAAATGGGCTAACTCAAGCTCAAGCCCAACTCACTTGGGCTAACAATATTTTGGTGGATGAAATAAACATGTGGGCTGCCAATATGAGATTTACCAGCCAACTTAGTGACTAGGAGAGAGAGAGAGAGAGAATCTCAAAATTAAAGAATAATTTAGGAGAGAGAAAGGGGTATATTTAAGGGTATTTAGTGGAATAAGCCACTTGGACCCATGCCATCAGCCCCCACATGGGCTGGCCGACCCTTGGAAGTCATGAGAAGGAGCTGGAATGGAGTGGGACCCACCCATGCATGCATGGTGACAAAAACAAGGCAAACCCTCCACCTCTCACATAGGAATTATCACCCACCCACCTCTATACTTCATCTTCTCACTCTCTCCCTCCCCCCTTTCAGTTTCACCACTCTCAGAACAAGGAGAGCAGCAGCAGAGAGAGAGAGAGAAACCAAGCTTTGGCCGTGAAAACCAAGGGAGAAGCGCCGCCGCCGCCGCCGCAATGGTTCCCCGCCGCTCCTCACGTCGCAAGGCCGCCGAGAAGGTCCTCCCTCACCTCTCTCTTCATGCTTAGATCTTAGGAATATCTAGGTTATGGTTCTGGATCAAATGAGCTGAGCCCAGCACTTTTTTTTTCGGCCATTAATGGCATTTTTGAAGCTCTCGGGTGAGGTGGCGCCGCCACCTCCGGCCGCCCTAGCCGCCGGAAAATGCTTGCCCCCACCACCGTGAGAGGGGAGCTGATGATATCCGGTGGAGGCACCGCCGGAGGCGGCCGGGAAAAGCCCCGTGAAAAGCTCGGGCTGGATTCATGCAATTGGAGAAGATGAGCAGCTGCCGTCCGATCTGCGTCAAGATCCGTGCCATGCATATATATAAATCCTGGAATTATATAAGTAAATGAATAGTGTATTTTGTGTCCTTTTATACCCGACTTTTGAATGTCAGATTTTAGGGCCCTTACAGCCTTTTTCATAAAATGTTCTCAACATGAAAATTGTAGGTCTTGGAGTCACCTTTAATTTTACATGTTACACATAATTTTTGGTTAAGTGTACTGCCATATAGAGCCATTTTCCTAGGGCTGGTCCTAGAGTAGGGCAGAAACTAAAATGGGTGCCCTGCCCAAACCCTAAGTCCAAATGGGCTGAAATTTTGGGCATGTGGCCGAATTAGGTATATCTAGGCCCTACCCAAAAATGGGAATTTTTGGGGAAAATAAGTATATAGTTTTAGCCCAAATATGATAAATTAAATTTTGTTGATATTTAGAGCATATCAACTCTAAAATGCCCCAAATTTTGGTGGCCTGCTCTTAGTAGTATATTAGACCTATGGTAGAAATATTAGACAATTTAACCCTCTGCATGTTGAGATATCTCACATGCAAGATCAAAAAATTAAATGGCCTTGGGCTGCAAATAGCAAAATGCAGAAATTTGAAAGTGATGCCCAAGCCCATCAAGAGGCCCATATGACTTGATTTTGGTAAGTAACTGGTTTAGGGCATATTTAGGCCCTGCCCAAAAATTGGGATTTATTGTAATTAAAATTATGGTGAAATTACCAAATTACCCCTAGGTTTGTTTAGGTGATTCTTGGGTTAATTCAACTCTAAAATGCCCCAAATTTTGGTGGCTTGTCCTTCAGAACATTATAAATATATGTTTTAAATTTCATCAAGTTTGGACCAATGTATGGTGGGTAATCCCACATGCAAATGATGAACATGCTTAGGCTTGGGGTGCCAATAGTAATTTTTGAAATTTTGAGTATTAGGCCCATTTGGATCCTGCTAAATTCATGTAATTAATTCCAGTGGCCTATTAGGATGAGTTTTACCCCTCATTGAAATAATGGGATTTTTGGAATCAAAAAAAAATCCCATTATTTGGAATTATTGAATTAATAGGACTTTTGAAGAATAAATGTTGAAATTAGGTTTGTCACTTAGTTATTTCCCCAAATTTTGTCAAGAATAATATCATGACATGTTTAACTCCTAAAAATTTTATGTCTCTGTTTGAGGAATATTGATAAGAGGAATGTGGAAATTACATTTTTGCCCTTATTTCATTTAATTTAGAATTATTGCAAATACTCAGTAGAAAATTATGAAAAAACTTATTGATGACATATCTGAGTATAAATAGCCTTGATTAATTTTCTCAGCATTTTTGGATGAAGCACAAAGTTTTAAATCTTCATAATGGCATTTTGGTAAATTATTTAGAAATAAAAGTTTATAGCCATTGTTACTTGAAAATTAGTGAAATTCTGTTTGTGGCACTCTTTTAACATTATGAGCTTGCTGGAAATTTCTTAGAATTTTTGGAAATGAATTCCTTATACCTCCTTTGAAAAATATCCAATATGTGAATTTTGAATTATTTAGGAGATAAATAGAAAAAATTGAAGAGAAAATTATAAAACTTGGCTGACAGTATTATTTTACCATTCTACAACTTATGAAAAATTCCTTGGGTCAGTGGGATCATAATTTAAGATACTTCATGATCAACTTGGCAATAATTGGCATTTGTAAGAAATTATTTAAATAGGAGATTAATTGAGAAAAATATAATACTCTGGAATTAAATCATTTAGGTCATGATAGGACTCCAGTAATAATTCTAGGTCATTCGGATGAAAATTTGAAGGACATCCTATCACGAACATCACTTAGTATAGGTTGGTCTGCAAATAGTAATTTGGGGAAAAGTTGTATTAGGATCAGAGTTGGATTAGTGTAGAGTTAGTCGAGCTGAATGGTTTGGAATGAAAGTAGATGAGTCACCAGTGAAAGTTCTAAGGAGTGCGGGAATCGTGCGGATGTGTGTTAGAAGGTAAGCGAGTTCGACGAAAGATCGTCGTGCCCGCGAGAGTGAAAGGTCTAAACTACCTTAGGATTAGCCTATCGCAATATGAGAAGGTAATGGGTAAAGGAAATCAACCAATAATATTAATAAGTACCTTGCGAAAGGGAACGCTGGGCGTAATCCCAACACAGTTCCTAGTGCCCCTTGAGAGCCCTTCACAGGGAATACCGGGGGCAGTCCTGGGTTAACGTAAACCTTAAAGAACAAATCAAAAGAGTAATTTAGTAAATAGGGTTTCACACTGCACTCACTAGTTGGACAAGTATTGGAAATGGTTAAGTCGTCCCGAGGTGTTCAAAGGGGCGCCATCCCGCGGTGTTCAAAGGGATGAGATTTGGAATAAGATACGGACGTTTCGGTCCGGCGAGCTTTGGCTTGGTTGATACTTGTGACGGACGGGATGGTCCGGGGAGCTTTGGCTCGGTTCTGATACGATAAACTTGCATGTGCATAAATCTAGTGGCGGGGCATGCGGTACTGGTCGTTCGTCACACCGATGGCAGTACGGTGCACCAGGCGGTTGTGAGAGTTAGAGGGGCCAGTGGGTTGTTTTACACTGCGGTCTGGAGGACGACCCCCGATAACGCACATCCGACCCAACAAGACTGACGGGTTGTCAGCAAAGTACGTACGCGAGACTCTAGAGTGCACCTTGGACGTGTACAGAGGCGTATGAGAGGGGTCTAAGGCTTGGTAGTGTGCATACCGGCCTAGAAGCGGAGACGCCCGCTCCGCTGCTGCCGTAGCCACAGCGGTGGTACCCGAGAGTGATGCTAGCTCTCAAAAAGTGGGAACTAAAGGTCTGTGTACACAGAGTCGGGTGTGTGTGTTGCACTTGCATGTCCATCATACCCACTTGCATGTCATAGCATAATCGATTCATTTAACCCTGACACCTAAAGTATAAGTGGTATGGGACGCTTATACATTAGGCCCTGCAAAACGACCCCTTGATCTATAAGCTTGTGTGGGCAAGTTTATAAATTAAGGTTATTTAAAAATTTATATACTGCTTGTGATAACCGACACCCCAACGTATAAAGTGGTATGGGACATTTTATACGATGGGAGCCTTGTAGAAGATCCCTTGGCTTATGTGTATTCACATAAGTGAAGGTTATATTCCTTTCTTACTTTACTCATTATAACCTGATTATAAATTGCTAGCTAGGTCCCCCTGTCACCTGTTTTTGATTTCTCTCCTCTTTCACGTCCTTTCCTTTCTTCCTCCCCGCTCGGTGCCTAGGAGCATGGGGGAAGGGGTGGGGGACGATAGGGCTTAGTCTTTTAGACTAATGGTTTTCGAATCACATTATATTAGGGGATCGTGGAGCCGAGTATGGAGGAGCAGCCCAGGAGACCGGTGCAATTGGAGATAGGGCAGTCTAGCTCAGGAGTACAGCCAGCTGAGACCGTGAGTTTTGACTTCTAGTAGTTATTTTGTTTTGCTTCCGCATGAGAGATCTGTAGTGAGGATATTGATGTACCGGGCTTCAGCCCTTTTTATTTCTGTACACTTTACTATTCTATGGACACTCCCTTCGTGGAGATTTTTATATATATATGTGATATGTTGTGGACTTGTCTTCTCTTGTACTGCTACTTTAGCGTCAGCTGCGATCGATTTGGCCGGCAGGATCGGCGTCTTGTAGTGTCGACCTTCCCGGGTGCGAAGGTGTCACCGCAAGGCGGCGGTTCTGGGCCTAAGACCCCGGGGTTTTAAAGGAAAAAAAAAGAGGGGGTCTTACACAATAATCCTGGAGAATACCATAATCAATGCTCTTCTAACTGTTATATTTAGAGAATATTAGAGCACTAATTACTCAGGAATTATTGCAGTAGAATGGGGACAGAAGGATGGAAAAATGACTAAATCTGGATTCATCGAACTGATAGTAGAAATCGTCGAGTTGAGTTCACAGTTCGTCGAGCTGAGTTGCTGAGTTCGTCGACCAGATGACTTCTGTTCGTCGAGCTGAGTTCCAAGATCGTCAAGCTAAAGCAGAAAACTGCATTATCCAGACTTGCTTATTCTGTGTCTCAAGTTCATCGAGCTGAGATTGTAACTTCGTCGACTGGAGATGATTCTGGACTTGGAATAATTTCAGATGCTTCTGGATGAAAGTGTTGAAGTGAAGTATCCAGAATTCGTCGACCTAAGAATTTGATTTGTCGAGCTGAGGACCACTAACTGCTGCTGGATAACTCTAGTTATTGTGATCAAGGTTCGTCGAGCTGAGAATCCTGAGTTCGTCGACTGGAGATGATTCTAGACTCAGAAAAATTGAGAAGCTTTTGGTTGAAGTAAAGGATCCAGAAATTGTCGACCAGAGAACTAAGTTTGTCGACTTGAGTCTAGAGAACAACTAAACTTGGAATGCTGAAGGTTGAGTCCAAATATCATCGACCTGGGAATGAAGTTCATCGAGCTCAGCTCAGAGAATTTTTCTTTGTGATCGTCGAGCTGAGCATGACTATCGTCGATCTGAGCTCGACGAACGTCGAACTCATTTTACTTGGTCTCTAGAAAATCTCTAAGTCTTTGAGTCTCTGGCAGTCTGATGATAGTTGGTCCATGTGATGTTGCTACTAAGGACTTGGCCTAGACTGTAGGACACAACCATGACCCTGGCTATACATTGTGGGTCATATAATCCTAACTTAGTAAACCTAGCCCAAATCTTACTAGGGATCCAACAATCTCCCTCTATTTGGGTGAGGTCACTAATTACAGACTCATACTCAAACTGAAAATAAACAAAGCAGAAAAAGCATATATCTGGCAGAGATCAATAACACATGCAGCAGATATATATATACATAAGCTTTGTTCAGAATATAGAGCAGTTATAGATAATTATAGAAAATAAAAGAGCTCAATATTTACTTCTTCTGTTTCTTTTCCTTTGGCATTTCTTCCTTGCTCTTCTCTCCAGGCTTGGTAAAGACAATTTCTCTGGTTGGGTCTGAAGCTTGCACTTTTGTCATGGTCATATCAGTAGCCCATATGATCTTCAAAGATGTGGCTCTAGGGACAACTGCTTCTGGGTGCAACTTCATATAGTCATCAACATTGAAAAACTTGTTTGCTTTCTCAAACCTCTTAAGTTCCTCTTTCCTGTACTTTGACATTGTTGAATATTCAGAAGGATCCTTTCCTTTAGCTTTGGCTTTGTTAATCATAGAAAGGCCTACTAGTTCCTGGAACCTGGCCATTCTAGCAGTAGTAGCTGTTTCTGGATCTTCAAAAGGAATAGGAGGAGAAGATGGTCTTTTAGAACTTTCAGCTTTCTGATCTGCAGAGAATGTTCGCTGCTGTGGTTGATGTTGTTGCTGTTGCTGCTTGCCTGAGGAATGATGCTGCCTATGCTGGCTGCTTCCAGAAAAAGATCTCCCTTGATGTCTCTGATATGTTTGGAATTGGGTAGATCTTTGGGAAGTTGTGCCTGAAGCACCAGCAGTTGGAGGAGGAGGAGGAGGAGGAGGTGGATCTTTTCTGAATCTTTGAACTGTAGGAGGAGAGTACCTTCTGCTTTTTCTTCCTCTCCTTCTGCTGATTTTTGGACATCCACATCCAAGATGGCATCCCTTAATTGTATGGAGTTATGTTCTGGAGGATATAATAGGGAGTGTCATTGTTTGGATTTGGCTTTGGAGGAGGAGGAGGAGGAGCTTTTCTTTTCTTGGAAATTGGCTTCCTCTTGGGCTCATCATCAGAATCATCATCCTCATCCTCATCATCATCATCAGATCTCTGAGGGTTATCATATAAATCATTTAAAGCTTTTAGAGCCTCAGCAGAAATGATAGGCTTTTCAGGTAGAGAGGGAGCTGGAGCAGGAATATCAACAGGAGTTGGAGGAGAATCCATAGGAGAAGCTGGAGAACTAATTCTGACAGTGCTTTCAACAGCTGCCTTTTCCTCTTCTTCAATGTCAGCCAAGATCAAGTCATCCAGATCTGGCATTGGAGAGTCATCCATGACAAAACTAGGTGCAGAAGAAATTGCTGGAGAAGATGGAATGACTATTGGCTCTGGAACAACAAAGCTATCACTGAGTTGCTTAGCAACTTTTGGACTAATAGGAGAAGTATAGGGGACAATAGCCAAGGATGGCTTAGTATACTCTGTTGGAGGGAATCTCAAATATGCAGTATCAAAAATGCTCAACAAATTAACTATATCTACTGTGGGATTTAAAATGAAATCAGCAACAGTAATAATGTCCTCAGTAACTGACTCTTCTATGTCCATGTCAGTATCAATAAAATTAATGAAATCAAGTAAATCTATATCATCTGTTGTTGCTGCCTCTACATCTGCTAGAGCTGGAGTTGCTGTTGCTGGAACTACTGCTTCTACTAGAGCTGCTGCAGCTTCATCATCAATCATCTCCCCATGCCTGGTTTCAGTGGTAACTGGAGCCAGGCCCCTGAATGAAGAGGGGGCAACAGTGAAGGCAGAGCATTGAGCAGAAAGGGTGGAGATAGAAGTAGCAAGAGGTGTAATGGCCTCGGCTATAAGAGATTTGAGTAGAGGAGTGATGAGAGTAATTACAGAGGAGATGGTAGAGGGATCCAGTGATGGAGTGGCAGAGGGTGTTGAGGTGGAAACATGTGGAGGGATGGTAGATGTTGGAGATGATGGATGGATGGCATCAAGCATGTGTCAATCTGGAGGGGAGGGAGAGTAGAGGGGGGAAGTCAGAAGATCAAAAGTTGGAATGGAGGATAGGTGAGGTAGAAGTGGAGATGATGGTGGTGTTGGGGCTGGTATATCATTGGGGGATTGGGGTGGTTGAGGTGGAGTTGGTTGATGGTATTCCTGAATAGGAGATGAGGGGATGTTGGTAAAATCTAGGGGTGGAGAGATGGCAGAAGATATAACTATAGTAGGAACATGAACTTGGTGGAGTTATTGTTGGAGTTGTGAATGTGGTTGAAGAAAGGGAGTATGAACTGTGGAGGGTGATTGTTGTTGAGTTGCTGGAAGGGATGGAGGTGTGGGGATGATCTCTTCAGTAGGGTGGGGAGTGGCTCTAGCAGCCATTGTGCTTTCATAAGCTGGGGTGGAAGAGGTTGAAGCCTTGGATGTCTTGGATATAGTCCTCTCCCACCTGCCAAACAAGGCACAGGTGAGCCTTTTGCTGGCATTTATGAATATGGTCTGTGAGACCAGGGATTCAGCAGCCTTCTCCTTCAGGAAGATCCCCAGGATCCTTCCAAAGCAAACTTATTTCTTATTATTCTTTTTCCTTATCAGATCAAAGATGATCTGTGCCCAATCCACTTTCTTCTTATTGATCACTGCACACATGACCAAGAATTGATGTCTGGTAATGTAATCATGTGCCGTGTGCTTGCCTAGCAAGACTTTTCCCACAATATCTGGCAGAAATTTGTATTCTGCAGATAAATATTTCTTCAACAACTTATTGGGGTTATCTCCAGCATAACCCATTAAACTCAACATCATATCATATTCCTCAGAATCTATTTCCAGTTCTTCTTATCCATTGTTCAATTCAAAAATTTCAGTTAATACTACGGGAGAGAGAGTTATAGCGTTACCCGCAATTGTTCCTGTCATGGTATTCTCTTCTGATGTTGATGAACTGTAAACCCATTCTCGAATTTCTGTGCCAGACAGTTTGATCCTGGTTGTCATTAGGTTCTTCAGTTTCTGTTCTTCCAGAAGTTCCAGAATATGTAAAAAAGATTCGGTCTGAGTGTTGAAATGAGTCGAAGTCGACATCAAATCCTGTGTCAAACTTCATAACGGCTAGGGCTCCTGCTTGAATCGCCATGAAATCACCTGCAAAAGAGAGAAACGGCGATCAAGTGCAAGGGGAATAGAAAGCACGGGATGGAGGTCGAAGAAAACCTAGTTATAAGATTTTCTGGAATATGAATCGACAAACTCCGTTCCACGAAAAATAAGAAATTCTTCGACCTGAGATCGATGAAATAATTGATAGTGAAATAATTCGTCGAGCTCAGCTGGAAGAGTTGAAAATATTTCGCCGAGCTCCGTTCGACGAAAGTTTTATGAAGTGAATTCATCGATCTCCGTTCGACGAAAACAACTTCACTCACAGAGAGTTCGTCGACCTCCGTTCGACGAATATCTCCCTAACTTTCCCTAGTTCATCGAGCTCTGTTCGACGAACTCTGGAAAATTCGTCGAGTGCAGACAGAAACGAAACCAAATCTTCTCCATTGATCATTCCAAGCTGATTTATAAAGAATATGTGATTTCTCTCATCCAGGGGTTTGGTGAATATATCAGCTCTTTGTAAATCAGTGTAGATATAGACAAGATTAATTTTGTTTTTATCCACACACACTCTCTAGTGAAATGATGTCTAATATCTATATGCTTAGTCCTACTGTGATGGACTGGATTTTGTACTATTGCTATAGCACTTGTGTTATCACAAAAGAGAGTTGAATTATTTAAGTTTAGAATATAGTCTAGTAATTGATTTTGAATCCACAGCATCTGGGAACAACAGCTGCTAGATGAAATATACTCAGCCTCAGCAGTTAAGGTAGACACAGATGACTATTTCTTACAAAAGCAGGATACGAACCTCATACTAAGGAACTGACAAGTCCTTGAGGTGATTTTCCTATCAACCCTGCATCCAGCAAAGTCAGCATCTGAAAATCCAGTTAAATCAAATTCTGACTCAACTGGATACCATAGGCCTAGACTAGGACAACTCTTTATATATCTCAAAATCCTTTTTAAGAAAATTAGATGAGATTCTTTTGGGTTCACTTAGAACCTAGCACAAAGGCATGTGGCAAACATAATATCAGGCCTGCTTGCTGTAAGATATAGTAGGGACCCAACAATGCCCCTATATAATTTCTGGTCCACAAGTTTCCCATATGGATCAGAGTCTACTACAGCATTTTTATCCATGTGTATTTTCTTTGCTGAGCCATCAGCCATCTCAAACTTTTTGATAAGCTCTTTTGCATATTTAGCTTGGGAGATGAAGATGCCATCAGGGAGCTGCTTAACTTGGAGACCAAGGAAGTAGGAGAGCTCACCCAGCTACTCATTTCAAATTTTGAATGCATGAGGTTAGAGAACCTCTTGCATAATTTGGAATCAGTAGACCCAAATATGATGTCATCCACATATATTTGCACTAATAATATTTGATCCTTATGATGTCTAGTGAAAAGTGTTTTATCTACAATGCCTCTAATGAATTTATGCTCTATCAAAAAGCTAGATAAGGTCTCATACCAAGCTCTTGGAGCTTGCTTTAGACCATAGAGATCTTTATGCAATTTGAAAACATGATAAGTGTGAGTTGGAGAGACAAAACCTGAAGGTTGTTCAACATAAACCTCTTCTTTAAGTACTCCATTCAGGAATTCACTCTTCACATCCATCTGATACACCTTGAATTTTTTGTATGCTGCATAGGCTAGAAAAATTCTGATGGCCTCCAACCTTGCAACTGGTGCAAATGTTTGGTCATAGTCAATCCCTTCCTCTTGCCTATAACCTTGAGCAACAAGCCTAGCCTTGTTCCTCACTATTGTACCTTGGGCATCCAATTTCTTTCTGTATACCCATTTAGTTACAATGACTGGATAGTCATGGGGTCTTGGAACCAAATCCCAAACTCTACATCTCTCAAATTGACTTAATTCCTCCTGCATTGTAATGATCCAGTGGGGATCTTGCTCAGCATCATGTGTTGGATCCCTAGTTGATTTGGGCTAGGTTTACTAACTTAGGATGTGACCCAACATGTATAGCCAGGGTCAAAGTTATGTCCTAGAAGTCTAGGCCAAGTCCTTAGAGTCAACATCAGATGGACCAGCTATCAACAAGACTGTCAGAGACTCAAGACTTAGAAGATTTCAAGACTAAGTAAAAATGAGTTTGACGTTCGTCGAACTCAGGTCGACGAAAGACGTTCTCAGCTCGACGATCTTGAGATATTTCTCTGAGCTGAGCTCGACGATCTTCATTCTCTGGTCGACGAAAACTGGGATACTTCAACAAACTAAAGCCAGGATAACTTCAGATTATCCTAAGTCTAACTTCAGACTTTGGTCGGCGAACAAGATTTTGAACTCGACGAATTTGGATCTCAAGTTCACAACTTCTCAGGTCGATGAAGTCAACTTCTCAGGTCGGCAAACTCAATACTCTACTCGACGGATTCTGGAACCAGAAGATTTGTGTCGACACTTAGGGCATGTGTCGATACCAGCTATGTCGACACCAGAAGATTTGTGTCGACACCTAGACTAATCAGTCGACACCCACTTATGTCGACACCAGAAAACCTGTGTCAACACCAGAAGATTCATGTCGACACACAAAATATCAGTCAACACAAAATACTCTACTAAGTCCAGAATTGTTACTGAACTCCAGTCGACGAATGCAAATGTCAGTTCGACGAACTTCAGACAGAAAAGGCAAAGGTTCTGAAGCATGCAAGTTCTGTTATCAGCTCGACGTTCTTGGAACTCAGCTCGACGAAAGAAGTTGTCTGGTCGACGAATTCAATATCTCAGTTTGACGAATTGGTAATTCAGTTCGACGAATTCTGCCAACTGTTTGACGACTTCAGACTTAGCCATTTCCGGCCTTCTGTCCCCATTCTAATGCAGAAATTCCTGAATAATTAATGCTCTACATTCTCTGAATGTATCCGTTAGAAGGAGCATTAATTATAGTCTTCTTCGGGAACATTACTTCCCGACTTTCCACGGGACAGTTGAGGAAATGATTCAATGTTGATTATTCTCAAGGCGTCAGCATTAATTACAGAGGATTCAAATTTTTGAAAAGAAACAGAAGAAAAGCAGATCGACAATCAGACAAAGAAGTAGAATATACTCAGTTAGAAAAATACAGTGATACACACAGAATGACGAAAAGAATTCATACAGCAGCAGAAAAGCTTCACACAAGAAAATCATACTGAAGCTTATAGTGACGGGCATTGATCTTCATTCAGAAGAAGAAGAACAATCATAAAATATCAAGAGTCTTCTTCTTCAATATTCTCTCCAGGACTTCCAAGGACAACATATATCAATTCAGTCAAGAAGCTCCTGCATCACTGCTTGTCAAGAACTCTGATTGAAGACCTATCACCCTACAGCAAAGCTTCCAAATCTTCCTGAACCATTCAATAATCCAGGGGGAGCTTTTGCTAAACATCAATCCACATAAGTCTTCTCAGTTTATTGAGAAAGAGAAGACAAAATCACTCTCTCACCCCCTCCTGTATAAAGGGTTGTCATCTCCCTTCAAAAGTGATTCCTGGTTGCAAGTCTCATAACCAAAAGACTTGAGTTGGTTTTTGGGGACCTGATCAAAACCCATTGGTGTCGGGCACCTGATCAAAACCCTGAGTGGATTCCTACCAAGGGTGGTAGAAGAGTGGACTACCCAGATTTGGGGAAACACTATAAATTTCTTGTGTCGTCTGGTTGCCTATCTTTTTCATTTTGTTCTTGCTGTGTGGCTGTGATTAAGTGTACTATTTTCTATTCTTTGTTTTCTAATTACTGCACCTTCCCAGTTTACAGCAAAAGCTGTAACAGTACCTTTATAGAGAACTAATAAATTTTAAATATACTCTATTCACCCCCCCCCCCTTTAGAGTATTGTAGACCTAACCCTCACTTTCAATTGGTATCAGAGCAAGGTTCCTTTGGTTGGACAAGTTAACCCTTGAACCAAAGATCTTGAGTTAGATCTATACATCACTTTATTCATATTTAACTTAGAAACACAGCCATGGCACAGAATAAAGATTATGCAAGCACCAGACCTCCAGTTTGCAACTTGCAAAAGTTTGGAATCTGGAAGGCAAGAATCAAGCTATACATGAATTTTATTGATGAAGATATTTTTGCTTCTATCTTAACAGGTGTACCTTCACCACCTGCTGCTCCTCCAACCACTTCTACAGATATGACTGCAGTACCTCCTCCAGATTATAATGATGCTTACAGGAAAGTCGAGATGGTTGATGGAAAAGCCATGAACATATTGGCACAAACAATGTCTGATGACATTTTACAAAAGGTTGTTGAGTGCACATCAGCAAAAGCCATTTGGGATTCCCTAAACCAAATGGTTGATGGATCAGCTGATGAAAGGAAGGATAGGAGATCTAATCTCATATCCCAATATGAGAATTTCAAGAAACAGGAAGCTGAGACAGTGTCAGAGATGTATAACAGATTAAGCTCAATTATTAATGAGCTAAAAACTCTGGACAAGGTCATCACTCTCACTGAAGTGAATGACAAAATTCTGATGTGCTTCCCAAGCTCATGGTACACAAGAATTTGGCCCATCAAGGAGGCCAGATGCCTGAATGAGATGTCAACTGAATCTCTATTGGGCAAACTGAAATCTTATGAGCAGTTAATAAAGACAAGGGAGGCTGCTGAACAAATAGCACCTCCTACAGCCAGAAGAGATCAGAACATAGCATTCAAAGCCTCAGAAGAATCAGAATCTACTGCATCAAATGCAGAGCTCATGAGTCTCTTTGCAAAGAGATTCTTCAAGATGGCTAGAAAGGACTTCAGGAGGAAGTCAGCAAGAAAGGATGACAGGCCAAAGTATGACAAGACACCAACAAAGAAAATGGTGTGTTATGGATGCAGAAAGCCTGGGCACTTCCTCTCTGAGTGTCTAGAGAATCAGAAGAAGGAGAAGAGAAGAGAAAAGGAAAAGGATTCCAGAAAATAGTTCACCAGCAAACCCTCTTCCAGCAAACACAAGAGGAAGGAAAAGTGGTTTGTAGCTGAGACTTGGAGCGAGACTGAAGAGGAGTCAACATATTCAAGCTCCAGTGAAGATGAAGAAGAAGAAAGAGCAAAAAAAGTTTGTCTCATGGCAATTGATGCCTCAAGAAGCAACTCAGAAGAAGGAGAGTCAGAAAATGAGGAAGCTTCTGAATCAGAAGCTGATCAGGTATTAACATGGTTTGATTATAATTCAGAATCTTTTAAATCAGATTTTAAAATTATGTGTTTGGATTTAATCAACTCTGAGAAGGAAATTAAACTTCTCAGAGATAAGCAAGTCAACTATGATAGCTTAGTATTAGAAAACATTAAATTAAAAAATGAAATAGACATGTTTAGTGAACAAATCACTCTTCTGAAAGATGAATTAAGTAAAGCAAAACAGCTAGAAGATTCAATAAATGGAAGAAGCAAACAACTAGCAGTAATCACCAACATATCTAATGCTAGATTTAATGGAAGTAAGTTATGATTAGGTGCATCATCTAGTGAACCACCTATTATTCAGAAAAACCACCTGTCACAACCCATAAATTTTATTTTTTGAGAAAGGAAAGAAGAATACTGAGCAAGTATATAAGGTAAATAAAATTTTTGAACAAATTCAAACTAAGGACAAAATTGAAAAACAGAAAACACCCAATAAAAATAAAGTTCAGCAATTTTTGTTGACCTCCGATCGACGAAAAAGGGTCAGTTCGTCGAACCCCGATCGACGAACTATGAATGCCAACTATAGTTATTATTATTCGTCTAACTGCGATCGATGAACTTTGTATGGTTCGTCGAGCAGAGATCAACAAACGTGGGGTATAGAGAATAAACATGTTCATTCTCTGGGCAGAGATCGACGATCTCAACCCAATTTGTTGAACTCTGATCGACGAACTTACATAAATTCGTCGAACCCAGGAAGATTTAACAAAAACTATAACTTTAACAGAAACTTAAATACTTCTAGGAAATCATTTAATCCCCTAGCTGACTGGACCATTCCACCTAGGAGATACCACCCCCTAGGATATAAATCTCAGCCAGAATTTTCTGTTATTTCTAGTTTCTCTTATCAGTCATACAAAGGGCTCAAGGTAACCTGGGTCAAAAATCATTAACTGTTTGTATTGCAGGTGAGAAATTGTCCAAGGGAAAATCAAACTTGGTACCTGGACAGTGGCTGCTCCAAGCATATGACTAGCAGCAAGGACATCCTACTCAACTATAAGTACAAGCTGGGGCCAAAAGTCATTTTTGGTGACTCAAAATGTGGACAGTAAGAAGGAGTGGGAGAAATAAAAATAGGAGTTGTCACATTCAGAAAGGTGGCATATGTAAGTGGACTGAAGCATAACCTCATCTACATAAGTTAATTATGTGATGATGGTTATCAGGTATACTTTAACTCATCTACTTGCTCTATCATTGATAAAAATAACCAAACTGTTTTAAATGGAAGTAGATAAGGAAACATTTATTTAGTAAATTTTCTTTCTGCCACAACTGATATCTGTTTACTGAATTTAACTAGTAATCAGAATGACTTATGGCACAAAAGACTAGGGTATGTAAACCTGAAAAACATTGCTAGGCTATCTAAGCACAACCTTATTAGAGGTCTACCTTCTGCTCCCTACAAGAAGGAAGGTCTCTGCAGGGCTTGTCAACTAGGCAAGCAAACTAAAACTAGTTTCAAATCAATTAATAAGTGTGATTCACCTAGGATCTTGTACTTGCTACACTTGGATCTTTTGGACCCATTGCTGTATAAATCCTAGGAGGGAAATCTTACACTTAAATTATAGTGGATGACTTCTCCAGGTTCAGTTGGGTATTCTTTCTGAGAACAAAGTCAGATACATTCAAGGTTCTTACAGATTTTCTCAGGACCATACAGATTGAGTTCTCTACTCATGTTACATTGATCAGAAGTGATCATGGAACAGAGTTTGAGTCTCTTCTTATGCATGAGTTCTGTGAGAAGGAAGGTATCGGGCATTGCTTCTCAGCTCCTAGAACTCCCCAACAAAATGGGGTAGCTGAAAGGAAAAATAGGACACTCATTGAAGCTGCAGCTACATTTCTTGTTAATGCATACATGTCACTAACCTTTTGGGGAGAGGCTGTAAGCACAGCAAACTATGTCCTGAATAGGAGTTTAATTCACAAACTGAAGAACAAGACTCCCTATGAATTGCTCAAAGGGAAGAAACCTAAAATAAACTATTTTAAAGTTTTTGGTTGTACATGTTATATACATAATAACAACAAGAAATATATTAGAAAGTTTGAAGCTAAGGCTGAAGTGGGAGTTTTTCTAGAATACTCCCAAGTAAGCAAGGCTTATAGGGTATTTAATAAATCAACATTAAAAGTAGAAGAGTCAATTCATGTTTCTTTTGATGAAACTAACATGTACTGCAAGGAGAAAGAAGTCTCTACCAGTAGCAACTTGCAGGTACCCCACTTGTGTGAGACATTGGATGGACTAAACCTCACCCAAGAGGTTCCCACTCATCCCTCTCCACAAGTCATTGAAGATAGTGAAGAAGATGAAGCTGAAGAACATGAGCCTTAACCAATAGCAAATATAATTCCACAAGAGGAATTTATTCAAAATGTTGTTGCACAACCAACTCCACCCACTGATTTTGTCACACTTAGGGATCACCCCAGATCTCAAGTAATTGGAGACATATCAGCAGTTGTACAGACAAGGCATCAACTCAACCAAGACTTGATGTATGCCTTTTTTCTCTCTCAGGTTGAACCTCTAACCATTCATGATGCTGAGCAAGTTCCCCACTGGATCTTTGCAATGCAAGAGGAACTAAACAAATTTGAGAGATGTAGAGTTTGGTATTTGGTTCCAAGACCCCAAAACTACCCAGTGATTGGAACCAAATGGGTTTTCAGGAATAAGCTTGATGTCCAAGGTGTCATTGTGAGGAACAAGACTAGGCTTGTTGCTTAAGGATACAGGAAAGAGGAAGGAAATGACTATGATCAGACCTTTGCACCTGTTGCAAGGTTGGAAGCTATAAGGATCTTCCTTGCATATGCAGCATTCAAAAGGTTCAAAGTCTTTCAAATGGATGTGAAAAGTGATTTCTTAAATGGAGTATTACAAGAAGAGGTTTATGTAGAACAACCTCCAGGTTTTGTTTCTCCAACTTATCCCTCTTATGTTTTTAAATTAAATAAGGCTCTTTATGGTCTAAAGCAAGCTCCAAGAGCTTGGTATGAGACCTTAGCAAGTTTCTTATTAGAGCATAAATTTACAAGAGGAACTGTAGATAAAACCCTTTTCACTAGACATCATAAGGACCAAATCTTATTAGTACAAATCTATGTATATGACATTATATTTGGCTCTACAGATTCAAAATTGTGCAAGAGGTTTTCTGACCTCATGCATTCTAAATTTGAAATGAGTAGCATGGGAGAGCTTTCATATTTCCTTGGTCTCCAAGTGAAACAGCTTCCTGATGGCATCTTCATCTCTCAAGAAAAATATGCTAAAGAACTTCTAAAGAAGTTTGGGATGGCTGATGCCTCAGCTAAGAAAACTCTCATGGCCACAAATGTTGTTGTGGACTTTGATATACCAGGAAAACCTGTAGATCAGAAACTTTATAGGGGCATTGTTGGGTCCCTATTATACCTCACAGCAAGTAGGCCAGATATTATGTTTGCTACATGCCTTTGTGCTAGGTTCCAAGTGAACCCTAAAGAATCTCATCTAATTTTCTTAAAAAGGATTTTAAGATATATAAAGAGTTGTCCTGATCTAGGCCTATGGTATCCTACTGAATCAGAATTTGAGTTAACTGGATACTCTGATGCTGATTTTGCTGGATGCAGGGTTGATAGAAAAAGTACTTCAGGAACTTGCCAGTTCCTGGGTATGAGATTAGTATCCTGGTTCTATAAAAAGCAAACATCAGTGTCAACTTCAACTGCTGAAGCATAATATATTACAGCAGGCAGCTGTTGTTCACAGATGCTCTGGATACAGAATCAGCTTCTAGATTATGGATTCAACTTAAATAATTCAACCTTATTCTGTGATAATACTAGTGCTATAGCCATAGCACAGAATCCAGTTCACCATAGTAGGACAAAGCATATTGACATAAGACATCATTTCATTAGGGAGTGTGTAGACAAAAATAAGATTAAGTTTGTCTATATCTACACTGATTTACAAAAAGCTGATATATTTACCAAACCTCTGGATGAGAAAAATCATGCTTTCTTTCTAAATCAATTGGGAATGATCAATGGAGAAGACTTAGCTTAAGTTCTGTCTGCATTCGACGAATTTTCCAAAGTTCGTCGAACGGAGTTCGACGAACCGGGGAAGGTTTGAGAGATATTCGTCGAACGGAGTTCGCCGAATTCTGTGTGAAACAATTTTCGTCGACCAGAGCTCGACGAACTTGCTTCAGAAGATATTCGTCGACCGAAGTTCGACGAATTGTCTTCAAGTCTTCTGAATGAGATCGACGAATTATTTATTATTAAATCATTTTGTAGACCTCAGGTCAAAGAATTAATTTTATTTTCGTGGAACGGAGTTTGTCGATTCATATTCTGGAAAACCTTATATCTAGGTTTTCTTCGACCTCTATCCCGCGCTTTTTGTTCCCTTGCACTTGATCGTCGTTTCTCTGTCTTTCTTGCAGGTGATTTCAATGGCGGCTCTGGCAAGCAATCTCATAGGAATGAAGTTCGATACAGGCTTTGACGTGGATTTCGATTCATTTCAGCACTCCGATCCAATCTTTCTGTATATCCTGGAACTTCTTGAAGAACAGGAACTAAAAACCCTGATGATGAGAAGGATCAAACTACACAGCATGGAAATTAGGGAATGGGTATACACACTATCATCCATAGAAGAGAACATCATGACGGGCACCATCACGGGTAACTCCATCTCTTTAACCCCTGCTATCTTAACTGAAATCTTTGGATTAAGAAATGGAGAAGAGGACCTCGAGATTGAAGCAGAGGAATCGGATATGATGCTAAGCCTTATGGATTATACTGGAGAAAACCCTAACAAACTGTTGAAGAAACACTTGTCTGCGCCCTATAAGTTTTTAGCAGACTTGGTTAGCAAAGTGTTACTTGGAAAACACACTGCACACGACTATATCACCAAACACCAATTTCTGGTGATGTGTGCAATCATCAACAAGAAGCCAATCAACTGGGCACAACTTCTATTTGATTTGATAAAGAAGAAGAACACTAACAAGGAAGTATGTTTTGGAAGAGTTCTAGGAATCTTCCTACAGGAAAAGGCTGCTGAATCCCTGGTCTCCCAGACCATATTCATAAATGTCGGTAAAAGGCTGACATGTGCCTTATTTGGCAGATGGGAGAGGACCATCACTAAGCCATCTCAGGCTTCCACCTCTTCCATCAAAGCTTCTGAAGGCACAAGGGCTATCAAAGCCACTCCCCACCCTGTTGAAGAGAACATTCCTTCCATATCTTCTCTTCTAGCCCCCCTTCCAATAACAACACAATCCCCAGTCCCCCCATCTGTACCAATCACCATCACTGACATTCCCTCTTCATCCCTTCAGGAAAATCAACCACCCACACCTCCTGAATCCCCTCATGACACATATATCTCTACACCCCCCACAGTCTCCACTTCCCCCACATCTATCTTCCATCCCTTCTTACATCCTACCCACAGACACCATGATGCAAGATGCCACCCTTCCATCCCCATCAACATCCACCCTTCACATACCTGTTGATCCACCCTCTATTCCATCAATAGTTGCCACCTCTTCCACACCAACTGCAACACCATCTACCACTTTCTCATTAGACACCTCTACCATCTCATATATCATCACCATCATAACTCCCCTTCTTAAATCACTTATATCAGAGGCCATCACACCTCTTGCTACCACCATTCAATCTTTATCTGCCCAAATATCTGCCCTCACTGCTGCCCCCTCCTCAGGTAGGGGCCTGGCCTTAGTTTCCACTGAAACCAGGCAGGGGGAGATGCCTGATGATGAAGTAGCAGCTACAGCTTCAGACACTTCAGCTCCAGCACCAGCAGATACTCCAGTCCCCACAGCAGCATATACAGATTGTATAGATAAAGATTTAATTGATTTCATTGATACTAACATGGATTTTGATGAGTTAGATTCTAAAGGATTCATAACTGTTGGTGATTTTATTCTAAATCTCACAGTTAACTTAGAAGAATTGCTGAAAACCTTTGACACTATACATATGCAGTATCTTCCAGAAGAATTTACTAAGCCACAGTTGGCTATTGTTCCTTATACTCCTCCTATCAGTCAAGCAGTTGCTAAGCAACTATGTGACAGCTTTGTAATTCCAGTTTCTGCACCAACCCCTGCAGTCATTCCATCCCCTCCAGAAGCTATCTCAGCACCAATCTTTGTGATGGATGACTACCCTATGTCAGATCTAGATGAGTTGATCTTGGTTGACATTGAAGAAGAAAATAAGGCAGCAGCTGAAAGCTCTGTCCCAGTTACTTCTGATTTTTGTATAGTCTCTTCTTCAACTCCTGCTGAAATTCCAGCCTTTGAAACTTCTGCTCCTGCTAAATAAAAGACTGCTACCTATGATAAAGCCTTGAAAGCATTGGATGCTCTATATGATAACCCTCTGGGTTCTGGCAGTGATGATGATGAAGAAGCTTCAGATGAAGAAACTGCTAAGAAGAAGAAGAAAATGTTGTCAAAGAAAAGGAAAGCACCTCCTCCTCCTACTGCTAAGCCAAACCCAAAGAATGACACTTCATTCTATATCCTCCAAAATATTACTCCTTACAAAGGAATGCCAGCATGGATGTGGTGTCTAAAAATCAGCAAAAGGAGAAGAAAAGAAGTAGAAAATACTCTCCTCCACCAGTTCATAAGTACAGAAGAGATCCACCTCCTCCACCTCCTCCATCAGCCGGTGCCACTGGCTCTAGCTCTCAGAGATCTGCCCCTATTCAAACTTATCAAAGACATCAAGGGAGATCTTTTGGAAGCAGTCAGCAAAGGCACCACTCTTCAGAAACTCAACATCAACAACATCAACAACCTCAGCAGCAACAGCAAAGTATCCCTGCAGATCAGAAGGTTAAAAGTCCTGAAAGACCATATTCACCTCCTGTTCCTTTTGAGGATCCTGAAATAGCAAACATTGCTAAAATGGCCAGGTTCCAGGAACTTGTTGGTCTATCCTTGATTAATAAAGCAAAAGCTGAAGGCAAAGATATATCAGGATATCCACTATGTCCAAATACAGGAAGGAGGAACTCAAAAGATTTGATAAAGCAAATAAACTGTTCAATGTTGATGACTACATGAAGCTACATCCTGAAGCAGTTGTCCCCAGAACTACATCCCTAAAGATTATTGGGGCAGCTGACATGACAATGATGCAGGCACAGGCTTTGGATCCAAAGAGAGAAATTATCTTTACAAAGCCAGGTGAAAAGACTAAAGAAGACAAGTCCATAGAGAAGAAGCAGAAGAAGTAATCCTTACTTTGTTTTAATTTCTTTACTTTTCTTTCTGCATTTGCTTTCAAACTGTGTTATCTGTTTAAACAAAGCTTATGTACATATATATCTGCTGCATATGTTAGTAATTCTCTGTCAGATATATTTTTTTCTTGCTTTGTTTACTCTCATATATTTGTTTTGAGTCTATTAGTGACCTCACCCAAATAAGGGGAGATTGTTGGATCCCTAGTTGATTTGGGCAATGTTCACTAACTTAGGATGTGACCCAACATGTATAGCCAGTGTCAAAGTTATGTCCTAGAAGTCTAGGCCAAGTCCTTAGAGTCAACATCAGATGGACCAGCTACCAACAAGACTGTCAGAGACTCAAGACTTAGAATATTTAAAGACTAAGTAAAAATGAGTTCGATGTTCGTCGAACTCAGGTCGACAAAAGACGTTCTCAGCTCGACGATCTTGAGATATTTCTCTGAGCTGAGCTCAACGATCTTCATTCTCTGGTCGACGAAAACTGGGATACTTCAACAAACTAAAGCCAGGATAACTTCAGATTATCCTAAGTCCAACTTCAGACTTTGGTCGACGAACAAGATTCTGAGCTCGAGGAACTTAGATCTCAAGTTCATAACTTCTCAGGTCGACGAAGTCAACTTCTCGGGTCGACGAACTCAATACTCTACTCGACGGATTCTGGAACCAGAAGATTTGTGTCGACACTTAGGGCATGTGTCGACACCAGCTATGTCGACACCAGAAGATTTGTGTCGACACCTAGACTAATCAGTCGACACCCACTTATGTCGATACCAGAAAACCTATGTCGACACCAGAAGATTCATGTCGACACACAGAATATCAGTCAACATAAAATACTCGACTAAGTCCAGAATTGTTGCTGAACTCCAGTCGACGAATGCAATTGTCAGCTCGATGAACTTCAGACAGAAAAGGCAAAGGTTCTAAAGCATGCAAGTTCTGTTAGCAGCTCGACGTTCTTGGAACTCAGCTCGACGAACAAGAAGCCATCTGGTCGTCGAATTCAATATCTCAGTTCGACAAATTGGTAATTCAGTTCGACGAATTCTGCCAACTGTTTGACGACTTCAGACTTAGCCATTTCCGGCCTTCTGTCCCCATTCTAATGCGGAAATTCCTGAGTAATTAATGCTCTACATTCTCTGAATGTATCTGTTAGAAGGAGCATTGATTACGGTCTTCTTCAGGAACATTACTTGCCGACTTTCCACGGGACAGTTGAGGAAATGATTCAATGCTGATTATTCTCAAGGCGTCAGCATTAATTACATAGGATTCAATTTTTTGAAAAGAAACAGAAGAAAATCAGATCGACAATCAGACAAAGAAGTAGAATATACTCAGTTAGAAAAATATAATGATACACACATACTGACGAAAAGAATTCATACAGCAGCAGAAAAGCTTCACACAAGAAAATCATACTGAAGCTTATAGTGACGGGCAGTGATCTTCATTCAAAATAAGAAGAACAATCATAAAATATCAAGAGTAATCTTCTTCAATATTCTCTCCAGGACTTCCAAGGACAACAGATATCAAATCAGTCAAGAAGCTCATGCATCACTGCTTATCAAGAACTATGATAGAAGACCTATCACCCTATAGCAAGGCTTCCAAATCTTCCTGAACCATTCAATAATCCAGGGGGAGCTTTTGCTAAACATCAATCCACATAAGTCTTCTCAGTTTATTGAGAAAGAGAAGACAAAATCACTCTCTCACCCCCTCCTGTATAAAGGGTTGTCATCTCCCTTCAAAAGTGATTCCTGGTTGCAAGTCTCCTAACCAAAAGACTTGAGTTGATTTTTGGGGACCTGATCAAAACCCATTGGTGTCAGGCACCTGATCAAAAACCTGAGTGGATTCCTACCAAGGGTGGTAGAAGAGTGGACTACCCAGATTTAGGGAACCACTATAAATTTCTTGTGTTGTTTGGTTGCCTATCTTTTTCTTTTTGTTCTTGTTGTGTGGCTGTGATTAAGTTTACTATTTTCTATTCTCTGTTTTCTAATTACTGCACCTTCCCAGTTTACAGCAAAATCTGTAACAACACCTTTATAGAGAACTAACAAATTTTAAATATACTCTATTCACCCCCCCCCCCCCCTCTAGAGTATTGTAGACCTAACCCTCACTTTCATCATGGATGGATAGAGGTTCAACCTGAGAGAGAAAACAGGCATGCATCAAATCTTGGTTGAGTTGATGTCTTGTTTGTACACCTGCTGATATGTCTCCAATCACTTGAGATCTGGGGTGATCCCTTAGTGTGATAAAATCAGTGGGTGTAGTTAGTTCTGCAACAGCATTAGGATCTAATTCCACTTGTGGAATTATGTTTGCTGTTGGGGGAAGATCAATTCCTTCATCTTCACTTTATTCAATGACTTGTGGAGAAGGATGTGTTGGAACCTCTTGGGTGAGGTTTAGTCCATCCAAGCTTTCACACAAGTGAGGTACCTGCAATGTGTTGTTGGTAGAAATCTCTTTCTCCTTGTAAGACATATTAGTTTCATCAAAAGAAACATGAATGGACTCTTCAATTTTTAATGATGATTTATGAAAAACCCTATAGGTTTTGCTTACTTGGGAATATCCTAGAAAAATTCCATCTTCAGCCTTAGCCTCAAACCTTCTAATATATCTTTTGTTGTTATTGTGAATATAATATATACAGCCAAATACTTTAAAATAGTTGATTTTAGGTTTCTTCCCTTTAAGTAATTCATAGGGAGTCATATTCTTTAGTTTATGTATCAGGCTTCTATTCAGGACATAATTTGCAGTGTTTACAGCCGCTGCCCAAAAGGTTAGTGGCATGTAAGCATCAGCAAGCAATGTAGTTGCAGCTTCAATGAGTGTCCTATTTTTCCTTTCAGCTACCACATTTTGTTGAGGAGTTCTAGGAGCTGAGAAGCAATGCCTGATACCTTCCTTCTCACAGAACTCATGCATAAGAAGAGACTCAAACTCTGTGATATGATCACTTCTTATCAATGCAACATGAGTAGAGAACTCAATATGTATGGTCCTGAGAAAATCTGTAAGAACCTTGAAGGTATCTAACTTAGATCTCAGAAAGGATACCCAAGTGAACCTGGAGAAGTCATCCATAATAACTAAGGTATAGGATTTCCCTCCTAGGCTTTGTACAGTAATGGGTCCAAAGAGATCCATATGTAGCAAATACAAAATCCTTGGTGAATCACTTTTATTAACAGATTTAAAGCTAGATTTAGTTTGCTTGCCTAGTTGACAAGCCCTGCAAAGGCCTTCCTTCTTGTAGGGACCAGAAGGTAAACCTCTAACAAGGTTGTCTTTTGATAGCCTAGCAATGTTTTTCAAGTTTACATGACCTAGCCTTTTATGCCATAAATCATTCTGATTACTAGTAATATTAAGTAAGCAGATATCAGAATTGGCAGAAAGAAAATCAACTAAATATATGTTGCCTTGTCTATTTCCAATTAAAATTATTTGGTTTTCTTTATTAGCAATAGTACAAGAAGATGAATTGAAATATACCTGATAACCTTCATCACATAACTGACTTATGGAGATAAGGTTATGCTTGAGTCCTCTGACATATGTTACCTTCTTAAATGTGACAGCTCCAATCTTCACTTCTCCAAAGCCTTCTGACAAGCCACATTTGGAATCCCCAAAGATAACCTTTGGTCCTGGCTTGGACTTATAGTTGTGTATGATTTCCTTGCTGACAGTCATGTGCTTGGAGCACCCACTGTCAAGGTACCATGTTTGATTATTTGCTGGACAGCTCTTCACCTGTAATGAAAATAGTTAAATGTTCTTGACCCAAGTTACCTTGGGTCCTTTGCTTTCCTGGTATGAAAAGCTGGAAATAACCGAATATTCAGGTTGGGATTTATATCCTATAGGGTGATATCTCCTAGGTGGTATGACCCAATCAGCTAGTGGATTAAAAGCTTTCCTGGAATTATTTAAGTTTCTGTTATAATTAAAGTTTTGGTTAAGTCTTTCTGGGTTCGACGAATTTCTGTGAGTTCGTCGACCAAAGTTCGGCGAATTGGGTTGAGATCGTCGATCTCTGCCCAGAGAATGAACATATTCATTTTATGTGCCCCACGTTCGTCGACCACTGCTTGACGAACCATACAGAGTTTGTCGATCGCAGTTAGACGAATAATTATAACTATAGTTTGCTGATGCATGTAAATTGTCAAGCGCACCGGTCGCACAAGTAATAAAGTTTGGGAATAAATCCCCGAGTGTCGGTCTCTTGAGGAATACAATTAGCATAGAGCGGCAACAGTTCAGAAAATATTATTATGAGGGTTAAACTTAGAAAAAGAGTAAAAAGGAGACTTGAGAGATTGTGGTTGTTTGATCTAATAAACTAATAAAAGCTATGCGGGTCGAAGGCACCGCTTCGCAAGGTGAAGTGAGTGTTTCGGCCGCGATGCCGAACTTCGGTTGGGCGAGTGGACGGAAAGCTAATGGATGGAAGTGTTCTTGTGTGGAGTGCAATCGGGTGAGACACGGGTATGGAGTGGATGTGGAGTGAGCGAGGTGCATTCACAAAAACTACTCACAAGCATAAGAAAACTACAAACATCCCATTAGATATAGAATAAAACTTGATGTTCATTATAATGTTAAATCATTCCATACTACAGAGGAAGGGGAAGAGGAGTAAACCAAAAGAGAGTGAAGATCCACCGCAGGTCGTAGCCGGAATAGTGAGTTGTCAATCCGCTTCTGGGCTCAGTCCGAGGAGGCTTCCGGTACCAACGAGCTGTCACCTCGAAGGCCTTTGAGTCCATTCTGTAGGTTGTATTCTTCACCAACTCCGGTGGAAAGCTTGGAGTTGAAGTCGTCAATGGCCGGGAACTCACCGGAGAGTTTGAAAAGCTTCGGAATAGCCGGCTATGGACTCCCGATGAAGGTGGAGGTGATGAAGCAGCTGGAGAAGTAAAATGGCGCTTACCGCGCACTCCCCAATCGCAGCAAATGACGGGCGTTGACCTAAATCGCGGAGGAGGGCCTTAAATACGGAGGCAGCAAAAGCAAAGTGCACGATCAGTGGCGCACGACCAGTGGTCGTGCGCACTGTCGGTCGATGATCGTGCGCCATTTCCAATTAGACCTGCAACCTGGATAGAAACATCAGCATATATGCGCACGATCAGTGGTGCACGACCAGTGGTCGTGCGCACTAAATCCACTGATCGTGCGATTAATAGGGACAGAATTGTCGAAAGCAAGGGGCAAACGTGCACGAGCAGTGGCGTACGACCAGTGGTCGTGCGCACTACGGCCAGTGCTCGTGCAATTACCCGGGTAGAATTAGGAAAAATGAGAATGTAATGCGCACGATCGGTGGCGCACTCCCACTATAAGTCCATTGGTCGTGCGCAGTATTCGTGTATCGTCGGGGTCTCCCGATCGGTTCCAGAGCACGCACACGAACCCTGCTCCAGCAGAAGAGGCAGATAGGCCACCAAACGTGCACACCACATTCCCAAGACAAGGCTAAAGAACAAGAAGAACACAGAAACAAATAAAGCACACAGAAACGGGCCTATAGTGCACTTAATCATGAAATAGGCACGTAAGCAAATATAAGCAGTTATGGCTCTCAAGTGTAGTGCTAAGTCGATAAAATTGGCCTAGATGAGTCCAAAAATCAGTGTAAATTTTGGACTCATCACACCCCCAGACTTAACCATTTGCACGTCCCGAGCAAATCATCACTCCGTGGACTAGAAAATAGCTAGCTAGCTCAGAAATTTCAAAAAAAAGTAAGACGAGAAATCAAATACATCATGGGAATAGAAGATATAATAGAAAAACTTTTTAATTATACTATGTAGTTTAAACTATTCGACAGACGTAAATAAATATTGTATTTGCTCAAAATTAGAATTCTGGAGAATCTTGCGATCATGTGTAGGAAGAAAGTAGGCAGGCCACTAAGGTGAGTATTGCCAAAGATCGGGGCTCAGGATCACCTCCAAAGGAATCCACCAATGTCGGGGACCATACGCTTGCACGATCATACTCTCTCCACGGCGCGGGTTAGACTCAAGCGTGAATCAGTAGGACTTGTAGGAGAGAATGGGGCTTAGGCTAAGGCTTGGTAGTCAATGATAAACATGAAGGCTACACGCAACCAAAGCGAGCGAATAAAAACCTAAACCAATACCACCACTTAGAAATATATGGGTAACACACCCCCAGACTGAGCTTGAAAATCGGGCATGCACACGGCCTAACCCGACCAAAATCAAAAAGTAGGATGGGGATATAATTCTCAAAGCAATTCTTTCAGATTTTTCTTTTGTTTTCTTTTTTTTCTTTTCTTCTTTTTCTTTTCTGTGTTTGCAATCCCCAAACGTAGCAATCAAAATGCTTATGAATTCAGCACCACATTATACGATTTCCATATATTACAACATCAGCAAAATAGTAAATACAAACAAGCTCAAGCATTTGATTTCGATGGTGGGTTTAGCTTCAGGCCTTGGTGATGTGAGTGGAGTTAGATCAAAGAAGGGGTAGGCACAAATTTGGCATGCAACGGTTAACGGGTAGGAAAGGCTAAACAAGGCTCAAACTAGCCAAAATGAGGGCCTACGTCATGCTCACGCTTGACTAACCGGGCACCAATGCTTCGAGAGTAGCTTAGGGCAAGTTCTTAGCCACCGAGAAAGAGGATCCTTCCTCCCGACTCGAGCAATACGAGTCTAGTGGCGGCTACACACATTCCTACATTATCGTTCGATTACTCCAGATTCAGATTTTGAGTAGTACAAACAATATTTACGTTTGTAGAAAAATATAAATCTACGAGCATAAAGAAAAATTAACTCTATACTAGTTCTACACAAACCATGAGAACTCGATTAGGAGCACTGCATGAGTTTCGAACTACTCTATCATGAAATCCTAAGCCAGCACCACTATTTTAAAGTTTACACAAAAACAATACATTTGACTCGAGCTGTGTGCGTGGAAAAGAGCGCACTCGTGTGGGTGACTCAGTGTGTGCAACAGAGATCAAGAAATAACTAAACAAGAGACTGGTATGCAACAGAATGTGTTGTGTAGTGACCACAGGCAAGTTCTCCCCCCCCCCCAGACTTAAATTCGACAACTAGTAAAAATAAGCATTACAAATGGGAAAAATAGCTAGGGTAGGAAGTACCTATGCTCAAAATTGAGCATACCAGTCGTGCAACGAGATGTCCAAGTGCGGCCAAGTTGTCGCGCCTTAAAAATTCCTGCACCTGCGATTAAAATATGCACGCCAAACAAAATATGGAAACATATAAATATAAATATATAAAAAGAACTCAAAAGACAGCATAGGACCAAACGGTCCAACTTGGGTTGTCTCCCGAAAGCCCTTTTGTTTACCGTCCTTAAGGTGGACCAAATACATGTATTAGCAGTTATAATAAAGAGTTCTTTGCAGTAGAAAAAGGAAAAAAAATAAAAGTAGAGCAACCCAGCGTTCAAAAAGCAGCGAGAAAATAGAAAGAGGAGGGAAAGTGGAATGATGGTGGCGCAATCAGCTATAAACAGATTTGTGGTAAGTCTCTCCGGTAGGATGCGAGAGGACAGCAGATTGTCTTTTTGCATTGGGGGTAGGCATTTTCCCTTTACTTCAATCGCACTCTTTCTCGCGCCGGAAGGCAGCGTAGCGCTCTTCTCGTAAACGCTTTGCCTCTTTCAGTTTCTCCACCGTGGGAGACTTCCAATGGATGTAGGCTGTGGGGTTTCCTGGTGTCGTGGTTTGTGGCATCCTGTCCGGCACCGTGACGGCGACCGTATCTTCCCAAGCTACAGATCGCTTAACAGAGTTATCAGCAGTGTTATACAAATAAGTGTCTAAGGATTTCTCCCGAATAAAACTTGGTTCGCCATGCTCAACAACATAGTTGGCTCGAAGTAGAAAGGCAGTCGTGGCTTTGGTGCACTCGATCTCTTCTTTGACCAGTAGCTCTTGATTCTCATCTACCTCCTGGGAGAGTCCTTTCTTTGTCTTCTCTTCCAGATGTGCTTCTTCCAATGATGGGAGACCTGAATCTATCTTGGTATCTGTGACACTCAAAAATTGTTATTTTGGATGGGAGAGGAATGTATGGATGTATTATCGAGGGTGGAATCTTTGGTCGGCCAAGTGACACGGGCTTTGGAAAAGTCGAGGGATGAGCCACTGGCTGTCAGGAATGGGACTCCTAATATAGGAATAGAGTTATTTTCCCTTGTTCCCAATGTAACGCCCCATATCCGTCACATAGCATATAGCAGTAGGTCCGGTCGGGGCCCGACGCCGTATGCCACAGACAGACCGGGTGGTTACTTATGGAAACCATCCAACCAATCTCAACGTCCTACACAGAGCATTCTAGCGGAAGCAGTTTATAAAAGTTGTAACAAAGAACCCAGCATTAAAGCACGAATGTCCACTAATACAAAATAGGAATGTTATTACAAAATACCCAAAATGAGCCTTAAGGCCTTACAAAATGTTTCACTTCCAATTACATGTTTTACAAACCACGGCACGCAGGCCGGTCACACATGAATAAAGTAGTAAACACTTCCAATTAGGCCTTCAAGGGCCGGCTTCGCATTCGGGCTTTAGCCCGCTATTGACCGCTTGGTCCAGCTGCACCTGCAAGCAACAAACCACCGCACGGTGGCAAAACAAGGCAACGGTCAGCAATGCTGACCAAATTATAACGATCCCGCCCCCAACTCGGGGCGGTGATGCTCCTTCCCTGCATTTCATTAGCATAAGCGAGCAATTTATATACTTAGCCATTTCATCACAGACGTTGGCTCGCACGGCCACACGTCCCGTGCTCTCAGGGCACATTCTCGGTGAACCGGTCGATGTCACGACAATTAAAGCCATAGACATTCCAGACTCACCACCGCCACTTGGACGGCCAAACCTATGAGCAATTTGTCTTCCCGGCCTGGGTCACGACAATTTAAGCCATTGACTGCCGAATACCCTAATCTATGCCAACGGTAAGTGCCACGTGCCTTTAGGTCTCTTTAACCGAACGACATAGAACGGGTACGGTTCCATCTAACCCGTGCTCACATCGCAACAACAATTTAAGCCATTTGCGCGGGTCAAACTTCCGCCGAGTCCCATATCCATCACAAGTCACATAACCCGGTTATGTTCAAGTTGGCTCTCAAGCCACCAAGTTGGCAAGATCTCATATCCGCCCAGTTTTCCGGGTGCACCTTTGGGTTAGTCCCCAAGGCTCCCTGCTGCAATCTACCGCGTAGAAAACCCGAAAAACAACCAATAGCACGGAGTATTCTCCGGCATTATGCAATGCAACATCACCGATCCAGAACAACATGTCCGGGTAGGCTTCACACATCATGCCTATGTCCGTTCTCGCTTACGGACTCTAAACAACGGGGACTTCACATATCTACCCGAAGGAACGCCTCCAACTCTCCGCAAACTCGCGAGAGCGGGCTTCCTATGCAAAGAAAGAGAGCTACTCATGCTCAAGATGAGGATCGTTACCCTAGCGTTCCTCTTTGGCGCCATTGAAAAGTAATCGGATGAAAAGCACCGCACTAGCTTTGCCTCCGTAGATCCGGAGTCGGCTTGCGATTCGGAGCTTCGAAGCTCCTCCAATGGCGAGATCTAGCTCCTTCTTCCTCCCTTGGCTCTCCTCTCTCTCTAAGGTTTTAGAAAGATAACACTTAAGAAAAAGTGAGGGTTTCTAAGTCCAATCCCGGGTATATCCCTTCAGGAACAACCCCCAGCCGTTGGTTCTCAAAATAAGGAAACGAACGGCTTTGATTCGGGACTGAAATGCCCAATCTGGACCGAACACGGCCTGGCACACGCACGTGTCCAGGGCCGTATGCCTCATTCGCCGTCAAAATCGAATCACCTGGAACCTCACACAGGTATCGAACACTCCCGTGTTCGAGCTAACACACCCGTGTTCCACCAGACACGGCCGTGTGGCCAGCCGTGTACCCCATCATTTTTCCCCAAAATCAACCCGAGCACTGTACGGGTTCTAGGACATGCCCGTGTCCTTACCCGTGTCACCTCAACACGCCTGGACCCCAGGCCGTGTACACGGTCTCGACACTCGACACTTCGTCGAGCAAAGATCGTCGACCTGATGACACAGCCTTGGACACTCCCGTGTCCTAGGCCGTGTGCCTTGTCTCGACACATTGTCGACACCAAAGTGTCGACTTCCCGGGACGAGTGTCGACACGGGTCTACACGCCCTGCGACACGCCTGTGTCATAGGCCGTGTGCCATGTCTCGACACTTCGTCGAAGCAGCGTGTCGACTTTGCGGCTAAGTGTCGACACGGGTCGACACGCCCTGCGACACGCCCGTGTCGCAGGCCGTGTGCCCAGTCTCGACACAATGTCGGGACCAAAGTGTCGACTTCCCGACAGAGTGTCGACACAGGCTTGACACGCCCTGGGACACGCCCGTGTCCCAGGCCGTGTGCCTGCTGCCAGAACCCAAACTGGCCCAAAACGTCCCCCTTTGCTCCTTTGAGTTTCGGGGCGTTACACCCAAAACCTGGAAGTCAGTGGTTATACTTTTTTCGTTAACCTCGATTTCAACTTCCCGAACACCTCCCTCGGTGTCAACCAAATTGCCATTCGCTAAGATAAACGACTTCCAATTTTCAATGTCGACTTGTAGGTGCATCTTCGCAACATCTTGCAAAGTGAGTATGTTGATGGACGCCCCGGAATCGCATAATGTTGGGGTTTCGATGTTGTTTATTTTACAATTGATGACGAGTTCGTTGCGGTTTCCCAAATTTTCCTCCCCAAGGCTTTTACCTTGTTCATGGGGGTTCTTTTCGGTGTTACTAGGTAAGGTGCCTTGGGTGCGCTCGGAAACCACTTGGGCCAATTGGCCCAATTGTGCCTCCAGTTTGCGCATCGAGGCGGCTTGATTTGTCATGTTGGTTTGGGAAATTCAACGAATTTCTCAAACATCTCTTCCAAAGAACTTTTTTTAACGACGGGGGGCCCTTGGGAATAATTCGGTTTAGACGGTCGCGGTTAGCTTCCGGAGGCATACGCATCGTTTTGATGCTACCCCGGTTGCCATCTTTGGCCAGATGCGTTAGGATTCCAAGAAAGGTTGGGGTGGTTTCTCACCCCCAGGTTGTATGTGTTCCCGTAAGGCACTCCCCTGTTTTGATTGGCTACAAAATTAACTGACTCATTCATAAAAGAAGATTCGTCTGGTACCTCAACTCCTAAGCATTCGAAGCTGTAGTAGTCGGTGCTTCCGCACCGTTGGCATGAGATTGCCATCACTGGGGCGGCGGCAGCAGGCTTGGGGATATCCATGGCAAATACTCCACTTGTGCTTCGTGGGATGTTTCTTATAGCGGTCCAGTAAGCGATGTGGGTGGCGGTGTCTTGTAAGATTCTCAGAGCATCATCTGGAGCAAGATTCATGATTATTCCTCCAGAAGTGGCATCGATCATGGCTCGGTGGTCGGGATCAATAGCAAAGTAGAAACTTTCGATGAGGTTCCACGTTTGGAATCCATGATTAGGGCACTTCCTCAGCAACTCGTTGAAAGGCTCCCAAACTTCGGCTAAACTTTCTTGATCGGCTTGCCGGAAGTTGGCTATTGCGCGCCTCATGCTCATGATCCGATCTACCGGATGGAACTTAGCTAGGAATTTTGTGGTCAAAGCCTCCCAGGTGGTGGCTGTTCCAGGTGGGAGGTAGTGAAGCCATGTCTTGGCTTTGTCCCTTAATGAAAAAGGGAAGAGGCGGAGCTTGACTGTTTCGTCTGGGATTCCAGCATAGCGAAACGTGGCGCAGATTTTGGAGAATTATGCAAGGTGAAGATGGGCGTCTTCAATGGCCATTCTGGAGAACTGAGCATTGTTCTGAATGATATTCAGAATAGTTGGTTTAATCTCGAACTGTGGCTTGGTGATAGCAGGTCCGAAACCGGGGTATATGCTCCCGACAGTAGGTGTAGTATAATCCCTCATGGTGCGGACCTGTGGAGGGTTCACTTCATTTTTGTCGCCATTGATGTCGCCATGAGGTATCCCTCCAACTCGGTTGCCTGCATCAATATTCAGCTGGTCTCCCATTGGGTCAAAAGTGATGGCTGCGGCGCGTCTTCGCGCTAGGACAGTACGTTCGATCTCTGGGTCGTAGGCGACAAAATCTCTTGTAGCTCGGCCCTGTATTCACTGCAGCAAACACAATAGAAGGAAACAGCAGTCGAAAAATACTAACTCTTATAACAATATTTTCATTCATCCTGAGTCGCTCTACAGTTGCATTCCCCGGCAATGGTGCCAAAAACTTCATATGTGTAAATCGGCAAGCGCACCGGTCGCACAAGTAATAAAGTTTGGGAATAAATCCCCGAGTGTCGGTCTCTTGAGGAATGCAATTAGCATAGAGCGGCAACAGTTCAGAAAATATTGTTATGAGGGTTATACTTAGAAAAAGAGTAAAAAGGGGACTTGAGAGATTGTGGTTGTTTGATCTAATAAACTAATAAAAGCTATGCGGGTCGAAGGCACCGCTTCGCAAGGTGAATTGAGTGTTTCGGCAGCGATGCCAAACTTCGGTTGGGCGAGTGGACGGAAAGTTAATGGATGGAAGTGTTCTTGTGTGGAGTGCAATCGGGTGAGACACGGGTATGGAGTGGATGTGGAGTGAGCGAGGCGCATTCACAAATACTACACACAAGCATAAGACAACTACAAACATCCCATTAGATATAGAATAAAACTTGATGTTCATTACAATGTTAAATCATTCCATACTACAGAGGAAGGGGAAGAGGAGTAAACCAAAAGAGAGTGAAGATCCACCGCAGGTCGTGGCCGGAATAGCGAGTTGTCAATCCGCTTCCGGTCTCAGTCCGAGGAGGCTTCTGGTACCAACGAGCAGTCACCTCGAAGACCTTTGAGTCCATTCTCTAGGTTGTCTTCTTCACCAACTCCAGTGGAAAGCTTGGAGTTGAAGTCGTCAATGGCCGGGAGCTCGCCGGAGAGTTTGAAAAGCTTCGGAATAGCCGGCTATGGACTCCCGATGAAGGTGGAGGTGATGGAGCAGCTGGAGAAGTAAAATGGCGCTTCCCGCGCACTCCCCGATTGCAGCAAATGACAGGCATTGACCTAAATCGCGGAGGAGGGCCTTAAATATGGAGGCAGCAAAAGCAGAGCGCACGATCAGTGGTGCGCGACCAGTGGTCGTGCGCACTGTCGGTCGATGATCGTGCGCCATTTCCAATTAGACCTGCAACCTGGATAGAAACATCAGCATATATGCGCACGATCAGTGGCGCACGACCAGTGGTCGTGAGTACTAAATCCATTGATCGTGCGATTGGCAGGGACAGAATTGCCGAAAGCAAGGGGCAAACGTGCACGAGCAGTGGCGCACGACCAGTGGTCGTGCGCACTACGGCCAGTGCTCGTACGATTACCCGGGCAGAATTAGGAAAAATGAGAATGTAATGCGCACGATCAGTGGCGCACGACCAGTGGTCGTGCGCAATAAGTCCAGTGGTCGTGCACAGTATTCCTGCATCATCGGGGTCTCCCGAGCAGTTTTGGAGCACGCACACAAACCCTGCACCAGCAGAAGAGGCAGATAGGCCACCAAACGTGCACACCACATTCACAAGACAAGGCTAAAGAACAAAAAGAACACAGAAACAAATAAAGTACACAGAAACGGGCCTATAGTGCACTTAATCATGAAATAGGCACGTAAGCAAATATAAGCAGTTATAGCTCTCAAGTGTAGTGCTAAGACTATAAACTGGCCCAGATGAGTCCAAAAATCGGTGTAAAATTTGTACTCGTCATTTGCGTTCAGCGTACGTCGAGTGGGGTTCGACGAACTGGTTGCATTTCGTCGATCTAAGTTCGACAAATTCTGCTGAACGTTGTTTTTAATAGTTTTCTGGTTTTTGGTTTTTTGACCTATTAATTTGGGAATATTTTATGTTGTTTGTTTATTGTTTATCTTTTGTTTCCCCTTAGCAGAGACAAATTTGATGGGGGTAGTCAGGATGTTCTTCTTGAGAATAGGGGGCAAACTTTATGAAGCACCCAAGCCTAGTTTGCCATTAAGTCTGGCATTAACAGTGTTTGTGATGTCCATCAGCTTGAGGCTTCTTCCATTACGAGTTTCCTCAAGTTATTTAGCCTCACTAAGCTCAGTCTTCAACATTATGATTTGTTCATTGGCTAAACACAATTCATCCTTTAACCTATTATTTTTAGAGTTAACATTTTCTAAATTTCCTAGTTTTTCCCTAAGAGTTTTTGATTTCCTTTTCTGAATTAATTAAATCTATACACATTGTTTTGAATTCAAATTTAAAAGAATCAGAGTTGTAATCAAAAGAAGATAATACCTTGTCAGCCTCGGACTCAGAACCTGCTTCATTTTCTGAATCTTCTTCTTCTGAGTGGCTCCTGGAAGCATCAATTGCCATGAGGCAAACCTCCTTGGCCCTTGCCTCTTCCTCATCTTCACTGGAGCTAGAAGATGTTGATTCTTGTTCAGTCTCACTCCAGGTTTCAGCCACAAAACCCTTCTCCTACTTCTTGTATTTGTTGGAAGAAGGTCTGTTGTTGTGCTATCTCCTGGTATCTTTCTCTCTTCTCTTTTCTTTCTTCTAATTCTCTGGACACTCAGAGATGAAGTGCCCAGGCTTCCTACATTCAAAACACACAACTTCTTTGGTTGGTGTCTTATCATATCTAGGCTTGTCATCCTGCCTTGATGACTTCCTCCTGAAATCTTTTCTTGCCATTTTGTAGAATCTTTTGGCAAATAAACTCATCAGTTCTTCATTTGTTGAGGGAGTCTCTGTCTCATCAGCAGCTTTGAATGTTATTCTTTATTCTTTTCTAGCTGGAGGGGGTGTTCTCTGCTCAGCTGCCTCCCTGGATTTAATCAGCTGTTCATAGGACTTAAGTTTGCCTAATAGAGATTCAGTGGATATCTCATTTAGGCTTCTGGTCTCCTTGATGGGTCGGATCCTTGAATCCCATGAGCTTGGGAAGCACATAAGGATCTTGTCATTTACTTCAGTCAAGGTGATTTCTTTATCTAAGGTCCTTAGCTCACTGATGATGGAGCTAAGCCTGTTGTACATCACTTCAACTGTTTCTGTTTCATCCTTTTTGAAGTTTTCATATTGTGTGATGAGGTTTGATCTTCTATCTTTCCTCTCATCTGTTGTGCCAGCAACCATTTGGTTTAGTGAATCCCAGATTGCTTTTGCAGAAGTGCACTCAGCCACCTTTTGAAAAATGTCATCAGATATTGTTTGTGCCAGTATGTTCATTGCCTTGGCATCAGCAATCTTTGCTTTCTTCTGGGCCTCAATCCACTCAGGTGGTGGAACTGCAGTTGTGCTTGAAGATGTTGTTGTAGAGGTAGATGCAGTGGTTTGAGGAGGACCTGTCAAGATGGAATTGTAGATATCTTCATCAATAGAGTTCATGTACAATTTGATTCTTGCCTTCCAGATGGCAAACCTATTTAGGTTGCAAACTGGAGGTCTGGTGCTTGCATAGTGCTTGTTCTGTGCCATAGCTGTGTATATAAATCTAAATGGAAATAAAAATAAAATTTAGATCTAACAGAGGATCTTTGGTTCAAGGGTTAGCTTGTACAACCAAAGGAACCTGCTCTGATACCAATTGAAAGTGAGCTGTTAGATCAGGAATACTCTAGATGGGGGGTGAATAGAGTATTCAGGGTTTATAAAATTTTCTTCTAATTTAATCTACTGTAGGAACAAAATAAAACAGCAATCCTCACAAACAGCCACAGCACAAAAACAAAAGAAAAGGGCAATCCAGACAACACAAGAATTTATAGTGGTTCCCCTAAACTTGGGTACATCCACTCTTCTACCACCCTGGTAGGAATCCACTCAGATTTTTGATCAGGTGGCTGACACCAATAAGCTTTTAATCAGGTGCTCAAAAACCAAACCTCAAGTCTTTTGGAAGGAGACTTGTGAACCAGAATAATTTTGAAGGGAATTAAAACCCTGTATAGAGGTGGGGATGAGAGAGTGATGAAAGTCTTCTTTTCTCAATCACAATGAGAAGACTATGTGGATTCAGTGATGTTGTCAAAGCTCCCCCTGAGATGTAAAAGGGTTCAGGCTAGGAAGCTTTGCACAGGGTGAGTAGGCCTTCAATCTACAGCCTTGACAAGAGAAATCTATAGGAACTTATGAAGAAGGAAGACTCTTGATAGTTGATTGATAGTTCTTCTTCTTTAGGAAGCAGATGTTCTTCTGGTCTTGGGCTTGTTTTCTGTAAGCAGAGTTCTTTGTAAGAAGGAGCAGAGACAGAGAGATCCTTATTTTTCAGACTAATTGTATTTTTTTCTATGTGTCTATCTCTCTTATTCTTCTGTATTCTATCTTTCTTGCAGGAAGAAGAGAAAAAATTTCTTTTATATTTCCTGTCAAAAATGGTCTTTTGAAATTTTGAAATCCTATGCAATCAATGCTGACGGCCTAGAGAATAAACAACATTGAATTATTTCCCCAACTATCCCATGGAAAAACGGCAGGCAATAATCCTAGAGAATACCATAATCAATGCTCTTCTAACGGTTATATTCAGAGAATATTAGAGCACTAATTACTCAGGAATTATTGCAGTAGAATGGGGACAGAAGGATGGAAAAATGACTAAGTTTGGATTCGTCGAACTGATAGCAGAAATCGTCGAGCTGATTCCACAGTTCGTCGAGCTGAGTTGCTGAGTTCGTCGACCAGATGACTTCTGTTCGTCGTGCTGAGTTCCAAGATCGTTGAGCTAAAGCAGAAAACTGCATTATCCAGACTTGCTTATTCTGTGTCTCAAGTTCGTCGAGCTGAGATTGTAACTTCATCGACTGGAGATGATTCTGGGCTTGGAATAATTTCAGATGCTTCTTGATGAAAGTGTTGAAGTGAAGTATCCAGAATTCATCGACCTAATAATTTGATTTGTCGAGCTGAGGATCACTAACTGCTGCTGGATAACTCTAGCTATTGTGATCAAGGTTCGTCGAGCTGAGAATCCTGAGTTCGTCGACTAGAGATGATTCTGGACTCAGAAAAATTGAGAAGCTTCTGGTTGAAGTAAAGGATACAGAAATCATCGACCAGAGAACTAAGTTCATCGACCTAACTCTAGAGACCAACTAAACTTGGAATGTTGAAGGTTGAGTCCAAAGTTCGTCGACCTGGGAATGAAGTTTGTCGAGCTCAGCTCAGAGAAGTTTTCTCTGTGATCGTCGAGCTGAGCATGACTATCGTCGATCTGAGTTCGACGAACATCGAACTCATTTTACTTGGTGTCTGCGGAAAATCTCTAAGTATTTGAGTCTCTGGTAGTCTGATGATGGCTGGTCCATGTGATGTTGCTACTAAGGACTTGGCCTAGACTCTAGGACACAACCATGACCCTGGCTATACATTGTGGGTCATATGATCCTAACTTAGTGAACCTAGCCCAAATCTTACTAGGGATCCGATAGAAGACACTATAAATCTCTCACCCCCTCACTGTACAAAGGGTTCTTTAACTCCCTTCAAAAGTTATTCCTTGGTTGCAAGTCTCCTGATCAAAAGACTTGAGTTGGTTTTTGAGCACCTGATCAAAAGCTCATTGGTGGAAGTCACCTGATCAAAACCTGCTATTGGATTCCTACCAGGGTGGTAGAAGAGTGGATTTACCCAGGTTGGGGAACCACTATAAAAGTTCTTGTGTTGTCTAGTTGCCCTCTTTCTTTTTGTTCTTGATGTGGCTGTGTTAGTTTAGTCTTGTTGTGTCTGTGTTACTTTAGTCTTATTATGGCTGTGTTAAATTAAATTATCTTAGGTTGCTCTTTTGCTTACTGTTGATATCAGTTGCTCTACTCTAATAATTTTATTAACAACAAAAAGTTTTCAAGATACTCTATTCACCCCCCCCCCCCCCTCTAAAGTATATCAGGTCTAACCCTCCCTTTCACTGACGGCAGGTGCAGCTCGGGACTTAGCTCCAGAGCAAGAAAAACGTCCACCGAGGACCCCTGCCCTGCCATCTAGTTGAAAGCCTTACAGTGGGTGCAGCTCGGGACTTAACTCCAGTGCAAGAACAACATCCACCGAGGACCCCTGCCCTGCCAGCTAGGTGAAAGCCTGACTACGGGTGCATCTCGGGACTTAGCTCTAGATCAAGAACAACATCCACCGAGGGCCCCTGCCCTGCTAGCTAGGTGAAAGCCTGACAACGGATGCAGCTCGGGACTTAGCTCCAGATCAAGAACAACATCCACCGAGGACCCCTGCCCTGCCATCTAGGTGAAAGCCTGATAGCGTGTAACACCCCCATCCATCACATAGCATATAATATAAGGTACGGTCGGGGCCGATGTCATATACTACGGACAGACTAAGGAGTTACTAAATTGAAACCATAATCCAATATTGTGCATCCTAACCCAGAGTACATCCTAGCGGAAGTAACTTAGAGGTTATAAATACAACCTAACTACAACATGAATGTCCATTACCACAACTAGGAATGTAAAACAAATACACAAATAAGGTCTTGGACTTACGACCTTACAATGTTCAACTTGAATTAAAATGTGTTACATACTTCAGCATGCAGGTCGGCCGCACATGAATGATAAAATAACACAAGTAATTCGCTTTGGCCTTCAATGTCCAGCATAGCATTTCTAGGCTCTAGCATGTTATTTCCCGCTTGACTCAACAGCACATGCACGCAACATTCCACAACAAAGGTGGCAAATAAAAGCAATGATCAGCATTAATTGACCAAATTATAACGACCCCACCCCTCACTCGGGGTGGCGGTGCTCCTTCACTGCAGGCATTAGTTTAATCATAACTTAGCAATCAAAATGTGCAACTTAAGCACCATTAGCCATAGGTGTTAGCTCAAACTCCCAACGTCTCGTGCTCTAAGGCACACTCTTGGTGCATAAAAACTCAAGGGTCACACCACCATTCTCTGACGGTCAACAACATTTGAGCTTTTAGTCTCACAGGGCCAAAGCCAGAGACAATTCCCCAAGCCTCCGGCAAAGTCATAATGATCTGCAGATCCACTGTATGACTCACTCCAAGATGGACGACAAGGGTTGTGTACAGTTCAGCCATTTCTCGTGCTCAATTCGTCAGGCACGTCTGCCACAATGCGGGTTGGTATCCCCTTTCCCATTTCCATACAATTCATAACCCTGTTATGATCTTAAGTTAGCTCTCATGGCTACCTTAGCTGAGCAATTTAAGCTCACACTCCACAAAATAGGCCCTCGGGTCTTCGAGAGACAAACCTCAATAGCTGAGCAATTTAAGCTCAAACTCAATATAATTATAGCTCTCAGGTCTCCTAGAGATAGGCTTCACAAAAAACACATAGCTTATTGTAAGCTACCGCTGGCGGTAGTGATGCGTTGAACGGCAAGTGTATCTGTCGCACAAGTAATATAAAATGGGTGAACGTACCCAAGTATCGATCTCGCAAGGAACACAATAAGGTGGAGTTAATTTTGAGGACTTGAGATTGAAGTCCTTAGGTCGGAGTTAACGAAGGGGGTTTTGATTGTTGCGGAAAAAGAAAGTAAAACACTAATAAACTGCTCCTATGCAACGCCGCTATGCGATGCTTCGCCAGGCGGGATGGAAGACTACACGAGTCGCTATGCACCGAATCGCTGGGCGGATGGACGAGTAGGCTTGTGGATGAGGTGGTGAGAACGGCAGGATGAGTGTCGTGAGCACCTCTTCGCTACGCACGCCACTAGCAATTGCTAGTGCGGCACTGAGTGGTGGAGGATGGATAATGGTGCACCTCAAGTAAATAATGTTAATATAAAATCACAGAGACATGATTGTACACAAACATATAACAAATTAAGCACACTTCATCAAATACAAGAGATCAAACTACACTATCAACAACAAAAGAAGAAGAGAGAGTGCAAAATCGACTGGATCTGAAGTCTTGTTAAGGATTCACGGAAGGAATCTCCGGGTTGTCAATCTGCGTCCTAGCTCAGTCCTCAACAGCGTCCGGGGTAGAGGAGGTTGTCACTAACTCCTAATGGACCCGTCTTCTTCGTGTCACGATCCGGTGGATGATGGCACAAACTTCTCCTAGCTTGATGGAGAAAGCTAGATCAAACTCTTCTTGAAGCTCAAGAATGAAGGAGGAGGCCAAGAGGAAGCTACGGCTTGAATTTGGCGTTGAAAGCTTGCCCGGAGCCCCTCCTTACGGTGAAGGAAGAAGGATATCGGCAGAACCCTCCTCGGAGACGAAAATGGCGGAAAAAATGTCCGGAATGCGGAATTAGGGCGGAACCTGCTTATTTATAGATTGCAGAATTTATAGAGCACACGATCAGTGGCGCACGACCAGAGGTCATGCGCACTTGTCCTGTGATCGTGCGATTAGCATGGCAGAACCTGGAAAATTGAAAAATAAAGAGGAACTGTGCATTTTACTCACGCACGGGCGCTTATGCCCGTGCATGAAGGAAAACGCACGATTAACCCCAGAGATGAAAATCACGGCAGCTGGTGGAACCGTGCGATTTACTCGCGCACGGGCACTTCTGCCCGTGCGTGAGCAAAGCGCACGATTTACCACAGAGCACAATATATCAAGGCAGCCACAGGAAAACCATGTGTTACCTTCACGCACGGTTCCGAAGAAACTGTGCGTTAACCGTGCGTGAAGATCGTCGAGCTGATTTCGTCGTGCTCAACAAAACGCATGATCGGGCACAAACCGTGCGCAAAGGAAACGCACGACCGTGCGTTTTCCTCAAGTCAGAATTCCTGCCTTGGGGAAATGCACCACTTGCACAGTAAAACCAAAACTGGAGCACAAGCTCCCAGCACCAATACACAGTAGAAAGAACAGCCAGAAAGAGCCATGGGGAGCAATATGTGCTTACCCCTGACAACAGAATGCGCAAATGCACACCTACGGGCCAAAGCGGTGCACAGTGTGGTCATTGACCGATCGAAGCAAATATAACCGATTACCGGTTGAAATACAGTGCACGAGTGAGAAAACAGGCCCAGATGAGTTCGAAAATCAGTATATAAATAGGACTCATCACACCCCCATACTTACTTGTTTGCGCGTCCTGAGCAAACAAAATCTATGCAGATAGGGAAAATAAACTAGCTAACATAGAAATTGAGATACGGAGTACCATGCGAAGTCGCATGCTAGCGTAAAAATATAATATAGGAAATTTCTAAGTATACAAAATAGTTTATACTTTTGACAATGCGTATCAGGATTTTATTACTACTCAAAAATGGAATCACGGTGAATCTTCCGGGCACGCGTAGGGAGAAAGTAGGCAGGCCACTAAGGTGAGCATTGCCAAAGACCGGGGCTCAGGATCACCTCCAAAGAAATCCATCAATGTCGGGGACCATACGCTTGCCTGTTCACACTCTCTCCACGGTACTAGTTCTACTCAAGCGTGAATCCATAGGACTTTAGGATAAGAGATGGGGCTTGGGTTTCGGTGTGGTAAACAAATATAAATAAGAAGGCTACGCACCAAACCCAAATGAGCTAGCATAAAAAAGAATCTATCCGCTAACCAAAATACATATGGGTACACCACACCCCCAGACTAAATTTTTAAAATATGGGTGTGTGCACCGCCTACTCCAAATACAATCTCATCTCAAATAGAATTTTCAATTATACTTTTGCTTTTCACTTTTCTTTTTCACAATTAATTTTTATAAATTTTTTTTTAAATCATCTTTTTATTTTAACAATTTTAGCAAATAAAACATTGGAGCACAACCATATATTCACAAGGAATATCACCACATCAACACCCCAAAATGAAAATGTAAAACACTAAAGCTTGACTTGGGTGTGTGACTAGGATCGACTATGAGGCTTTGGTGAAATAATGGTGGAGCTGAATCAAAAGAAGGGGTAGGCATAATGGGGCTAGCGAGGAAAAGACATTAGGAACGGTACAAAGCTCAACCGGGCCAAAATAATGGCTTACATCACGCTCATGCTTGACTAACCATGCACCAATGCTTCGAGAGTAGCTTGGGGCAAGTTCTTAGCCACCGAGAAAGATGATCCTTCCTCCCAACTCGAGCATAACGAGTCCAGTGATGGCTACACACATCCCTACACTACCGTTCGATTCACACCGAATTCACCAATTTTTGAGTAGAATAAATAGTATTTACGCATTTTGAAAAATATAAAACTATAAGCATACAAAAAAATTAAATCTACTCCTATTTCTACACGAGACGAGAGAACTTGACTAGGAGCACTGCAGGAGTCAACATTTTACTCTGTCTCACAATCCTATGCCAGCATAATAATTTTCCCAAATCATACAAAAGAAACGAGTTTAACTCGCAGCACGCTAACAGCTAAGCACGCGCTCATGTGGGTACAGTGGTGTGCGATGCAATGAACTAATCAAAATAAAACAATAAAAGCTTCTAGTATGCAAATGAAATGTGTGCGTGAAAAAGGTAACAAATACTGGCTCTCCCCCAGACTTAAACTAAGCTACACCGCATATGATATTGAAATTTAAAATCAGATAGAGACAAGGGAAGAGGTTACCCAATGCTCAGCTAGTGAGCATACCAGAAGACGCGTGAAAAAATAGAAGCATGTCCACCAAACGAAGAATCACAACCCCGCCAATACGAATTTACCATGAATACCTGCAGGGGTGAGCTCTGCAAAAACAAAAAAAATAGACAAAATACAAAGAAGTATTAAAACTAAAATAGACATGAAAAATAAAAATGCAGGAAATGAAAGATACTACTGAGGTTATTGTCCACCCAGCATGACTTATTTGGGTAACGAAGAGTTCTAGCTAATGGTCCTATGAAATAAAAGATGCACAGGTAACTGGCCGAATAATAATACATGCCCAACACAGGTAGAGGAAATAGGAAGTAAGAAGAGGAGGAGCACTGGTCCTCGCTCATCTCACCACAAAATAAATCCTTGCCCAGGAAGGTATCGTCTACGGGGAGATGGCATGAGGAGAGAGCAATGAATATAGCTTCCTCAACGGAGGAGGAATCGACCTCCTCGCGAAAGAGGATGCTATCATCCATGACTCGAGCTAACAGCTCCAATTCCTCCTTAAGCACCTGCGAAGACTCAACCCGCACAGGCTCAGATACAGAAAGGGGATCAAGAATTAAAGGAGATGAAGAACTAAAATAATCAAAAATAGGGGGAGTGGTCCCGGTCTCACTCCCAGCAGGATCCAAGCATAGATCATCGTCGGTGTCATATGAGTCGTAAATGGGGGAATCCAAGAACTCGAGGTCCTCGGTGGTGGTTTGGACCTCCTCATCCAACAAGTAAGTGAAAACTTCCTCATTAGAAAGGATCTCCTCATCATCCCACCACGGTGAGTCATCATGTTCCAAGGTGTCACACTCTCCATTGGAGAGAATAACGTCCTCGTCCCATATTGGCGCAACCTCAGGCACTGAATCACTATCTGGCATAACATCATCAACCAACTAACTAAAAATTGGGATAGATAATTCTTGCAAAGAAATTGGAGGAATAACAACATTAGAGAAAATATGTGCGGGTTCCTCCGGGGGTGAATCCAAAAGAGGGGAAGAATGCATAGGGAGAGACGGCACCGCAATGTCGTCACACCGATCAGTAGAAAGTCTGATGGGTAGATCCGCAGCAGTCCCCCATAGACAAGGTGGTACTGGGAATATATCATCAGAATTAGAAGGGGCAGCCAATTGAGAGGTGGATGGAACAAGTCGGATACCCGGTTCATCATCCTCCTCCAACTGGCGCTGAAATTCTGCGCAATCTTTCAACACGTGCTCGGTGCTACGACAACACAAACATCATTTTCCATTACTCCTCAGTCCTGGTAGGACCGGAGAGGAATAAGAAAAAGGTGAAGGTGTAGAAGAGAAGTGATCATAAGACTTGGGTATGGTGTATGAAGTACCATAAGAGGACGGTGCTCCATACACTGAACCACGAGAATTATGCTCACTATCTTCAGTGGGGCACTCATCACTACCATGCCTATAATCCCTGCACCATCTGCAACGGATATTCATATAAGAAAACATGGTGTAACAAGAAAGAATTCACCAACAGAAATATTCTAAGCAAAAATTAACTACACACTAGCAGATAAAAGAAAAGGAATGTCTGCTGCTAAAAAATTAAAACTAGAAAAAAAGCAAAGAAAAATAAGCAATGAATTCTAAAAACTAAAGCAAAGAAGAAACATGCAATGTACAAATGTAAAAAGGGCTTCTATCTCCTATCTCCCTCTCTAAAAACTCACACGACTGTGTTCCCCGGAAACAACACCAAAAACTTGATGCGTTGAACGGCAAGTGTACCGGTCGCACAAGTAATATAAAATGGGAGAATGTCTTCAAGTATCGATCTCTTAAGGAACACAATAAGGTGGAGTTAATTTTGAGGAGGACTTGAGATTGAAGTCCTTAGGTCGGAGTTAACGAAGGGGGTTTTGATTGTTGCGGAAAAAGAAATTAAAACACTAATAAACTACTCATATGCAATGCCTCTATGCGATGCTTCGCCAGGTGGGATGGAAGACTACACGGGATGCTATGTACCGAATCATTGGGCGGATGGACGAGTAGGCTTGCGGATGAGGTGGTGAGAATGACGGTTGAGGGTCGTGAGCACCTCTTCGCTACGCACGCCACTAGAAATTGCTAGTGCGGCACTGAGTGGTGGAGGATGGATAATGGCGCACCTCAAGCAAATAACATTAATATAAAATCACATAGACATGACAGTACACAAACGTATAACAAATTAAGCACACTTCATCAAATACAAGAGATCAAACTACACTATAAACAACAAAAGAAGAATAGGGAGTGTGAAATCGACCAGATCCGAAGTCTTGCTGAGGATTCACGGAAGGAATCACCGGGTTGTCAATTTGCATCCTAGCTCGGTCCTCAACTGCGTCCGGGGTAGAGGAGGTTGTCACTGACTCTCAATGGACCTGTCTTCTTCGTGTCATGATCCGGTGGAGGATGGCACAAACTTCTCCTAGCTTGATGGAGAAAGCTAGATCAAACTCTTCTTGAAGCTCAAGGATGAAGGAGGAGTCCGAGAGGAAGCTCCGGCTTGAATTTGGCATTGAAAGCTTGCCGGAAGCCCCTCCCTATGGTGGAGGAAGAAGGAGATTGGCGGAAACCTCCTCGGAGATGAAAATGGTGGAGAAAAAGTCCGGAATGCGGAATTAGGGCGGAACCTGCATATTTATAGATTGCAGAATTTATAGAGCGCACGATCAGTGGCGCATGACCAAAGGTCGTGCGCACTTGTCCTGTGATCGTGCGATTAGCATGACAGAACCTGGAAAATAGAAAAATAAAGAGTAACCGTGCATTTTACTCACGCACGGGCGCTTCTGCCCGTGCATGAGCAAAGCGCACGATTAACCACAAAGCACAATATATCAAGGCAGCCACAGGAAAACCGTGTGTTACCTTCGCGCACAGTTTCAAAGAAACTGTGCGTTAACCGTGCATGAAGATCGTCGAGCTGATTTCATCGTGCTCAACAAAACACACGATCGGGCACAAACCGTGCGCAAAGGAAACGCACGACCGTGCGTTTTCCTCAAGTCAAAATTCCTGTCTTGGGGAAAAAGCACCACCTGCACAGCAAAACCAAAACTGGAGCACAAGCCCCCATCACAAATACACGGCAAAACAAACAGCCAAAAAGAGCCATGGGGAGCACCATGTGCTTATCCCCGACAACAGAATGTGCAAATGCACACCCATAGGCCAAAGCGGTGCACAATGTGGCCATTGATCGATCGAAGCAAATATAACTGATTACCGGCTGAAATGCAGTGCACGAGTGAGAAAACAGGCCCAGATGAGTCCGAAAATTAGTATATATATAAGACTCATCAAGTAGCACTGCCATCGCGTGGTAAGGGATAGACTATCGGTTCTTCCCCCCTCTCGGGTGTTTTACTGGAGACTACCCCAGTACTCTCAACGCAGTCATCTACACATCCCACGACTCCAAAATCCACGCGTTTACCACAGAGTCTTTTCCGACATACAAAATATATAAACATCACCAATCCAGACCAACATGTCTGGATGGGCTTCACATAGCATGCCTATTCCGCACTTTGATTCCGGATCTAAATTCAAAACTACAAGGATACACGGATCTACCCGTTGGGAGAACCACATCCACGTGCTCGTGGAGCGTCTACCCTAAAATGCCAAACAATGGACTTCACATGTACATGGAAGTGGATCGTTACCCGTGTAGTCCTCTTTGGCTCCATGAGAGAAATCTAGACAGTTGAAATTGACCGCTCCGGCCATACCTTCGTAGATCCGAACTCGCTTTGCGAATCTGAACTCCAAATCACGAACGATGACGAAAACTCCCTTTTTTAGCATTGTTGCTCCTCCAAAAGACCTGATTAAGTCTCAACTCCAAGAAGATGAAGTGAAACGGCTAATCCAGGAATATAAAGAAAGCTAACACCGCACGGTAACTAATTACCTCCGCTCGGTACCTCCAATTCAACACCTTGATTCCAGCGCAACCGCCCAGGCCCTTCAATCATGTCACAACCCGCATTTTCTCAACGGTAAAATCGTATCAGAGTAAGAGAAAACACGTGTCGTGAAGCCACGTTGTGCAGGGGATAACTGCACACGCTCAGGCAAAGCTCCAGACCTTAGATTTTAAGGAAAATTGTTGATTAAATATGAAGGAAAATCAGTTATGTTGATTGGCCGTATCCCTCGGCATGGTGGAACAGCTAGTCCACAATTAAAATTTATATTTATACGCAGCAGAAAATACTATGGTTCAATTAAGTTGACACCCTAAATGAGCATGAGTGTCCCCGGGGGACGACTCATGGTATACACGACTCTAAGGTGAATATAGTAGATATAAAAGGTAGTGTTTTACGCTGAGGAAAAATAGTGTCTTTGTTTTATAAAACATGTTATGCATGAGGTACACATTGCAATACTTTTAGGTTTTAAAATATCTAACATACAACCTAGCATAAATCCTTCCCAGAAGCAAGTAACCAACCATAAAATAAGCAAAAACAGCAGTTTAAGTCATACCCAGCATCGCAAGAAGCCACCAGTGGGCGTCAACAACCTGACACGAACCCACTGGCGAGTATGTATGTCTATACAGAAAAAGTAAAGAACTACCTCACTAAAACGGGGCTCAGCTATCTCAGCTACCCAAGAGGCCACCAACAAGCCCCTCCAAAAGAACTAGCCGCTGAACTGGCTACAACCTGAACCTGAGGCATTCAAGAAAAGAACACCTCAGCAAGGAAATAATCAAAAGGTAAATAGAGCAATAGATTAATGAGCAATAAGAAGAAGAGGGTTTACCAACCCGGCAACAAACTGCTATAAGCAAAAGAAAAGGGGTGACAGTAAGAAGAGAGTACTGTCTAGAGCACAGTAGAGCACACCAAGTGCGAGCAATAAAAAAACATTATGCCCTACCAAAAGAGTCTGCAACAGCAACAAGACATATACATGTATGCCAAAAGAAAAGAAAGCATAAGCAGGAAAGGGACTAACAGTCCTAACACATGGGCAAGTGGCAGTGGTCAAAACTTGGATCTGAATACATAACCAAAATCAGATCCAAAAAGGGCTAAGGGGTCAAACAGTGGCAGCTTTAGGGTCCCACACACACCAACCCAAACCGGTGCAAAAGGCGGTGGCCACAGCTCTCCACATAAAACCCCCCCTCCAGAGGCCACCAAAACTCCACCACCTGCCACGACCCAAGAGTCGGCATGCAGAAATTAGTCGAACACTCAATGCCCCCCCTAGGGAAAAGGTCACACTAACAATCCTAAGAAACACACGAACCCAAGGCAAAAACGTCGGGTCCAACCGACGCGGCCTTGCACGCCTAACCCGAACCAGCCCCAAGTCTTACCTGACACCAAAACCAACGCGGCACCCAGTATCGACACGTTGTGTCGACACCACGACAAGCCGGTGTCGACACAAGGTGTCGGCACCACTTCGGCTGGTGTCGACACCAAGTGTCGACACCTCTGCTGCTGGTGTCGACATTAAGTGTCGACACCTCTGCTGCTGGTGTCGACACCAAGTGTCGACACCACTGCTGCTGGTGTCGACACCAAGTGTCGACACCACAGCGGCTGGTGTCGACACCAAGTGTCGACACCTCAGCTGCTGGTGTCGACACCAAGTGTCGACACCGCAGCGGCTGGTGTCGACACCAAGTGTCGACACTTCAGCTGCTGGTGTCGACACCAAGTGTCGACACCTCTGCTACTGGTGTCGACACCAAGTGTAGACACCACAGTGGCTGGTGTCGACACCAAGTGTCGACACCTCAGCTGCTGGTGTCGACACCAAGTGTCGACACCACAGCGGCTGGTGTCGACACCAAGTGTCGACACCTCAACTGCTGGTGTCGACAACAAGTGTCGACACCACAGCTGCTGGTGTCGACACCAAGTGTCGACACCACTACTGGCCGGTGTCGACACAAAGGTGTCGACACCCCGACTGGCCACCGGCGCAAAACCTAGCAAACAACCAAAACGTAATCGAGGCCTCTCTTTAGAGTTCCATCATCCATTGGCAATAGCAACTACTCGACCTGAACCGAACCAAATCTGTCCCTAATAAACACCATCCCTCAGGAAATCTGAGATTTAACGGGAACTTTTCTACACTAACCATGGTATGATCGGGAATGAACCCTAACGTACACCTAAGATCTAAGCAGGAAAGAGATAAAAATTTAAACAAAAG